>CM031237.1:232092873-232840373 GCA_018340775.1 Taxus wallichiana var. yunnanensis | reverse complement strand
AGATACAACATTGCATTTAAGGAAAAAATAATCATAAAAAGATGTAAAAACACATAACATGGAAGGCATAGACCACCAAGTAGAGATTAAGGATGTTGAAGAAGCTTACAACCCCACAATGACTCCACTCATTTTGTCATCGAAGATCTGTGTGCAAGAACTAATGAGCTTGAAAGAAAGAATATAACACATGGAAGTAAGGGGAAAACTAGAAGATGTTAAAATGGAGGAGATGATAATTGTCACACAAAGGCTAAAAGAAGAAAACAACATGCTTAAAGAACATGTGAAAACTATAAAATATCACGAATGTTGGATAGTACATATGAATGGTACACCCTAAATCAAGCCATCCACTCTTCAACAAAAATCCAAGGTAGGGGATGAAAAGGAAAGTACAATGCAAATAAAATAAGTGCGAGAAACACTTCATAACATAGAAGAGAGAGAAAATGAGCTACAAAGTAAGTTAGAAGAGGCTAAGACATGCACACAAGTGATAAAAGAACCATTAGGAAAGCATCAGGAGTTGATAGAGAGGTGAGTCAAGAGTCAAATGATAGAAGAGAGAGAATGACATGATAATTATAAAATATAATTATCAACTTAAAATATTAGGGAGAAGGCTACAATGGAAAGGGAAAATCAAGAAAGAAAGTAGAATTAGTAAGATGAGAGATGGGGAAGGGATATGCATATTCATGTCACAATCATAAACTATGTGGATAAATAAAGAGTGCAAAGAAATAAAGGATCATGTTTGTATCTAGCAGGTTCATTTTAAGACACCTCTATAAAATTGTAGGTGGAAAATACCTGGCGAATATCCCCGGAACCAGTTTCAGCGAAAGGTGAATTTGACAGTATTCCAAAACAAAAATTTCGCCTATTTTTTCATGGCTCCATCATTGACGTGCGACAACAAGACGTCAATAATCACTCGACGCGCGCGTCACTAGCTCCAATTGACGCGCGTCACTGGCTCCAATTGACGCATGTCATCGGCTCCACCGACGCGTCATCGCTCTCACCGACACGCGTCAATCGTCTCTATTGACACGCATCACTTTGCCCCTTATCGACATGAGTCACGGGCTCCTACCGACGCGCGCATCAAGCTCATGACTATTGACACGCGTCACATCGTTTTCTATTGACGCGTGTCACTAGATCCTATTGACGCACGCCATCAACTCTCCTATTTACGCGGCGTCGCCGGGTGTTATTGACGCACGCCATCGGATCCTATTGACGCGTGCGCGGCCTAGGACTATTTTCGCGCATCAGCTAAGACCTTTGACGCCGCGTCACCGCTTACCATTGACGCCCGATTTAGCCTATAAATACTCTTCAACCGGTCATTTTCTCATTTTCACCTTCCCGCTCTTGAGAATCCAATTCAATCGATTTCCAAGATCAACTACAGGAATCCCTTATGCCCTCACATCCATATTGTTTTAAAGATGTCTTCAGAATATAAAGATTTGATGGATGCGTGTGAATTTACAGGGCTCGTTAATATGCCCCATTTCAAAACAGATCCGGATATTTTGAATTACCTTCTGTCATCCTACAATTCAGAGGATGGAATTTTTATGTGACTCTGAACGATGGCCGAATGTTCCAATTCAGTATCGAAGCAAATGACATCCATCGGTTTACGGGCCTTCCGTTCAAAAATTTACCAATTGTTACAACCAAGGCAACACTCGTGGAAGAAGACAAGAAATTTCTCGAATCAACGTTTGGTTTCCATGTTGATTGTAAGTATAATTCATTTTAATTCATATTTTTTATTCTGTTTTTTATTCTGATACAATTTGTTGTTATAAATTTATAGTAATTTTCACTGTTTCGCATTTGCAGCCCATGTCAATAAATCCAGGCGTGGTGTCTAAGATGTAGCATTTCTGAGTACATGTAATTTTTGCAATGCTAGGGTCTAAGATGAGCTTTGTAACTTTGTTTGACCTGATGAGTGCAGTGGAAAAGTGTGTACTTGAAAGTATACTGGCGTGGGCAGAGTTTAAACAAAAAAAAGATCTTAAGAAAACTGATGGAACCAAGAAGGGGAAATTAATTGATGTTCCCAAACTTGATGATGCAAATCAAGCAGGGGGGAAGAATTCTGATCAATGTACTTTAATATTAATGGAGGGTGACTCAGCCAAGGCTCTTGCTTGTAAGTGTTTGTGCCTTGAATCAGGGAAATGTGAATACTGAATTTGGTAGTATTGTGACATGTTTCGACATCACTTTCCAATTTAATTTTTTGTTATTTTAGTTATCTTTATCCTATCAGGTGGCAGGAATATCTGTTGTTGGTCAAGATTATTATGGCGTGTTTCCTCTCGAAGTAAGTCACGCTCAATGTCAGGGAAGCTACCACTCACCAACAAATGGAGAATAAAGAGATAGTAAATATAAAAAAAATCCTTGGTCTATAGGAAGATAAAATATATGACAGCATTAAATCTTTAAGATATGGCCATCTGATGATAATGACAGACCAGGTACATGATCTTTGTCTAGCGCTGTTTAGTTTCTGCTTAATTCTGACACATCCTTTCTAGTGAGATCCTTTTTGACTTGTCCTTTGTCTCTTAAAGGACCATGATGGTTCCCACATCAAAGGATTGCTGATCAATTTCATACACCATAACTGGCCATCACTGCTTAAAATTCCTTCATTTGTTGTGGAATTTATCACTCCTATTGTCAGGGTAAATGTTCCCCCTGTATTTGGTTGAGTGTATTGAGACTCTTTATATTTGTTTTTAAGCCTCCAGAGGTTATGTATCTCCATGTCTAATTTTGGCACATGTTGATGTAGGCAACTCACAAAAATGGAAATGTGTTATCTTTTTACACCATTCCTGAGAATCATTGAGTGGATCGATAACTGGCTGGACCATAAAGTACTACAAAGTAATGCTAGTTTGTTTTCTCTTTATATGTTTTTAAGTTCTGGTTTTGTTCACTTGCTGATTAGGTATCACTTGTTGCTTGGACCATACAGGGTTTGGGCACAAGTACTTCTAAAGAGGGCAAGGAGTATTTCATAGATCTGGACAAGCACAAAAAAGATTGTGTGGGTTGATGAGAAAGATGGAGATGCAATTGAGCTGGCCTTCAACAGGAAGAAGATAGAGGCCAGAAAAAACTGGCTGAGACAATTTGAGGTAGTTAGGCCAGGGGAGCAAGGTGAAATGAAATCTGAATTAAAATGATATTCATTTCAACACTAACAAGTTAACAGTTGCCACCTTTTCCTTTGGAGAACTTAATTGGTTATGATTGTCAATCCCATGTCAGTGAGTTTATTCTTCCTCATATGAATCAGCTTATAGAATGGGAGAGAAGGGCTAAGGTTCTTATCAATGAGATTATTAGTCGTTATGAAAATTATTGGCAACGGGATAGTTTATACGCTGCAGCTGATCCAAATTTGTTGTCGCATGGAGATGCAACAAATCAAGAAGATCTTATAAGTTCAGGGGTTATTTCTGGTGTTGGGGAAAGAGGTACAGCCACAGTGGAAGAAGCCGTTGGGGAAGAGAGCAGAGGAGTAGAATTGGATAAAGAAAAAGAGGGTTTTGAAAACTAGAAACTTTTATTATTGAGGAAACTTTAAATATTGAATTTGAAAACTTCTACTATTGAGTATGTACTATGGTATTTGAATTTAATTATATGGATTTATATACAATCTTTAATTTTAATTGCATTAGATGGTGATTATCATGAATTATATGTATGTTTCTTGTTTACTTGCATTGTCATGAATTGTATGTGGACGTAGATGATGAATGATAATAATTGATAATTAATGATAGATGATGATGAAAGACGATGAATGACGATAATGATATGATATATATGGACGATGATCAATTTAATGTGGACGTAGATTTATCATCAAGCACAGTAATTCTTCTTCTCTAGACTTTTGAACTTGTTTTAAGATAATTATTCTCTGTACTTGTAACGATATGATCATAATGTCATTAGAATGGATAAAGATGATAAATAAATGGAATGTGTTATAATGGATATAGATGACATTAATGATTAGAATGGATATAGATGATAATGATATGGTGATGATATGATATATATGGATGATGAGGAATTTTATGATATGATATATATAATTCTAAGAAATCAAGAAAGAATCATCACTGGTAAGAAATTAAACATAATTGCAAATATGATAGGGTTTAGCTTACCTCTTGCGTATTAGATTGCTGTGAAATCATCAAGGGTAAGCGTATTAGATTGCTGTGAAATCTTGCGTATATGACAGGGTTTGTTTTACCTAACATTGTAGATAGAGGGGTGAGTTGCCTGACATTGTCAGTCCTGAGAAGTGCCAGCAACATCTTTAAATATATAGACCAACAATATCTTTAAATAAATGTAAATATATAGAATTAGACCTGTAACATCTTTAATGATAACAAGAGCTGAAAAAATGTAAAGTAACAAACAATAAGATTATGTTGAAGAAGATACCTATTTAAAATTGAAATCATCACCGGTAATGTGCTAGATCTTTGTCTTAAAAAAATTCAACACAAAAAATGGATTAGTAGATAGATGGGTGAGTTTCGACATTGTCACAATCCCCGAGAAGTAATGTGACTTCCTCGACGGATGTCAACCCACGTTTTCAAAATAAAAAGATTGTATTTAACTAAATGTAAATACATAGACCTGTAACATCTTTAATGATAACCAGAGCTGAAAAAAATGAATAGTAACAAACAATAAGATTAAGGGAAAAAGATACCGCTTAAAGTTGAAATCATCAATGGCCATCCGCCACCGTAATGAGCTAGATCTGTGTTTTAAAAAAACCCAACACGAGAAATGGATTAGTAGATAGATGGGTGAATTGCCTGACATTTTTAGTATATAGACCTGTAACATCTTTAATGATAAAGATAAAAGATAGATAAAGAAGATACCTATTTAAAGTTGAAACAATCCATTATCAATAGCTTCATCAAACTCGATGTTGTCTTCTGTAGAATGTGACGAAGAGCCAATTACACTCTCAAGGTTGGGAATATTTGTACTTGTAGCTGTATTATTCACACCTCTTCTTTCACAAAGGGAATTCCAGTGTGCAATTGCTCTGTCGAACGGAAAGGTTTCGATGGAGTATCGAGAAACATAACACCTCATGCAACTTTCCAAATTTTTATCCAACCTGTTTCTCAGTTTTGATTTTATAAATGACAATGCACTAAAAACCCTTTCATCCTCCACAGACCCCAAAATCATTGTTTGGCATAACTCATATAATCTGAAATATTCACTGATATCTTCTTGTAAGATAGAACTTTGATAGATTCCTCGCCACAGCCTTGTAATAGCACCACTTTCAAAAGGTTGATCTAAATTCTTATATTGGTTCCTCATTGTTGTTGCAAAATTTTTTGACTAAAACTTTAATAAATCGGCATTCAGTATACCTTTGATTTCCATACCCTTGAGCTCTGACGTCTTTGTAAATTGTTCCATTATTGTACCCATTGATTTATGGAAATGCTTTCTGACAAAGTCTGCACGGCCACCTTCAGTATTCCAAAAATTAGGATTCATCACACCCATGGCTTCCAGAATTTTATCTTTACAGAAACATTCCCTAATTTCTGATGACAAGGTTTCTAAAATTTTTTTAAGCTTTATTCTTGTTTCAACTATAACAGACTCAAACAAATTACGTGTCATGGGAACATCTTCTCGTTCCGATCCTGTAATATCTTGACGTTTTTACAAAATGTGCATTGGTATTTCCCTCCCATTAACAGTGATGCAGAGGTGATCGTGGATATTAAATCTCAAAAAGGTGTTAGGATTTTTAAGATCTAATAAATCTTTCCAATTTTCAAAAACAGGTGCATCAAAACTATCCTGGGAACAGTACAATATATCAAGACTTTGACATACCATTTTTCTCATCCGTATAAAATCCACAATATAGATTAATCTACCCTGTGCATGCTTCATCAGTGTATTAATCTCCTTTAACATTGGAAGAATACCAACCAATGTAAGCAATGTCTCCAAATCAGTTAAACGGAACAACAAGTCCCTTGCCCTATCAACTTCATGACGGTATTTGTGCATGAAACCAACCAATGAAGGATACTCCTCACGAACTCTGCATGCAGGTTCATACAAAGAGATCCATCTAGTCTCCACATCCTTCAGAAGTTTTTTGCCATCTGTAATTCCAATTGCAAATTTTTGGAACTCGAGAAAACGCTTTGGGCTGCTTGACATATAGGCATGAAGTTCTCTTATAAGGTCTTCTAATTTAGCAACATTTTCGTGGTTGCTTACCATTTTATACGCTAAATTCATTCTGTGAGCCATACAGTGAATTGGTAGCATATATGGGGCCACTGTTGTTTGTAATCTAACATAGAGCCCTATTCGGTGACCCTGCATGATAGATGCACCATCTACTCCAACGCATACCAACTTCGTAGCAATTTCATAATCAGTCATTCCAGCAACATCTTTCAAATGAGAAACAACTATTTTATATAGGTTTTCGGCATTGCAGTTTTCAACCATTTTCATAACACCCAACAGATGAGGTGTCCTTATATGATTTTCTAAAGTATAGATGTGGATACATACCCATGCGGTGTTGTCGACTGCTGTCACTTCATCAATTGAAAGAGAGATAAAGTTTGCTTTTTTTACATTCTCTTTCAAATCTTCCTTCTCTATCATCGAGAGGCATTTTGCCATTTCCCATCCACTACTTTCAGACCAATGAGACTGAGGTACATTCAACATTCCGTTAAATTGATACAAAACTTTGAAATCGAGGAAATCCGAAATCGCTCTTCCTTTTTTTAGTATTTGAAAAAGAGTAGAGAATTGTATTAATTTTGCATGTAGATTTGTTTCTTTCATCTTACCAATATGTGATGTGATCGTTCCTCCCTTTTCCAACAGATGTCTATGTTTTTTCTGCTCTACCTCATATTCCGCTGCGTATCTAACATGCATGCATTCTTTTTCAGTTTTCCACCTATGTGTTTTGATTTTCTAGCCATCCGCCCCCGTTACAGTTAAATATTATTTTCCACAATGTTTTTCTATAGTGTCCAACTTCAGTTGCATTTTTTGTTGCTTTCCCAATTTCCACGTACATATTGTACATGTACATTCAGATGGGATTTCTTCATAATTAGATGATTGTACAGGTTCAATAAACGGAAATTTAGCTACCCAATCAAACTTGTATGTCCTGCCAATGGTCCACATATTCTTGTTCGTTTTCAATGCTTTACTTTTTTGAGTAGAATTTTGAGCAATATCACAATCACCTAGTTTCCTCTTTCTTGGACCGGAGTTTGATTTTGATTTCTGTCTTCCATTTTGCTCAGTGTTTGTATCTGTGATATCTAGCTGCACTTCTGGTTGCACCCCAACAGGAACAATATCTTCAAGATCTGGCATATTATCGTAGGTTTCATTTGTTTGACTTTGATACTGTGCAGAATGCATGTCCACCTCAATAATACCTTCCACACACAAGTTTCTGATTCTTTGTGGTGGCATCTATATGATTGGTATTTACAATATTTGTATCCATGAGAGTTTCCAAAATACTTGAAGATTGATTTCTGAGATTTCTTACTTACTTTTAGGTTATTCGTATTCTTTGAGATGGCACCTTCCATTATTCTGAAAAGAGTCCTACGTCGGAAAAAAAGAACCAAGTAGCGACTCTGTCTAGTGTCCGAGGTCCCGTCGCGTCCCACTGTCAATATACTTTGTCGCTGCGTCAACACTTCCTCTCGCCGCGTCAATCAATGTTGTTATCGCAGCGTCGCCAACAATGCCCTTGTCACGCGTCAACAATCACAAAGCAATGCGAATCAATCTCTCGGTGCTTAAGGGTATGCGAGTTCAAATTTCACAGTATTGGTAATTTGTTAAGCTACTTGAGGTATACTACCCGACGAATCAGCTAGGTTTTTATAGGAGATGTTTTCAAATGAAGGCGAAGCCGACCCCCCAAAAAAATATACTATATATTTTAGGCGAACAGGACATCGAACCACTCCAAATAATTCGGCTTTTCAAATTTTCCTAAAATGAAAATTTCACCATATTATGAATATTCGCCGCTAAAATTATCCCTAGTATCTCGGACGAAGACAACCTTTTGGCAGATGAAAGAGAGAAATGATGAGTGGGAAAAGGTGAGGCTAGAAAGGAGAAAAGGATATCTAAGCATACCTAAATAATGGGAAAACATATATTACAGGTAGATAAACAATAAGTAAATACGGAATATGGCCCACTTGGGAGCATCTTATGATGGTGAGCTAGAATTTAGAGGCTACCCTTGACAAAGAGGAATTGGGTTAAGGCCCATATCCAGAGATAGATAATTATTTTGAATGGAACACATAAGCACGATGGGTGAAAAATGCCAAATTTTGAAGGATACGAGAAGGTAAAATCTAGAATAAAGAAACAAAATGTCAAGGGGTTAACTATAGAGATATAGATGGGAGGAATAAAAAGGTTCTTGTTTTTTGGGAACGACCCAATTATGAGGATTAAGTTAGAAAGGTGTTAGTGGGTACTGAAACAGAGCCTCTCTAAGAGGTGAGAGATGATGTTGAAGAATGGAAGTTGATATTAAATAGAAACCTTAGATATAACTTTAAGAGACCTATTCAACCATGTGTTGTAGAGAGTGGCAAGCAATACAAAAACAAAGTGGATGGCTAGATCAAAATCTAAATTATATATTATTGAGTGGTTGCAATATTTTTTACCATGTTTTATATTTAGGGAGATTAGCTGATGTTTTGTTGATATTTCAACAATTAGTGTTTTGTTGAATGATTTTTCTGTGTGGATCCTTTTTCGGTTGGTTCTTACATTGTTTTTGTTAGAGCCTTTATTTTCACATATTTTTTCTATTTTTTTAGGTTATGGGATCCTATCAAAACCCTTACCTTTACCCAATCTAAAAACATATTATCGATTTACCCTAGAAAGAAAAATAAAATTATGATCTATCAAGGGTTTCGATGTATGTACCAATTTTTGTAGCCTTGTCTTTCTCTATTTGTGCCCTCTCTCTCTCTCTCTCTCTCTCTCTCTCTCTCTCTCTCTCTCTCTCTCTCTCTCTCTCTCTCTCTCTATGTTTGTGCCTTCCTACGAACTGATCTTCTAGCACTCTTCTCTACTTTCTATTCCTCGCTATATTTTTCGTTTTTGATTCTTCTGATTTCCCATGATTCCTTTACTTCAATAATTTTCACCTGCACACACAAATTGAGCTAGATCTGAATCTAAGAGTAAATTCAATAGAAAATTATACACATGCAACTCTTATTATATAGAAATCTCAATAGAAGTTAGGTTAGAAATTAGGTTATTTTTAATTTCACTTTTTATAACTTTAAAACAATTTTTCTAATTTTAATACAATTTAAATTTAATATACAATTATTTAATTTTGTAATATATTATTAAATAAAATAACTATATATTTTAAATTTAATTGTGTTATATATGAATAATAAAAACTATTTTTAAATAAATAATAACATATTATATATTTTTGATCAAAAATAATTTAAAAAAAATTGCTTTAAAACTCTAGTTTTAAAAATAAAATTTGTAAAAACTAAATTTAAAACATAAAAATTGAACAATATTATTTTAAAACTATAGTTTTTAAAAACATATTGAAAACGACTAAATTAGAAAGAAAGCGTGCGGTGACACTTTGGTGGTTAGTTGGCGGTTAGGGGGTTCGCGAAGGGGAGTTTGCGTGAAGGGGGGTTCATGTGAACCCTCTTATGTGGCACCTGATGTGGCACCTGAGTGGCACATTTTGGTGCCAAATCCATTTGGAGGATGATTGTAAGCCAAAATCTGCCACTTAGGTGCCACGTAATTAGGGTTAACAAATTAGTAAAATTACAAAATTTTAACAAAAATTCATATTTTTATTAGCTTTCTAAAAATTTAATTTTCATTTTTTATAAATTTGTTTTACTATTTATTTTTTTATTTTTGCTAACATATGGTATTTTAGGACAATCAATAGTACACAATCAACCAATTTGAAAAATAGCAAAATATATCGAAAAATTTGAAATAAATAAACTTACTATTAGTTGAAGTCTTCTTCGTAGTTGTGAAAAAAAAATTGATTTCGATATAAATCTTAAAAGTTATTGACATAGACATATGTACGCCATTTATTTGAAAATATCTTCACTAAATAATTAATAAAATAATATAAATAAAAAATACTAAAATTTGATAGGACCTCGATATTCGAATCTTGAACATATATCTAAAATTTCATGGTGAAAAATAAGTTTTCATTTAAAAACACCACCAGGGGTCAATCGTTCCTCTTTTATAACATAAGAAACAATGTACGAATAAAATTAAGAAAAAGACCATTTTTTTACTTTAAAAATTAAAAATATACATGTATTCTACACTCTAAACACAACATTTCGTTAGTTTGTGGAATTTCATGAATGTGTACGGTTTTGTGGCTATTACCTTTAGAAAATCAATGAAATTGAAAAGTTCATTATATTATTTTAGTTTGATTAATAAAATATTATACAACTTGTAGGTGACAATATTCATCAAATTATGTTAGCGCTTGAAAAATCATGTATTATGTGTTGTAAATTATATATTATTCTACATGTATATAAATTATTAATATGGATAGGATAATTTCTAGATTTGACTTTGTCATGGTGTACTTTAAATTCTTTTCTTTTATATGGTACACTCTTATCATGTATATATTATTGTCTAGTATAATGTTCTTTTTACATGTATTCAATATTAATTATATACCAATTCTAACTCAAGCTTATGCTATACTAAATAAATTATGAAAATTATGAAGATACAAACTTGAGCTATAAGAAAACTTACACTTACGATCTTTTATCTCTAAGACTCTAAGACTTTGTTTAAGCTCCAATGATCCTCGATGTAATCTCCTCTTGCCAAGAGTGAATCTCATCATGCTTATTTATAGCAATATGAGAGACTTTTACCGGATCAAAGAGCAAACCTAGAAACCGGGAACCGGTTACCTAGGTGACCAAAAGATTCCTACTTTTGAAAAAGTAGGAGGACACGCATGGGTACACGCCACCCATGATAACGCCTTTAGATAGTGGGGAGGTCCACCATGCTTTCGATAAGATCAAAAGAGAATCTTATCTAGCTTTATTTATGGACGACAACATGCCTGTCGTCATAGCAATCAAGGACTATACTGTACACTAGGACCAATATCATCATCTGATGAGGTAGATGTCTCATCATTTCTTTCTAGTAGTTGAAGATTCTCGAGTGTGTCGTTCATACCATTCTCTAGATAGAGAAGCAGTTCCATCTTCATTCCTGTTGAGATGACGCCTTGTTGGAAAGATGTACTGGTCTGGAATCCTTAGGAAATGGCCAGGAGCAGGAGGATGAACATTCATGGTGTGGTGGAGAATAATCCTTCTCCATAATTGACCATTTGGATTTGCATGATGTCCCTGAAAAATATTAGTCCTCAAATAATAATGAACTTTAACATACCAATTTATTTTACAATTAATCAAAATATTTCTGGCAGTGTCAGGAGAGACATTTAATAGTGGACTGTCAGAAATTTTAGTAGGCAAATACTTTAAAAGAAAATATTTAAAGTGGTTAGCAATGTATTGCCTATCACCAGAATACTTGGCCGGTTCCAAATATCATTCTCCAACGGATGTCCTTCTGGCCAGAGTCTAGAAAACTCAAATCTCCACAAAGTATTTGGTCTAGGGACCAATTGTCTTAACCTTAAACCTTCATTGGCATGTTATCATTAGTAGGTTCAACATATCTGGAATGTTTCCATTGCCAATGTAGAGTGCAGAAGACCATGGGGTCTTCAGATCGTATGAAACTCAGAAGTAGGTACCTCTGGATCCACAAATCTGCAGGCAACCTCTGTCATTTGATAGGGTGATATTGAAATGATACCTCTGGATAGAAGCAAATGTTGTGCTTCCCAAGACATAGTATTATCACACCTTTTCTTTGATTCTAAATAATTCTGACAGGTTTCAGTTTTCCAGATACTTTCCACAAATTCATGAAAGATTTGAGTAACATTCACATTCCTGGTTTGATTTAATTCTCTGCTTGCAAAATCAGCGAGAGAATTATCTTTTCCTTTTATATGTTCGACATCAAAACTGAAATTGTCGAACCATAATCCCCATCTCTGCATTCTATTAAATGCAGTCTTATTTTCCGATCACCACTCTTTAGTCTAGCCTTGAAATCTTTTAGATCCGATCTCAAAATAAAATGCTCATTTTGAATAAAAATAAGAAAGCTTTGATAGCTTTCTTGGCAGCAAGAATTTCTTTATGAGTTGAATGATATTTCAACTCAGATCCTTGGAAAGAACCAGAAGCATATCTACATACTTTTTCCTTTCCTTCTTCTATTCTTTCTTTTAGGATAGCACCCCAGAAATTTTCACTTGCATCACTTTCAATAATTTTTATACCTTGTCCAGGCAAAGACATGGAAGGCAGATCTAATACATGTTTCTTTATTCTTTTGACAACTTGTGTCATGTCTTCAGTCCAGGCTGGAGCATTCTTCTTTAATCTTTTATTCAGAGAATCCTATCTGCAGCAATATTTTTGTAAAATCCTGCAACATAGTTAACACATCCAAGAAATCTCTGCAACTGTTCTTTTTCTTTAATCTCATCTGGGAATTCTTGGATTTTGGATACTACATGCTTTTGCATTTCAATGGATCCATCTTTGATCTTGATGCCTAGGAAATCTATTTCATCTTTGAATGTCTCCATTTTTGTAGGAGATAGGCACAGACCATTATTATAAACTGTATCATAAAAATTTTCTAAATGCTCAAGATGATCTTTTGGAGACTTTGAAAATATTAGTATATCATCAATATATACTAATAAAAATTCTGAAAGATCACCAAATATAGAATCCATTTTCTTTTGAAAGATTGAAGGGGCAGTTTTTAAACCAAATGGAAGAACCTTCCATTCATACTGACCTCCAGGAACAACAAAAGCAGTTTTGTAAGTATCTTCAGGTTTCAAGAAAATCTACCAGAATCCACTTTTTAAATCAAACTTGTTGTAGACTTTTGATCCTTTGATTCGGGCAAGCAGATCATCCTTGGCAGGAATAGGATGCTGAACTGCAGAAACAAATTTATTTAAAGGCTTGTAGTCAACAACTAGCCTTTTCTTCTGTCTTAACTACTCACTTCTTTTATTGACGTAGAAGGCTAGCACATGCCCATGGAGAATTTGATTCTTGAATGAAACCACCTTGCAAGTAATTTCTTGATTTCTTCATGGCACTCTTTTCTCTCAGAGGGGATCATGCCTCTGTGATGTGCTTTGAATTTTGGCACAATTTCATTGCCTTCTTTGTCTTTCAATATCTGTAAATCAAGAGAACATATATGCTTTTTTCTAGAAATAAAAGCATGTGGATTGTCAGAGCAAAGATCCTTTTTGATCTTTGAAACTATGTCATCAATATTAGATTTACATAGTGAAATGGATTTATGAATCCAATCATGGTTGGATTCTTTCTTATGTTCACCTATAGGGACAATTGTCTGAAAAGTATATTTTTAGGAATTTTTACATCAGGATTGAATAGGGAAATATAATCTTTGCTGAAACTAAAGGTTCCACAATCCTGTAAGGCATCTACACCTATTAGATAGTATGAAACCACCTTGCAGAATTTCTTGATTTCTTCATGGCACTCTTTTCTCCCAGAGGGGATCATGCCTCTGTGATGTGCTTTGAATTTTGGCACAATTTCATTGCCTTCTTTGTCTTTCAATATCTGTAAATCAAGAGAACAGACATGCTTTTTTCTAGAAATAAAAGCATGTGGATTGTCAGAGCAAAGATCCTTTTTGATCTTTGAAACTATGTCATCAATATTAGATTTACATAGTGAAATGGATTTATGAATCCAATCATGGTTGGATTCTTTCTTATGTTCACCTATAGGGACAATTGTCTGAAAATTATATTTTTAGGAATTTTTACATCGGATTGAATAGGGAAATATAATCTTTGCTTTGAAACTAAAGGTTCCACAATCCGTAAGGCATCTACACCTATTAGATAAGATGAAACCACCTTACAGTAATTTCTTGATTTCTTCATGGCACTCTTTTCTCCCGCAGGGATCATGCCTCTCGTGATGTGCTTTGAATTTAGGCACAATTTCATTGCCTTCTTTTTCTTTCAATATCTATAAATCAAGAGAATGCAGGATACTTTTTCTAGAAATAAAAGCATGTGGATTGTCGAACAAAGATTTTTTTTTATCTTTGTAATAATTTCATCAATATTGGTTTTACAAAGAGAAATGGATTTATGAATCCATTCATGACTGGACTCTTTCTTATGTTCACCTATAGGGACAATTGTCTCAAAAGTATATTTTTAGGAATTTTTACATCGATTGAATAGGAAATATAATCTTTGCTAAAACTAAAGGTTCCACAATCTGTAAGGCATCTACACCTATTAGGCATAAGATGAAACCACCTTGCGGTAATTTCTTGATTTCTTCCCGGCACTCTTTTCTCTCAGAGGGGATCATGCCTCTGTGATGTGCTTTGAATTTAGGCACAATTTCATTGCCTTCTTTATCTTTCACTATCTATAAATCAAGAGAACAGATATGCTTTTTCTAGAAATGAAAGCATGTGGATTGTCAAAGCAAAGATCTTTTTTGATCTTTGAAACAATGTCATCAATATTAGATTTACATAGAGAAATGGATTTATGAATCCAATCATGGTTGGATTCTTTCTTATGTTCAGACAGAGGGACTATTGTCTAAAAGTATATTTTCTAGGAATTTTTACATCAGGATTGAATAGGGAAATATAATCTTTGCTGAAACTAAAGGTTCCACAATCCTGTAAAGCATCTACACCTATTAGGCAGTCATAGGATATCATGTCATGCTGATAGAACTTCAGAGTTCTAGTATATCCTTCTATCCTAACAGAACATAAGCCACATATCTAGAGACAACTTCTTTTTTGTCAAAATGGATTTTTAAATAAGTTTCATTCCAGCAGTCAGGAGGTATTGCTCTAGATCTGATCATGCTAATGTCTGCACCAGTATCTATCATTGCATCTAATGAGTAGGGCTTTATATTAGGGATGCAAATGGTGATAGATATGAAAGGATTTTGGGTACACTTAACAGTGCATACCTCTGAATTTGGTTCATTGCTGAAGCTTCTTCTTGTGCTTCTTGTAGAAGAATTTGTTGATAGGCTTCTTCTAGATCTTCATCAGCTTCTGCTTCTTTCTTGTCTCTTTCTTCTTCTTCAATGAGTTTTTATACTCATTGGTGGCTTTGGCAATAACTTTCTGGAGAAATTCAATTCTTTTTCTTCTCCATCTTTTCAATGTTTTATTTTGAGATCGGATCTAAAAGATTTCAAGGCTAGACTGAACAGTGGTGATCTGGAAAATAATATTACATTTAACAGAATGCGGAGATGGGGATTATGGTTCGACAATTTCAGTTTTGATGTCGAACATATAAAAGGAAAAGATAATTCTCTCGTTGACTTTGCAAGCAGAGAATTAAATCAAACCAGGAATGTTAATGTTACTCAAATCTTTCATGAATTTGTGGAAAGTATCTGGAAGACTGAAACCTGTCAGAATTATTTAGAATCAAAGAAAAGGTGTGATAATACTATGTCTTGGGAAGCACAACATTTGCTTCTATCCAGAGGTATCATTTCAGTATCACCTTATCAAATGACAGAGGTTGCCTGTAGATTTGTGGATCCAGAGGTACCTACTTCTGAGTTTCATACAGTACAAGACCCCATGGTCTTCTGCACTCTACATTGGCAATGGTGACATTCCAGATATGTTGAACCTGCTAATGATAACATGCCAATTGAAGGATTAAGGTTAAGACAATTGGTCCCTAGACCAAATACTTTGTGGAGATTTGAGTTTTCTAGACTCTGGCCAGAAGGACATCCGTTGGAGAATGATATTTGGAACCGGCCAAGTATTCCTGGTGATAGGCAATACATTGCTAACCACTTTAAATATTTTCTTTTAAAGTATTTGCCTACTAAAATTTCTGATAGTCCACTATTAAATGTCTCTCCCGACACTGCCAAAAATATTTTGATTGGTATGTTAAAGTCCATTATTATTTGAGGACCAATATTTTTCAGGGACATCATGCAAATCCAAATGGTCAATTATGGAGAAGGATTTTTCTCCACCACACCATGAATGTTCATCCTCCCGCACCCGGCCATTTCTTGAGGATTCCGCACCAAAGACATCTTTCCAACAAGGCGTCACCTCAACAGAATAACGATGGAATTGCTTCTCTATCTAGAGAATGGTATGAACGACACATTCGAATCTTCAACTACCAGAAAGAAATGATGAGACATCTACCTCGCCGATGATGATATTGGTCCTAGTATACAGTATAGTCCTTGATTGCTATGACGACAGGCATGTTGTTGTCCATAAATAAAGCCAAATAAGATTCTATTTTGATCTTTTCGAAAGCATGGTGGACCTCCCCACTATCTAAAGGTGTTATCATGGGTGGTGTGTACCCATGCTTGTCCTCCTACTTTTTCAAAAGTAGGAATCTTTTGGTCACCTAGGTAACCGGTTTCCTGGTTTTCGTGTTTGCTCTCGATCTCGGTAAAGGTCTCTCAAATTGCTATAAATAAGCATGATGAGATTCACTCTCGGCAAGAGGAGATGACACCGAGGATCATTGGAGCTTAAACAAAGTCTTAGAGTCTTAGAGATAAAAGATTTGTAAGTTTAAGTTTTCTTGTAGCTTGAGTTTGTATCTTCATAATTTATTTAGTATAGCATAAGCCCGAGTTAGAAGTTTTTAATAAATGTGTGTGTTATGGTTATATGCAATGGTAATAGTATTCCATATTTACGTCGAAAGGTGTATTCACTCGGGAGAAGGCTCCCTGTCTCGACATCGATAGTGACGATTATGGCGAGATCAACTCGTCAACAATGTACGACAAGTTTTTCAACCTTACATTTGGCGTAATTATGCAAAGAAACCGAGAGGTCCGAAATGTCGTTTACATTATGACATGGACCTGAAACGCCGTTTATGTTATGATGGGTCCAAACTTCGTTTAGGATGCATCTTTCTCCACATTCTCTGCTACGGGTTTTGAGGACCGCATATCCGGTGGTGGGTTTGTTTGACATGGGTCTATTTTTTGCAAGGAAAGCATGCAAAGTTATACAAATATATTATAATAATAATTTGGTTAGTTCATTTTATATAATAAAATTGTTAGTTTACTATATATATATATATATTATATTATTAATGAATATAAAATAAAACCAAAGCTAGAATATAAGCCATAAGTGGAGAATATATTATAATATAATGTTTTTTAAATATTATATGGTATTTATTATATTAATATAAGAATCAATTATTTATATGTTAAAATATATTATAATATAATGATTATAGAATTTATTATTTATCTACATCCTTTTCATGGTGAAAAGATAAACGTTGTCAACAAGCTCAAGAGTCCAATACATCGGATCTCCAACTGTAACCTGATCATTAGCACAATCCATAATAATTATTTTCTATTTTAATACAAACGAACATTAACAATGTATGTTTTGATATTAATTATTTTCTACTTTAGAAACGAAGAACGCATAATAAGAATACGCTTCATTTGCATTGTCCTAAACAATAAATATCCACCTTATTTTTTATCAAAGTGGTGAATTGGATTTTACCGTGTCGTTTGATCTTGAAGATTGCTTGTAGTAGCGCTCAAATTAATCACATACCCAAAGCAAGAGCATACCATAAATTGGTTTTAGAAATAATATTAACATCACTGGTTATATTCTAATATAAAAATAAATAAAATAATATAACATCGTATCATACAATACATTCCTTCTACTTGGTGTGATAATCAATGCTATATAACGACCAAAGAATTTTAGCGTTTTGGGTAATGAGGTGAGGAGGAGTGGATTTATAAGTGGAAATCATTATGAAAGGAGGAATAATAGACTAGAAATCGCATGTGAGATGTATGGTGTTAATGCCTAAACGGAAATATTGCTGAGCGGAAAATGAAATTGAAACGAAGAACAAAGCATCTTGTTTCGATCAATTTTAACAATGAGAAATAAAGGCTAAACATGCGACATAGCAAATTGTCATAAAAAGTGTCAACAATAGACCCAGAGCATCATATACAAGAAAAGTTTGAACCCATAAATTTACGGAAAGCATGACTTTCTAATTTACGCAAATAAAAAAACATAATGTTACAATTGATCCATAAGCGACCTATCATGAGTCGATATGGTCGATTGCTCTTGAAAAGAACTCATGGTTTAGCTTGCTTAATGTGCAAGCTCATGATTTCGTCCCCAGTGTAATCGCCATGACCCGCTTAAATGAAAACACCGCTTAGAGGATTATGTTTGTGGACTTCACGTCACCTCTATCGTAGTTGTCTTTGTCACCACACTCCTCGCCGCTCCAACTCAAACATCTTCTTATTTATTTACCTTTCTATAAAATGTGCATACTCGGGTTTGAGACGGTTTTGGAATATTAAAAATCGACATTTAAAGCTCACCTTTAGACATGTCTTGGATGTGACAATGCTCATGTAATTTTCTTTGTTTCTCACTCTTCGTTATCTTTCCCTAAACTAATCATTTTTTCAGGTTTGTCGCCCCTTTCACCGTTCAAACAAATATGAAATTTTAGGGCATGGGGACCGAGTTGAACCCCAAATCACCCATGCAAACCATCAATGCATTTACAACATAAACAGATGATGTAATCATTGCCTGAGGAAATCCATGGAGAATTTTTTTAGATAAAACACTAAATGAGGAAAACGATGCCATGTCAAAAATCTTTGAAAATTTAAATCCTAACCCAACAGAGGCATTGTCTTCGTCAGTCACTCTTGAAAATAACTCGTCGTTCAACTAGCCTAATCCGCAAGCTCCTTATTTTGTTCCTAGATTACAATCGCTAAGAATCATTGTTGAAGTGCTTGCAGCTCTCGCTCAAAGGACTCTGCTTTCGACTTCACACCACCGCCATTCTTCTTTGTTTCTCTTTCCATAATATGTGCATGCTTGGGTTCAAGACTGTTGTACAACATTATCAATATTTTCTTAATACGACAATTTTAATGTAGGAGAAACAGAGTTTTAAGAGTTCGACGCATTTTAGATTTTTTTTTAAGGGATTTCGATATACATATTCCTTAGATTGATAGCATTGTAGTTGAAAAGATGTGATATGAATCATATAGCTTCAAAAGTATCGTATTTGTTGTTTGTTTCTCCATGTTTTTAACAACAAAATACAAGTTGAATGGGAAAACAGACCCATGTCAAAAAAACCAACAAAGAAAATTACATAAGCACCGTCGCATTTACAAAGATGTTTAATGATGAGCTCAAGCCATCCGATTTCGAAAATCCCAAATCGACTCAAACCCGAGCACAAACAATAGTGGAAACATAAACGGAGAAGATGTTCAAGGTGGAGCGACGAAGCTGATCGAGAGGCATCGGCGAGCGGCGAAAGTAACATATCGTTAATGGATCGATGGGGGAAAGAATGATGTTATATTTGAAGGTGAGGAAGTGCAGAAGGGGGCTCATGCTCTTTACTGGTGTGTTACTCCTCTAACATGTCTGAGTTCAAGATTTTGTCATCCAGAAAAATGTTGAAGATGGATTTGTAATAAACTCCTTTTGGGTTGTTAATGAACATGGTTTTCAGAATGTGCTCATATTTTGGGATTCGTGGTGACTGTAGAAAACAAGTTGGCCATCCATGAAGGCCTGAACTCTAATGTGTAATGCAAAAAAAGTGAGCGAGAAGAGTAAAAGCGTCGAAGTGATGTAAAGAAGAAGAAGAACAAAACACAAAATAAAGAAATCATGTATTTTCCTAACAACTATGAGCACTAATAGCAATTGATGGTTAGCTAGACAACCACAACCCTCAATTTTGAAATCCCTTTACTCTCCTGTTTCCAATTCCACCAGGCATAGTGGCACATGATACGTTGATTATGGTTTGCTTACAACTCAAATTTTTATCTACATTGACCGAAAGTCATGCTTTGTGCAAATTCATTGGTTAAAAATATCTTCTTAATGTTGTTACTCCTCTATCATCGTCATTGTTTAGGAAAATTCATTTCGTCCCAAATCATTTGCCTTTATTTCTCATTGTTGCATTAGATCGGTACACAATGCTTTATTTTCCACTACAATTTCCTATTCCTCTTACCATTATTTCTCTTTTGGCATGTACATCACACACCTACCATGTGATTGCTAGTTTTATACCCTATAGAATGATACGTAGGCTCCAATGTCTTCTAGTGATATATCTTTTGTTTCTTGCTATATGATGACTACTTATGAGGTGAAACATGCAATGTGAATAAGGGATGGAGAAAAACATGTAATATTCTTTCTTAGTAAAGTGTCTTTTGGAAAAATAACTAAGCTACCATGGACCAATTATGATCATACTTTAAAGGATTTTATAACTAACCACTCTTTGAGAAGATAAACAAACAAATTGAGAAGATAAATGTAACCACTCTTGTATCATACTATGGTTGAACTTTTAGACTGTTTATCTCATATTTCATTGTCATACTTGTTTAATGGCTTACCATACATGAACTACAACATCATACCTAGAAAATTATATAAGTAAACATTTATTACTCACTCATTTACGTAGTTTATATAAGGATTTCCTTCAAAATAAAACACAGCTTGATATACATGAAATCAACCTAACTTCTCATAATATAAAACTTATAACACATTTTATCATAAACATGATAAAATTTTGATCCACGTTTATATTCTCGTAAGCGATAATTGTCTTTGAGAAAGTACATCTTGAGATAACACCATTATGGAACAAAAATGATGAAATTAAGATGTCAATATACATAAATGTAAATATGTACATAAATCTCAATATACATAAATGTCATAAAATCCATGAAGGCTCCACATAAAGTATTCAACTAAGTTTCAAGTGTCTCTACAATATGAAAATAAATGTATTCACAATCCACTCAAATATATCTAAAAAAGTTTGTCCCCTTTTTCTTTTGAAGAAGATGGGGATCTCTCCCGAGAAATATCAATGTTATGCCGATGTGTAGACCTATTAGGCTCGAGGATCACCTATAATTCAACCTATTCATCACACACTTACATCAATAACTAATATTTAAATAAGTTTAAAAGTTAATTAAAATGACAAAAAAATTAAACAAGCACATACCATTATAGCATAATCGATCTCAATTTTTTTTTCCACTCACTTTCATCAACGAAACACTATGACACACATGGAGGAGTGTGCAAAGGAGAATTGACTGGAAGATATTATGTAGATAAAATTTTCACATCAAATATTCTAAAAATATTGATAAAATTTATTCTAAAAACAATATGCATATAATTTTAAAGCACAAAAACTCATGTACCTCTGTATATTGCTCAATAGTTGAAATTGCAACATCAACCCCTTTTTCTACTACATCTTGTAAGTGGGGAGGAGTAAATGTTGTCATCATCAACTAAGTATGCACAATATCATGGTTATTTTCAAACATATATATACATTTACATGTATTGATTTTAAAAATAGTGAAAAATACATATATGCATGGTTATTTTAAAATGATAAAAAGTACATCGTTGAAAGAAAATTGTGGATGACTACCACCAACTTGTGTACTACTCGATGGTCTATTATCACCATGTAACATAAAATTGAATGTACATATAAAAACATTCCTAGTTTGAATATATGCAATTTAAAAACTAATAAATTATACAATGTCCTTATTCAAAAAACTACTTGCGAAACAAAAGGGGTTTTCATCGAAGATGCAATGATGTAAAATGTGTCAACTGTCTCTATGAAAAAATCATCTAGAAATGTCTCCTCCATCTAAAAAATTCCAATACATAAAGAGCCACAAGAAGTGCATATGTGTGTACAGGGAATGGGTCTCCTACTCTTGCCTTGCGCACCCTCAATCGCATTGTGAACACAGACAATGTGTTCAACTAGTCTCTATGAGCGATCCAAGGGCATGCAATGTGTCTCTCTCTAAAGTCTCCTATACATAAGGGGGGGCTTCCTTAGGCTGAGGAACTTTTGGGAGCTTACTATAGCAGGTTGATTACGTACTTGATGGGCACCCTCTCTATCTTGCGTAAATCCTTTTGCTCTGCCCCGAAACCCAGAGTGCTCAAAATAGTTTGGAATCTCGATTATAATAAACTCACAATAGAGTTTCCTAAAAAAATAAAGTACGACCTCATGGTAATTATAAGGCATCTTATCGAAAACCATCCACTAGCACTCCCAAAAATTATTTATTTATACCATCATGAGTGCACCAATGTATCGGGAATATTTTACAATTCAATGACAACTCTTCATTGGTTCTAGGGTCTATAAATAGGGCACATATTTTATATTTTGTTATTTTTTTCTTTTAATTTCCTCAAGATAATTTGGTTACATAATATTCCCTACATTTATCTCTATATGACTCCCATCTATCAATTTGACTCATTACCAAATCAAATTCTCCAATCAAGGTTTCAGCAACGAGTTTTCCAAAGCTTTACAATGAGGGTTTGTTGATCAAGGTCTCTCAATGTTTGTAGAACTCCTCAATCTGAAGTTTGTTTTCAACAATTTACCCATCAAATATTCAAGGTTTGTTGTTGGATCTTGTGGAATTGAAGGAGGGTTTGGAGGAGGTTGTTCAATAAGTTCTTTGAGATTCTTTTGAGGAGGCTTTTCGAAGATTTGCATAACATTGTTGAGAAGATATGAAAAATAAAAACTATATTTTAAAATGTAAACAATAAAAATCTAATAGAATAAAATACAAATTTTATAAATTCAAGCCATTGTACCTCTTTTTTGGCATGTCATCGATGATTATTGGCGAATCCTTGAGACCGGTTGAAAAAAAAATTCTAATGCAGAACATGACTTGTTTCCTTACCTACATAGTTGTGAATTAGAGGAAGAAACAAATTAAAATGATGCATGTTTATGTTTTCTAATATATAAATGAGACATTGTGACATCTTTGTAACCCACCCTACATTTGAGTGAAACACGATGACATCATGAGGCTCAATCATTTTTCAAACTCTAAATGGTTCATCATCAATGATACATGTATATATAACTCCCTCATGAATAAAATGTAAACATCTATGTAATATCAATGGGGTGACTCCCATATCATGTAGCCAAGGTGTAACGCCCACACTTTATACACACAATTACAACAATAAAAACATCGGATAATTTTTTTGACTTACATTTCTCACTACACAACACCACAAGGGCTCCAAGTAGAGAAACTCAACAATGCATAAGACACTTACATAAACATGAACCCACTCATACAATAGGATAACATAGGGTACCCATCAATGTCATACTCAAACGACATAAACCAAGAAAATGACCCAATTATAGTAAGAAACATCGGGTAGGCATACTCCACGACATGGCCTTTTATGGTTTACATCTTCATTACATTTAGGTTTCCATTGTATGACCTTATAGTTTTCAAGATAATTAAACACATAAGGTTTAAAATTTCCTACTTTACAATCTTCAATTACTTTTCTTTGCAGGGCAATAGTCTTTAAAGGAGAATGCACGATTGATTCCTTTATTGAATCCCATTAACTATCCATAGTGTTATCCCTAAAATCGTGACAAGGGCAATTTTGCAGGTAACCATACCAAAATTCCATTTTGGTCCCCTGAAGAAGTCTGACAACGTTCAAAATGGCCTAAAACTCCCTTTTGAAAATCAAGTTTTTAGAACTTAGTCATTTTTAGCTTCTTTAGAGTTGGCACAGTTTTTGGGGTGTCAACATTCCAAAAATTGTGCCTTTTTGAACTAGGCGCAAGAAATGTTGTGTCGACATCAAAAATATGCACCCCTTTAAAAACCCTTTAGCACAAAAATGACATGCCAACATCAATAAGGTTGCACCCCTAAGGCGCTAAAGTTACATGTCAACATCGGTAAACATGATGTTGACATGCACCTAGAATGTGTGCTAAGGCGCGAGAAGTGGTATGTCAACATACCAAAATGTGTGCAAAGAAAATTCCCATAGTGCTTTAGAGAAATCATGTTGACATTAGGAAATATGCGCTTAAGGTGCTAAAAACTTTATGTCGATGCCAATTAAATTACGCCAAGGCACATTTGCACCCGTGTCGACACTCTAGAAATTGTGCCAAAGAAAGTTGGTGGAATAATAAATGCCAAATTTTCTATAAATAGGCACTCAACACCTGTCATTTTCATGAATTGAAAATTGTGAAAAGTATTTCTCACACTGTCAGCTATCCTTGTCACCCCCGCATGCCGTTTTTTGAGCTTGTGGACCCCAACGTCGTCCTTCGTCCTTTATAAAACCGGGTAAGTGGCTTCTATCGTCCTTGTTGTTGTTATGGCTTTTGTTTCTTGGTTATTGTTAGGTTTTAGGGTTGTTATAAACCAAAAGGTTAAATCTAAAAATGAATAACTTACCAATCCATAACCATCTGGAAGCCCCTTTTCCTCTCCTTCCAGATCTGTAAATCTGGAAGGCCCCTGCCTCTGAAAAACCTAAGGCCTTTTCCCTGCTTATTATCTTGTTGCAAAACCTCTCTTTACCATTTGAAAAAACCAAAAAAGAGAGAAGAAATCTAGTAAATTGCAAAGAAATCACTAAAACTTTGGCACACTATTTTTACATGTTGCAACCCCCATAGTCGTGCCTTGGCACACTGTCCCCGCTTGCAACATATCTCTAACCTACGCCTAGTATAATAACACTTAGCAAAAAAATTTAAGGACACAGGCGTATCCTGGACAACATCGACATGAGATGTTGTGTCCTTCAAAACCGCACTAAGCGTTTTCCCCTTTGGCGCGTTGATCTCCTTTGCAGCATATTCCAAAATTGTGCCTTGGGTGCACTTAAAAGCCATACAACACCATCCTTTTCAGCGCCCAGCTAAAGTAAATTTCCTAAGGCACAGTGCATGATCCTTGACATCAACATGGCATGTTGTATGTTGTAAACCCGCGCCCTGTGCTTTATCCTTTGGTGCCGCCTTCTGTCATGCAACACTCTCCAAAAGTGCGCCCTTTATAACCCTTTGCGCAACTTTTCTCTTGTCAACACAGGCACACCTTTTTACATGTTGACATCCCCAAAAGTGCACCCAGCCTTTTTAAGCCTCTACAACGCATGTTGTGAACTTGCGCCTTGCGCCCTAAGCCTTATAATTTCTCATTCTTATTTTTGAAATCTTTCATTATGAATAACATGACGGTTGACATGGCTCTTCTGTGTTGGACCTCCTTGATTCTCCTTGCAGAACAACAACAGCCATCCTCGAGCTCACACATGTCTTCATCAAGAAAAAAGCCAACCAAGTCTAAAGGAAAAGCAAAGCTGACAGAACAAGAGATGAAGTACAAATATCAGAAAGTCAGGATGCCTGACTCATATGCAGAGAGTGATCTTGATATCAGAGACTCTGAGCTTGGGCACATTGATATGGAAGACTTCTGGGTGAGAACCAACTAGGCAACTAGTGGCCCCTGGATGAACAAACTGGTGGGCAGTGGATTGCACTTTGCAGCTGGGCTGCCAGTAAGTGCTGTGAACAATGAATTTATCATGTTGGTTGCCTGTTGCTATAACAAGGACACAAGATGTGTCGAAGATAAGGAAGGAAAGATGATCATCGACCTAACAGCTTGTCATTTTGAAATAACCCTAGGCATTCCTCATCACAGGCAATATGTCGCCATAAGCCTAGAAGACTGCAAGAAGGCATGGGACGACAATGAGGAAAAATGCATGCAAATGATGAATGAGCTATATCTGAAAAACAAAAGCCGGTAAGCGGTGGCCACGGACCATTCACCATAGTGACTTCAATGAGGAATTGAGTGATCAATCACCTTCCCGAACATAATATTTGGGCTTACTTGACGCCCATTATTTCCATAAATGGATGTTGAGGTATTTAGAGACCATGAGCAAGAATGTACACCGATCAACATTTTGGGCCGGGAGAAATCATCAGCGACACCATCTCCCAAAGACTTCAACATTCTATATGAATTCCTACGTTGTATACATTGTAGTATCGCAAGAGATTTTGTAGGCCTAGCTCGAAATGGGGTATGGCCCAGTCAAAATATATGAATACTACCCGCAGCTAAAGCTCGAGAACATCATCCCCAGATTCTCAAAATCAATGACACCTTCTTCTATGAGGTGATCTCGCCTATGAGGCCAAATATGAGACATGGTCGAACTAGCCCAAGTGTGATCACTGTCACAAAGAAGTGGGGAGCATTGTTCACTCGGAGTTGAAGATAAGGAAGGAACGATGATCATCGACCTAACACTTGTCATTTTGAAATAACCACAGGCATTCCTCATCACAAGCAATACGTTGCCATAAGCCTAGAAGACTGCAAGAAGACATGGGAAGACGATGAGGAAAAATGCATGCAAATGATGAATGAGCTATATCTGAAAAACAAAAAGCCGGTAAGCAGGTGGCCACAGACCATTCACCATAGTGACTTCAATGAGGAATTGAGTGATACAATCACCTTCCTGAACATAATATTTGGGCTTCCTGATGCCCATTATTTCCATAAATGGATGTTGAGGTATTTAGAGACCATGAGCAAGAATGTACCTGATCAACATTTTGGCTGGGGAGAAATCATCAGCGACACCATCTCCCGCCAGCTTCAACATTCTATATGAATTCCTACGTTGTATACATTGTAGTATCGCCAAAGAGATTTTGTAGGCCTAGCTCGAAATGGGGTATGGCCCCAGGTCAAAATATATGAATACTACCCAGAGCTAAGGCTCGAGAACAACATCCCCCAGTTCTCAAAAATCAATGACACCTTCTTCTATGAGGTGATCTCACTATGAGGCCAAATATGAGACATGGTCGAACTAGCCCAAGTGTGATCACCATCACAAAGAAGTGGGGAGCATTGTTCACTCGATTGAAGATAAGGAAGGAACGATGATCATCGACCTAACACTTGTCATTTTGAAATAACCACAGGCATTCCTCATCACAAGCAATACGTTGCCATAAGCCTAGAAGACTGCAAGAAGACATGGGAAGACGATGAGGAAAATGCATGCAAATGATGAATGAGCTATATCCCGAAAAACAAAAGCCGGTAAGCGGTGGCCACGGACCATTCACCATAGTGACTTGAATGAGGAATTGAGTGATACAATCACCTTCCTGAACATAATATTTGGGCTTACTGACGCCCATTATTTCCATAAATGGATGTTGAGGTATTTAGAGACCATGAGCAAGAATGTACCTGATCAACATTTTGGCTGGGGAGAAATCATCAGCGACACCATCTCCCAGCCAGCTTCAACATTCTATATGAATTCCTACGTTGTATACATTGTAGTATCAGCAAGAGATTTTGTAGGCCTAGCTCGAAATGGGGTATGGCCCCAGGTCAAAATATATGAATACTACCCAGAGCTAAAGCTCGAGAACATCATCCCCCAGTTCTCAAAAATCAATGACACCTTCTTCTATGAGGTGATCTGCCTGTTGAGGCCAAATATGAGACATGGTCGAACTAGCCCAAGTGTGATCACTGTCACAAAGAAGTGGGGAGCATTGTTCACTCAGTTTCCCACATTCACTTATCTCAGAGTAGTAAATTTTGAGGGTGAACCGACAAAGCTACTAAGGTATGTAAGGCTCAAGCCGATTCTCTTGGAATTTTCAAGGCAACTAATCAAATACCACGAGAGTTGCATGAAGAGAAAGAAAGGAGGAAATCCATTCCCCCTTACATTTGGTCGATACACTTGCACCACACTTGTCAAAGCTCAAGAAATGTATGGTGAGCTTGAGTTGCTGAACTTAAAGCACAATTTCCCAACAAGGCCCACCTTTTATTTTCGAGTTTCCTTTCAAAGGCAAAAATTGATCCTATCCATGTTCCTGAGATCGAGGACATCTACATCAACCTGACACATGAAATAGATATCAGGCGAAAGGATCACTCTGGGTGGCTCTAGAGGAAATCATTCATTATGGCATAGCCATCGTTCCAAAAGGATTCCAAGAACCCAACCAAGAAATTGATCAAGTTTACCTTGACATGGATGGGGATGATTGGCCATTCACAGAAATCGACAGAGCCAAGGCACGAAAGACCTTTCAGGAAAGGGTCAAGCCCATGTTGCGATGAACCAAGCATTGGTGCAAACAGAATGGTCTCACCTACCTCAGGGTAGATTTCACTGCTTCTCCTTCAGGAAGAGCACCTCTAAGAATGGCCCAGGTGCTGAAAGGAAAAGGAAAGGATAAGGAGGGAGAACCAAGCAAATTGGAAGAAACTTCTGAAAGCCCTCCTACTACTTCTGAGAAGCAAGTGATCGACACAGGTGTCTCCGAGGTAAAGAAGAAGCGACCACCAAAGTTTCAACAGATACATCTACTCAAGATGTTATCCCAGATACAACAACGAGAGGTACCCACCATTCCTTCTTCCGCTCCTTCTCCTCCCCCTATCGTTGAAGCATCTTTTCTAATGGATGTTTCTTCCTCTCTCCCTTCCTCCCTTCCATCTCCCACATCTTCCATCTTCTCCTCTTTTGCGGATCTATCGCCCAGTGTTCCCTCCATCCAATTGTAGATCCCTTCCACCTCCATGCCCTTTTCTTCCTTGGTAGTAACTCCAAGCCCCACAAGCAAGCGGTGCGTTGGACTCATTGTCAATGCCACCACCAAGTGTCTCAATGTTCTTCCATGCGGCCTCTTGATTTCTTCCCCTTTCACTCCCATTTCTTCTTCCATTCCCTCTACTCCTCCTCCCATAAGTCTAAGTTGGATTTCGACCATCCGGATTAACTCAAGAGAAAGGTTCCCATTGCACCCATGGACTTATCTGTCATTCCGAAGAAGGGACCCAAGAAACAGAAAGCTATAACTCACTTCTCTAAGAGCGTTTTGGGCGAGAGAGTCATGGAGATTACATATTCGGATCCCACCAAATAAAAGAAAGATCTATCTCCTACAGACTTTACAGTGACCCAAGTCACGATGGGAACCTCATCCAAAGCTTGCGAGAGAGGCCTTGTCGCGAGGCGCCTCTGCAAGAAACTTCAAGAAGCAAAGGAGGAGAAGAGAATACTCAAGGAGAAAAACAAACATCTCCTCTAAGCATTACGAGAGAATGGGCAATGCTTCGCCTAAAACCACCGCCGAACCTCACAAGTTCTCAATCGGGACAAGATAAATAAATATGCCAAGATTGGTGAGCAAGGCACGGCAGGTGTCCTCGGAGATAGAGTGAATCCTCGGAGATAGTGAGGAAATAATCAAGAAACTCACGGGACTCTATCGGGATATAGATCGAGAAAATAAGGAGCTATAAGTAGTAGTAGGATCCCTGTTCGAGGAGTTGGACTATGCAGTTGCAACACGAAACATTCCAAGCAATAGTCGATTGCTTTCACCGACGACCTATTAAAGGTCAGCATCATTGATCACCCGCGGCACATAACAAAGCTCTCATTGCATTGGATTACCGGTTGATCAAATGGAATATATCCTAGAGAGGATAGATAAAATCAAGGACGAAGCCCTAGATGTAAAATACAACATGGAGTAGACGGTTACAAAGATGTCTCCAGGGATGCTCAGTGAATCGTTCACCTTGAGGGAGGCAGACGATACAATCCAGCTCTTCAAGGCTATCGCAACCCAAGGTTTGGCGCCAAAGGTCACTTTTGACCGAGAATCAATCAATAACCTTCTGGCTTGCTGCGATTTCATTGGATTCTTGATTGAGGCATGTGAAGAGTACGCCAGGCTACCTGACAAGCTCAAGACTGAAAAAGAAACTTACAAAGTTATTGGCAACCATTTCAAGGGTCCAGATCATAATCAACTTCAGATAATGATCAGCAAGTTTATGGAATACCGAGCTCAATATCACATCACCTCTCCCGATCAGAAGCAAGGCACTCCGTTTAAACAAAGAGATGATGAGTAGTTTCTCCTCTTGTGTACGCTTTAATCAATTTTGTAAAAATATTTAAAAATTATGTTGGCATTTACAATGACATCATCCATGTTGCATCATGGGATGTTGCCATCCAAAACTTGCCCAAAGTCAACTTTTGACTTTTTAGATATTTTGTAAATAGTGGTTGGTTTGTTTTTGTCTTCTTCTATAAATACTGGAATACTTGTATTCCAGGTGGACATTTTTGTATGAAAAAGAAGTGAAGAGAGAAAGACTTTGTGCCTTCTTGTAACAGAAGAGATATTAATATATATGTTCAGACTTTGTGCTCAATATATGTGTTATTTGCATCAGATCTTTCTTAAGTTAGATCTATGTTTTTATTCTGTTGGATTCATTCTTATTATCGTCATATGTTCATCAGTATTTCTTTGTTTGTTTATGCAAGTAATTTTGGCTCTGTTTACTACCAGCCCAAAGCATAAACCTTCGACCTTTCTATCTTGGAATTCATTTATTTTCTTCCTTCAGATCTACCCTCCTCCATTCCTTCCCTCCTACCTTTTTGTTTACAGTCAGAACTACCTCTACTAGGATGAGATCCAAAAACCCCTGAAGTTAGAATAGTGTAGATTTGCACATATTCTTCCTTGATAGATTAGCAATAAACTAGTTTCACTTTGTTATTTCAAAGAGGGGCTATGCCCTCGCACACTGTGTTGGCATGTTTCCCCACGACTTTTAGATATTTTGTAAATAGTGGTTGGTTTGTTTTTGTCTTCTTCTATAAATCTTTGGAATACTTGTTGTATTCTAGGTGGATATTTTTTGTATGAAAAAATCAGTGAAGAGAGAAAGACTTTGTGCCTTCTTGTAACATAAGAGATATTAATATATATGTTCAGACTTTGTGCTCAATATATGTGTTATTTGCATTAGATCTTTCTTAAGTTATATCTATGTTTCTATTCTATTGGATTCATTCTTATTATTGTCATATATTCATCATTATTTCTTTGTTTGTTTATGCAAGTAATTTTGGCTCTGTTTATTACCAACCCAAAGCATAAACCTTCTAACCTTTCTATCTTGGAATTCAATTCTTTTCTTCCTTCAAATCTACCCTCCTCCATTCCTTCCCTCCTACATTTTGTTTGCAGTCGAAACTACCTCTACTAGGATGAGATCCCAAAACCCCTGAAGTTAGAATAGTGTATATTTGCACATATTCTTCCTTGATAGATTAGCAATAAACTAGTTTCGCTTTGCTATTTCAAAGAGGGCTATGCCTTACACTGCTTTGTTGGCTGTTTCCCCACGACTTGTCCAACCGATGATTTTCAAAACAACACATAGATCATTGGTTAATTAAATTCAATTTTAAGTAACTATGAGTCTCCCAAAACTCATTCTTACATTAAATATTTGTTTCTCATGCTATGATTTTTTTAGTTCCAAATTTAGTTTGAGTCAATTTATCATTTACACGTCATAATTTTTATTTTTAGTGGACTCTATATTGGCTCAAACGCCTAGTTCCACTAGAAACAATTTGTATCCATTCTTAACAAAAATTCAATTCTTAATTCAACCATAAGGACTTCAAGTGAAATTTTGTTCCTAAACCATCATCACACATACTCTTTTTTTATCTCGTTTACTTTGTTTCTTATGTCTCTTATTGGCATCACTTTAACAAAAAGAGTTATGAAAGTACTTGTCTAACATTTTTAATAAGTACATAATTGTAAGCATTACAACTACACACAAACCACAAGTGATTTGTTTCAGGTAAGATCCCATGTTTCCACATGTGAAATTTATTTTATTCTTAATGTCATAAAAGGGCATAACAAGGGATTACGGGACCAAGTTTTTAGTTTCCTGGTTTCTCTTAAGTCAACATCTTTCAAATCAATTTCATTTGCAAAGAGTTACTTACAATTTTCTACCCACAAGTTAACCTCCTAATCAACTGAGGTTTAGTTTAATTCCAATATGCACTTAGGGCTCTACGCCCTATTATAGATCAGATTAAGGTGTGAAAACATATTTACCCTATAAATCCTCTGTAAAATACCACACGTACACTATATTGTCACTAGTCAAGGTAACACATTTAGCTGTGAGGAACTAAAGAGATCATTAATAAGAGTTTAAGTCATAGTACAACTATTTCACTAGCTCCATTTGTGTCATCTGGATCCCACAAGGAATTCATTCGATGATGAATTTAATTTCTAGATCTAACTTCGTAAGACTTGGTAGTCCACTAGGATACTAAGGAAGTGTTAGTTCTACTTACTCCATAAAAAGTTTGACCATGTCATTCCTAACCGTCGGGTTCACGACAATGTCGCTAAGCATACCAGCTATGACGATAACACAAACTTGGGCTCTTATTTATTTAAGCTAGAAGGTGTTATTAAGCGTAAATATTTAAGTTCATTCTAAGGTTTTAGTTTCTTACTGCTAAGAAGGATCATGCGAGAAGGGTAGATATGCACAAGTTTTAAACTAAGGTTAACTGTTATATTTAGGTTTTCTTTCTATATTTTCTAGTTAAATAACACAACACTCTAGAGACTCCATCATAAATTTCACAACGAGAATGCACTATAAGAGGTTAAATTCAATTTCACTTAACACAATATCCAACTTTTACAATACAAAACTTGGAATCAAAATAACACCCATATTTAGATGAACATTTCCCTTAAATACTAGCATCTTAAAAATGTTACAAAACTTCACTAATAAACCCTTTAATACTTCGTAAAATGTTAAACAATCATTTACCATTTTTCTTAACATATATATCCAACCCCTTTTTCTTTAACCATACGTAAATCTGAATCAAAAGACACCGATAGTTGAATGCACATTTCCCAAAGCACCCCTAAAACTAGCATCTCATACATATTGCAAAATTTCGACAAATAAATTTACCGTAACATAAAAATACTTATATATTTTTCCATTAACATACATAAAGTACAGTAATACACAATAAATTACAACCACGTCATTTTCGCCACATTACTTACATCCTGTAAAACTATGTGAGCACGAAATCAACAATAAATTGCTAACATGACATCCAACTAATCTAGCATAATTAACATTATTTATTTTCCATTTACATTTTAGTAATAATACACACACGACAAGAGAGGGTTAGGGCATATATTCATTTCATTTCATTTCATTCCTTAACTAAGAGAGGAGAGAGAAAGAGATAAGGAAGAGAGAGAACACTATTTTGCCAAAAGTCAAATTTCACACAAAGAAGTCACAAGATAGAGTTTCAAACAATTATTTACAAGTGTTAATAAGTTTTCCATGATAGTTTGCTAACTTGACTAGGGTCCTACAACTTTCTTTTACATTTTCTTGTTAGTTGCAAAAACACCCAAATTAGGCTCAAAGGCTAAGAAACCACATTTAAAAATTACCTTCATTAGATGATGCACAACGAGTTAAATTCCTACATGTCCTCCTATATACCAAGACTTCACACGAGATGACGGAATTCAAATGGAAAATGGTCTCCAATTGGCAACTAGATTTCTTGGGTCACCGGTCGTAATTGGTCTAATTTAACATATTCATAAATACGAGAGGAGGCCTATAAAGTCCCCTTGACAAACTAGCTAGGAATGTGTTTTTTTCCAAATTGAAGGTTCCAGGTAGTTGTCTAGTAAAAATACTAGAGGGTTGCAAAGGTGGGAAAGTATTTTATTGCTCATGGTTCAAATGGTGAGCTGAAATAAAACCCAACTTTCTAGTTTTAGCATCTCCCTAAAAGTGCAAAATGGAGTAACATGGTTGTTAGAGGAGTGGCGAAGAGATCCCAAACGACCAAACGAGATCAAGCTAATGCTTGATGTGACTCTCTACATAACAAGGGATACATATGATGCTTTACATCTCTTCTATGAGGCTCAAAGCGTTATTTTGCAAGGTCTCTGGAAATTACATTTTTCTAACTTTGCAAGGTGGACAAAAAAATTTAGTTGACGACTCATCTAGGTCTCGCCAAAACCAATGGACACAAGCACCAAATATTGATACCCTAGATAAAAATGTATAAAGTTGTGGTATCAACACGGATGTCGATCAAATTGCAAGTCGGTCATGTAAATCATAAGGAGGAGTTTTATTGTTTCGCGCTAAAAGTCTAGTTACAAAGTTTTCCGGATAGTGTCTGAATGAGGGGTTTAAGTTTATGCTTGGATACCGAGTGTTATTTGGGTTACATAAGTGCCAGATGACATTTTATTGTTTTTGTAAAACAAGTTTATATAAAAATAATCAAATTTGAGATACTCCAAGGTTTTAAATTTATTTCACTGTAAATGAAAAACTAAAGTACAAGAATTATGAAGGACAAGGTGAGATAAACCATGCCTATTTGAGCTGGTGAGTTTTCTCAAGAATTAAAAAAATGTGTGGTTTACGGTTTTCCTATCATTTCAAATCAAATGGTTGCACGCATCCACCATTCCACCATTGCATTTTATTCAAATATTATGCCAAAGGTGTATCAAGAAGCCTTTTTGATGGTGGTTTTTCCCATCACCATCTTATACTTTCTCAGCCACTTATTTCATAATCATGATCATCGTCTCAAGTTTCTTTCACCGACATGGAATAGGGTATACACCCACTATTGTGGAGCTAGTAAAATAGCATGTTTTCCATTATCCTTTCATTGAAGACAATATTCTATTTGAGAGCTCTTATTTTCACACACGTTGAGTGTATAGTTGTGGTGGCAAAGGTGAACTAATCGGTTTCATCTATAGTCCTTTTTGGTCAGGTTATTAACAATTACAACATCGCACAAACATGACCTTTCCATTATGCTTTGATGGGTGTGCATACCCTAAACCGAGGCTCCCATTTGGCGTTCTAACCTTGTTGCAAACATGGCAACTTCCTTCAAGGCATTTGGTCAAACAACTCAAGTACCACATCTAATCCTTTTACATTTGGCATATATGACTACCAAGGTATCTACAACCACATCTACTTGGGCATTTACGACTACAACATCTAACGAAATTCTTGTCCCTCCTTCATTATGTTGTGATGGATGTCCATTCCTGTTTAAAATCCTCCATTTTGGCACATGGTGGAGGATGTTGGCAAAGGTTGTGAAGCCTGACTTTACATTTCTTGAAATATTCCATGGCCTTTTAGCAAACCCATTTTGTACATATTATGCCATCATTGCAGTCCATCAAACCACGTTTTAGGCATTTAGTCAAACAGTTCACATGCCAAGTGCATGATTCCACACATACATACATATCTACGAGAGCACTTGAAACTCCAAAATATGATAAATCCTCTATCTTTTTGCTTATATGGATGTCCATACCCTGTTCTAGAGCTCACACGTTGACATAGGCTGGGAGTAAGCATGAAAATGTAACCCGATCAAGTTGGAGACTAAAGAGAATTAATCTGATAAACTAATAAACAAGAAGATATGTTGAACAAAATATTCAAGATAATCAAAGACAACAAATGAAAAACACAAGATTTATCCTAGAAACCCTTTTGAGAAAAAACCCAGTGCAGTAACTTCTCTCTCTTATTGCATTAACTTAACCGTTTACAATACAATAATGTACTTCCAAGTTCTACTTTACCCTACTACATCTCTAGATATTTGTAAGCAAAACAATAAGAAACCGTTAAAGTGGTTTTACAATACAATGGGTACCAAAACCATGGGCTAATAAACACCCATAATCGGTTCCCCATAATTCATGGATTATGACACCACCCATATATACGTATAGATTAAAATAGCATATCTATACTCCCAAAAATAGGGACCCATACTAACGCTTGTGGAAGAGGTGTACAATACTCCTGGGTACACAACATACATAATATACAACACATTCTAACAGAGACTGTATATTATAGAGGTGAAACAATGTGACTGTCTCGTGAAGAAACCCATGTCTTCTATACATTGTTGTCAAAGCTTCATGAAAATTTGTTTCGTTCTTTCAAACTAAATTTCACCCCTTGACACTGGGAACTTGAACATGGGTCGACTACATCCATTCTCAAAACACCGGATCTGCTGCAACTATTTAATTACTTATAAATTTTCAACGTTGACTGGTTTCAAAGCATGTTCAATGTCTCTGGATTCACAATTAAAGTGTTTGTATTATGGTCCAAGGAGAATGACAAGTCTAATTGAGCATTGATGAATCCCATGTGTTGTGTCGGCCCTCCTACCACATGCCTCCATCACTCCTAAAATCCTCCTTTCACCAACAACTTTTAATCTTCACCAACTTCTACCATGCATTTCCCTTATTTAAAAAAATAACTAATTTGTTTTATTAGTTGGGCACTACACAAGGTCTCTTAAGAAGGATGTTATAGATACCCTCACCGAAAATAACTCAAATTATGTGGACACCCTCTTAACATTTAGTAATTTGTCTAAAGTGATTGCTCCCAAGTGTCCTCCTCGGTTGGATTTCAAAACGCTTGATTGGTGTAATGCTCAAAATTACTAGAATTGGAAAATGAGGATATATTTTTAAAACATACATAAAAATAGATTACACAACAATCGTACAAATTTATTTAATCAAATTATTTAAATCAAATTTGTTCTTTTGATCTATCTGATAACATATGTGTAAGTCATGTGCGGCTGAGAAGGGTGTATCCAGATCTCCATGATCTCCCTTCGCCACTACTTCGAGTGACAATGCTTATTAGCATTTTGGCTCAACCTTTTTCAGGTCATGGGAATCATGTGAAAGTCCTTGGGTCTACCACGAAGCTAGTTTTCCGACTTCGTATTCTGGTATCCGACCATTTCCTACCTCATGTTCAGTGTTCAACTTCCCATGATCAGGTTACTGGCAATTTGAATTTAATTGGAGGACTAGGTGATCGACAATGCACAACCATCAATGCATTACTTTGGCCAAAGTTTTCTGCCATGCAAGTTATGGCTAAACTCAAGACAAAGACACTAGTCTTATGAGTTTAAGTCTTCGCCACCTCACAACTATCCTTTTCACGATTATCTAGATCTTATAGTTTGTATTTACTTTATTTCCAATTTAACCTATCTTGTAAGAGTTTATACCGAGATAAATGCCAAAGGCCAACTAGGATCATCATGAGATAAGTACATTCGTTACTACACTTTGAAATGTATCTATTTCAGCATTTCACATGTACTTATCCCTTAATATGCTTAGTGGATTTTTTCATCTATTTATCTTCCCATTTAGTTTCTCTTTTCCCGATGCTTGTTTTTTTACCTTAAATTACCTTTTACAACGATACTCTTCCATTCTCTATAAAACAGATTTACTATCTTATCATATTAATACCAAGTTTAAAAGGCGAATTAAATATATATTAAAACATGTATATTTAATTATTCCTTCGATTAGCTACGCCACTAAATAGCTTATTTAATTTAGAAATTAAAGACAATTGATTGTTACAATAATTGCCCAACTATCGACTTCATACATTGACAACTATCAAATAAATAAATTTAACAATTTATGATAAGTAAGATTTCTTACTTCTAGTATTTAGCATTTACTCATATTGAGATATTATTACATACAAGGTAATCATCTCTTTATTAAAATCATAAATTACATATGTCGTTAAGGTGAAATATATAACTATTACGGTAACTCTCACATAGTGAGGTTTGAATATTAACAATGGGTCCAAGATCCCAATAAATTTAGTCAAAATTATGGGATATCATCCTTCTACAAATTGAAATCCAAGTATCTCATTTAGATCCATGTTACGATAAAACTTCACAAGACATGGGTTTCCGCATATCCGTGACGGCTAATTGTCCTGCAAGACTGAAGTAGTGGTATGTTGTCAGTTCAAAATGAACTGGCATGAATATTGCCTCCATTTTTTGATGCAATTATTTAATAAAATATGAAACGATATACATGTTATTTTATCAACAAACATATGGTAATACAATGGAGAATGTATTATTACATGTTTTTCATCAAGATACAACTATGAATGTACACAAATAGAACAACCAATTTCTATTTTAGAAATCATGTTTCACTCTAATCACAAGGATCAAGACATAATCAAACCATAATCATTCAACATCCGAATTCTGATTAAACCATAAGTAAATCATGCTTCACATGGTATATATTCAACTATTATTTTTCTTACCTTCCAATCAACAAACAACTTAACAAAATTGTCTGAAATCATCATTTCCAATACCAATTAGACATATTCCCTCTAGGTAACGAGCAACTCTATAAAACGCACAATAAATTTATTTCAAACAATCAAAATACATTTTTATATATTTATAGGAACAGTCCAACTAAACAGTGTAAAAACACCTCTATTAAATCATTTTAACATGTTCTTTCAGGTAACCGACAGATCAACAAAACAAATTGACCCACATACCACATGATGATAATTTTGAAGTCTATTTGCATAGAATAACAACAATAAGTTTCTAACACTTCCAGGCTAAGAAAAATAAGCTATCTTGCATAGGCGGTAACACTAATTTATTTTTCACTCAGGTAATAAAATTATACCTATAGGCAAATCAACTTGTACATATCCAAATCAGTTCGTTCCAGCATTAATTTCTTTTCTGTTTAGAAATTATTAGAATCCGGAAGTAAATATATCAGGAAAAATGATGAAATACCTGGTAAAAACATTTTTCACACTACCCAAAAATTGCTTTGCTCATACAAATAAATTATTGTTTGACTATAATAAAACCCAGAGGCAGAAATCGATTTGGGTTTCTAGAAATCAAATTTAAATAGAAAATAAAATAAAATAAAAATTGATTAGGAACACCCATCTCATTTTTTCTAGGTTTAGCTAAAACCACACAAAGGAAACTTAAGAGAATACATGAATCCATCAATTTCCTTTTTAGATTTCATTTCCAAGCAATTAAATCAGAAGTTGTCCACAAATTCATTTAATTGCCATTTAAAATAGAATGTGTATTTCCTCATTATTTACAAATAATGTTGCAGAGAAGGGAGAAGATATTCATGCCTGAAGTAAACCCATAATCGGCAACCTTCTACTCTTCCCGCTCCAACAAGTTGAATCCTTCTTTCCTCCAAAACTCCACGGGTATTCCAGAAGAGAAGAATGAAAACAGACAAAGGAGAAATAAAAGAAAATATAATGAAGAAACTATACTATAATGGAGAATTTTCAGGGCTTCCCAATGTTGCTTCATGCATCAATGCATGCCACAAACTTGGTGTCGGATGAAGGCGTGTCCCTTTCAAAACTCTCAGATTTTAAATATTAAAAATATTTTTATTATTATTCTTTTTAACTTTTGATTTACATGCCAAATCCTTTTAGGATTTAAATATATAATTTCACAAATTAATAATGCATTTTTTTATTTTTTTTTAATTTATACCTAGCTTTAATGGTAAAATTAATCATCATAATATAAGTCCACATATTGCCAACAATAAGTTATCGTAATAATTATTCAAATTCCCATGTTCCATATAAAACATTCAAACAAATGAAAATCACCAAGTCCGTAAATAATAATTTGAATATTCTCATAAAGTTGGTTTGATATAGCATTGTCAAATAAAACAGAGGCAGTATTCATCACGGTCATTGTAAAAGTCAAACAAAACAAAAGACGACCAAACTGATTAAAATAAAGTAACCGAATATAAATAACCAAAGATTCGCTATCATTTATGAATTGTTTTACCTATGATTAAGGCCTAATCATGTTTTAGGAAGGATCATCAAGGTGGGTGCGGGGTTATTCGTTCCACAATGTCATGCCCCACAACAGAAGTTGTGGGTCATGATACGACGAATCAAATGAATTTTACACCCAATGATGATCTTGTCTAATCCTGTTTAGACTTAACCGTAGTTAATTTAACTTACAAGAAATTTTGGGATGTTACATACTCCACCCCTTAGAATAATCATCGTCTCGATGATTTCAGGATAAATAGAAAAACTAAACCCATCATTCATTTGTGGCATTAATATATTTCAAATCAGCTTAAAATTTGTATCAATATCATTTCAACTGAATCATAAAGGTCACAACATCCCTTATATATCTAGAAAATCAATCACATAATCTATAGACGTACACATTACTGCTTAAACGACATATTTTCTAGGTTCATTACAAAATATTCAATAGTAACTATTCATCAAAAAGTACCTTAGTTCCAATATTCAGTTGTAAGCTTATCTACAGGATTTTCTTATCTACCTCTTTACAGAAAAACTGAATTTAGCACTATAAAAAAATGTATTCTTAAATGCCGGTCAAACAGATGCGGAAAAGTAGTTTGGATATCTTCCAAATTCTCCCAAGTGGCACTTTCTTCAGAATATTGGTCCCACTGGACCTTACATTGTGAAACCTCATGGTTTTTCAAGTGCAACTTGTGGGTTTCTAGTATCCTTATAGGCTCAACCGCGATTACCCCTAGATCCAGAACCTGCAATGAATCCCAATTAAGTACATGTGTTAAATTAGGTACATATTTCTTAAGCAAGGAAACATGAAATACATTGTGCATCTTGGATAGAGTGGGAGGTAGTGCTAGCTTGTAGGCTACTGGTCCAACGACCTCTAGGACTTCAAATGGTCCTACAAACCTAGGAGATAGTTTGGCTGACCTACCAAATGAAATGGAACTCTTTTTAGGTTTGACCCTAAGAAAAATTTATCTCCCACGTTAAATTTTCTATCAATTCTTTTTAAATCTGCATAACTTTTTGTCTATTTGCGGCCTCTTTTAATCTTTCTTGGATTAATTTAACTGTTTTTCCATTTCACGACATTTCAAGTCCAATTAGTACTCTATCTTCAGGATTATCCCAACTTATTGGTGTTCTACACCTACGACCATATAAGGCCTCAAAAGGAGCCATCTGAATGGAATAATGATAGGTGTTATTATAGGAAAATTCAACCAAGGGAAGATACTCTTCCCATTTGTATTGCTAATCCATGTAATACATTCTTAGTAAATCTTCAAGCACTTGATTTACTCTTTCGGTTTGCCATCGCTTTCGATGGTAGGTAGAACTTATGTTCAGTTTTGTCCCTAAGGCAGCATACAAAGTCTACCAAAATCTAGAAGTTATCCTTGAGTCCCTATCTGAAATTATTATTTCTGGAACTCCATGTAATCGGAAAAATTCTTGCACAAACCTTTTTACTAGTATGGGTGAATTATCCTTTAAATTACTTGCTATAAAATGTGCCACTTTAGTTAACTTGTCTACAACTACAAGTATAACATCGTGTTTATTTTGGGACATAGGTAGACCTTGGACAAAATCCATACTTATAACTTGCAACTTATATTATGGCACGTTGTGAGGATATAATAATCCTTCTGGATGTGAATGTTCGATCTTTACTTATGCCGACATTTTAGGCATTATGAGATGTAAAGAATCACATCACTTTTCATCTTTTTCAAAAGTATTGCTTTTTGATGTCCGTCATCATTTTTGTTACTCCTGGATGTCCCGAGTAGGGAACATCATGAAATTCTCTCATAACTTTATTTTTGAGCTCTTTACCCTCTGGTACATATATTTTGTTGTTATAACACAAAATCTCATCTGCATTTCCAACTTGAAACCATCATACCTTTTGTCTCTCGGATATTTTTCTAGATTTGTTTTAACATGATTGTAGTAGGGATCATTGGTTAACTCATTTTTACTTCATCTTTAATGGTTCTTAATGTAATTATAAGCAGCAATATAATTTCTATGACTTAAGGCATCACCACCCTATTCTCTTTTCCTTTAATGTAATTTATATCAAAGTCATAATTTGCTAGGAACTCCAGTCATCTTCACTACCTTGCATTTAGATTCATTGTGTAAAGATGTATTTGAGCCCAAGATGATCTGTTTTGAGTTCAAAAGGTTTCTCAAGCAAATAGTTCCTCCATACCTACATCGCATGAACAATCGCAGCAAGCTCAAGATCATTTGGTGCATAATTTACTTCATGCACCCTCAACTTCCTACTTTCAAAAGCTACCACATGCCCATCTTGTAGTAGTACTCCGCCCAAACCTTCCCCTGAAGCATCGGTTACCACCGAGAAGTTCCCATTTAGATCCAAAATCTTTAACACCAGAGCACTTGTGAGTCTACCTTTTAACTCCTTAAAGGCTTCTTCACACTTGATGTCCCAAAAAAATTTCTTACCCTTCTTTTGCAAAGAAGTGATAGGTCCCGCTAACTTAGAAAAGTCCTTTATGAACTTCCAATAGTAGCCTGCTAGACCCATAAAACTTCTCACTTCATGCACATCCTTCGGTGCTAGCCATTCCATGATGGCACTGATCTTTGAAGGGTCCACCGAGATTCCCTCTTTATTTATTATGTGGCCTAAGTATTGTACTTCGTATTGATAGAAAGCACACTTAGATAATTTTCCATATAATTTATGTTTTCTCGAGAATTCCCCGCAGACAATCCTTAAATTTTTGTAGATCTGTGTTTACTGCTTCCTGTCCAGATGAGTGTACGAGTAATCAAGAAACACGAGACCACATTGAGTATACAAGGGCTTAATACCTTGGAGATGGAGATGGATGATACAGGCGTAAAGAAAGCAGATGCATGATATCAAAAGCTAGATCTGCAAAACTAAACTAGATAAATTTAGAACACAATATGCGGGGTTGCCGAACAAAGTGTCGGTTCCAAGAGGATTTCAACTCCCTTGGAGGATGTCAACCCCCATGTCAGACAAGATAATTAGATCATGAACAACAGTAAAAATAACAAGCAAATGGAATAACAAGAGTACTTAGCTCATGTCCTGCTATGGAAATGAACCGGGCATCAAGATGGCAAGATAAGAGACACTATCAGAGCTTTCTCCTTCTTCTTTTTAAAAATATATCCTCCTTAAAAATCTATATCCTTCGAAAATCTCCCTCTTTCTTTTTGTTATTTTTTTCCTCTCTTGAAATATGGGGAAAACCCCATATTTATAGCTTAGATATGAGACTAACTACAGGTTAGATGATACCCAAGGTGTAGTAAAGTAACCTGAGTTAGGGATGTGATGTGATCATGTGGGTCCCATAATTTGACTTATTAGGCAAAGTGGGGGACATGATTTGAATGGGTGGTGAAATAAAGATTTCATTTTTAAAAGAAAGTGTCGGATGGGTGCATTTTGAATTAAATTATTTATGGGTGGGGTTCATATTTTAATAATTTGAAGGGATTGAATTTTTAGGTGGGAACTTGATTTTGACTTAAGTGGGGAACATGTGGGACTGGGTAGGTGAAATAAAGATTTCATTTTTAAAAGAAGGTGTCGATGGGTGCATTTTGAATTAAATAATTTATGAGAGATGGGGGATGATTCCAAAAATTGAATTATCAAATGGGTCCATATGAGAGCCCATTGATAATTAATCAAATAATATGAACAAATAGATAGGATTTTATTTAATTTAAGATAAAGAGAAGCGGAGATGGAAATTGTGTGAATATAAGATGTCGGAGGAGTGCTATACCAAAAATAGGTGTCTACATTTGCCCCTTTTTGTTGAGTGGTTTACGATAGCAAGCCACGAGACAAAAACAAAAAGGGTTAGATGAAAGATGTGTCCGAGGATGGATGAAGACATGACCAAAGGCAAGATGTCTCAGGCAAAAAAGATCACAATAAATAAAAAGTTATGGCGTTAACTCCAATATCACATCGGTAGAGGACAATTATGCAGTCTCGGCGAAGACAAACGACAATGTTCTACTGGACTAAGTGAGCGGTGAAGACAATCAGTAGTATAGATGTAAACCGTGATGACCAACGGGTCATGGGAAAACATTGAAATATGTGCAACTAAATGTGAAAGATGTGCGCAATCCTTTGTCTGCGAGGAATTGTGTGAAAAATCACGCGTCCACAAGAGGGACATGGATGAAAACAATGATGCCCCAAAGACAGATATACACCGACAAGTACAAGGATGAAAAAGGTGCATCATGATAGGGCACAAAGATGACATAATGGGAGATGGATGTGTAAATAAAATGCCCAGGGAAAAATCATAAATGTACACATGATGAGAAGATAGGATAGAAAGCTGAGATAAAATGACCTAAAGGTGTGATAAATATGATGGCAATCATGTTTTATAAGAACGATGCATAAGTGTTAGCAAATTAGGAGGTGAAGAAGACAAAAAAGTCTTATTTCTTTGGTAAGCGTGATAGAGATACTTTTGCGTCAAAACAAAAGCAGAGAAAATATTCAAGGAAGAGAACAAGATTAGATAGGTGATGTCCATTATGGTACCTTCCAAGACAAAAAAATTCAAAAGAAGATGGGAAGAGATTCTTAGAAATGGATATGATGATGTCCCTACGAGAGGACTGACGAAGATAAAAGATGTGACAGGGTTCTCAAAAAGAGAAGAGGTCAATGTGGCAAAGAGAAGAAAAAGAACGGTAATGAAAGGGATGGATAACGATACGTAAACAAAGAAACATCGGCATTGACTGTGAATGCCAAATGTAAGAGATGTCGAGAAAGAGAAAAGGGAATAGACAGGAGGATTGGTTGATTATGAGAAGAGCAAGAAAGATTGAATATGAAGGTGATAAGGACATGCAATAGAGGGACAGAGATAGAAGAGGAGAAAATAAAGAGTGAAAGGGGAGGAAGAAGATAACAAAGAAGGATTATGAAAAGGACAAACAAAGAGAAGACAAGAAAAGAACAGAGCAGAGGATGAAATCATGAAAAAAGGAGAGAGTTATTTAAAACGAAAGATGTGATGAAGATTGGAGCAGAGGAAAACAGAGAGGTAATGGAAAATGAAAGAGATGATAGAGCAAAGAAAATTGAAGGAAACAGATCATAGTGAGGAAGTCCAAGGCAAAGAATATGGAACTGACCACATGGAAATGCATGTGGATGATGAGATGATAAAGGAAATCGAGATAATGTTTGAAGAGTCGGGTTTTGACGGGAAGTAAGGAGGAAGTGCGAGGTAAAATGGGGAGAAAGACGATATAGAGGAAGTAAAATAAGATGAAGATCAGAAAGGAGGAGAAGAAAATGAAGAAAATTATGCTGAAGGAAGTGAACCAAGAATGAAAATATTTGGTAAAGAGTGGGAAGCATAAGGAACGTAAAGAGAAACTTGAGGGAAGGAGTGACATCGATTGGAAAATAAACGGAGATGCATGAGATGAGGATATGTTGATGACAAGAAAATAGAGAGAAGGTGTATGATGGAGACAGTGAAGAAATTGGCAAGGAAGAATGGCAGATAGAGAGGTGGTGAGGAAAAAGGAAGGATGGGATAGGAGAGGTAATGTCAGTGAATGGATGTTAGGAGAAATCCACTAATAATGATCAGTAGGAAAAGATGAGACAAAAGATAAGATAAGGGAGAAAGTAAACAAAGAATGGCAGGGGGAATGCCAATGAAGGGACGTTAGGAGAAGTCCTCCAATAATGATCAGAGGACATAGAGGAAGGAAAGAATGAAGATAGAATGGAGGAGGTCAAAGAAAAGGATTCAAGTTGTGCAGAATGAGGATGAGTGATTTTTAGGAGAAGTCCACCGATAATTACTGGCATGAAAATGGAAGGATATGATGAAAGAATGTTAGGAGAAGATCGATGACAATGACGTGTAAGTATGGGGGTAGATATGTGGGAGAAATCTAGAAGATGGAGTGAAAAGAGTAAAGAAAGGAGGGATAACGATGTGTAGGAAGATGAAGATGAGGAGAGGATGCAGTGGATGAGAATGGATGAGAGAGAAATGAAGAAACAAGACATGAAATGAATGGAGAAGTAATGGTTAAGTAAGATTACCCAACGACGGATGATGGAGATGAACAAGGGACTAGTAGGAAGTGGTGTTTATGAGAATGAAAGAGGAGGTGAGAGGATGTGATGGTGGGGAATGCCGAGAAAATGTAGATGGAGAGAATTTGGGGTAGTGGGGGAGTGCAGGATGACAAATCATGCTTAAGAGGGACTCTTACGTAAGATCACCATCTGCGGGAGGATTTAAGTAAGATCACCAAACCAGCAGTGACGATATGGAAGGAGAAAGACAACATTGTATCGGATATAGGTGTGGAAGGGTTGGTTGGAACGGACGGATATGACGAGAGGGGGAGACAGAAGATGATGCAGAGATGATGGGAGATGGAAGGATCAGATGGCCAACCATTCTTAAAAGAAACTCTTAAGTAAGATTGCCTGCTGACGGAGATGGTTAAGTAGGATCGCTTAACAAGGAAACAGAGGGGTGTGACATAAATGGATGGAGGAACATATGCAACGTAGATGGAGAGTGTAAGGGCAATCCTTAACTGGGATGCCCACATTGTGGTAGTGATGATGCAAGAGTGTTAAGTGGAAAAGGAAGAGTGGAAAGACGTTTGTGGTGGTGGTTGTTGTCTGTTGAAAGAGGAAATGGTGGAGAAGCCTCTACAACAGGAAGATCCAAGGAAGAAGATATACCTTAACTAAGGTTCTCTGGCTATATGGATGGTTAAGCAAGATTGTCAAACCGAAAGTGGAAGAGAAAAAGAGAAACTCAAGAGGAAAGATAGGTAAGATATCTGGCGTCGTGCAAGGGGACAAAAAGGTGAGAAGGATGATGTGGAGACAAATGGTGATAAGTGGACATGGAGAGTGAGGATCAATGGATCAAAGATGGTGTTGAACATGTTGAGAGATAAGGAGCTGCAGGATAACAAACTCGCCTTGAGAAGGACCCTCAAGTAGGATTCGCAAACTGCAACGGTGATCAAGTAGAATTCACAAACCAAAGAGTGTATTTGCAAACACATTCATGGAGATGATGGATAGATATAAAATTCATAGTGTGCAATTTGATATGAGTTTTATAAAAGATGGTATGGATGAGATGAATGGAACATAGCTGTAGCAAGGGTGTACAGGGAAACTATGTTTCGAATTGGATTGGAGATAAACAAGAAAAGGCTACCACTCAAAGCATTGCACTTGTATCCAATAACAGGTGTTAATACATAACCAATGATAGTTAGTTATACCAAAAGATCATGAGGGAAATATGGATGAAGGATGCTCGTAATCCTAATATTGACATGACAAAGGGATCAAAGATGTGACTTGTACGTGGGAAGAGGGATCTCCAAAAGTGGTGTTCCTTAAGTCTATGCCCCAACTCTGGGAAAGGGAAAGAGCAATAGCAGAAAGCTGATCAATGCGGGAAGCTTTTGGAAAATGTTGATAAAATGAAGGTTGATCAATGTGGAAAACCTTCCAGATGCCATAATAATAGAGTAGCCATCCTTCAAGGGTATGGTCTACTTTACACATAATATGGATGGCAAGAATAATATGATAGCCGTCCTTCAAGGGATCGGTCTATTTCTTTTGATTTTGCTTGGATTTTGATTTGTATACTTTTTTTTGCATGAACAAGCTGTCCTTCGAGGGATCAGTCTGTTTTTTATAACTTTGATTTTGCTTTTGACATACTTGAATTTTAACTTTACATGGGGAGAGCTAGGGATAGCTAAGTAAGCCACTTAAGATGGGATAAGGAATGTACAAGAGACACCCTGGACCCTTCGCATGGCTGCAATAGGAGAATGAGAAGGTAATGGATGTAATGGTTAAAGGATCACATCAAAGTAGTGAAGGCGGATCGCATAAGTCAGATTATTATAGTGATAAATGGAAGGGGATAAAGATGGTAGAACAATCTAAGGATGTAACTAATTTCTCATTGGTAAATATGCTAACAGTAGATTGGTCGCAAGTGCAATGCATTAAGAGGTTACGTCTCTAGTTTTACCACCACGAGAGGGAAGACATTGAAGTTGCAATAAGATGAGATGATAGACAAGCAAGAAATAAAACTAACATATGACCACAATGGTGGATTTAGATGAAAATGAATGATGATGCCCCAAGAGAGACATAAACATAGAAGGACAATCATGGCCTCAAAGGAGGGCTTGATGCAATAAATGGTGTCCCAAAAGAGACACACATATAGCCACAATGGTGGACTTTGAAATATATGGTGCCCCAGAAGAGACACAAATATAGCCACAATAGTGGACTTCGAGAAAATGGTCCCTCAATGAAAGGACAAACATGGCCTCAAAGGAGGGCTTGATATGAAAAAAGAACAAACATGGTCTCAAAGGAGGACTTATAATGAGACGAGAATTTGGATATAATTAATTTAGATTGAATGGATGTGAATAAGGTAGATAAAACAATGTCAAAGAGCAAAGTCCCCTAGTAACAAGGGAGTTGTACGGACGAGATGCTCAAGGAGAGGGAAAATTGTTTCCCCAATGGGTTAAATGTGAAGGAGGTAAAGGATGTTGAAAGAGTTTAGATGAGATTGTTTTAGATTTGGATGGGGTAAACGATCGGAGACCACAAGTGTGTTTAGCAAGATAAGCGGCATTGATGAACAATGGCGGGCATTCCTTAGGAGGAATGACATGGGCTGGATGAATATTAAGGGATGATGTGGATGGAGGGATAATGGGAGATCTGCCAAATGGGATATGGATTGGATTCAAGGTAGATAGAGAAGGAACTTTCCCTGAATGAGGAAATCATCTTTCTCAATAAGGTTATTAATGATTGACCAAAAGGCCTTACAATGTTTGATGTCGTGACCTGGGGTACAATGTTAAGCGAAATTACAATTAGGATTGAACCATGATGGCTTGGGACCATAGGGATTAAAGGCTTTAATAGGAGGAATTTTGATGGCAAATGTTCAAGTTAAATGTAGAAAAATGTCTACATATGACCCCACTGAAGTTTCATGGGGAAGGTAACTCTTGTGGGTTTTGATAGGATGTCTCGACTTGGAGTTAGGAGAAAACATAGATGTAGATTGGATGTGTGAATTTTGTGTTTTGGAGGACAAATCAAATTTGGTTGAAGGATGGTATTGTTTGGATGTGGATTGATTATTGCAAGATGTTGTAGATGGAGAAATTGATCTTGTCCTAGATGTTGTGGAATTGGATTGTTGAGAAGAGGGAAAACTAAATGTTTATGTGGATGTGTAGGGGACTGTTGGGGATGTTTTCCCCAAGCCTTAGACTTCAACCAAGAAGATTTACCTTTATCAGGGATGACAATAATCTCAACCGGAGGATCTGATAGCGGTGGTGTGGTTATTAATGGAGAAAATGTCCTAAAACAAGATGAAGATGTTAATGAAGATATAGGTGTTTGTATGATGCGATTAATGATATCTATGTGAGACATGGATTGTTTCGATTTGGGCATAGAAAGAGATGATTTTTTAGAGGGAGAAGATAAAGCAAATTTATTTGATTTAGGTAGAGGTGTTGGTACAGTAGGTGATTCAAGGGTATATTTGATAGGGTTGCAGATCGAGAGGATTTGATTGATGTGATAGGAGGATTGGGTAAAGAATATTGGGGTAGACTGGGTGATGTGGCCATGGGAAAGGTTGTCAAGGTAGAGCTAGGTGGATTTGTTGATATGATATGTATAGGGGTAGCTAGGATAGATAAAGATGTAGACATTTTTTGAATATGTGGAGATGTGAGTGACGTGATGACCGATGGAGTAGACCTTATGGGTAAGGGTAATGTAGCAAGTGCAGGGACATTTTCAGATGTAGAAGTAGAATGGACTGGTTGTTTCATAAATGTTTTGAGGGGTAAGAATGATATTTTTGATAAAGGGATTGATGTCGAAGATAGGGTTGCAAGGGTGCATGTTGTAGAACTGGGTTTAGTTGGGATGGTTGTGAGCAATATAGGTGTAGTAATAGGTGTTTTTGATGAAGATGTCGGTGAATGAATAGGTGTGAGAGATGTAGGGATATGTGTGGATACAAGTGGAGCTGAAATAAGTGCTAAGGATGAATCTAATGTGATAGATTGGGGTATGTTTGAAGTGGCGAGAAATGGATGATATAGTTGAATTTGATGTGGATGTGGCAAGGATAGGAGAAGGTACAGGTTCAGGATAGGTAGTGAAAATTGATGTAGGTGCAACTGGTTCTAAATAAGGGATGGGAATAATGTCCACTAGGGGAACATGCAGAGTTGATGACAAGATGGGATCTTGATTGATAGTGTCAACCATACAAGCATTTGATAGTTGAGATGTAAATGGGGTGACGTGATTTGTTGGTGGTTGATTAATCTGTGTAGTGGAGGTATCAATTTGGATATCGCCTTGATTTACAAGTTGTTGGACATGATCTTTGAAGGAACGACATCTCTCAATGTCATGACCTTTAACTTGATGATATTTACAAAAATGGGCCTCGTGATACCAAATAGGCTTGGCTTGTGAGTTGTCTACGGGTCGTATGGGAGGCAGTTGGATAGAGTTTACACTCATCAACTTATCAAATACAGAACTATATGATTCTCCTAAGGGAATGTAATTGGATGTTGATTGAGAAGATTGTTGTTGAGACCATGTGCTTGGTGTAGATGGGGATGAGGGTTTAATGACCACAATGTTGGCCGCAGTCTTGAACTCACCATTATGTGTGAATGGTTTTGTGGATTTGATTTTTGATTTAGTTGAACTTAATTTAAGATGACCTACCTTCTCAATGGCACGAGTTTCGAGCTTATGAGCCATTGTGAAAGCTTCATCAAAGGTTTGGAATGATTGGATCTGCAAAGTGGATGATATATGTTTGGCACACGAACGCGAGAATAAGTTGATAAGTTTGGTTTGCGGGATAGTGAAGGATAGTTGATTTATAACAGCATGCCATCGTGTGACGAAGTCGGTGATGGGCTCATTTTCATATTGTTGAATGGTATATAGATCAACGATAGTGGTTTTGTGTGTGATATTGATAGAAAAGTGTTCTAAGAACAATTGTGCAAGTTGAGTGAAAGATAATAAGGAATGTCGTGGGATATTGTGGTACCAGTCCAACCCGAGACCAGAAGACATGGGGAAAGTGTGAAGAAGTAAATCGTGATCATGCGCAATGAGACAACATGTGTGTTTAAATGTGAGGAGATGTTGTTGGGGATCTTCTTTATTGTTGAACTTATTAAATGCATGAAGCTTCCAATGAGGGGGATAGGGTTTAATTAGAACCGATGGATGAATTGGTTTGTTACAGATTTGTTCATAGGATAAGGTGTTCTTGGGTGGTATGGTAAGGGTTTCTAAATTAGCTAACCGATTCATTAAGGCATAAATTGAATCACTCGAGGTGTTGTAAGGTTGAGATTGGATTGGTTGCATGGTTTGAAAAGTAGTTTGATAAGGCGAATAATAATTTTGTGGGTGTGTGGGTAGTTGAGGAAGCGTCTGATAAGGTGGTTGATAAGTTTGTGAATAGGATGTTTGCGGAATGGTTTGATAAGACCTCTGATTAATTTGTGAATATGTAGATGTTGGAGGAGTTGTTTGGCAAAGACTGACATATGTCACAGGTTGGGATTGTGGCATAGGCTGGTGTTGAGCAATAGGGGCATGCCGATAAGTGGGGATATGTGTGTTAAGGGGTTGAGACTGTTGGAGCATAGGATGGGTAGGGATGTAGGTATTCAAAATCTGAGATTGTTTGATGGGCATACTAGTGGGGGATGAAATAGAATTGACAAAAAGGGATGTGGGTGGAATGTGATCCACCAATTGAGGAGATTGGGAGGATTGAGAGATTGTAGGGGATTTTTGGAGTAAGAAGTCATACATGGGGTTAGGAGGTGATTCAAGTGTATCTAGAGGAGCAGGAGATGGTGGTATGATTGATTTAGGAAGACTGGCTTGACGGGGGATAGGAGGGTTGGTGTCAAGGCGGGAGAATTTTGTATGACATGGTTCTCATGAGGTGAGACCATGGAGACTGGAGATTGGCTGACCGACGACGTGGTTTTGAGTTTAGAATCTTGTTGAGTAAGATCATCAGAAGAAGTAACTTTACTAGATAGAGCAGATTGTTTGTTTGTCTCGATTTGGGAGAGAGCGACAATAGGTGTGAAATAGAGGAACATCTGTTTGTGTATATTATTGACAAACAAATCAAGAAGAATTTTTTTAGCATCATGATTAGTTTAGAGGATGTAAACAGAACAGAAAAATAAGTAATGAAGGTGCCTAAAGGAGTCTAAGGCTGGTTTCAGGCAGTTATGGATTGGGAGATGTCTGAGGTGATTTCATGTTGGGTGTTTAAGTCCCCAAATAGTTAACCAGGTGAGAGGAATGTTTGGATGTATTAATTATGTTTGTGCAGTCTAAGGCAGTGTGTGATAAGTGAAATGCAGAGAGTTAAATCCTTTTACTTAAGCTATGTGATCAGGCAGGATGCAAAAGGTTCATTTTAGACCAAAATGAAATGTGACATTCGATGTAGAAAAACACTCAGGAAAGGGAAAATTTGATGCAGAAAAGAGAAAATAGAGAAAAATGAGAAATACCTGGAGAATCGCTTATCATGGTTATTTAAGTGCGTTTGATAGTGATGTATTTAGAAGCACCGGTTAATGACCGAAACCCCGGTACCCTGAAATGGCACCGTTTATGACCTGAAATTGCACCGTTTGACTGCAGGAGGTCGGTAAAGGTTTTTTTGTTATGCGGTGTGTTTGATTTGAACATTGGTCTTTGACAACGTAATTTAGACTTTTTCTTGCAAAACAAATATAACCATTAGTGGATATGAGTTAAAAAGATATAAAAAGGATAATAAAACAAAACATTCTAATATTTATATGCAAAATAAAATCCTCGGTGTAGGATATTAATCTTAAAAAAAAAAGTTTGTCATTTGTATGTTAATTAGAATAAACAAACAATCGAAACTAAATCAAATGTAAACTAAATTATAAACTAAACGATGAAACAACTATGATTTAATAATGAAACAAATGATTAAATAATAACTAGATAACTCTCAAATAAATATTCAATGTAAATATTAACATGGAACGATAAACAATATAATGTGATAATGCATTCAAAATAATGAATTACGACATGCACTATACAAATGACAAACCAAACGCTAACTGACTAAAATAACAATTAAGCACCTAAATAATAAAACTACGTTATCCAAGCAATATGAACATGTAAGTTGCATTTATTTAACAACTTATCAAATCTAAACAAATTTCACCAACAAATGTTTATTAACGACATAAAATATAGTTGAACATTAGATATTGGATGTCAATTAATGATACAATGAGATACGGCGTCTAATCAATGGGACAGAAAAAGGAAATATCTTATCACCCTTTGTTGTTAACACTTCCTTATCTACTTTTTGATACTTTACAATTGGTCCTACTGCACATGGATATGGATTTTTACATTGATGATGACATAATGAGAATTGTAAATGAAAAATACATGCTTGGAAATTGTAAACTACTTGTTATAAGGAGACTACCCAGCTACCAAATTCTACTCCAATATTGAATAAATATGTTCTATGTTCAATGTAACAGCTACCAATGGTGATAAATATGTTTGAATGAATTATAATTCAGTTGCTATAAAAGGACTGTACAGTCATTATCAACAAAAGCTCGCGTGAAATGGAAACTAAACTGGAGATAATTGGATGCTGGTAGTTGTGCATGGGGGTTGAGTGGGGAGTCGTGAGGAAGACGAGATGGAAGAGGGGAGATATGGTGGTGGGCGTGATGGAACTCGGAGCAGGGAAGGAAAGGAGAGGGAGTGGACGTGAAGGAGATGAGTGGACGGGAGGTAGCGTGGGGAGGACTGTAGGAATAGTGGGTGTAAGGTGGCAGGGAGAGGCGAGAGTTGGGAATGGTGGACGAGTGGAAGCTGAGGAGAGTGGAGAAGAGAGGGAGACGGTGGGGTAGTTGGTGGGGAACGGAAATGGAGGGATGGAGTTGGTCGATGGGTAGGAACGGGTTTCGAAATTTTCAATGGTATATGTGAGGTGAGGTGGCTAGTTTGGCCAAGTTAGCCGAGCTAGGGGAATTAGGGGCTAGGTAGGATAACAATTTATTTATTGAATTTTATTTTATTTTTTTGATAATTTTAATTCCAATTTAATTTTTTCTTTTATTAATTGTTATATTTAATATTAATTGTCTCTTTTTTAATTATTTAAATAATAAAAATTAATTCTATACTAACTTCAAAAACAAAACTTCAATTTTTATGCTATTGCAAAAAAGAAACAAACGATAAAACTACTTACTTCAGGGTGGAGACAAAAAAATTACAAAAAGGTAAGTGACATGTCAAACAGAGAAAGATAGTATTAAACCCTGTGAACAGGTGAGTCAGAAAAATAAACGATGCAAAATATAAGATATGACGAGCACTAGAAGAACAAGGTTAAATTTTTGGATTCATATCCCATGCGGGTAAACAGAAAACAAAGAGCACGTACCTCCGAGGCGACTAAAATGATGGATTATACTAAACTGAGATCAACGAATATTAAGACCATGCAAACAAGCAGGTTAGATAAAATAAGTAAAATAACAAACAAAACAACCAAATCTAGGGTCTGGTCCCACTGGGCGTGCCAAATGTAGATCTATGTTTCCTGCTTCCTGTCCAGGTGAGTGTACGAGTAATCAAGAAACACGAGACCACGTCGAATATACAAGGGCTTAATACCTTGGAGATGGAGATGGATGATACAAGCGTAAAGAAAGAAGATGCATGATATCAAGAAGCTAGATCTCGCAAAACTAAACCAGATAAGATTAGAACATAATATGTGGGGTTATCCTGAGGATTGTCGGTTCCAAGAGGATTTCAACTCCTCTTGGAGGATGTCAACCACCGTGTCGATACAAAATAATTAGATCATGAACAATAGTAAAAATAACAAGTAAATGGAATAACAAAAGTACTTATCTCATGTCATGCTATGGAAATGAACCGGGCATCAAGATGGCAAGATAAGAGACATCAAAAGCTCTCTCTTCTTATTTTCAAAAATATATCCTCCTTAAAGATCTATATGCTTTGAAAAATCTCCCTCTTTCTTTTTTTTCATTTTTTTCCTCTTTTGAAATATGGGGAAATCCCCATATTTATAGCTTAGATATGAGACTAACTTGGTTAGATGATACCCGGGTGTAGTAAAGTAACTTTGAGTTAGGGATGTGATGTGATCATGTGGATCCCATAATTTGACTTATTACACAAAGTGGGGGACATGATTTGAATGGGTGGTGAAATAAAGATTTCATTTTTAAAAGAAAGTGTCGAATGGGTGCATTTTGAATTAAATTATTTATGGGTGGGGTTCATATTTTAATAATTTGAAGGGATTGAATTTTTAGGTGGGAATTGATTTTTAGGTGGGAACTTGATTTTGACTTAAGTGGGGAACATGTGGGACTGGGTAGGTGAAATAAAGATTTCATTTTTAAAAGAAGGTGTCGGATGGGTGCATTTTGAATTAAATAATTTATGAGAGATGGGGGATGATTCCAAAAATTGAATTATCAAATGGGTCCATACGGAGCCCATTGATAATTAATCAAATAATATGAACAAATAGATAGGATTTTATTTAATTTAAGATAAAGAGAAGCGGAGATGGAAATTGTGTGAATATAAGATGTCGGAGGAGCGCTATACCGAAAATAGGTGTCTACATGTTCATCATGTTCTTCCTCATTCTTGGAGCATATTAATATATCATCGAGAAGGATAAGTACAAATTGGTCTAAGTATTCCCTAAACATGTTGTTCATCGTGTACATGAAAGCGGCAGTGCATTTGTTAGACCAAAGGGAAAAAGCTAAACTCGTAATGCCCATACCTTGTTTTAAAAGTGGTTTTATGGATATCTTCATCCTTGATTCAGATTGATGATAACCGGATCTAAGATCTATCTTGAAAACACTTTTTGACCCCCATTTGATCAAATAGATCATCAATTTGGGGCCCAAATGAGTATCGATTCTTCACCATTACCTTGTTGAGCATTTGGTAATCAATACAAGTCGAGGGTCCCATCCTTCTTTTTACGAAGATAACCATTGCACCCTATGGTGATATACTTGGTTTAATCGGACCCAATGACAACAACTCATGTAATTGAACTTTCAATTCAACTAATTCAGTTATTGTCATTTTGTACGGTGCCTTGGAAATTGGTTTCATTGCTTGTTTGACCTCTATTGTGAATTCAAATTCACGCTTAGGTAGAAGTCTGGGCAACTCATTTGGAAACACATCTCTGAATTCCCTTAGGATGGGAAATGCTTTAATTTCGAGACTCAATTTCCTATCCCGAATTTGATATTTTCTGACATATAGATGGCATCCCTTTCACTTTTCCTTTTTTAAATTGCATGGCGGAAATCGCCTAGTGACAAACTCTCTTTTAACACCCGAACACTCATTGTTTTCTATTGATCATCGCATGACAGTTACACATTTTCCAAAGCAATCCAAGGTTGCATTATGTTGACTTAACCAATTTATACCTATGACAACATCATAGGATCCAAGAGGTGCCGCATACAAGTTTAATTTTGTTGTGAACTAAGGTAATTCTAGTGGTGCCTCAAACAAACACCGCTTTACTCTATGCACAACATTATTTCCATACTTTATCATGATCCGTGTGTGTTTCATGTACCCACTCTTATTTTGAGTTTATCACTACTTTAGATGAAACAAAACATTTTGTTGAACCGAGAATCAAATAAAATAGAAATAGGTTCTCCAAAGCTTACCCGAGGTTTCAATGGGAGTCGTTTACTTTTACTCGCTTGCTTATTATGGACTGCACATAAATCTTATGTTGTTGCCCCTCTTTATTTACTGCGGTAGATCCCTTCTGCTAGTTATTCCATTATCCTCTTTGCGGACAATTATTAGTGAAATGATCGCCACCGCACTTAAAACATCCACCCAGAGGTCCTTTTCTTTCAATCTTATTCTGGTTGAAACTTGTTCCTTGTTGGCCATTATTTTTATTATTCACAACACTTCTACCTGTTATTCCTCTTTTATTGTGAGCTGAACTTGTTGTTTCCCTTTTTCCATGCGGGTTTACTTGTGGTTAGTGTTTGAAAACTGTTATGTTTCCTTCTATTTTCCTCTTTAGAGGCATAAATACTTCAAAACTTTTGTTCTTGCTTGATATCTTTTTCAAACACTATTTCCATCGAGGTAGGTCCATGAACATCTACCTCACCACCAATGTTAGGATTCAATACCATTATAAATTTTCTCACTATAAACTTGTCATCCTTTTGATACGTAGGAACATATTTCAGCAATTGTGTGAAACGTTCCCAATATTTTATAACTGAGTACTTTCCTTGAGTCAGATTTTAGAATTCTGCCATCTTTTGGTCAAAGTATAGCTGAGGTAGCCATCTTTGACGGAAGTAGGCCTTGAATTGCTCCCACGTGATCATACAAGAATCAATTCCTAGTTCCATTTTCTGGTTATCCCACCAGGAAGATGCTTTAAGGGATAATTGGTAGGCTCCCCATACTGCTTTTGTCTCCTCAGAAAAGTCCATAATCTCAAAATACTTTTCCATTTCGGATATCCAATTTTCAGTGCCATCCCCAAGAGTTGTACCATCAAATTTAGGTGGGGATATTCTTTTAATGTCCCTCACTAACTCAACACCATCCTTGCTTTTTTATTTTCCCTTTCATTCAGTGCTCGGGTTGATCATCATGTTGCCCAAAGATCCCTATGATCCTCATCCTCTTCACCACCTTGACCTTGTTGTTACTATGGCAAAGACTCAATTTGAGTGTCATTCAAAAGGTTGAGGATTTATTCTAACTTAGCAGTCGTATTATCCAGCACATCATCATTATTTACCCCACTATCACTCGCCATATTAGCTCTTGTTGCCGACCTACCCAAAGTTTCCTATTTTTATAAAAGAGGATACTTTTATTAGAACGTGTGTCCCATTAATGTCCAGTGTACGAGCCTCGGCTCTAATACCAAAATGTAACGCTCAAAATTACTAGAACTGGAAAATGAGGATATATTTTTTTAAACATACATAAAAATATATTACACAGCTGCAATCGTACAAATTTATTTAATCAAATTATTTAAATCAAATTTATTCTTTTGATCTATCTGATAACATCCATGTAATCCATGTGCAAGCTAAGAAGGGTGTATCCAGGATCTCCACGATCTCCCTTCACCACTACTTTGAGTGAAAATGCTTATTAGCATTTTGGCTCAACCTTTTTCAGGTCATGGGAACCATGTGAAAGTGCTTAGGTCTACCACGAAGCTAGTTTTCGACTTCGTATTCCGGTATCCAACCATTACCTACCTCATGTTTCGGTGTTCACTTCCCATGATCATGTTACTAGCAATTTGAATTTAATTAGAGGACTAGGTGATCATACAATGCACAACCATCAATGCATTACTTTGGCCAAAGTTTTCCATCGTACATATTACGGCTAAACTCAAGACAAAGCACACTAGTCTTATGAGTTTAAGTCTTACGCCACCTCACAACTATCCTTTTCATAGTTATCTAGATCTTATAGTTTTTATTTACTTTATTTCCAATTTAACCTATCTTGCGAGAGTTTATATCGAGATAAATGTCAAAGGCCAACTAGGATCATCATGAGATAAGTACATTCGTTACGTTGAAATGTATTTATTTCGAGGATTTCACATGTACTTATCCCTTAATATGCTTAATGGATCTTTTCATCTATTTATCTTCCCATTTAGTTTTATAATGTTCAAAATTACTAGAACTGGAAAATGAGGATTTTTTTTTAAACATACATAAAAATAGATTACACAGCTATAATCGTATAAATTTATTTAATCAAATTCTTTAAATCAAATTTGTTCTTTTGATCTATCTGATAACATCCGTGTAAGCCATGTGCGGCTGAGAAGGGTGTATCCAGATCTCCACGATCTCCCTTCGCCACTACTTCGAGTGACAATGCTTATTAGCATTTTGGCTCAACATTTTTCAGGTCATGAGAACCATGTGAAAGTCCTTGGGTCTACCATGAAGCTAGTTTTCCGACTTCATATTCCGGTATCCGACCATTGCCTACCTCATGTTCAGTGTTCAACTTCCCATGATCAGGTTATTGGCAATTTTAATTTAATTGGAGGACTAGGTGATCAAACAATGCACAATGTCGATACAATTTTGGGATGTTACAATTGGCATCTCGTATTTACCCATGGCAAATATTCCAATGCTTAATTTTGCGAAAAAGACTTACTAAAATGTTTAATCCTAAGCCATTATCTATTAAAACCTTGGCGATCCATATATTTTTGGTTAGAGTATAAAATAGATTGAGAAGTAACAAAATTAATACCAATTCCCTATTTCGGTAATACAAATCAAGATCTAACATTACATTACCCGATTTTGGTAATATAAATCGGGGATTTAGTGATGGAATGCATTAAAAACATGGAAACTAATATTGATAGTGAGTTTTTCTTGTAAAATGTGGTCTTTTGTCAAGTATTGGTATGCAAAATGAGGGAATGTCAATAGGATTTGTAAAGAATATCCTTGTATGCATTGGATTCGGTAAGTAACTCAAGACAAGATAGCTTAGCATCATGTTTTATAATTGGTCTATGATGTCATAGTATTTTTCCACTTATTATCAAATCTTTGAAGCTTGGGGAGGTTTTGGTTGGCTCCACCCAAAGGTTGAGGAATACTAGAAGGGACTATAATATTTTTCTTTATCCTTCTTTTGCATTATACAATTTACCTAATAGGCGATTACTGAGACATCTAAAATGTCGACATGGTTAATTAAAATTAACATGTCCCACAAATATTCAACATCACCCATATAATAAATAATCGCAAGATTAATTATTATTAATCCATTTTATCATATTTACCCTTTACCCTTTATCATTTCATCATTAATCCTTTAAATCCACTATCAAATCCCATTTTATCATTAATCTCATTAATCCATTATTATATCCTATTATCCTATTTTAATTCTTCATTAACATTTCTAGGAATTTAATATTCCTACATCTACCTACCCACCTACCCTACACTTTCCTACACCTATCCTTTCCATGTAACGTCACCCCAACATCATTTATTAACCTAATCTAATCCTAATCCTAATCATGTCCTCACACCTCTAAATTTAGAGGCTTCTATTTCTAAAAGCCTCTCTAAACTTGATCCATTTAAAAATTCAAATAAACTTTCCACTATGGAGACTTCTCTCAAATTCTAGAAATCTCCATTCTAGAATTCTTCATTCTTTTCATGCATCCTCCACCCTTGATCTCAATCCAACTTGGCTTAATCCTAGCCATTGAATCCTCCACCCATTAACTATAAATTGATCTCTCCTCCTCCATGAGAGCTAGCTTAGAACATCTTAAAAATCCATAACCAAACTTGGCCATTTTATCATTCAATCAATCCATCCACTCTATAAATCCATTCTATCATCATCAATCAATATATCACCATTTTGATCAATCAAATTCATCAAGCAATCAAGGGGAGGTGCTACCCAAGTGTCTCTGAAATCTAAAGCAAGCACATCCAATCAATCAACACTTCCATTCAAGAGCAAATCCAACACAACAAAGGAGGATCTGTCCAATCTTGTAGGTAAGTGCAGGTATAAGTCTCTCCTCTTTTTCCATCCATTGCTCTATCTGAGGTTTTGTTGGAGAAGATTATATTAGGGAAGCAATTTAGTAGTTTTCTCATTCAACTCACTAATCTTTTCTTACATTACGGTAGTTATCATACATGGGAAATGCAAGGTATATCTCTAAAATAGTTATAAGCTCCCTATAATATGTGAGGAATGAATACATATGCATAGGATATTGTTGTTGCATACAATCCTAGCACATGTTCACAAAATAAACATAGTAAAGTTATGAAAAATAATTAGACACGTTACTCTAGCAATTAAAACCAAACAACACACGTATAACAAAACACATCATTGCAAGCATATGGAATTACATATTATAATCTCACCATATTGATGTATTATTTACACATACTTGATTACATAAGTCATAATACATGATACAAACAAGAAGTAGGGTTACAAGAGATATGACTCTAAGAAAAACCTAATAAAAAATCATAGAGCAATGAAGGTTATATACATCAAATGTCGTATAAGCGAGCCCTAAAACTATCAAATCTATCTTAAGAAGTAAAATCTAACCTTAAAACATTGTGACAATAAAAACCTAAGTTGTGTTCAAGTAGCGTGGGTTCACCAAATTTAAATCCCTTAGCTATATGTAATGTCCGTGTTCACCCTAAAGAGTAGGACTAGAAATAAAGTGATGACCGGAATCATGAAGAGTGCCAAAATTGTGAAGATGACAAAAAGCTACGAAAGTGGACGAAGATACATTTTTGGCGGTGTCTCAGTAGGTATGAATCTAATTGTGTGAATGTAAAGTTCATGCCCTAACATGTAACAAATAATGTCCAATTTCTTTGGTTTTGGCATGAATGCGTGGAAAATGTATCTCCTTGTCTAAAAATACAATCCAACCTCTAGGCCTACAAAATGTGTAAAGAAAACAAATGTGTTTTACAACCTATGCTTTAAGCTTCCTTTATATTTATCAAGGCCTTCATCTGGAGAACAAATGGGCAATTAGAAAACAAGTATAATGCATTCAACAAGCGATTGCTATGTACGATAACTAATGGAGTCTATTTACTTATAATGCTATAAAATTGACTTATACTCTGTGGATGCGTTAAAAATAGACAAGTTATTTCCTTACACCTTCGATATGATTTTTTCTATGTATTAATGATTGTTCCTCTTTTTTCTTAATACTAAAGAAATTGATATTTGTCTAATGACACAAACTTGAACTCTAATACATGACGAACCCCTAGTGACCTCTAAACAGTGTGCACAAGGTCAAACAACACAATGCAAATAAATTCGAGAATCAAATCTACGACATGAACAACCTAAAGTAGTGGTCCATACCAAACAAGCCAACCTAGTGTTCCTCTTATTATCCTGAAATACACTAATACACTTTCATATTGATAAATTTGTCAAATTTAATTTAATACCCTATTAAATTACAGTACTCAAAACAAAATGCTAACCCAAGTTAAAATATGTGGGTTGCGAGTGGATAAGAGTTGCGAATAAATGATTATGACCCGACATCATAATTAGGCCACATAATAATGTAAAAAGCAAGTCTCAAGAAACATCGTGCAAGTTGCAACACGCATGCATGTTTCCTCCTTTTTGAATTTCCATGTGAACGTCGCAATCAAACCTGGCAACGTTCAAAATGAAACAGAAATCAGAGACCAATACCATGTGACCAGGACTGTGTCCGTAGATGGAACGAAACTGTTCATTTTCCCGGGTGACAGCTGTCGGTTCACGGTCAATTATTTCAACTAGTAGCCGTCGGTTCGCGGTAAATTATCTCAACGACTAGCCGTCGGTAGCTGTTACCCCTGAATTTTGACCGGTTTCGCGTCAAATGGGAATTTTGAATAGGCCTGGAAATTGACAGGCTGTAGGTTGTTTTTGTGATTTTAACCATATATTACAGGTGAATTTTTTTATAAACCGTAGACAATGACAGGCTGAAAATTTTTAAGGCCATAAGATTTTTTAAGTAATTTATATAAAAATATAATACCTGTTCATATTATAGAAATATCTATAAAAATTATTGGAGTTTAAAATCCCCTGAAAGAGCTAAACCATTGGCAAATTTTGATTTGACAGGGAAGATAATTTGAAATTCCAGCGCTTATTTTGATGGCCGCTACAATTTACCGCTCCTTCCAATGGATTTAAATTTGACAATCTACTTAATTCTAGCATGTGAAGGGGTGTAATAATTATGTTGATAATAAATCATATGATAAGTAATTTAGAAACTCATAAAATTTCAATGCAATACCAAGATTGATTATCTTTATTCATTTGTGCTAATAAATAATATGGTCATATTTATAGATATTGTATAAGTAACACGTGCTAAAAATAGGAATGATCTTGGTCCCTAAACCATAAGAGAGCCATGTTGTAACAAACGATTGATGTAAGTAATATTAGTTACCTACATTACATTATTTCAAATGATTAATTAGCACACTAAATATAAATTTAGCATTCCCCCTTATCTTAGTATGATCTCTTGAGTGAACAAGACATAGATTCTCTAAACACCTCGAAGATTTGTCATGGAAGATGCTTAGTGAATAAATATGCTTGTTATCTTTTGTTGGGCGGAATTGGAGTTGATGTTGTGTTGTAGAACATGTTCACGTATAAAATGTATGTGTACATCAATGTACTTTATTCATTCATCAAGCATTGGATTGAAAATAAGTTTGAGAACATTATCATTGTCAAATAGGGTGATTACTTGCTTTTGTGGTACTCATAATCCCTCAAATATGTAACACAACCATATCGCTTCATGTATACAATATTCTACTTGATTGAGGACCTGAAACAACACTTTACTTCTTGATTCCCCATGATATTTTTCTCCCTACGAGAATACAGAGTTAGAAATGGATCATTCACATGCATGGTATGAATACAAGTGGAAGAATTATTCTTAAACTCTAGTCCATGGTTCCATATGCATGTATGTATGTATATTATATGTATATGTATATGTATATGTATATGTATATGTATATGTATATGTATACACACACATACAACATGTATGTGTGTGTGAATTCATCGATGTTACACATGCATGATATGAATCGAGTAACTTGTCAAGAAGAATTAATTATTCTTCTTGAAATCTAGGCCAAAGTCCATGGTTCCACACACACACACACACATCCCTATATATGCATCTTAAAATTCTCTTCACTACTTTCGAGTAAGTGACTTTTAGTTCTTGCATAAATCTTAATATGTAGCTCATTATATAGCTTATGTATGGCCTAGTCTATGTCAAGTAGATGAGACTCACTTAACTAAAAATAGAGGGTTGCATCTACCTACAATGATGCATTTGTTTGAGATAGATGAAGCTTTTCCTCAATGAGTGTAGAAATAGGCTTGTAGTCCATCATTTGAAATTTATTAAGAAATGTCTTAGCATATTTCATTTGGATCGCATAGATATGATTTTGCTTCTACCATACTTCATGACTATGACAATAGTGAAGTAACCTAATATTTTTCATGTCAAATGTTTCTTCTAGATTTTTATTTGTGTCTTCATAATTTACATTGAGCTACTAGTGATCACCAAATCATTAACATAGACAAATATGATCACAATTTGCCCCCTTACTTTTTGAGGTTATGTTTGGGATCATAGGGATTTCTTTTAAAACTAATGTGAATAAATTGCTCATCTATTTTGTTATACCATGTTATAGGAGTCGGTTTGACTCCATATAGCAACTTCATAAACCTACACACCCTTTCTTCTTGGCTAGGTACGATAAAACCTTCTAGTTGAGTTATGTAAACTTATTCCTTTAGATATCAATTTAAGAAGTTGGATTTAATGTTTATTTGATGAAATTTCGAACCAAATTAAATAGCCGGGGAAAGATCATATTAATTGTCTTTATCTTCATTGTGGGAGAAAATGTCTCCTCATATTATATTCCTTCCTTCTAAGAATACCTATTTTCTATGATTTGTGCCTTGTACTTTTCAATTCTAGCACTTGCATGTATAATTTTCCTTAATATCAACTTACATGTGGCCAATTGTCTTCTTCCCTAATGGAAGGTCTACAAGCTTCCATGTGTTTTTTTTTCATTAGTGACTCGGTATTTAACTTACTTACATAACTTGTTTCCAAGATTGAGACCCTACATCATCCTGAACATTGTGGGTTCATGGAATTCAACAATTGCACTCATTAAAGACAAGTTAACCTCTCCTTGATTTATACTTGATTCTTTGGTACAAAATTGGATGTGTTTAGGACTCCATCCAACTTAGAATCTATAAGAAAAAAATTGTGTTGCCTTGGCATACAATGAATTGTGGGTTTTGGAGTTTTTTCAACTTAAAAATATATTATTATTGTCACCATATTCTTGAAGCATCACAAGTATTTATTTTGAATGTATTGTTTTTTATTCTATGGACAATTGCTTTGAAATACCCGTCTTGTTAAAACGAACATTCCTGATGAAGATTTTCTTTGATTTTCAATCAATTTACATGTATCAAATTGAATCTTCATTTTATATAATGAAGATTTATGGTGTAAAATTCACTTCCACCTTTTTCATTTTTTACTTTGGGATTAGCATATGGACCTTGCTTCTAAAAACTCTAAGATGATATATTGAGAGTTTCTCCCCACCATGCTTCATGTAGAGTCGTGTTGTTAAGTAGAAATGTTGGTAACCTATTGAGAAGATATAATGTTATTCTTAGTACTTCTTCAAATTAAGTTCTATCTAATATTGTATACTTGATCATACACCACACCATTTCCAAAATCATGTGGTTTCACCAATATGTAACACCATTTTGCTACGAACAACAAGGTGGCTTTACACCCTAATTAAATTCTAGTGTTATGAAAGTACAAAATAATAAATGAGATGTAAGGTTTTATACATGGGAATAAATTTGGATTAAGTAACTTCTAACATTAACCAATCATAATAAGAATATTGAATCAATGCTTGCAACAATTGATAAACAATAAGTAATTAATCAAATACAAAATAAGAGAAAGAAATTTAGATATACAGTCAAAACAGAGAGGATTTGGATGTGCAAACTAATGAAACGGGAGATCAAATACTAAAAATGCTTTAGTGTAAATTTTGGAGTGACAACCGAAAGCAGTGTGTAGTATTGTACAACTATTATACCATCCAAACTAAAACTATAAATATTTGATATGGATTTATATGATCTTGGAGCCTTACATAGTGTGGGTTTGGAACTTCTTATGTACTTTGATTTCTTGGAAATAATCTTCGTTGTCTTTTACTCTTTCTGCAAAACTTTAGGATGGCCTATAATCACCTATAACAAAGTGTATCCCTAGAAACCCAAAGAACCCTTCATCAAAGCATTAGAAAACCAAAAGGAGAAAAATATGTGTGTGGTGGGGAAGGACTACCCGTGGTGGTTATATTCCCACTATTGAACCAATCCAAGTGTTGCAAAGACATTACCTCATTATAGGATCAAGCCTTGTGCATTTCTCCTAGGTTCTTGTGTAAGTGTGAGTGAAAATTATCCAAACCCCTAGAGTTCCATCCTATCTCGCTTGACACTACGATAGTGGGATAGTTGTGTAGTATAAGATGTACCATGCATAGTAGTAGTGTGATGTGGTGTGCCTTAGCTACATGACCTAACCCTTGGTTCCTTGAATTCCTTGAAAATTTCTTGGAGTGACTTTGATCTTGCTAGGACATGGCTCTATGATATTTGCATGCTTGGAAAATGTGGAATTTAGACTCTGTGACCTAGTTGAGTGCTTCAAACTTGTAGTAGGGACTACTCTAATTGATGTGTAACTAATTTGGGCATATTTATGACACCCTCAAGAGTGTTTTTGGAAGATTTCGTGAGTTATAAAGTGACATTGACTTGCTTATATATCCTTTTATAGGTGAAATATTCTAACAAGTTTGAACCTAAGAAGATGAAATGACCTAATGAAGCTATTCAAATTGAAAAAAAAAATCTGAAAAAACAAAGGTTCGGGACCATAAAATTGGCCAAGACTAGACCCCATATCTTTACCCCTTTTTATGGTCCTAGACAGAGAAGATAAAATATTTAAAAAGGAAGTTTATAAATGAATCACAAAGGTTGTTTAATGCTTGGGTCTAATAATATTATTTGAATTGACAACATACCATAGTTTAAAGATAAGCAAGTCATATAAGAGCTAGAGATATGAACTAACTAGATTTAGAATGTGAGCATTTTTATTTACAAGGGAGAATAATTAAACTTGGCATTACAAAATGAAAATTTACCAATTGATGATGTCTACATTTCCTCCTTCAAGTGTGTAATTAAAAATTACACATTTAAAGAAAAATCATACTTGAGTATGTGCACTTACTTTGGCTTTACTCAACCATGGTTATCTAATGTGTTGGTGATGCTCTATGATAAAAACCTGTAAAAATATCGTAGTTAATATCTATGATAGAAATTGAACTGTAACTTGAGATATAGATAAAGCTTGTAACTTTGAGCTTGCAAAAAATAAGTAAAAGGAGATCCAAACACATAAGGAATATACTTATTCCTTTTACAAGGGGATGAGCTCTTGTTCTTTTCATGCCTTCAAGACTTGGAGTTTTTTCTAAGATGGTGGAGGATTAGGGGATCATTCCTCAATTTGTGCCAAAGGAGATACTAGAGTGTTGAGTTCACCCCAACACCGAGAGAGTGAGAAGATCAACAAAAGTTCACCTTTTTGAAACTTTGTAGAGAGGAAGGTTAGACTACAAAGAAAATAGTTTCTTGATACCTTCCACATTTGAGAATTTGATGGAAGAAGATGAAGGATTTCCTTTGAAGAAATTGAAATCTTCGACACTTTCCAAAACTTGTAGATCACACCAATTGTAAACAAATCTAGTCTGATTTTGTATTTTGGTAATTAATGAGTAAAATTTAAACCATGAGAGTAATGGCCATTGCATGCACTTATAATATGTTTTATGAAATTTATAACTTACGAAATGTCGTAGAGGAGAAGGAAGCACATGACCCCAAACCTTGTTCTTGAAAATGATTCTAAGTAGTTTGGTGAATAAGGAATGTATTACTCATGCCACTCGTATCATGCATTGAACTAACTCATATATATCAAAGATTGTATAGAAATCCTAAGTATAACAAATAAAATAGAGGAAAACTAAATAATTCCCGAGAATGCACGCCTTTTCCGGGGAACGTGCATCATAGTCTAGATTGTATCAAAAAATTGTGAGTGCAATACGGTTTTGACCATTCTTGGATTCTACCATGTTTTGGTACCTACCTTTTTCTAAAGATTTGAGCCTATAAATATTTAGTCTTTTATTTTGTAATTTTTCCATAGATTTAGAAAATTTCTTGATGAATTCCACCTCTATTGAGGCATGTGTGATAAATCATTTGAGTGTGTGGCTTAAAATAATAGATGTGTAATCATGTGTAATAAGTCTTATAATATGCATAGGATCATATAGAAGGCTATAATGGTGTCCACCATTAGGATCATGTACCTAAAAAGGGGGGTTTTTCATGATAGAAACCATGTCATGCATAGAAAGAAACATGCAACATGCAACAAATAAGAATACATGTGTATTAGAGTAAGAACTATAGAGAAAATTGTTAAAAAATAGATTAAATAATCCAATCATTTCATAATCAAGAGTATTATTAGCATATAAACATCATAATAGTAATCAATTGTGTCATAAACAACAATAGAAACATAAAAGTAAAAAGCATGCATATCATAAATCATAGTATCAATATTAGAGTAAACAACAAGCATGTCATAACCAAGAGAAAAAAACATGAGAGTATAAATCAAATATTTCATAAGGCAAAGTAGTGATAATATGTTATAGAAATAGTAGTGTAGAGACAAGTAAGAAATAGTATATAGAAACATAACTTCACATGTATGCCAAAAATATGGGACACCCATGGTGTCACAAGACAATCATAATATAAGGCACGATGCACCACATTTAGAGAAACAATGGATACATGAAAGATAGGCATAGAGCCATAAACATGGGACAACCTTAATATCATAAGATAATCAAGACACTCATCTTGCATAAAGAAAACAATAATAGAATTTTAATCAAACAAGACAACCGAGTCAAGAAATGGAGTAATCAATTAAGGAATTAGTTAATATGAGTAAGTAGTGAAAATAATATATGAAACAAGTACAAAAATAGTAAAAAACATATATACAAGATAGGTTAGCACTGCACAAGACACATGTGTTAATCATGTTAGCTCCAAAGATAACAATAAACAATATGTATATAATAAAGCATGATGAGGAAGGTGTAAAGTAACTATAATGAAACAAAATGACTTGTATAGTGTGGGAGGATTCCCCAAAGATAAGTGTAAGGGACCAAGCTAGCCCCTATCATTATGTATCATCTTATTTATAATGTATTGAAACAAGCTCAATATAACTCATGAATGTGTGTGTGTAAAGAGTAAATATGAGTTTACACCTTAATTAATTTTTTGGCTATGGAAATGCACAACAATAAGATGGATGTAAGGGTTAGTAACATGTAGACTATTATGATCTGATTAACTTCCAACATCAATTATACATGACTAAAATAATGCATTCAAAGTTGAAACAATTGATAAATAATAAGTAACTAGCTTAAATACACAAGAAGATAAATAAACTCGATTGTTTAGGATGATTCATGATGACACCTACACCTTTATAGATCTACATATTTCACCTTCAAACTGGATCTTATATGTTCATTGTCAAGAAATACATCAAAATCACCTTTGAACAAAGTTAAAGAATCATTCATAATAGGATGAGACAAAATCAAGGTGTCATACACAAGGATCTTTCATACCAAGAGTTCGAAACTGAATCAAAAATTTACTCAAATGAAAAATTGGTCTAAAGAGACCTTTGGTTGATGATTTCGACCAATTACACCACCTATTTCCGTATCCAATGTACATCGTCTTGTCAAAAACCCCGTTAAGAGCTATTAGCCATGCAATATTGCAAACCTTATTATTCGACAACTGAAAAATCCAAGGAGAAACTATACATATATTTAAATTCCTTTATTGATTTCCTTCTCTCCACCAAATTTTAGGCTCTAAAACCAAGTACAAGGTCTCTTACTCACCGTCACCTTTGCAATTAGGCTTATTTTTAAGGTCTAGACCGAGTTTTATAGGTTTTTACTTCTAAAACGTCATGATTTCTTCTTCACACCTTATTAAAATATTATATAGTCCTTTACCCACCTTGGAACAAGATCCATCTATTTTTATAGGTTATTTTTGAGTTTTCTTCCTCATTACTAGTTCATGACTATATTGAAATGGAGCACACGATTGGATTTCTAAGTTTTTCTTTGTTCTAGTGCCTTATATGTCTTCTTCCAATCATTCATTTCCTAATTCAAATTTTCTTCAATCCTCATAAACAAATTTCAACAGCTTACTAACGGGTGATCTTGGTTTTTCAATCAATTTCTTTCTTTATAGACTAATGTTTTGGTGTTTCCTTCATATTAGGTCTATTTTAGGACCAAGTAAGGTCTAGATTTTACTTTAATTAAATTCTCAAAACTCTGATAAGTTTTTAAAACACCCTTGATCCTATTTAAGTGTACTACAAAGTTTATGGCTCAACTCTTTGTCAATTTTTCCAGATCTTGTTTTACTAGTTGTAATTAGGCCTTGGTGGGTTTTATACATGCTCCTTCAAGACTGTCATGGATGTCTTTGGGTGAAAACATAAACCTTAATGATACCTTTTCCAAAATTTATAGCATCTTGTATAGTTTGTATGTTCCTACGTTTAGCCTCTAATTCATTCAAATGACTAAGATATAAATATTTGGTTCTAAACCCTAAGTTGTGGTATCTACAAACCTGATAAGAAGGACATGAGCTTCATCTTCTTTTTTAAACCTTTTCAAGGTCCAATTTTGATTTATTAAGCTTTATCTATCTTCTATAAGACTTTCCATTTCATTTATCTAGGTCGAAGATTGCATGTACAAGACCATACAATAAGGTTTGTTTAGAATTGCTTTGAGAATGTTAAGAATATAAACAATATTTATTATGATCACAAGATATTATGGATTATGATTAAAATATCATTATTTAATCCTCTTAATATGCATCAATCTCATTAAATAAACTCAGAAAATAGGATTTACAACTACTCCTTACTAATTTATTCCCTCGACAGCTTTACTGAGCGATTTTCTCTCTATTTCATACACTTCATACCAAAACTTGTATTATAGCTATTTATACCTATAACTCAAGTTACTTATGTAGTCCTTTATTGATTCATACCATATCTTCCTTGTCCATTTATACCTACATAGTCATAGTATACCTCCAAACACATAATTCTTAGGCATATGAGCATATAAATCATGCTACGTCTAATCTAGGATCAACCTGTCATACTATAAATATTATCATTGTAGTGTTACAACCTTATCACTATCAAAACATGCAAAAGGGAAACTAAAAATTCATGTCTTCATACAAAGATTAAACACATATCCAAGATTATCATACTTTTATTACATCAAGGTTTTTCTTACAAATGAACATTGTCGTGCACATATCCTATTGAGCCTTATGGCTCTCTTATCACCTAATCTGAACCTATCTACCTCTTCTACCTTTAGTTTCTCTATCTTCCCTCAACTTATTATAACTTATTTTGATTTTTCTTCAAGGATGGTTCACTAAAACAAATTTCTAATCTGAGTTCCATCAAATATTGCCATAAATCATGGACTTGTTATGAAGATAGACTTATCTTTAGCTTCTTCTACGTTGGCAAGATAAGAAAGAAGATTCCATGAGGTGAGTTGGTATTTACATAGAGGTAGAATTACATTCACACCACAATAATAATTCCATATGACCATATAACATAGTTTGAGTTCCTTTACAAATGCCTTCTTATGACTCATGCTTAGAAATTCAAATTTTTAAACTACACAAGTGGAGGGAAAGTAAAATGTGATTCCGATAGACCTATTTGACTCTCTACTAACTCCTAAGAGCCTTATTCCACTTCTTGAAGACATATTTACATGATTTGCACAATTTTTTATTATTCTCTTGCATCATACTCCCCGATGGGTTGAAATTTAAGCTCTTGCTCAAATGCAAGATATATTTTCTTCTTCCTTGTTTTCCAATTGTACTAAATTGGTACAATTCTTCTGATTTCATTTGTGTTTTCTTCCTTGTTGTCGTATTTTTGGTTCTTCATTTCTCCATCCTCCAAGATGAGGATATCTTCTTGTAGCTTCTTCATTTGAACTCTCTTAAGAGATATTTTCTCTATGTTTTTCACTTCCTTAAACAAAAACATGTACACACATAGTCAAATAAGCTATCAAGTATAAAAATTGAGACATTTGTGTATCATTAAATGCTTCCTATAATTGCCTTTGTTCTTCTTCAATATCTTCTTGATTTTATTTAGGTCTTCTCATCTTTCACATCCTTTTCTTCAGTTGCACCTTCATTGAAAATTGAGTTTTCTAATGCCTTCATCTCAACCTCTAATTTTTTTACATTCACATAAGTGAATAAATCACTTAGTTTTTCTTCATTTATCACTTCATCTTACTGATTTACTTTAATTTGAATTAAATCTATATTGCAAGGTAACTATTGTAATTAATGATGTACACATGATAACATACAGTGAAGACACAAGAAAACTAACAGTACAAATATAAAACCCTAAGCAAGAGAGGGAGATAGGAAGACTTAGCTGATTCCGAAGCAATGGAGGTGATTTTGGCAAGTAAAAGTGTTAAATAGACAATAGACAACATCGTTGATGCTTACTTTCAGAATTTTGGGATTCATGAATGAAGCACGATAGCGGCGCCACGAGAGGGTAGAGGTGCGCAGGGGAACCGACAACTGGATCTAGGCGTTAGTAGCCTTGTAGATTCTCAAGAACTTATTTCTTATGTGGCACAAGGGTTTCGCTATCAATTCCTTTCTCTCACTTTATATTCACTATTTGATCACCGAGGGTACCTGTAACCTGCAAAACAAAATGACTACCTGCACATGTCCACAAACCACATCAAATATAATAAAAAAGATGCAGAATGTGGAGTTGAATGACCCCCGGTGGTCACCCAAAGAGTGAACTTACTATCGAGCGCTACACTACATCTCAGACCCCATGTATTTCTTGTGTGTGTGTGTGTGTGTGTGTGTAAATGGTTCCCTAGGATGCCCTTGTGCAAGTTACACAAATGATAATGAGCTAGATATAGAATGTAGAAATGTATAGTATGTGTGGATGGAATAGAATAGACTTCCCCTCCTATGTTGTGTATGTAGAAGTGATGCAACCCTTGTCCCTTGTATGAGTGCTAAATGGATGCCTTTGATGCTCTTGTGTCTTTAGATGCAAGCTTATGTGTTTTGAGTCCCGTCAAGCTCAAGAAGGTGATTTTCTTAGCTCGATATGAGATGTTTTGCATTGGTTGGCATGTGTAAAATTTGCATGGGAACTGAGAAATTCAGGGGGATGATTTTACATAGAGATAAGAAGGTTTCAAAAGTGGAAAGAGTTTAAATAAGGCCATGTGATTTATGAATGATTGTTAAGAAGTTAAGTTGATCAAAACCATCCAAAACCCTAGTTACTTAGAAATGGAATAAATCTTCATGGTGTGAGCCCGTAATGGATTGAATCACCAAATTTGATGATTGGAGAATGGAGATGACTCTCCCAGATTTCATATGGTGGTGTTTTTGTGACTTGACTATAAGTGGAGCCCACTCAAATATGTTAGTTTCCAGGAAAGCTTGGTTTGCTCTCATGTTTTCCATTATACCCTATATCTAAACTAGATTTTTAAGTTTTTGGGAGTAATGATACATGTTTGGAGTGATTTCAAAATTTGATGAATTCATTTTATCGTCTGCATAGGTCAAAACATGAAGACAAGTTTTTAGGGCTAAAAGGCAGTTTTAGCAGTTATGGAGAATGGATGCTCTTGGGAACTTGAGTAATTTGTGATGGTGTTTGATGTCCTTAAGGATGTTGTATGTATCTCATATGATGTGTTTCAAGATTTGGTTGAGCTCTCGTAAGTTGGTCTTGATGGCATGGTTGAGGTCACAAGTTGACCTAGTATGATCGGTTTAGGATAACAGTGTTTTGGTCTGAAGATTGGTCTAGAAGACCAATAATTTGGATTGTTTCATGATGCCTATCCATTGGATAGTGAAGACGGGTGAAATTTTATCCTATTTCATACATTTATAAGTCTTGAAATTTTCAAGAAGGGCACAAGAAGGTCTTATTTCCAAAGTGGTTTCGGTAGTTTAAGTTGCTTGAGAGGAGAAGTTGTTCTATTGGATTTGTAGGTTGAATCATGATGTCTAACATTATTATAAGTGATCTTCAGGTCATTTTCTTTCTAATGAGTGGTTTCATGCCATGTTTGAGGTGTTTGGTGTGTGTTTGGTCTTCATTTTTAAAGACTGGTCAGTTGAAGGTTCCTGAATGAGTAGGAAACAACCCTACTTATTGGTGATATGAAGAAAATGGATGATGTAGAGGTTTGTGAGTTGATGGAGCATATTATGAGGGTGTGTATTACATGTGAGGAGCTTCTTGAGTCTTGATAAATCATTTTTTTGTGATTGAGATCATGGAATTCTTGGTGGAGGAGTATTTGGTTTGTTTGGCCTAATTTGAGCTTGTTTGGTGTCTTGATGCATTTCTAACCTATATGGGTCTCTTGAGTGAATTTATAAATGTTGTAGGTTTTTTTATGTCGTTATGATTGACCTTTAGGTTTATGGCTACTTAGTAGTGTTTAGGAGATTAGTCATGTATTTAAGTGAGTGTATTTGTTCATTTTGAACTAGTTGTGAGAGAGGGAAAAGTGTGAGCCTAAGAGAGAGTGTGAAGGAGGTTTAAGGGCATCAAGACATAGCTGAGAGAGTGTATGAATGTTTGAGGATAATTGAGAAGAAAATTGGAAAGGGTAATTAATCTAATTAGTCCATGAAGAAACAAGTTTGAGCGAAGTAGGAGAGAGTGTGTTTGAAGAGGGTTTTGAGAGTGTAACATCCCAAAATTTCTTGTAATTTAAATTAACTACGGTTAAGTCTAAACAGGATTAGACGAGATCATCATTGGGTGTAAAATTCATTTGGTTTGTCATATCATGACCCACAGCTTCTGCTGCGGGGCATGACATTGCGGAACGAATAACCCCGCACCCACCTTGATGATCCTTCCTAAAACATGATTAGGCCTTAATCATAGGTAAAACGGTTCATAAATGATAGTGAATCTTTCGGTTATTTGTATTCCGGTTACTTTATTTTAATCGGTTTGGTCGTCTTTTGTTTTGTTTGACTTTTGCATGACCACGATGATAATTGTCTCTGTTTAATTTGACAATGCTATATCAAGCCAACTTTATGAGAATATTTGAATTATTATTTACGGACTTGGTGATTTTCGTATTGGAATGTTTTATATAAACCTGGAAATTCAACTAATTTTTATGGTAATATATTGTTGGAAATATGTGGACTTGTATTATGAAGGTTAATTTTAACTTAACCATTAAGTTGGGTAACAACTAAAGTAAAAAAATGTATGAAATATTAATTAGTATATATATATATATATATATATATTATATTAGAGGGATTTGGCATGTAAGCCAAAAAATTTATTTAGTTATTGAAATTTATGGGTTTCATAAAGTGAAACACCTTCACATGGCACAAGTGTGCGGCATGCACTAAAACATGTACCAGCATTGGCAAGCCTAAAATTCTTCAATATGCCGCCAAATATAGTTCTTTCATTATATTTTTCTGTTATTTTTCCTTCGTCTATTTTCATTCTCCCTTTTGGAATACCTATGTGAGTTTTGGAGGAAAGAAGGATTCAACTTGTTGGAGCGGGAAGAGTAGAAGGTTGCCGATTTTGGGTTTACTTCAGGCATGAATATCTTCTCCTTTCTCTACTACATTATTTGTAAAAATGAGGAAATACACATTCTGTTTTTAATGGCAATCAAGGAAATTGTGGATAACTTTTGATTTAATTGTTTGGAGATGAAGTATGAAAAGGAAATTGATGGATTATGTATTCTTTTTAGTTTTCTTTGTGTGGTTTTAACTAAACCCAGAAAAATACGTAGATGGGGTTTTGGGTTTTGATCAGCAAAAATAAAGTAAAAGAAAGGTTAAAAATTCTTTCTCTACATTATAATAAATTATACCCAAAAGGAAAAGAGTTGGGTTTTTCCTGTACAGGAAGAAGGAAAACATTTTGTGAATTTGTGTGTTTAAAATCGATTTGTGCTTGTGGGTTTTCATTTTGTTAAATTGAAATTTGGTTGTGTGTTTTTGTAAACAAATTGATTTGGGTATGCAAATCAATTTGCATAAGGAATCGATTTGGGTAACCCAATTAATATGGGTATGCAACCAGTTGGGGTTTTGTATTTTTCTTCTTAGTTGTTATATGCAGGTCTGATTTTTAATTTATTGAGATCTTTTGAATGATAATTTGTGGGTGTCAAAGCTCTTGCATGGGGCTACATTTTCCAGAAATTTTACTATCATGGACCACTAAATCGGTTCATGTATAAATGAGGGTGTCTTGTTATGTGTGAATAATTACAAAAAAATGGCATTTAGCTTGTAACTTCTCAGCCTGGCAATATGACTTGGATTCTTGTAAGACTGTGAAAAAGAAATTGTTTATCTTGGTAAGGGCATGAAAGCTAGGACAACTTGACCAAGATGCACCAAGGAGTAATTGGAGGCATGATTGGGTTTAAAATAATGATATCTTATGAAAGAAATTATTAGTTGTTCTTTTACTAAAAAGAGTATGTTTAAATGATGTAACCATGGTGTTGCTATATTGTTGGTTGGGATGTTTGTTTACCAGATAGAACATGTTAAAGTGATGTAAATATGGTGATATTTGTGCTAATTTGTAGAGTTGCTCATTGATGAAAAAATACTATTCTTAATCATATTGTTTTTACGAAGTTATGTAGAAATATTAAATGTCAAATTTTATTGATTGAAGTTGGAATACGGATGTATTAACCTTTGTGATTAGAGGGAAACATGATCGCAGAAATAGAAATTGATTGTTCTATTTGTGTGCATCCATACAGTATATCTTTATAGAAACCGTAGTAATACATTTTCATTGTATTACCATGTGTTTGTTGATAAAACAACATGTATATCCTTTCATATTTTATTAATTAATTACATCAAAAATGGAGTTAATATTCATTACAATTCATTTTGAACTAACATCATACCACTACTCTAGTCTTGTGAGACCATTAGCCGTTACATTCAAATGTGCGGAAACTCATGTCTTGTGAAGTTTTATCGTAGCATGGATCTAAATGAGATACTTGGATTTCAATTGGTGAAAGGATGATATCCTTGAATTTTTGGCTGAATTATTGGGATCTTGGACCCATTGTAAATATTCAAACCTCATTATGTGAGAATTATTATACCGGTTATATATTTCACCTTAACGACATATGTAATATATGATTTTAATAAAGAGATGATTACTTTGTGTGTAATAATATCTCAATATGAGTAAATGATGAATACTTGAGTTGTGAAATCTTACTTTTCACAAATTGTTGAATACATTTATTTGATAGTTATCAATGTATGAAGCCGATAATTGGGCAATTATTGTAACAATCAATTGTCTTTAATTTCTAAATTAAATAAGCTATTTAGTGGCGTAGCTAATCAAATGAATAATTAAATATACATGTTTTAATATATATTTAATTCGGCCTTTCGGTAAACTTGGTATTAATATGATAAGATTGTAAATCCTGTTGTATAGAGAATGGAAGAGTATCGTTGTAAAAGGTAATTTAAGGTTAAAGAATCAAACATCGGAAAAAGAGACTAAATGGGATGGTAAATAGATGAAAAGATCCATTAGGCATATTAAGGGATAAGTACATGCGAAATGTTAATATAGTTCATTTCAAAGATAACGAATGTACTTATCTCATAAAATCCTAGTTGGCCTTTGGCATCTATCTCAATATTAACTCTTGCAAAGATAGGTTTAATTGGAAATAAAATGAAAACAAACTATAAAGATCTAGATAATTGTGAAAGGGATAGTTGTGAGGTGGCGAAAGACTTAAAACTCATAAGACTAGTGTGTTTTCTTGAGTTTAACCGTAACTTACATGATGGATAACTTTGGCCAAAATGCATTATTGGTTGCATTATATCACCTAGTCCTCAAATTAAAAAAATTATAACTAACTTTGATCATGGGAAGTTGAAATATTGAACATGAGGTAGATCGGATACGGAATACGAAGTCGGAAACTAGCTTCGTGGTAGACCCAAGCACACATAGTTCCCATGACCTTTAAAAGGTTGAGCCGAAATGCTAGTAAGCATTATCACTCGAAGTAGTGATGAAGGGAGATCGTGGAGATCTGGATACACCCTTCTCACCACACATGGCTTACATGGATGTTATCGATAGATCAAAAGAGTAAAATTGATTAATGAATTTGATTAAATAAATCTATACGATTGCAGTTGTGTAATTTTATATTATGTTTGTGTTAAAAAAAATCCTCATTTTTCAACTCTTGTAATTTTGAGCATTACGGAGAGAGTGGAGCTGAAATTCTGATCACTATTAGTTATAACAACAACATTTCTTCAATGGTCTTCATCTTCAGGTGGTTGAGTTGGTGTTTGATCACCTTAAGGGTTTATAGCCTCCTTGCAGGGTTGGTGCCTTGCTAAATAGGGGTTGGTGCTCCTTATGGGGTTGGTGCTCCTTGTGGGGTTAGTGCCTCACTAAACAAATCTTATGTGATGTGTCATATTCATGCAAGTCTTTTGGTTTGAGTAATATAATCAAAAGTTTTAGTGGGTTTTCTTCCCCTTGAGGGTTTCCCACTTATATTTGGTGTCTTGTGTACTCTCTCATTATTGTGTATGGTTGATCATGCTTAATGTGCTCTAAATGGTTAATGAATGTTGATGTGATGCTTTAAATGGTATATGCAACTCAAAATAATCAAGTATAGGTTTTGAAGAATTGATTCGCCCCCTCTAGTTGATTGTGTTTCCAACATTCCTCACATGTATCTATGCATATGATGTACACATACTTGATTACATAAGTTACAATACATTATCCAAGGACTAGGAAGGGCTACAAGAGATGTAACTCTATGCCAAAACCTAGAAAGAGAATCATATAGCAATAAGGGCCAAATAAATTAAATATTGTATGTGTGAGCCCTATCACAATTAAATATATCTTCTAAGAAACAAAATCTAACCTTAATACACTATGACAAAGAAAACCTAAGTTGGGTGTTTAAGCAATAGGGGATCACTAAAATTGAAACCCTTGGCTACATACAAGGTTTAGGCTCGCTCGCAAAAGTGGAACCAGAAAATAGTCGTAACCATAATCATGAAGATGACAAAAAGCTACAAAATACGAATAAGTTACCTTTTTGGTAGTGTCTCGATAGGGACGAATATAATTTTACAAAGGCAAAGTTTGTGCCTTGATGTGTAAGAATATTGCTCAGTTTCTTTAGTTTTGTCACGAATGACTAGGAAACTAATCTCCTTCTCTAAGACTCTAATGCAACTTTTAGACATGCAAAATAGATTTAAAAAACAAAAGTGCTTTAATGTCTATGGTAAACAAGGGATAAGTTGAGCTTCCTCGATGTTTCAAGACCTACAAATTCACAATCATAATAAACTCAACAAACAATTCTATATACAAACAACTAATAGAATCTATTTGCTATCTCTAACTTATAATAGATAAATACTTTATTAAATAGACAAGTTTATTCCTTACATCTCTAATGTAAATTCTCTTTTACCTCATGGTCCCTAAAATGCACTCTATTAGAATTCGCTAGTAACCCAAGTTCAAAGTGTGTGGGCTAACTTACTATGGATAGACTTAAGAATCCACATCCTCAAAACGAGCCACAAGTCTCGAATATATGTAAAGGTTGGGTGACCAAAATATTCTTGGACAAAAACATCTTACTTATCTTGTTGAAGTTATGTGGACGAATCACACTCTATTGGAATGGATTCGTTCATCTCGAACCCTATCCATTTCCACTACTTATTCTAAACATAATAGGTATTAAAGTTATTCTAACACAATTGAAGACAACTTTTCGGATTTGAAAAAACATTCCATTTACCTTCATTGAAGTCATGGGTGGGCATCATGGGCAGGTACTAGTACCTAGGCATTTTCTTTCCACGAGGAACAAAAATGATTTTGACCCGTTAAATAAAATAAAGTGATGCGTGACTCACGAAGCATCGTGCAGCGCACATGTAGGTGCCTACGTTTTCCACTTTATAATTGTGAATGTCACTATCCAACGCGCAATTATTGACACGCCAACGTTTAAAATCAAACCGGTACCATGTGACCGTAGATGGAAAAGTAGCCGCTCTCTTTCCTGGGTGACAGGTGTCAGTTAGCTGTGTATTATTTAAACGACTACCCGTCGGTAGCTGCGGCGCCTTCCAGTTTGACGGCCGCATTCGCCTGTCAAATGAACAACCGCTAAAATGTGATACAGTTTTTTGAAATGATGGGTAAAGTGATGTCCCTCAACAAATGGAAAACATGTTATTTACAAGAAGATATATAAGAGAGTATTCTCTTTTTATTTATAAATTATTTTATATATATATTTATGTATATTGAAATAGTATAAATTAGCAACCGTATGTGAATGATGTAATGGATTGAAATATTGGAGTCGGGGAAATGATGGGAGAACATATGCGAAACTATTCGTTTTCAAAGTAAACACATACGAACCACATTACAAGGCGTAAGGGGGTGTGGTGCACAAATTGTCGACGCTATGTACTTTGGAGATATCTCTTAAAGCAAGGTCATGTTTAACAATACTTTCATGACATTCAAGAGTTGTTATTTACTGATTTGAACCCTTGTGTTTTGTGGATAGGCGAAACACTTGGCAATTAGGAAATCAATGGTGTGGGCTAGAAAAGCCTATTCATATGTCAGTGCAAAATGGAAAAAGTTATAAATCAATGTAATTGCTAGTTGAATTCAAGGTCGAGCTACGCATAGCTTCTTTTAGGGTTCCTTCCTTCACAAAAGATGGAATCGGAGGGAGACAAAGGAAGAAGAGGTGATATGGATAGTCATAGCTCACGATAATTTTGGTGAATTCAATTACGCACACGTCGGAGGATAGTTTAGAGACAGGAACATGTGGATTGGACTTGGCATTCCACGTCGAGTCGTTGCGATGGTTGAATTTGATAACAACAAAAAAAGGCAAGTCATGTGGTTTTGTGTCATCTTTAAAATTCATTATCTAAGGCAAGTCCCCACACTTCCGTAGGCAATAACATCTATCAACCGCTAGATTTTTCCTTGTGGATGTGTATTTGACACCGCCTCCTCAACATTGTAGGTTCTTAACACTATTATATACATATTTTCTATATTAAACGGATTAATTTCTTTGCAATCATGCTTCGCACATGCATATCACTTAAATGGGCGAGATGTTGTGGATGAGGAAGCTAGTAGAAATGATGCGACATCTTAGCATCCAAAGGTAAATGTTTTCGAGGGAAAGGGTAAGCAAACATAACGCCTCAAGCAAACCTAAAGTCGATTACACAATAGATCGTACTGAGGTTTGATGTTTCCTCTACTTAAGCATCGGCTCCTATCATAACATCATGTTACAATCTTTGTTTCTTTCTCAAAAGTGGTGGAGCTTATCGAAACAACTAGATGAACCTTATTTGAGTTAGCACGCCGCTCGGTCCTAGGTTGAATACAATGACACGTCTTGGTTGTGGACATTTAAATAAGAAAGGCTCTTCATGTTTTTGACGGGGTTTGACTAAGCACGTACTTTTACACGCTGTCATATACCTTCCACACATCACATGTATTTTAAAATTCAAAGCTTGATGAATGTAAAGAGGTGCATTTATCCTTTGCCTTAAGTCAGACATTTAGTAGCTAATGAGTAGATTACGCACAAACTAGAAGACAACATAAATTGGTGGAGTGGTAGGTTTTGTCATTCATGACCTATTTTTCCTTAATAATAATGGATGCGAAGCCTATCGATGTGATAGATGATTAGAGCACATGAATGCGAGAAGAATTAGTGGCAGGGAAAATTTTAAGGAACCCACATGAAAAAAACTTATAGAAATCATGGCGAATATGGCCAGAACTAGATTCGTTGGGTTGGCGAATTATCTAAAATCAACATTCGTGGCATTGGTGAAATATGATATATATTTTTAAGGAAATTTTTGATGGAGTGGCGAATGAAGGATAACTTATCATATTATGGACTTAGTCATTCTTTGCAAGTATATGAAAACTTTACATTTGAAAGGCCGCCAAATTTAAAATACCCACTAGTTATAGAGACTCGCCAAACATCCAAAATCCCTCCAAAGACATGACATGTGTCTCCATTCCGCAGACTTAAATCCCATGGAATAAGCCATAATTAATATAACTTTCGAGTCCAGATATGGGGTCAAATCTTGGGTGAGTGATCCATGGAGGAAACGTGATGGCCAAGGAAGGAGATACATGGTGCAAATCAAGAGCATCATAGGGACATGTGTCGGTATTCGACCCTCTTCAAAGTGATTAGGTTCCACTTAGTGATTAGTTTCTACAATCTAGATCTATGTATATATATGTGGAAAATTTAATAAAATTTCAAAAACATTCCCAAACATGTCGGCAAATGAGACTAAATGACCAAGAAGGTTCCATAGATTTCTGGCGATCCAAGAATATTTTAAAATCCCGGCCCATTAATCATGTGGCGATTCAATAAAAAATATACATTTAGATTAGAGATCCATTGGTTGTTCGTATGGGACATATTGATGTTTGTGGAAATTTGAAACATGGGCAACTTTACTTGTATGGTCATAAAAATAGCCAAATTCATATTCCAAAATTCCTACTTTTAGCAAAATTACGTATATTAGCCACTAAAATTTTTCATGATTAGTGGGGCCTAGGGAAACAAATCAACGTGGACCACGGTGATATGGTCATTAGCCCAAATAAGAGGACGGAGTTGTAGGTTTGAAAAGGATAAGATTGAATCATATAACATATTAACATAGAGCAAAAAGTACTAACCACAAGACAATTAGAGGACCTCAAACAAATCAATGTTGTGAATGAGCTCCCAACATTCCCACAAGAAATCAAAACTATTTGCCTGATGCACAAATCTAGTAGAGGAGGCAACAAAATTTCAAAATGTTTTATCCGATCCCAAATTTGAGCTCTTTGTAGGCTCTTGAGAGACCTTGTCCAACACGCTTTTTCCTTTCCCATCATGCCCGCCATTTGTCAAGTATAATATTTTGAGAATTTATACATCTATTTTCAACTGTTTAAGGAGTATTTGATGCCCTAAAAGTGCAAATGCGGTTGGTTCTTTAGGGTTTATGATATTTTTTGGTTGCTTGTTATAAATATTAGGTTACTCTCTCGATTGGGATTTGTGTTATTTTGTTGTTATCTTTCCAAACAATACGAATTGAAATTTTAGCGTGGGATGCACTTGCAGATTATGAAACTTGTGACCCATGCTAGTTAAGTACATAAATATAACAATTGTGTGTGTGTGTGCATAACACATACATACAAGATTTTAATGAAATAATGATGAATTTGAGGTGTAGAAACAATTATTGGATACACTAGAGGGGGTATATCCATCTATTGTAGTAAATTATATATGGAACAAACTACAAATTTAATATTTTAGATTATAAAAAAACAAATAAAAAATAAGTAAATTTTAAAATGAGAAAGGACACATCATTTGGAAGCATGAAGGAGGTGGTTATGTGTGGCATAGGTATTAATGCACGACAGATGGGAGGTAGGCGTGACAAGTGTGGGTGGTGGAGTAAGTCATTGAGTGTGCACGAGATGAGCGCCCATAAAAATATAATTGAAAGTTGAATTTTGTTTCATAATGTAGTTCAGAAGTACTTGGTCGATATGTATGCCTTTTTGGAAGTAAGTCAAGGAAGGTAGGTGGTTCGACATAATGCTTGAAAGGATCATGGTCTCCCAAAATCCAATATCTACACAAAATGGGTTGGTTGAAATGACCTTGGGAGTGTAAATACTCAAATTTGGCAAGTTACTCTTTAACACTTGCTAGTTTTGACAATGAACTCTCACTAAGATAAATGTAACCTTCCCATTCCTACTTAGCAAATTTTGAGGTTTCTTTTTTATCCTCGCATGTTAACATGTCGTCAAATTTTTAGAGTATAATGCACAAAATCCATAGATAAACATCAAGTGATAAGTTGCAAACTTTAGACTATGCTCCAATGTTTTCCATCCTGGCGAGGCCATACAAGGTAGTCAAGATGTTATATCCGATCTTGGCCAACTTTCATGGTCTTGACCTACATGTTTATCATTTTTCTTTCAATTTCATATTCTTTGTTGGGTCTTTTAATCCCTTTGGGCAGTATTTCTTTGATAAATCATCTATGTAACCCTATATAAGCAAGTAAATACTACCTCATTTGCTAACCTGAAAATCTTATGGCACTACATTGATACATTCACTTCTAACACTTGCAAAAGGCACCTAAAACTCCCTAAATTTCTCAATGGCACATCTACAATCATTAGACAACAATCACTATAGGTCTGGAGCTTCTTACCAGGTCGAGCCAACCCATCTCATCTACAAGCACTCAAACATCCCTTCTCCAAGTATTTTAGCAAGAGCCAACTAAACTCAAACATTATCAAATAGAGTTTCTAAATAGTTGTATTCATTCAACTATCACATGCTAGGTGGAGAATGGCATGTGATTTGAGGCCTTTCTGAGTAGTGCTGACATCGGTGGTGTGCCAAGGGTGCCTGAACCCAATTGATATTTGTTTTGTAAGGTCTCCCACCCTTGATTAGCTTTCAAGATCTCATTTAGGATGTTCGGAGAGATTCGTAGCATGATCCCAAATTAAGGTTTGACAACAAAATACAATTCCAATTATGCAACAATCCTAGAAAGTTACTGAGATCCGTAAACCGAGTAGCTCCAAGACCATAAAAAAGTCTTGAAATAAGTGTATACTATAGAAACATGAGAAAATCCGATTCTTTGCTCCAACCACCGACGATTCATAAATTTGGTTGAAAAGTCAAGGCTCCATCTGCGAAATTCCATTCCCAAATGCATTTTGTTTGCTTGAGGGAAAAACTACCCATATTTCATTAAATTTAGTGGTTGGCTGTTCTGCGTTTTTTCGATGCCAAATCAAGTTTTGTAATTTTCTCCCACAAATCTCTACCAAAATCAAAAATTGAAGACTCGTGATGAAGAGAATCTCTAGATATTTCCATTGGTACCAAGATTGTCAAAATGGAGCTCGGATCAAAGATATGGCCTTACTGCATTTTTCCTTACATTTCATGCAAATTTGGCTTCGAGGCAAATTTTGAACTTTTCCCCGCAAATCCACTGATGACGTGGCATCCATTGGGGTCGGCAGAGGCAAGGGCTTCCTTTTTTCCATTTTACATTTTTGTGACAAAAAGTCAAAAAATCCAATTTACCTCCGAAGTCCCGCATCCCCGCATTAGCTTTTTGATGGGGTCACGGGTCGCATTTTGATTTTATGCCTTTTGGAAGAAAAGGCAATTTTTCACTTTTTCTCCATGCCCCGCTTGAGTCCAAGTTCCTTTGCAAAAACTCTCCTAAGCTCTGCGTGAAGTCCGCCTTGGGAAAAGTTTCCCTTCTAACTCCACTGAGCCATAACTCAAAAAATACAAGGAGTTAGAAAGAGTTCTTTACCTTTCTGGAAAGGGGAAGAAATTCTTTGTTTGATGGAGCATTTTCCAAAACCTTTGAATGCTTTAAAAGTCTGAAATCTGTACTGAAGCACAAAAGGTAGTAAGTTAACCCAAAAATAAGGGGAGCTTATTTTGGTTAACGATTTAGTATCTTGTTTAGTACATCATTTACAAGTATTAATGTGTTGTTACGATATTATTACGTAATGTTGGAAGTCACTTAATTAGATTAGCTAACCATTACATCCTTTAGTGTATTCATTTCACTAGTCTTAGATTTCACATTAATTTAATTTTGTGTAAACATTTTGGTGAACTCGACATTGTATCTTCACCTTTTTCAAACCCTAATTACCTTAAGTTTCTATATCTAAATTGTAAATTCATAGTCAAAAAGATTTTCATTTATAACCTACCCTAAATTTGGTTTCCACAATTTTCCCTATGGTATCATGGTCATTTCTACCCTTTGGGTCTTTTTAGGAGCTCTAATAGTTGAATCACCTTTCGTTTCATATTTCAATCATAACGAGATCTATTTTCAAATACCTTTGAGGCTATTATAATTAATTTTTATATATTTAATGAAATCCTTTTTTTGTTTTCCCTAATTTCTAGCACACTTTTCAAAAATTCAAAATAAGTGTTATTAGTAATTAAGGAGTAATTAGAAAAATATACACTTTTAGAAAAATTCATTGGAGGGTTGTCTTCCATATAATCATATTTAAAACTACCTCTCTCGATTTCTTTAGATGACGGTCACTTTTTTCTCAACATCATTTTTAGGTCTTATGGTCTCTTCACTGTCACCCTTCGTGTGCTAATTATTATTTATTGCCTCCTTGGATTTTCTTACATCATGTTTTATGTCATCATGTACCATGCTACAATTTCTTAAGTCTCCTTGTTTAATTTACTTCAACGTCACCAAGCATGTAAAGAAACTATCACGAACTAGTGCATGAAACAATGCTCCCCGATCATACGAAAACTTCCCATGTTAATTCAATTTTGAGTCATATTTCAGATCCTTCTATTAATAACAATGACACCTTCCACGAGGCTATCTTAGAATATCTCCATCTTAGAATATCTCCAACCTTTACATCATACTTTTTGAGATCAATTTCAAGTTATGAATATTGAGATCACATCTCTCAAGTGTGAGATAATACATCTAAAGTATTCTTATAATGCCCATGTCCATCATGTCTCTACACATCATGATCAATCTAGTTATAATCTCATTGAGAAATAATGTGGTACATACATTATGCATGATACATGTGCCCATACATGTCAAATGAAATTCCTAAAATAAAAATCACCTCTTTGGTTTGAAAATAATGTTAGATAACATGATATTCTATTTGAGCTACTCGATAATCTCTTAATCACTTTTTTACCTAATCATTACTACCCCCACTATCAACTTACAAAAATCAAAGGTCAACCATTTTGTAATTATCATATAATTAACGAAACATGAAAATGATTGATTGTTATCCTCTACAATGAAAAATCCAACAACTTTAGCGTAAGGGTTATATTTCCTTCATTGCTCAACATTCTACTATGCCATCATCTCAAGTTCCAAAATCTAAATGGGTACCAAAAGTTATAACACCTATACCCGATGAGCATACTACGATACTACATGATACACCTTTGGACATACAACAAGAGTCATCTACTCACAAAGAGGATAATAATGTAATACCAACTATTGTATAAACAACAATGACATAAATACCAACCGAGCATGACCAATTACACACCACCTCAAAACACTTAGAGCATACACAAGCCCACTTTGAGGGCTACAAAACAATAGATTCTACACATATCTCTAATCTTCCACAACACAATGCGATATATTCTTATTCGGATGATGATATCGATTGGGATGCTAGGTACAAAGCACATATGAATGAACCTGATCACAATGAACAATTTGATATATTAGATGAAAATTTACGCATGTTGGATTTCAATCCCATTGGGGGAGTTGAATTTAATTTTGATGTCATAGATGACAAACAACATGATACCCCAAGTGATCCTTTAGTAGATATCTCTTCCTATTCACAATATACATAAAGGCACTTTATATGTCTACCTTGTGCTCCACACTTTATACTTCAAAAATTACTTGAGATTAATCTCATGTCTCTCCATAAAACCATTTGAGGTTGATGTGAGTAAGACTCGAAGTACGAGTTTCAATCAGAATCCTTATTGTGACTATCATGGTTGCATTGGACACCTCATTGATCAATATGATAGGCTTTAACATGTTATACAAGATTTCATTGATATAAATGCAATTTTTTTAATTAATGGCAAATAGTTTTGAAGGGACTATACCCTAATACAAAAAGACTCAAAAGCCAAATAAACAGGAGTAAGTAACAAAAAGGATCAAGATCCAGATATTACAATAAGCCAAGCAGTAGTAAAAAAGGAACTACCAAGAAAGAGCAAAATAAGTATAGAACTGCTAAAAATCAACAATTAAACAACAACAAAATCACATCAAGACTGCTCTAAAGAATTTTATCTCCTAGAAGCCCTATCGATTCTTGATTTAACAGTCTGAAGTGAGGTGAATAACGCTAGAGTAGTGACATGTGTAGGGTCATTGGCATTCATTGGGAGATGACATGGTCCCTTTCAGCACTAGTGCCCCAAATGGCTGTTGAGATACCACTGAGCATGGTAATGCTTCGACTGTTGTTCCAGAAAATCATGGATAGCCCTAAAAATTGAGATGTTATGATCATGTCGTTCCTTAGAATTCCCTAGTCTATTGTCTAGGGAATTCAATTTCTTATAAATTTCATTTACCTGTTCTTCACCAATTTCAATATCCTCATTCAATTTTCTTTTACCCCTTTGCTTAATCAGTTGATGCATGTCCTTTTTGAGATTCTCCATCTCTTTTTCCATGGTTTCCATCATGTGAAGAAGATTCTCCTTCTCTATTGAATCGGGTGAATCGGATGATCCTATTGAATATTCTTCAATAGTTTGTCCACCTCTTCTTGAGGTTCTCATTTGGTAGCTCAACACTTCCCCTCTTTCTTGTACATAGCTAAACACTTCAAAAATATAAAAACAATGACATAGTTTTAAAAAACAAAAATATTCATATATTTGAAGAAATGAAAAATCAAAACCTGTACACTTCACTTGAGTTGTTAGCACTTTACATCATACATGTTGTTTTTCACTTTGGTTTGATAGATAACATGCTTCTTTACTCTTTATACACATGCATTCACGTGGTATTTTGATCTTGATGTAGGACATACACAAAGTGGTACATGATAATAGGTGTTGGTAGACCTGTTACCCATAATTTTTATACATTTGAGGGAATTTATTTCACACTACACATAGGTGTTATTGGTCTATTATAGTTATTTTCTACTTCCTTATTACACTTGATTACATATATTGTGTACATGTTATCTTTTGAGCTAACATGACTAACACATGTGTCTTGTGTAGCGTTGGTATTTCTTATTTCACATATCTTTACCTATATTGGTTGTTATTTCATCTCATCATGTTTTGACAATCTTATCTTTCTATATGTACTTGCTTGTGTGTATTACTATTTTCTTGTTTCACAAATTATGGCCTATGTGCCTTGATTTTCTTGTAACACCATGGGTGTCCCACATTTGTAACTTCATGCCTTTTTATGTGAAATTATTTGCATACTTCTTGTATCTAACTTCTATTTTTGTACATTTCTTCTTCTACATGCATTCATATTATTTTTGCTATCATCTATATTGTTTCTATTTATTTCTTTTGTGCACATCATTACCACTATGTGCAAAACCTTCCTTTTTGTATATACAAGTTCATCAAGGTGGTCATCTCTTCAATATTCTACACTTTCCTATAGTTTCTTAGATATCCAATGCATGGGCACACATATTTTCTTTTGATCCAAGTGCTCAACATGGTTTTCACACATACCTCAAAAGAGCGACATTCATCTAGGTATATTCTACACTTACAACACACACATGCAAAATTTTAGGGTAACATACAAGTATAAACATGTGATTTAACAAAATAGAATTTTTGTTAAACCCTAATTACATAGTCATGTGATAAATAAATTATAAAGTACATATTTGACACAAGAAAATAAGCTAATAAATATGAAACCCTAAGTGTAAGAGAGAGAGAGTAAAGGACTTAGTTGATTTCGTGTTTTTCCCGGAACCGATCTAGACTCAAAAATTGATGAACAAAGAGGATAGACTATCATCACTATGCACTATAAAATATGGAACTGTTGGATAATTTTGGACTAGGACACCTAGATCGGGTCGGGGTGCTTGGGCATAAGATTCTGCTACTGGGTGCCCGTGATCGTGTAGGTGGTTAGAACCTAATTTTTTTGGTGTCACATAAGTGTCGTTTTTAGTCACCTGTATTTCATAATATGATCGTCGAGTGTTCCTGTAGCCTAAAAAATAAATGTTCACCTGTAAAACCCACAAAACCACATCAAATCCAAAAAAGAAAGATGCAATATGGAGAGTCGACTGCCCCAACTGGCCACCCAACTAAGTGAGCTTACGACCGAGTGTTGCACTACATCTCAAACTCCATGTAGTTATTATGAGTGTATGATAGAATCAAGCCCTAGGATGCCCTTGTGCAATTCCACTTGATAACAAAGCGATAGCTAGATGTACCAATGTAAATAGATGTGTGGATGGAAAAATGAACTTCCCCTTTCTATGCAATGCATGCATAAAATGCATTCCTTGTCCCTTGAATGGATGTTAGATGAATTCCTTTGATGCTCTTAGATGCCTTTGGATGCAACCTTAGGTGATGATAATAAATTCTTAGATCTTGGTATTTATTTTGGTCACATAACTTTGTATTTATATGATTCCCTTGGTTGAATTTCGTAATTGACAATTGGAAGGACAACCCATAAGAAAATAAGATGCCCAAAAGATAAAATAATCCCAAGTGAGTAAGGTAGAAATATGTAAGGGGCACCTGGAGGGGACGAGGGTGCCTGAGGCGACGTCCCCGGTTGGGAATTGATGTCCGAAGACATAAAAGATAAGCGATTAAAGTATCGATTGGGTTGTAGGTTTTAAAAGACCAGAAAGAAGACAAGAAACAAATCAAAGAGGCCAAAGATAACTGTCAATTACTAGTTTTCTCACTTAGAATCATATGAATGCAAGTATACTTTTAGGACCTAGAAATGTACCCAAGTGCGTGATTTTGTGTCTACATTTTCCCCACTTTATGTTTTTGAGTGAATACTCGATAACATAAAGTAGATAAGAGATGTGTACCTGATAACCATGTAGAATGTAATGGTGATAGTGTGATGAGGAGACAAGTGAAAGTGTGAAGTGATAAAAATGAAGTGTAGAAGCTAAGAAAGAGGAATTGACCCTAGGGGTGAAGCGTATTGTGTTGTATCATGTTGTACATGTTGTTGTGCTTGATGTAGGGTTGTTTCTTGTTACGTATCAAGGACAAACTTTCAAAAGAAAAGTGAAAGAGTATTCAAATTCATGTAGTATGAAAACTCTATAAAAGCATGTAAAAGTATGTAAGCGTGTGTAAAAGTAATAAAAAGAAAAGTGTTCACTTGATGATCATGAATGTAAAAAGGATAGAAAGATGTCCCAAGATGTTGTGTAGAGTGATTTTTAGGGAAATCTAATGCCAAGAGCAAGTTTTTTGGGCAATCTCATGCCAAGCGCAAGTTTTTTGAGTGATTTCATGCCAAGTGTAAGTTTTTTGGGCGATTTCAAACCAAGTGCAAGTTTTTTGGGTGATCTCATGCCACGAGAAAAGAGTGTTAGGGAGAGAGGTCTAGTGTTACTCTCCTTCTATGACTACTTCCTAAATTATACACCACTATAGATTGTGTGATTCATATTGTTCTAAGGTTTACCGTATCGGTTTTGTGTAGAAATAGAGAAAGAATGCATTTTCTTGCTAGATGACTATGCTTATAATATGACATCGATATATGAATTCTAAAAGCGTGTTGATTTGAAAAAGTAGTTGTATCTTCCTCCAAGACATAGGTGCCTAGAAGAGGTTAGGATTTCCCGTGCACTAGTTTTTGTATCTGGTCTTTGGAGTTTATGTTAAACCGAGGACCTAAGTCATATTTTGATGTCAGCTTATAACTATAACTTGTGATGATCTTGTATTGTACATATCTCGAACTAAAGCTTTGAGTTGGTGTATGGAGTGACTGATTCACCTAATGTATGTCCCCCTCATTTGGGATGTATGTGACGTCGCTTTAGGAGAATGTGGCCCAAAGAGAGGACATGATGCTGGTCTCAAATTAGATACCTCGCATGGGGAGGAAGTGTGTATGGTAGAAACCAAGGCATATGCAAACAAAGTGGCTAGATACATGTGTTAGTGCAATCAAAGATAGTATGTATAAGTAGAAGAAAATGTGTAATCAAGCAAGCAAGAAGACAAGATAGACCGCAAAAGTGGGTTTCAGATATGGGACATTGCTCATAATGTCACAAGACAATCAGGGCAAAGTGGCCAAAAGCATACAATGTGTATACAAGAAAAAGGCATAGCCCGCAAACAATAACATACAATGGAAAAAAAATCAAGCAAAGTGTAAGAGATAACCATGGTGGCATATAGTCCTGCAAAGCAAAATGTTGCACATGAAGCACCCATTAACATGTTAGAGAGCTAAAGAGTATGTCAAAGCATGTATAGATCGATGGAAATTAGTGTGCTAGTAAGAATAAGAAGTATTAAATAATGGAACAATAGTACTTGTGTTGTGAAACAAGAGAAATGTATATTTCCCTACGAGCCTCGGTGGGACTGGTAAGAGGTACAGTGCCAAGCATCATTGCTACGTGTAAAGATCTATAGGAAGTATGCATTCACAACTAAAGACCAAGTGAACGCACATGTGTATATGGAAAGGATAATGACATACAAGATATCCGTCTGATATAGGAAACAAAGTGTACATGTAATTATAAGCAAACAAGAATAAGTACAACCAAGATATGCAGTATGATGTGAATGAGTGTGATAGAGTGGTATGCAATGTCAATGTGATAGAGCAAAGGTGTCCCCCAATAGAGATGGATGAGTATGAGATGAGGTTCATTTATAAAAGACCCCTCGAAAGTCAATAATGAACCATAGAACAAGAGTGTGCCATTGGGAAATGGTTTGAAATTGTGTGCTAGATAGATAGAACATGAGCGTAGAGCATAAAGAGTGAGTGATGGTGAGATTCATTTCAGATTTAGACCCTCGGCAGTCAAGTATGAACCGTGGAACTAGATTGCATCATAGGGTAGTATGATGTATGAGAATTAAATGCTAGAAATATGTATTGTGAAGTGCGAAGTGTGAAATGCATAGTGTGTGAGGTTCATAGATCTAGTATGCCCTCAACAGCTTAAGTGTGAACCTTAAGCAAGAGTGCGTCATAGGGTAATGACAATAAAAAGTGTATCAAGTTATGTAAGATTGCTTGAAATTTGAAATATGAAGCACAAAGCGTATGAGTAGAAATTGTAGACAACTGATGAGGCTAGGATGGGGGGAAAGAGTAAGTAGGATGCCCCCAAGTGTATGATATGTATAAGAATCAAGTAACGTCGCCTAGAAGATTGCCATCATCAAGATCATAGCCAATTGGACTGGATTTGAGACTTGGTAAGAAATAGTGTGGGGTCAATCATATAAAGAGCCATTGCAGCATAAATTATATATGCCCATAGTATATTATTCATCAGTGAAAGGTGGTTGTGGACAACCATGTGCATACCAACAGGTTAGATTTGGAGTATGGCCAAGAAACGAATCATCGCAAAGAGATATGTGGCAAAGAGGAATGGAGAATGTGAGAGCAAAGTAGGATCTAAAGTTCCCCAGTGAAGCTAAGCTAATACACTTCCAAGTGCAATTGGAGAAGCGTGAGAATTACATGTAAGAAAGACTAGTAAATGAAGGAAACAGAGACCAAAGTAGTCGTAAAAAGACACATCCATGATAAAGGTGAGGAGAATGAGGTGGTGGGAAGAGATGATCCAATGTGAATCCAAGTCGGGCTAAGCCATCATTCATGTAAACTATGAAAAGATTGTGAGGCTAATAAGAGTCATGTATGAAAAGAGTGCATGTAATAGGAAGAGGTGTCGAAATAGAATGAGATGATGTTGGCAAGATGACATCTAATGCATGAATATTTTCTTAGAGAGAAGGAATGTTGGCGGTGGAGGTAGGATGTTCCATAAGTTGATCATCATCAGTGGGATGTGTGTGAGTGGTAGGAATTGGAGTAGGAAGTGCAATGATTCAATCTAAGTGAAAAGATTTGAATGGTTCACGGTCAACAACAATAGTATGTCCATAGCCATCATGGAGGAATTTAACGCATCGATGAACTATAGAAGACACTACCTACATACCGTGAAGCCATGGCTTACCAAGTAAGCAATTGTACAAAATGACAACATTGATAACAAAGAATACCATGGGAATGGCTTTTATCCCAACTGTGAGAGGTAAAGTGATAGTGCCTATGCATGGACATGTAGAAGAATCATACACACTGGAGAGAAATGGATGATGGGATAACATCACCCGAGGAAATGTCGAGGTTCTAAAGGAGTGTTAAAGTACAAAGATTGAGCTCGATCCATTATCGACTAGTGTTTGTTTATTTCCCATGTTATAGATGTAAGCCAAAATATAAAGGGAAGGATCATTATCATAAACAGAAAAAGTGACAACTACATGAGATGGAAAAGTAAGATGTTCTGAAAATATAGCTATAATAACTTATGTACAAGGTCTAGATGAGTATTGGAAGGAATACAAGTATTAGCCAAGAGAGAGTTGATTTTAGCCTTACAATCAAGATTAGCTTGCAAGAAATCATGGATGGAGATATCCATGGTGAGAGGATCCTAGGATAATGAAAGTCAGTAGACACCCTAATTTCACATCTGTCATAAATCAATTAATTCCCCTTCCTCATTTCCCACAAAATACACTTCAAATTAATCAAATATAATTTGATTAATTATCCATTTCAAAATCTAAAAATAACCCAATCCTCACCACTAGTCATTAGTTTCTCATCTTCTTCATGGACAACCAATCCGAAAATGCATTTATTTATTTACTTTTGCTAAAATAACTACTTTGTAGGAAGTTAAATTTTTTTCTTTTTATTTTAGTCAATCATTTTGTGATCTAACTCTTTATTTCTGTTTATTGTTCTTTTTTAACCTTGCTGTCAAAATTTTAGCTTCTCAGGTGAAGTACAGAAGTCGAAAAATAAAAAAATAGCTCTCGGGACATTTTTCTCACGTTTAAAATTTTCATTCAGAGTGCTACTGTAGCCCATCTTCCGAAGCCATAACTTTTGCTCCCGAACTCGGAATGACTTCATTTTTTTAACGGAAAGGTATCAAAAATATCTATGAAATGGAAAAATAATTTTTTGATTTAGACTTATAGAAATTTTTTGGTTTCATTTCTTCTAACACCTATCTTTTTAACAAAAAACAACAAAATTATAGTTTTTTTGTTTTTATTTTTTATTTTATTTCACATAACAACCTCACACGTATGTTATTTCCTCGCACTTCAAAAGTGATCTTAGAAATCAGAAACGTGAGGCCACCTGGGCTCTACAAAACAATTTTTTTTTAATTTTTAATTTTTTGCCTTACATTTCAATTTTCCACGACAACACTTCTAGGTAACGTTTTCACACTCTTCTTTCATCGTTTTTATTTTTGTGAAAATAATCATTATCACTATTTCGCAATCATGATTAATTGCAATAATTATTAACATTTAAAAAATAAAAAAATCTATTTCAATTATATCCACATATGCTCTTTTCTTGCGCCTTCGAGAAACGGTCCACAATTTTTAATTTATTGTTCTAGCATTGCATGATCCTCTAGCTTTGTTTTTCAACTGTCATTTCAATAATTATTTTCCTTTGTCATATTATTCATATTTTTTTGGTCATTGGTTGTGTATGCTCTTTTCCTGCGCCATCGAGCGATCTGGAAAATCAAAAACCACGATCACTTTTCTAACATTTCGTTTGCGGGATAACTACTAATTTGTTTTCGTAGAGAACCGCGTTGTTGGAATATTTTCAAAAACAAAAACAAAAAAATAATAAAATCCCACCATTCAAGGAAAATTGCTAAAACCAAAAAAATACGCTTAGGTACACAATTATTTTATGTTAGTGATTTATTTCAAGTTGGAAAGAACCTTGCGTTTAATCACTTTATCATTTTGTTTTACACGTAGACAGAGGTGGCTTTCATCACCACCAAAGCTACACCGGTGACGTGGACTTGACTACCACACACTAACAACATTTACATCTACATTGCACTTTGAGACCTAGTCTCATCACAACGTCGTATTTACCTCACCCCCCGCTCTTCACTTACAGGTGTAATGGTGTTGTGCGGTGCATGCGCGAGTCACGCCTAAATAGTCAGAATAACGAAACTTGGGCATCGTCCTGTAAATCTTCGGGAGTTATAAGGACACCATACACATTCATCCCTCCATCACCTTCCACCTTTTCACAAAACCTGTTCTGGACGTGGTGATTCACTTCGAAACAGGCAAGTAAGAATTGGTGAGTCTCCTCTAGTGCTCTAAGGGTTCCCCGTACAAAATTAGGTATATCAGGACTAGGATATATCGGAGGACGCATCTTCTTGGAGTAATAAGAGACTACATCCACCATTTCACAACATACTTGTATGATTACATGAAATAATGATCATTCCTAAAGAATTTACCTCATAAGCCAAAAAAATTGAATCCACATGATTGCTTGTTGTTTGAAAACAAAATAGTTTAGCATTGTTTTATCATAAAACTTGGCTGATATCAATGTGTTCATTGTAAAAGTTCAGACCCTAGTTGTGTTCCACAAAAAAATCAGTTCTCGACCAATTCAATACCAAGTGAAAACATCTAAACAATCCAACAACACAGACCAAAACATCACACCAATTTCATTAGCTTGCTTCATCCAACAATACATCTGTCATAGCTTGTCTTCGGCTATATCCAACTGATATTGAGTGACTAGCATTCACTCCCCATATCGTCAATTGTCAAAACATCCTTCATAGCTTGTTTCCAACTATATCAAACTAATATTGGGTGACTTGTTTGAGTTCACTCATTATTTTGTCCACCATCACGTTTATCCAAATCACAGCCAACACAAATCCTTTCATAACTCATTTTGAGTTATATCACAACCATATCACGATTAACCTGTTTAGGTTACTCTCCCTGTCAATAGTCCAGAGCTTGTTTAAGCCAAATCTACACAACGTGCAACAAATCCTCTAATAACTCATCTTGAGTTACATCATCATCATATTGAGATAACTTGTTTGAGTTACTCTCCTTATCAATCATCACGATCTTATTCGAGCTAAATCTAAAATAAGCGAGTTATCATTTCCTCGCACATATTCAAAATTCTTACCCACTTTTTAGCTTAATCGACACACTTCATCATGGTATTCACTCACGATTCTGATCATGAAAATGACGATGAAGAAGTCGCACAACCATAACTCACTAATGAAGAACAAGAACAAGTCAATAGAGTGATAGAACAAAACAAAAATGAATATCTCATTCGCATCCTAGCCATGGGGGAAAACTACCCCTTGACTTCGGACGAAAAATTTGAACAAACTCATCAACAACGGTGAATCAAGTTATCACAATGAAATACCAAACAATCCAAATGGTTCTTCAAATGAAGAGTTATTCACTAAAATCCAAGACTTAACAAAGAAACTTGAGGAAGCGACAACTAGAGTGAAAGATTAAAAGACCTCAATCTAGATTCCAATACTCATGACATGTTTGATAAACTGTCCCCGCTTCTCCATTCGCACAAGAATGGAAACTTATAAGACACCATTCAGGGGACTACAAAAACAATCGAAACAATTTAACTTTGAAGAATTGTGTCCTTATCCATTTGATACAAAGATATCACAATTACCATTTTCGTATCCTTCAAATCCCTAAGTTTGATAAATACAAAAGCAAAGGCGACGCTTTTGTGAACATGTCAAGGAATTTTACATGCAATGTCAGGAAGTTACCTATCGAGACACGTACCTTTTACAATTATTCCCCCAAAGTTTAGGAGGACATGCTTTAGACTAGTTTTTCCATCTTCCCAAAGGGTCGATCACGACATTTGCAGACTTATCGGAGAAATTTGTCAAACATTTTTCCTATAACCTAGACTCGAAATAACCATGCTTGATCTCTCAGTAACACTAGGCAAATGCCAAACGAAATTTTTGACTCCTTTTTATAACAATGGTGTGAAATTGCAAGTGATTTCCTGCCAAGACTGCAGAGACAACTAGTTAGTATTTTTGTCTCTAATCTCAATGCCGAATTATCATTTCACATGCAAATGCATTATCTGAATAGTTTCGAAGAAGTCATCGAAAAGGGGACACAAATTGAAAAAGCCCTCATTTCTAAGGGCTTACTTAAAGCACCCTTTAGAGACCAACCTTATCGAGACACTCCTTAGAACCAGGACAAATCTAAATTCTTTAACTGGAATCGAAATATCGTCAACGATGGCATTATTGATTCTCGCCATGTCTGAAATGTCCAAAACCATCCCACCAACACATTAAAATCTAAACAACCAATCATTATCCCTAGAAAGGAAGTTCCTTCTCGAGATCGACGAAGAGAGTTCACTCCTCTTGAAGAAAGTCTATCTAATGTCTTTCGTCATTTGGCAAATGCTAATATGATTACATATCCCATTGTCAGACCCTTCGAAGAAGGAAAACCCAAACTAAATTGGTATAAAGACAACGAATATTGTGATTACCATCACATAAAAGGGCACTCCACGGATCGATGCATACAACTCCGCCATTATGTCTAAGACTTGATTAAACCTAGAGACATAGAAGTTGAAAATAATTCGAGACAAAAACACCTAATGAAAAACTTCACATGTTCAAAAATTCATTCCCACCATGATAACAATTCAAAAGATAAGGGTCAATCATCAAGCAATGTCGAGTATGACTCATTCATCTCGACCATATATTATGACCAAGACTTAGTGGCAACTATAAATATCATAATTGATTGTGTGATCACCATTAGATAGAAAACAATGTGGGTCCCTACAACAAAAAAATCGCCACTTCGTCCCGACATCACCTCTTAATCTGCCATCTAATTCCACTGCCAATTCCTCTCCATAACTTACGCCATCATTTAATATTGTTAAACAATTAGAGAATATTGCCGCACAAATTTCAATCATGGAACTACTTAATTCTTCTCCCGCACTACAACGTATCCTTATGCAAACATTGAATAACGCTCATGTCCCTGAGGACATTAATTCACAACAATTCTAGGGTTTAATTTCACATCTTACAGTCCCTAATCCTATTTTATCTTTTGGTCCCACATTGACTCGCTTAATCCCAACATCCTAATAATCATTCATTATACGTCGAGGTTATGTAACTCATCGTAAAATCAAGCGCGCTTTTAATCGACAATGGATCAACATTAAATATTTGTTCCATGAAAATTTTACGTTATCTATGTTACACTGAAAATGATTTACAAAACAATATCATAACCATTCGTGGGTATGATAATAGCAAAAGAAAGTCTGAAGGCACAATCACGTTGCCTCTCCAAGTTGGACCCATCACCTTAGACACGGTCTGTCATGTGGTAGATGTAGAAGTTGCATATAACATTCTCATCGGCTGACCATGGATTCATGTCATGAAAGCCGTCCCATCAACATTCCACCAATACATTAAGTTTCCTCATTTGGACAAGGAATTTACATTACGTGCAGATCCCCAACCTTTTGAGTATTGTAGATTCCTCGAAGGACAATATCAACATGATCACTATTGTCCATCAACAGATAAATATGCTCCACCTCGCATAATCCCTAATGAAACACGCATTGATCCTGATACACTCCCTAACAATGATCTGAAACCATCATCTTATAACCAAAACACATTTTCCAATCCATTATCATCTCTTAAATCAACCACCTTCCACCAGTCCTCCTCCCACTAATCAATCATCTTCTTCCACTAATCAAGCTTCTTCTTCTAGCAGAACAATTATTTTTCCACCACACCATCTTCTTCTTCACCTAGCCAATCTTCTTCATCCAACCACACCTCCTCTATTAAGATACCTCTTCCTGTGAATAACCAACCTTCATCCTTCAATCCACCCCCTTCTTCTTATAACCCATTCTCTTCATCTTTTAAGAGTACCAAACTAACTTCCCCACCACATGAGGTACCTATTGGTCCCCATCGCACACATTTAAAATCATTGACACGGGATGTTGTGAATATCAATTTCAAAAGATGGCGAGACTTTTTTATATCACCAAATCCCCACATAACTATGGCAAACCTAACACTCCACATCTGAGAATCCATCCCACTTACCAAATGGGACAATCAGTTTGGAAAAGTTTAGTTATCTTGACAATAAACATATTCCAAGTTCTTCAGGATCTTGGTTATATAATGATGACTTTGCTCCATGTTATGAGTCCCCTCAATTTACCAAAGCTCACCGAATAATGAAAAACATGCGATGGAAGGGTAAAGGACTTGGTCTAAATGAACAAGGTCATTTAGACCCGATAAATTACACACAACATCACGGTAAACATGGTCTAGGTTTCAAGGTATTTGATGTTGCTCCCATAATAATTTCAAGTGATAATGATGACACTAGTTCTGATAATGACATCAGGTCTCCATGTAGTCTTTTTGAGGACCTCGCTGAAACACATCTTTCCTTTGAACATTTATCTATTAATGTCATCAATTTTGAGCCTACACATCCGAGTCTCATAGACCATGGCCAACCACATCATGCGGCCATGGACATGTTCCAAAATGATGAAGCCATCAAAGAATTCCTTGGAACTCGTGACCAAATCCCTACTTCCGACCATAGAAAAGGATTTGAAATCAATCTAAATGAATCGGCCTATTTTGGCAAAGAGATAAAATATTCAGATCCTTCACCCTTAGAAAATTTGGATCAAAAGCACAAACAGAGGATTTCCCATAGTCAAAACCTCACTACCACCCTATCCAACAAACATGTCAACAAAAAGTTCCAACAAACACCCGACACTGATGACCTACATCAACCATTAGCATCATTCTCCGAAAAGGATACATCTAAAATGCTTGTAGAAGAAACAAAAGACATAAACATTAGCACCAGTGAACAACCAAAATTTTTACAACTTGGCATTAGTCTGTCTAACCAAGAATGCATGGAATTCACAACACTCCTTATTGAATTCCAAGATATATTTGCATGGACATATAAGGACATGCCAAGCCTGGACCCATCTCTTGTAGTACACCATCTTGTGGTACATTCGGATGCAAACCCTGTAAAATAAAAACTATGCAAAATGCATGCCCAAGTTGCATTACTTGTCAAAGCCAAACTCGAGAAACTCTTGGAAGCTAACTTTATCAAACCTATTGATTATTCGGCATGGATATCTAACATAGTTCCCGTCACCAAGAAAACTCCTAGCATCAGAATATGCACAGACTTCTGCGACATCAACAAGGCTTGTCCCAAAGATGACTTTCCCTTGCCAAATATAGACATGATTGTTGATTCTACAGCAGGTCATGAAATGCCCTCCTTAATGGATGGATTCTCTGATTACAATCAAATACGTATTGTTGAAGGGGATCAACATAAAATGGCATTTACTACACCATGGGGCACCTTCTGTTATAAGGTCATGCCTTTTGGCTTGAAAATGCTAGTCTTTACCTATCAACGAGCAATAGTGTCATCTTCCATGATATGTTACATAATATCATGGAAGATTGTGTTGATGATATATTAGCAAAATCCAAAACACAAATAGGGCATCCAAGTGTGTTGAGACACATTTTCGATAGATTACGTGAGTATAAGGTTCGTCTTAACCCAAAGAAATGTGTGTTCGAGTAACTCTCGTAAAGTATTAGGGTTTATTGTCTCACGAAGAGGCATAGAAATGGATCCTACCAAAGTCAAAGCCATTATGAAAATGCCTCCTCAAAACCTAAAGCAATTACGCAGTCTTCGAGAGAAAGATACAATCTATTTGGCATTTCATATCACAATATTGGGCATGACAAGTGCCATCACTTTAATCAGCTTACTCAAGAAAGATGCACACTTTCACCGGAACCACGATTGCAAAGACTCTTTTGCTAGGTTAAAAGAATACCTCTCTAGTCCACTGTTCTCTTATGTCACCGATTGCTTGATAAACCCATGTTGCTTTATACATCCGCCATTTGAACATGCCATAGGAGCTCTCTTGCACAACATAACGATCAAGGAAAAGAACAGGGTTGTATATTACCTTAGTTGAACACTTATTGAGCACAAAGTACGTTATTCCCAAATAGAAAAAGTATGCTTAGTGATCGCTTTACATTCCATAAGTTACGTCATTACTTACTCAATCACACAACTAAGTTGATTGCCAAAATTGATCCTCTCAAGTATTTGTTGTCCAGACCCATTCTCACGGGAAGAATGTCTAGTTGGGTCGTATTACTTAGTGAATTTGATGTCGAATTTGTTCCATAGAAAGTAATTAAAGGACAATCCCTTGCCGACCAACTTGCCGAGGCACCCCTTCCTAGCATAGAACCACTTCAGTTCTCTTTTCCTGATGAAGATATTCTACACATAGACATCGCGCTAGCTTGGACTCTATTTTTTGATGGATCTTGTAATCTCCATGGCTCAGGGGCTGGTATTTTGCTTATCACACCCAGCGGACATGTTATCCCCAAATCATTTCACTTAGCATTCCCATGTACTAACAATATCGCAAAATATGAAGCTCTCATCTCAGAATTAAAACTAGCTATATCTTGGAATCTTACAGAATTAGTTGTATTTGGTGATTCTTTACTTATCATCAAGCAAGTTACCGATGAATACCAGGTCAAGGATGAAAAACTTATCCCATATAAACGCATGGTGGATAGTCTTCGAAGCTATTTTCAATTAATTAACTTTGATCAAATTCCCAAAATTAATAAATCTACTGACGCTATGGAAACCATCGCATCTAGTCAACCCTGGCATATTTTCTCGTTGAACATCTCTTAATGTCTCACTTTATGATCTTCCCCGAAAACACTATGGTATGTGAGATCGTGGGTCTGAATAACCCTTGGTACCATGATTTTTATACCTTCATTCGTGATAAAACATTTCCTACCGACATGAAACCAATGCATAAACGTGATTTAGCACAACATGCTTCTTGTTACACCATTTTAGTAGAAACTCTTTATAAACAAGGATATGATAGCACCCTGCTCCGATGTCTTAATCAAGAAGAATCCTCGAGTGTCTTAGCTGAAGTCCATTCTGGTATCTGTGGAGCACACACGAATGGTATCACCTTAGCCAAGAAAATCCTGCGAGTTGGATATTATTGGCCCACCATGGAAAGTGACGCATGTCATTTTGTCAAACGTTGTCAAGCATGTCAAAATCATGGAAATCTTATCCATGCACCTTCCCAGACATTACAATCGATAACCACACAATGACCCTTCTCTCAATGGGGACTTGACCTCATTGGTAAAATTAGACCAACATCGTTCGATGGACATAAGTTCATCATTACCGCTACCGATTACTTCACTAAATTGGTGGAAGCTATGCCTCTCACTTATGTTACTGGTAGCCAAATATTGAAATTCATTTTTAATAATCTCATTTGTCGATTTGGTATTCCATCCGCTCTGTTGCAGAGATAATGACAAATCATTTAAAAACAAGGATGTAAAAGACCCACCAAATGTTTTCGCATCAAATTTAAATGGTCCACTCCATACTACCCTTAGGGCAAATCTGGCCATGTTTTAAGCAACCAATAAGACCTTAAAATCCATCATGGAAAAGATTGTCAACACCCATGGACGTAATTGGCATACTCAAATTTACCCCGCTCTTTGGGCTTACCGCAAGCCTCTTGGAGCCACCCCATTTTTCCTTGTTTATGGTTGTGAAGCCATTTTACCTATTGAGATAGAACTCCCATCCTTGAGGATCTCCCTTAAAGATGTAATTAATGAGGATGAATACCAATAGTCACAACTTCAAGAGCTTGAGCTTCTCGATGAAAAATGACTTAATGCTCTCAATCATCTTCAAGTTTATCAAAACCGACTGCAACGTAGTTATCATAAAAAGGTAAGACCCAGAGAATTCGAAATTGGTGACCTCGTTTTAAAAGAAAATCAAAAGAATACCACTAAAGAACGAGAAAAACAAGGAAAATTTGAGCCTAATTGGTTAGGACCTTATGTAATCACAACTAAATTTGGTTCTGGAGCCTATAAATTAGCCACTGAAGATGGTCAAGATCTTGATGAACCAATGAATGCAATTCATTTAAAGAAATTTTATCCTTGAGATGTTCACTATTATGGAAACAACGTGTACATTCTTCCTTCTATTTTGTTTATCTCCGAATAATTTAAATTTATTCATTTCCATTGGCAGATATTTTCTTTATGAAAATCACATCTTCATATTTATCATCATGAGACAAGTGCTAATATAAATCCTATTAAGTTTGTGAGCGTCATACTTCTTCCATTTTCAGTCACTTTCATCTATGGTCATACCTAGAAGTTTACTGATGGTAATATATTCCTTCAAAGACATTCTCTCTTTCATAACAAAGCTCTAAACTTCGTTACCCAGTTCATTTGGTCATCCATCTCGGCCTTCGGTGTTGAACCTTTGCGTCCCTACTAGTCGTGTGGGGTTGAGATTGGGGCGACGTTTCTTCCCAAATACATGTAAAAAAATCCATCAATTCAATAACTTATGAATAATTCATTGTCACATCTTTCGCTGCTCATAGTCTTTGGTGTTGAGCCCACACTTCTTACTGGTAGTGTGAGACTGGGAATGGAGGAATGTGCCCTTACTCGTCTACGTCTTGTCTTCGGTGATAAACCCTTGCCTCTTACAAGTGGCATGGGCAAAGCGTAGAGGGTCATTCTCATAAAATCATAAAACATTGCAAAATATGAAAAATAAAAAATAAAAAAAGACAAAAAGAGAATTCACTCGCTTATATTTTACTTTTGGTGATGAGCCCTTGCTTCTCACTAGTAGCATGGGGCAAGGCATAGGGAGTCATTTCAAAAATACAAAATCTTACAATGCTTGCAAATTATAAAATCCCCAAAGAAGTAATTTAGATGCCTAAGTGAAGAGAGAACTATCCCTTCACCTCATATCTTACCAATCAGCAGGCCACATAATTGTCTAAGTCTAGCATGTGACTCATAAAGTGAAAGCCATTTTTAAATCGGTTCAGTACCGTTATGAAGAATGGAGTCACAATTTCCCAAAGGGATTGTTGTTAGCATTTGTCTCTATATTCATTATCTACCTCCTGCGTCCTTCTTGATTCTCGGTGATGAGCCCATGCATCTTACTAGTTGTGTGGAGTCAAGAATAGAGCTGGACTTCTTTTCATCATATCATCACCACCATATCCTGCTAATGGAAAGAGAATTTGTGTTATTCTCGAGCATAAGTTACAACACAAAACACGGTACATACGAGATAATATCCTCGGTTTATTGCCTCTCAAAATAAGTCTGCACTCTAGTCCATAACTTGCACATCACAAAGTGTAAAAATCTACAAATAGTGTGAAAATCGTCAAAAATCCAAAACAATGTAAAAATCTAAAAATCCAAAAATATTTGAAAATTGTCAAAAATCCAAAAATAATGTAAAAATCCAAAAATCTAAAAATATTTAAAATCGTCAAAAATCTAAAAGCTGTGTAAAAATCTAAAAAATCCAAAACATTTGAAAATTGTCAAAATCCCAAAAAAATTAGAAACAATCGTCAAAATCCAAAAACATTAGAAACACTCATCAAAAATCCAAAAACATTAGACATAATCATCAAAAATCTAAAACCATTAGCAAGAATCGTCAAAAATCTAAAAACATTTGAAAATCGTCAAAAAATCAAAAACATTTGAAAATCGTCAAAAATCTAAAAAACATTAGAAAATATATATATATATATATAAACAAAAAAAAAATCCACAAAATCGCAAAAACTCTAAAATAACCAACACAATTTAACCTTTGAACTATTATCCCCAACGAATGATCCAATCACCTTCCACTACCAAATTCAAACCACTTCTTCTTGCGTGAATCCTCGCTTGGGCAAACTCCGACTCTCATTGTTTCCTTATTTGAGGACAATGACCCAATACTTTACTATGTCCTCGTACCCCTTCAGGGGCACATCCAATCAATCCTCACTGTGGAACACATTAGGGACATGTTTATTGGTTCTTGTGTTGCATTATTAGTTGTAAATTATTAATTGCTTTCTTGCATCTTGATATATTATAGGGGCATATTGATTTTATGTATCTTGGTGTTCTCTCTAATATTCTTATGTTATCGATTGCGTATGTCGATCTTTGGGGCATCATACTTTATTGATGGCCTGCGCTCATGCTCTCTTCCATTTGCATATCATGTCGGGGCATCAAACCTTTTTGATGGCCCCTATCTATGCTATCACACATATTACAGTCTAGTCATCCTGATCTTTTATATCACGATGCATCCTGTTATGTGCTATATTAAAATTAAGATGTTTTTCGTCACGTGAGTATCTTCCTGCATGATCAACATCTTACTTTGCACCCCATCCATTCACCCATACTAATACATTCCCCAGTTTGGGAATCCTACTTGATCACCATTACAGTTTGCGAATCCTACTTGATGATCTTTCTCAAGTAGCATTCACTATCCAAAGAACTCCTCCTCCCCACCATGCTCACCATGTATTTGATCCATTCATCCTCGCTCCTCATTTTTACTCCTCCGCCACTTATCCCCATATTACCCTTCTCACCATTCCTGTCCCCTCTCACCCATTTGTATTCTTTCCTTTCACCCTTTTGCTTCCCGCTTGACAATCTTACTTAATAACCCCTTCTATATGGAATCTTCAATGGAGGTTTACCCTCTCCCTAAGATCTTCCCGCTGTAGAAGCTTCTTCACCACCTCCCCTCTCATCAAACAACAATCACCACTAAATACATCTTCCCATTCCACCTCTTCTGCTTCTCATTCTCGCATCATTACTCTCACCACGTGGGCATCCCAATTAAGGATTCTTCTCACACTCTCTGCCCTCCACTACATATATTCCTTCATCCATTCATGTTACACTCCTTTGTTTCCTTTTTTTCTTGTTATCACCTCATCTCATATCATATACCACTCAGGCATACCTCGCTCACTCTTTTCTCATCCTTCCCCAAACCCGTCTTATGCCTGGTCATCCTACTTACACACTCTCGTAGTATGAAAAATTCACTTGAGGGTTCCCCTTCAGTCCATTTTGTCATACCCTATTCCCACCAACTCTATCATCATCCTTCTTCTTCATCTTGCGATCTTAATTAACCATTTTGATTTGTATGGCAATCTTACTTAAGACTTCCACTTAAGGTTGATCTCGCCTATGGCCTTCCCCCATCCCATCATATTTCCCCATCTTATTTCTCCCGCCTCTCGTCACGATCATCTTCTTGAACCTACCAATCCACCCATGTCCCCAATATCATCTTGTTTTTCTCCTTGCAGATATCATCCTTGCTCGGTTAGGTGATCCTACGAAACCTCTCCTCCGACAAAGATGACGATCTTACTTAAGAGATTCTCTTAAGCATGACATGTCATTTTATACTCGCCCATCACTCTACAATCTCACCATCCATATTTCCTCAGAAATTCCCCATCATCACATCTTTTACCACCACTATCACCCTCCTCTGCTTGCAATCTTACTTAACCACTCACCCGGCATGGAAATCTCACTTAAGAGTCCTTTTCAAGGATGATCTGTCTCCTTGCCTTTCCCCATCACTACACACCTTTCACCCTTCACTTTTTCTCAGCATTCCCCATTATCACATCCTTTCACCTCCTTTTCGATTCTCGCAAACACCACTTCTCGCTTGACCACTTGTTAACTCTAGTTTTGCTCACTTGGAAATCTTACTTAACCACTTCCATCACATGACAATCTTATGTCAGGGTCCTCCCTACACTTAACGTGTCATCCCGAACTTCTCCCCACCTCATTCTTCTTTCACTTTATTGATCGCTTCTTCCACCTCGGTATCTCCTACTACCCACTTTTTCCCCGCTTTATATTATCCTTTCTTCACATATCCTCTTCTGAACATACATCTAATCTCTTCCGCCTACAATCACGTTCTTTTCCCCATTTTCCCTTCTTGATCCATCATCCTTCATACCATTTCTTCCCATTATTTTCATGTCTTGGTTCTTCATCCTCACCTCGTTCATCCTCATCACCCGCATCCTCTCCTCGCTTTCACCTAGTCCCAACTCATCCCTCCCATTTTCTTTACTCTTTCCACTTCATCTTCTCAAATCCCCCACATTTCTACCCACACACACATTCACCATTATTGTTCACATTCCTCTATCATTCTTTCATCATCATCTTCTATTCCCGCGCTAATAATTGTAAATGGGCTTTCCCTAAAAATCATCAATCCTCATTCCGCACAACCTCATTCACTCCTGAACCTCCTAGAGTTTCCCTTCATTCCTTCCCTCCTCTAAGCCCACCACTCATTGTAAAAGGGCTTTCCCTAACGTCCCTTTGTTGGCATTACCCTTTCCAATCCTCATTAGCTTTCTCCTTTTCTTCATTTTTTCTCTCACCCTTCCCCACCACTCATTGTAAGGGGGATTTCCCTAACGTCCCCTCATTGGCATTGCCTCTTCTATCCCCCATTCTCTTTTCTCTCCTATTTTTTTCCCTCAATCCCACCCTTTCTTGTCACGCTTCTTACCCATCTCTCCATCTTCTCTTCGCCCTCTTCAATATCTTTATTGTCTTCATCATACATCCTTTTTCTATTTTCTCATCATCCTAGTATCCTCATTTCATGCATCTCCACATCTTTTCCAATCGATGTCATTCCTCCCCTCTTTCTTCTCTGAACATTCCTTATACTGTTCCCTTTCCACTTATTACCCCCTTTCTGTATTCCCTTCCTTCTATATCATTTTCTTTGTTATCCTCTTCTTTCTCTCACCCCTCGTCTTATTTCCCTTCCCCGTATCGTCTTCTTCCCCTTCTTCCATCACGTTTCCTCCTAACTTCCCCATCGATAACTGGTTGTTTAGCGTTGTCATGTTTTTTTTTTTATCATACCACCCTCCACATGCATCTCCATATTGTCTTTCCATATTCTTTGCCTTGGTCTTCCTCGTAATGACACGATTCCTTTAATCTTCTGTTTGTATTCATTCTATCTTCCTTTCCTCTCCCTAATTTTCATGTTTCTTCTAACCACTTCTCCTTTTCTCTCGCCGCCCTACCTTTTTTTGTTCATTCTATATCTGTTTCTCTTCTTTTCTCTCCTTTTTTTTTCACACTTTCCTTGCCCCTCATAGTTTCTTTTTTCTCTCATTCTACTTCTTCTTTCGTCCTCTTTCCATTTTCATCCATTTCACCCCCTACTCCCACCTCGTTTTCTCCTTCTTATTTATCCTTTCCCGTTTCCTGCATTTCTCACTCTATCATTTCTTTCACTTTCACGCATCCCTCTTTACTATCTCTTTGCTTACTTCATTTTGCACATTTCTCTATTTTATCCCTTCACCCTCTACTTTGTCATTTTCCTGTTTTTGCCTAGTTTGTCCTTCATCGTTCCTTCTTCCCATATCATCCATCTCTCTTATTTCTACCTCTTTCATTATTTTTCCCCCTCCCTATCTCCCTTACTCTTCTCGTAATCAACCCCAATCCTATCCATTCCCTTTTCTCTTTCCCACAGAGACCCTCACACCTAGCATTCAAGGCCGATTGAATCCTTTCTCCATTTGCGTCGTGCGGTCATTCCAGCCTCTCTTCCACTCCATTATTGTCCTCTTCTCCACAAAATTCATTTCTCTTATTTTCGAGAGTTCTGTGTCAGTATATTCCATTCTCGTTAGTCCTCTCGAGGGGCATCACCACATCTATCCATAATCACATCTTCTCATGACATTTTTCTCTTGGAGGATACTTATGACATCCATCACTCACCACTTTCTATTCTCCCCAACAAACATTCGCTCTACCTTTTGCTTTAAAAAGTAGATTGAATTCTTCCCCATACCGCCTACTTTCTTTGAAAGGACACTACTTTCATATTACCCTTCCAAAGAGGGGCAAATGTAGACACCCTAATTTCACATCTATCTTAAATCAATTAATTCCCCTTCCTCATTTCCCACAAAATACACTTGAATTAATCAAATATAATTTGATTAATTATCCATTTCAAAATCTAAAAATAACCCAATCCTCACCACATGTCATTATTCTCCATGTTTTTCTACTATTGAATTAAAAATTCAAATTCAAATCCTCATCCACCCTTCATGGTCCCCACTCACTTAAAATCTTCCACTTATCAATTAAAAATATAATTCAAATCTTTACCCATTCTTCGTGGCCCCACTCATCTAATCTTGCCCACATTTTCAAACCACTCTTAATCTTGCCCACATTTTCAAACCATGATTACTTAAATTACTCTAAGTTAATTACTCCCCAGCTATAAATACAACCTTACCCCTCCCCTCTAAGGACACGGAGAATAAGCTTGAATGCCATATCTAAGTTCTTGCATCCTTTGAGTAAAGAAAATCCTTTTGCCTTGTCTTAATGCCCAAATAGCCTCATAATCCTTTTTCCCATCTGGAGCAAAGTAAGAGGATCGTTGTTGCACGAAGACCTTGCTCCGTCTTGAAGAAAAGCACCTACATATCACACAATCAGGGCTCAATCCAAGTTTCCTAGCCCATTCCTAGGTTTGCTTTCATACGGGCGTGAAGAAGGAGGTATGATTATTGGTATTTTACTTCCTTGTTAGTAGTGTATTTTTCCTAGCTTATAAAAGCGAGAGAAACTAATGATCCAAGAGCGTTCAAATGCGGGTTCATCAAATGATTTAACAAAAATAGAATTATTGCTAAAAGAAAATTACGAGTCATGTATGATAAATAATTTCTAAAGTACATATTGACACAAACAAATAAGCTAATAAATATCAAACCCTAAGTGTAAGAGAGAGAGTAAAGTACTTATTTGATTTTGTATTTTTCTTAGAATCATGCATGGACTAGAAAATTGATGAACAGAGAGGGAATATCATCATCAATGTGCACTATAAAATATGGAACTATTGGATGATGTCGATTAGGGCATCCGGATCGGGTCGGGGGGCTTCAGGCGTGTCGAGTCTCACGACTAGCGTCCCGTGATTGCGCAGCAGTGGTCGAACTCGGTTTTTCTCGTGTCACACAAGTGTCACATTGGTCACATGTATGTCACAATATGATTTCCGAGTGCACTCGTAACCTCAAAATAGATGTTCACCTACAAAACCCACAAAACTACATCAAATCCCAAAAAAGAAAGATGAAATATGGGGATTCATACGACCGACCCGCAGTGATCACTCAACTAAGTGAGCTTATGACCAAGCATTGCACTATGTCTCGGACTCCATGTAGTTCTTGTGAGTGTGTGATAGAATCATGAACGAACATCTAACGACCTGCAAAGGAGGTTTCCCGAGGGTTTGAGTAGCCACAAGTGCCCAAAGCAGTCTAGGGTGCTCGCAGCACCCTTGCCCCTTCCAGCGCCTGGTCTAGGCGGATCATTAGCTCGCATATTGTTTTGAGTCTCACGCGACACTTCTACGTCTTTGTTCATCGAGTAAGCACTTTGGCACAACCCATGATTAATTGCGAAACAACTAAGTCATTTTATCTCCTCTTTTAGAATTATGGTTTCATAGTTTCTAACTTAATTTGCTTGGGTCAATTATGTATTACATTGCTTATATATTTACCGCTATCTTGCATTTGTATTAGGGATTTATTTATTTCAATATTTTCTTAATCAACACTGCATTTTTTACCATTGAATGGAGGAGTCCGAGGCCAACAGAAAATATCAAGACAATGCATGCATGACATTGTGAATATTGTTTTCTTCCTTAATTAAGGTAAGGAAAGAATCATCTACAAAGTGACCATTGAGTAATTGGGACCTATCCGCAGTAGGCAACGCAATCCCCTGACAAGCCCTTGGGATTTGGCTTGGCAAGCAAATACCCAAAACCTTCCGCCACAAGAACATAAAGAGTAGGCGCTAAAGGGAAACCTTGGCATATGGAGCGAAAGAGGCCAAAAGGCGTTGAGTTGTGGCCATTAATGGTGATTTGGGTCGAGGCATTAATAAAAAGCATTTTGACAAATTAAATGAAGATATGACCAAAGCCCAAGGCTTGAAGCATGACAAGAATAAACTACCATTCTATTATGTTGTAATCTTTCTCAAAGTCAATTTTAATGAACATAGTAGGTTGGTTGGATTTGTGAGCCCATTCCATTCAAGAATGTAGTGTCCCCCGAATGAAGTCGGTTTGATTTGGTTGAATGATGACGGGAAGGATATGACACAACCAAATCACAAGGGCCTTGACAATAATCTTGTATGAGACATTAAGCAAGGTGATAGGACACCAATTGGTAATTTTCTCGGGGTCTCTTGGTTTGGGAATGAACTTGATATTCCCCTTATTGATGTGAGTGCCAAGCGACTAGTTCTGGAATCCTTCAAGATAGACCAGGATGGAGGTCCACCCAATAAAATCCCATAGTGATTTATAGAAATTTGCATGGGAATCCAACACACGTGGAGCCTTATCATTAGCCATTTACATGGCTACTTCATGCAAGTCATCAAGGGTAAGCATACATTACATGAGTCAAAGAGAGCTTACAAGGCACAACAACCAAACATTGGTCAAGAGTCACTTGTTGCTCGTCTGAGGGAGCTTGAGCTTGAAATACCATCTTATAATGGTTGACAAAGGTCTGCAACATAAGATGGGGGTTTGTAACCCGAGTTCCACCATCACGAATGGCACAATTTTGCTGAGAAGGTTGCTTAGCTTAGAGAGAGAAAAAAATAGTTTGACACACAATCCCCTGCTTTAAGCCAGTGCAAATGGGCATGAATTTGAGCTCTCCGAGCATTGTAGTTGTACGCAATTTGGATTTTCTGACGAATCTCTGCCACCTAGAGATGCAGAGTTTCGGAGAAAGGATTTCCTTCAAGCGCCGCCACCGCTTGACTAAGAGTGGAGGTGGTAGCAAAGTATGAACAACATCAAATTTTGGCCAATCGACCATATATTCTCAAGAATCTGGTAGTCTTAGTCATAACATCCTCCCACCATTGGGTCCAGATGGCACACATAGGTGGATGATAGTTTTGTAATGATGTGGCCGGGGAGATAAATTCCACACCCGCTTGATGTCATTGAGGGTGGGCCCATGTTCCATCAAGGCATTATTGAGAAAAAAGTTGACCTTTATGACAAAAAGGTCACCTATCTTGCAAAGTGATAGGAAATTGTATGGGGGAGTGGTTTGAAATGAAAAAAATTGGCGTTACTTCCACAGGCAAGGAATAAATGTTGTCAGACTCAAAAAAATCTCAATTTGACGGCATAGTTTTGTCGAGCCATTTGAGGACCCAATCCAATCCTCCTCAAAGATTAGACCAAATGAACCAAGCTTCAGAGGTGGGAGTGCGAGAGGCGTTAATGTCATAAAACCCAAATTTATTGCACATATAGAACCACGCCTCTCTTTTGCCAGTTGTCCATCGCATAGGCAGGCGCCCACACTTATCAGTGGGCAACTCTACCGTATTAAAATTACCGCATATAACCCAACATGCATCGGGAATATCGGCTTTCCACCGCCAAAGATTGGCGTTTTTAGCCACATCATTAGAGGTATAAATGTTGATGAGGCCAAAAGGGCGGTTATCAATATTAAATAAGACCCATATGGCACAATTGGTGGGGTCGACACCATGATCCATAAAAAAGGGCTGCCATTTAGGAGCAAAAAGGGATATTAAACCCCTAGGCCCCCTTCATGATTACTGCAAAATGCAAGGTTGTCAGACCAGATGGATTTATAAACCATCTCTAACTGAAAACTTGTAACTTTCACTTCCTACAAACACAACACATCTAAATTGGCAATTTTTTTACAAGCATCTCAAACAATATACTTGTGGTTGGAGTCTGTAAGACCCCACACATTCCATGATATGCAATTCATGGTAAACGATGGTCGAGGGCCATACTGCTCGCATCTAAGCCATCCAAGGCATCAAACTGATTCTACAAAAATTGAGCATTGTTATTCTTCAAGAAATCCTGCAACTCAATTTTCCTTCGCCCGACATATTTTATGTTGTATTCCTCCTCTACAGAAGCCATACTTCAAGCCAAGCTATGATCTTGGGAGTGGTGGGGAGGACTTCGGGCTCTTTTGAGTGGGTCCTGTGAACCAATTGTTAAGAGCAATTGAGAATGCAAGGGCCGAGGAAATTTGTATGAGATTTGTCTGGTCCATGAGAACCGAGGTCGCCTTGGGCGTGCTGGAGAATTTAGGCAAAGGGACAAACGAGTCGTTAGAAACCACTGACTCCTTAAGACGTTGGCCGTGGGATTGTTCCTTAACAATTGGCCCACTCGAGCCATTTGATCTAGGGACCTTGGTTTGAGTTGGCTTGTTCTTCTTCTTTCATCCTCCAATTGTTTGGCACCCCTCCTCCTGAGGGGGTTTGGTCGCTTCAGAGACCACCTTAGGCATTGGGCGGTTGCACAGAGCATAAAGAGGACATTCCTTGATCTTGTGACCAGAGGCCTAGTAGTGGAAGCAAGTGTTAGGTAGGTTAATGTATAAGATATGTTGGGAGTATAGTGTATCTCCCATCTGAATCTCCACGAACTCTTTCAGCTCTTGAGAGAGGTCAACTTCAACACAGACCTTCTTCTATGGACAGACATTATAAAATCGTTGAGGTTCCATACAAACCACTCGCCCTACTAAAGAAGCTATTTTATGCAGGAAATGAACACATAAATGAGAGGCTAGGAAATTCAAGCGAAATTGACACTTTGAGGGTCGCATAATCAGAGACCACAAAATCTTTGGTCCATGGAGAAAGGACCAAAAGAGAGTTACGAACATACCAAGTGGTGAACAGGTCAGAATGGTGGGGCATGTGACGGGTTAGAGAAGCGGAAAAGAAAAATCCTTTGGTCATGTTTTGAATGCTCTCGAGCCGGATGTCGTGAGTAGCGCATGCCAAGTTAACCCATGAGGGGATACAACCCACAAAATATCCAATGAGACAGAACTGCTCTGCCACTGACATGCATCATCAAACTCAGGAATAAGTAAAATAACATCAGGAGGAGATTCATTACCTCGTGGAAGACCTTCGGGACGAATTTCAGGGCGTTTCGTTAAACGTACCATTGTTTGAGACTCCATAAGCTCCAAATACACAGCTTTTAACAACTAAACTCGAAGTGGAAGATGCCATTATATAGGTGCGCCTAGAGGGTGATAAACCCTAAAAACAATTGATAGAGGTACTATCACACAATGCTCAAAGAGGCCGCGCTTATGACATGCATGCGGAGGAAATCCTAGCGGCATGGCGACTCTAGTTTGCCTCTCTCTTGTTTATGTATGCAACTCTTTCAAATGTCTAATAGTGGAAAATAAAACATTGGGTTGTATAAGGGCATGGTCCCATGGAGGGGCTTGGGCTCCTATTTTCTTAGTAAAGGTCCCATGCTCATTTTTAAAGTCAGCTACGGGAAATAATAGAATCTAGGCCTAAAAAATAGGAGCTCCATTTTTTTAGCCCCCTAAACTTAAGAGGTGGTTGGAGAGGGGGTTGGGAGTTTCCCCCTACAGTTTAGGGCTGATATAATCTAATATGCATTCTGCCATTATTTTTTGGTGATTTTAGAGAGAAATATGATTTTACTTTCCTAGAAATAACCATAAATATCCAATGGGGTCCTATAATATCTCAACAGGTATTTTTAAGGAAATTAATAAAAAATCATGGGACCTTAAAACTGCTAAATGCTCCTAAATTTGCTAAACAACACCCGCTGAGATATTGAAGGAGCCCCCCTTCCATGGGACCATGCCCTAAGCCTTTACTCTTTAATACAAAATATTCGTAATTACGAAAGTGTAAATACAGTCCTGCGGCCGCCAAATTTAACGTATAGAAATTGCTTAACAACATTTAATAGAGTTGGTAAATCCGCATCTGTCCTTATCCGAAGGGACGAGTCACAACAGTTCTGCCACGCATTGGATTCTTGTTTAATGTCTGCATCTGTACGCAGCACCTTGGAACCACATTCGGCGCGACTCTTTCGGGAATAGACTTAGAATTACGTGCTTCCTACCAAGCCTCTGCGTGCTTCTTACACAATACGCCGGAAATTCCTCTAAACTTCCACCTAAACAGCGGCTCCGACATTGACAACCGACCAACGACCACCCACTTCTTGCCTATATTAAGCGGGCGGAGATCTGCCAAGAAAATTTTAAATCAGCACACGTTATTGTTGATCAAATTTGAAATTTGAAATTTGAAATAGCAGAAGAGAGGAACGTTATCTTTTGTAGAAGGTATCAGACGAACAGAAAATCTCTTCGTGTAATTAATTTTCGGTGAAGGAACCCATTATGCCGTTTTTTCCCCAAGGCAATCGTCTGTGCGATAGAACCGATTGTCTGCTGAAATCCCTAACCCCAGCTATCCGAGAGCTCTATTTATCTGATCTTAAGCTTCCCAAAGACCGGCAAAATCCCATCTTTGACCAGTTCCACAAAACTCTCATTAGAGGCGCCGATTTGGTAAAGAAATGTGAGAATAGCGGCTCTTTTAACCTGTTTGCTAATTATAGCTATGCTGTAGAGCTACTGAAGCTAGAGAAGGAGATCAATGGCTATATGGCTTCCCTCCCGGCCCACATACTGCTTGATGCACGAAGGCTTATGGCGGACATTAAAAAACGCTACCCATTGGATGCTGAGGAAATAAACAAAGGCCTGAATGAGTCTATCTTCGGAAAAGCTTCCGGGCTTACCAATGATCCCTCTCAGAATGCCTTGATGCTTCAACAGATCGGTTCACATGATTTGTTTGATGGTAATGAAATGGAGGAGGATGATTACACATACCCTTCTCAGAATTTTGTTCCTGGGAAATCTCAGTTTTTTGTGGGTTTGGAGAAATCTGTTGGTGATTTGAAGAAGCTTTTGTTCCAGAGCGAGGTGTCTGTCGTTGGTGTGCAGTGTATGGGGGGCGGAGGAAAAACTACATTGGCTCGGGCTCTCTGCAATGATCCTCAAATCAAAGGTAAAATAGGTTTTCCCTATTTTTTTGTTGTTATTAAGCATACATCAGAAAAGCTACTCTGTTTCAAAGTTCTTTGCCCTCTGTAATGAATGTCAAGAATATGGGTGCTGGTCATTACTATGCGAAGATAAAATGACCTTTTAATGTTCTTTGAGAAAAATGGTTGCCATTCTTTAGGCCTGCAGGATATGTTCTGGTTTGCAAATTTAATTCTGCGTGTCCAGTTTTTATGAAGTTGTTCAAGCGTTATTTGATTATCTTTGATTAAGATTTGCATCTACAAGGATTTGACTGTATAAGCTGAACGGAAGTTTTGTCGTCTGGTGCTTGTTTCTAAATTTCTTATCTAAAACACAGTCGCTTCTTTATGATTATCAGGTTATTTCGGAAACGTACTTTTCATTACTGTATCACAATCACCAAACCTCAAAGGAATTTTAGAGATAATGTGGGAAAAGATTGCTGGGAGGAAGAGGCCCGAGTTCCAGAACGCGGAAGACGCACATATACAGCTGCAGGAGCAGCTTTTGAGGCAATCTAAGCCAACTCTGGTTATTTTGGATGATGTCTGGTCCAGAGCGGATTTGGAGAAATTACTATTTGAAGGGACAGAATACAAAACTCTGATCTCAACCAGAGACAGTTCCACTATCCCGAGAAACTCTTCTACTCGATTATATCAATTGCCATTACTGGACCGGGAAGATGCTTTATCCCTTTTCTGTTTCTGGACTTTCGGACAGACATCAATCCCAAGTACTGCAGATGCACATCTAGTTTTGCAGGTATAATCTTTTCTGACCATGAAAATAAAAACTGTGATTGAACCCAAAGCTTCATATAGAATTACACAAGATGGATATCAGAAGATAAAAGAAAAGATGTGCTTAATTGGGTTATTGCTGTGAGCGCTTGCACTTAGTGGAGATGATGAGGACTAAAAAAATAATTGTAGATAGCTCTGAAGTCTTAAGCAGTTAACTGCCAAACATTACTGATCAAATAGTATATATATTTTTTCTGTTCTTTAGATCTAACACGATCTTCCTATGGACATCAATAAATATTTGCATATGGTGGATGGCAGGTGCAAGCAGAATGTAAAGGCTTGCCACTTGCTCTAAAAGTGATTGGAAGCTCCTTGAATGGGGTACCTAGAGTCGCCTGGGAGAGTGCGAAGAACAAGCTTTCCAGGGGTGAATCCATTTCCGATTATCACAAAGAAGGGCTACTAAGGTGTTTGAAAACCAGTATTGATTTCTTGGATGATGTGGCCAGGGAATGCTTCCTAGATTTAGGAGCATTTCCAGAGGACAAAAAAATATGTGCTGATACACTGTTGAACATTTGGGTGTATGTTCGCAAGCTGGATTGGAATGATGCCTTAGTCATTTTATTGGAACTTGCAAGAAGAAATCTATTGAATTTAACAAGCAATCCAGGGTAATCGCTAATCCTTGTTTGCATTTAATTTATTTTTATCAATTTTATAAGATTGGGCTGACGTGGTGGTTGCACTGATCAGTAGTGGAGCAGCAATTTCTTATGGAAGTGCCTCCGAGCTCTACTTTTCCCAGCATGATGTACTGCGAGATTTGGCCTTACATTTGGGATGCCTAGACAGTATAGTCCAGAGGAAGAGGTTACTAATGCCTGGGAAGGAGGATGGTTTGCCAGGGAAATGGGAGTTGCTTAATGATATACCATTTAATGCTCAACTTGTTTCCATTCACACAGGTGGGTTACAAGGTTTCTCACAGGTGGATTTTCACCAATTTCCAAAATTTTACTGAAATGATAGCCCTGTATTTAGTAGAAAATTAATAGATTTCAAGATTGTCTTCAGCTTATGCTATATACCTTGTTGCTGTAATTAACTTATGTGTCTTTTGCATCAAGTCTATCTCAATATAATTTGAGTAAATTATCATTTTTTCTAATTTTATTGTGTGCATTTTTCATGGCTGCTTACATAATTGATATGACCATGCTACATCACTTGTCTCCTCCTGAACTTGTGTGCATAACGAAGCATGGGTGTTATGATTTACATTTTTGGCCTTTCCTGATTTGACTGCTATATGACGAGCATTTAACATAGTCAACACTTCTTCATAATTTCACGACCAAATGCGGAATTTTCTAATTGGGTCTCATTTCTGATTTATTCCTACAGGTCGTATGACTGAAAGCCAGTGGCCTGAGTTTAATTTTCCCAGGACAGAGGCCCTGGTGTTGCTCTTTACTGCAAGCGAATACTATCTTCCCCCATTTATAAAATCAATGAAAAATCTGAAATCTCTCATGGTACTCAATTGTGGTTCAAAGAGGGCAATGGTGAAAGGTGTAGATGCCTTATCTTCGCTTACTCAGCTCAAGAGTGTTCGCCTGGAGAGGTTGATTGTACCCCCTACTCAAAAACAGGGCAGAGCACTACAGAACATAGAGAAGCTATCATTGAGCTTATGTCAAGGGCTTGGAAACATACCCACATTCAACAACGTCAAGCTGAAAGATTTTAACCTGGATCACTGCATCGATTTGGAGGAGGTACCGCTTGGTGTTTGCCATATGCCCTTGGCTCTGTCATGGTCTATTACCAACTGTCATCTTGTTCACAAGTTACCAGATGAACTTGGAAGTCTGAGCTCTCTAAAAATGTTAAGGTTATCCGCATTACCAGGACTGAAAATGCTTCCTGCGTCGATTGGAAAACTTTGTGAGTTGGAATATCTAGACATTTCAGTCTGTGAGGGCTTGAAAGAACTTCCAGAGGAAATTGGACAGCTCAAGAAATTAATTAAGTTTGACATGAGAGAGTGTTCTCGTCTGAGGAAGTTGCCTAGGAATGTTTGTGGACTAATCTCTCTGAAACATGTTATCTGTGATGATAAGATTGGGAACCAGTGGTTGCGAGCTAGGGCGTTTTCTATCCCTGAACTTACAGTTGAAATTGCGGAAGCACAATTTAGTTTAGATTGGCTTGATGAATGATTTTTTTCTTTACTGAAGCATAAAGCAGAATGTCCAAGGAACTTGACTTCCAGGTAAAACTCAATACATTCTCTTCGAGTTACTGTTGGCAAGTAATTGGTTCGGGTATTTGAGTATTTATAGCAAATTCTTTTTCTGAAATATTCTCCCATTGCTTCAACTTGGAAAGAGCAATATTCTTTTGTTTTAGGAATGAACCCAATCCTTCAGATTTTAATATTGAAAAAGATTAGCTAGGATTTCTGAATTTTAGAAATGATACTAACTTAACTTTTCTATAGTGAGCTAACGAGGTTTTTTTCACTTATGCACAGCGAGCGTAGCGTTGATTCCATGAGTGGCAGTTCTTGGTTTCTGTAAAGGCTTGGAAGAGTTGTCTGTCAAGGCTTGGGAGTTGAATGTTGTGGGCGAGAATGTCACTGCAATTATTTTGGCCTACAATCTAGATAATTGCAGGTTAGACAATATGTTACTGTATTTGTTTTTCTCTGTTTGAAGTTTCCGAGTCATATGTACTGATTTGCTACAACTTATAATAAATAATGATCTTTGTGTGTTTTAATCTTTATGAGCTTTTGTATGGCTATTTGCTCATTTAGGCTTCAAATGTATGCAGGCTCCTAACCCAAAACATATAAACTTCTTGGACACGCGATAGTTTCAAACTTGGCCAGAGGTCATGATTGCAGGTATTGTCAAGCAGTACCTAACCATTGCAACTACATTACAAGGTATCTAAACAGTTCCATAGACTACCTCGTGTCAATTTATGTCTAGAAAGCCTTGCCAGACCAAAGTCAAATTTTAGTTATTTTGGGGAGGAGTCTTGTTTTAGACAGCTTTCAGACGTTTTCTACAGAGCTTTGCCATGAGATCATAATCCATGGGTAGAAAATTTGAAGAAACTGTAGGTCTCACAGGATTTTGGCCAGTTTTTTTTTTTTTTTTTCCCTTGGTTTTTTGTTTTTGTTGTTTTGGTTATTTGGTGTTTTTTTGTTCTTTTAGTTACGTGGTGCAGGGCTTCAAGCTGATTCAACGGAATGGTCTTACAGGAGTTTGAAGTTTGTGTTTACTGGTTTTTTTAGAGCAGGATGTCTCTGATTTTGAGGTTTTTCCCTACCCACAGGGTTCCAAGTCTATCCAAATTAAAACCTATGGCGTATATGATAGTTACACCTTGTACCTTGTCTCTTAGATCCCAATGTACATGGTAACAAGTTCGTTGAACGTCTTGACCATCAAAAGTTGCCATCTAGAGGGTCCTACTAAAAATGAGGAAAGTATGAGAAATATATGGGAAATGTAGGGAAAAAAACGAATGGCAAAAGAGAATGAAAATGTTTTGGAAGTTCCATAGTTAATTGGAAAAGAAAGAAAAAGAAGAGCAATGTATGCAGCTATAAAATAAACACGGTTGAAATAAGGTGGCTCATGTAAAAAAATATTTGAAGTATTTTAGTAGATATACATCTTGAAATGGAGTGGCTCGTGTACAAAAATATATTTGTAGCTGTACTTGGATGTATTTGATATATTTTAGTGGTTATATTCGGATGTATTTGACCGATATATTTGATATATTAAAGTAAGTATTTGAAATATTTTAGTGGGGCTATATTTGGATGTATTTGATGTATTAAAGTAAGTATTTGAAGTATTTAGTAGATGCATTTAGATGTATTTGATGTATGAACTAAGTATTTTTACTACTTTGGCTTGTCAAAATATCAATGATTGTTACTCTGGTTATTTAGAAAATATGGTTAGTCCTTGCAAGATATCTTTGTGTGGTTATATAGTATATTTGAATGTAATATTTTTAAAATTCAAAGAGATATTTTTTTAATATGTTAAATATTTGTGTGTTTTTTTAATTTTGAAATGGGTGATTGGTCTTAGTTAAGATGACCCAAGTCTCTCCTGTCTCTCTCATTAAGATTTAAACACGAACTTTTTAAGAAACATAACATAATGTGGAAATGTAGAATGCCAATTAGCATGTTTAAGACTTCACAAAAAATCTAGTGTGGTTCTTAAAACCTTTGTTTTTACCTCATATATTATGAATTTTATGCTTAAAGAGGATTTCTCTTAACTTTGTCGAGGTTATATACCATGCAAGTTTTATGTTACAGATGATTTGTATTGATTTTGTAGAGTTGTCTTATTTTTAAGTGTATTTAAGATTATGTTACATCTATCTAAAAAATTTAAAACCAATATTAATCTCGAAGTTCATATCTTGAATTTTTTATGTCATATTGATATAACTACTGCTTTTTGTATAATTTTTTCTTATTAATTAGTGAAAAATGACATAAATATAGTTACATACATTTTCTAATTTTTTATCTATTTGGTAGTGATAAATGACAAAAACGTGATTTTTTGATTGACCTCTTAAAGCAAAGGGAAAAAAATTCCTAGTCAAATAAATATGAAGGAACATGATTTAAATGAATATAAAAATTAATGAGAGCATCAAGACAGAGACGAGAATAAAGGGAAAAACAAAACTCTCGGCAATCAATATTACAAGAGCAGCAGTATTATAATGGCAATAGAGTGAGTTAATCTGTAGATTTCTTCCTGAAAAGAATACATGCTCATTAAAACTGGGAGCTATTAATCCCTAAGGAACTCTTGCCTTAGGTATCGTACGAGGACCACCACACACTACTAATCTGTCTACTTAGGAGATACAATCCAAGCCAGATCTGTAATCACTACGGTGTATAAAAAAATATCCATCAGCTTGTTTTGAGAATATCCTAGAGTCTTGGCATTTCACAACACTACATTTCGTTTAAGGATTCTGTCAAACACATCACATGCATCCTCCAATTGCATCTCCCAGATCTCTTCATGTCTCTCTACAAACACACACCTGTATCTTTATATCTCCACAGATCTCTTTTACCCTATCCAAACTGACATAAGCGGGAATAACAATGGGAAAAGTTAACAGATCAGCATTTCCTCGTAATTGCATTCAGTAAAACAATGCCAAAGATTCCCAACTCCTAAGCAAACCCAAACCTTGGATAAACTAAAATCGTGACAGTCGGGAAACCACATTCTGCTAACTCAAGGCCTTGGGAACCCTCCATCAAACAGCTGCACTTGGCATACATTTTAGCAAAGCCTTTAGTCCATATCCATGAATTCTGTCTTTATACTATTTTTAAACAAGATGACTGTTTTTCCGTCTGGAATATACAGATGAGCTCGCCACGGGAAATCATGATTTTATTTGCTTTCATCGGTAAGGAGATCGGATAAGCCTGACCAGTCATCGTCATTATTACTAATGACGAACACCATTTTTTGATCAATTTCTTAATTTACCAGAAGGTTTCTGCACTTATTTGTTTCTCTAAAATTGTGAGAGATGAACCAATCTTATTTTACTCGGCCCAAAAACATGTTTCAAAGAATCAAGTTGATTTTCCAAGAAAAATCATTACTGGTTATTACTAAATTTATAATTACTTGGGAATCACCTTCAATATGTAATTTCTGAATATTCAGACAGATTGTCAATCTAAGACATTTATCATTTTAAAGTAATAAAACTAGCTCTTGATTTACCTGGGTTTCCTTTCGCTGCTCCATTAAAGTTTTAATTTAAAACAACCTGGAGGAGAAGGGATCCAAGAAGTCGTTTCACGTCTCTTTGCAAATGGGATCCAAACATTATTAATAGAACCAATGGCTAGTAAGAGTATTTTAGACCATTTTTTCGGTAAAAATGGATCAAATGAATGGAAACATTTTTAGAGATGACCAATTTCTATCTTTTAACTTCTTGTTTAGAGCTAGATTTGTTTCAAAAATTTTATTGTGCACATACCTATAGGTGGGCCTTGTAGGCATGTGCACAATAATAATTTCCTTTACAAAAACTAGCAATCGCAAGTGAGGCGTGCGATGTTAACGTCGAAATTGAGATATTCTTAAGGCGGAAAAGTAATTGAAAAACACAACAAAGCAATATGATTTTTGTAGTTAGTAAATGAAAAACAAAATGAAGCAAAGAAAAGTGGAGAAGTGAAAAGTGGAGAAGTAGAAAAGATTAAGAGTGCAAAAGACGTGGAGTAACTTGAAAAAGGTCCACTCTTGAATAAGAGGGGATTGTTAAGGAAAGGGAACGAAGATGAGATTCCGCTTATAAGTGTGATTGCAAAATTGCTGCTAAGAATAATTTGTTATAGGAAGTGAGTGGAAAAAGGGGCGAGATCCGATAGGCAGACAAGGTGGGAACAATCGATATAGTTGTGAGGGAAAGCCGTTGTGTTTCAACGCCCCCAATTTCAATAGTGGCTCTCTTCAAAGTAAAGCCTTGAGTTGTAGGGATTGAAAACAATCAAGCCAAGTTAAAGGTAATTCAAGTTAAAGTATATGTCAATTTCATAATGAACGACAATAATATGAGTTCCCAAAAAAATGTAAAAATTCCTAAAATGTTTAGAACAATCATTATTTCTTAGCTAACACAAATTACAATATCAATTCATCTTATTCCGTAAGTAGTAATTACCATGGCTTTGCATCCATTTTGTTGGTCCAACAAGACTGGGAATCGAGCCTTGTCCAGTACACGGAGAAGGATTTGGCACTCTTATGGCCTCGAGAAGACCAAGGTGCAAGTTACGTCCAACGAATCATGGATCGATTCTTGCGTGTCCTTCTCGGTTAACATCTCGAAATCTATCGATCTGTCCATGACAAACCGTCACGACGACGAGATTCAAAAATGTGACATAGAAGATGGCCGAAGCTTTCCTTCTACTTCGGAGATGGCACAGACTGACAATTGACTGTTATATGACGATTCAGAGCTACCCCACAACCATTCTCGTCCATTAGTTGATGCGTTCAATTTTAAAGATACAAAGTCGGTGTTGGAAGAGAATAATGTTGAAGGCCTCACAACAGTTTTGGTCTTCTGACATGTGACAAGATGTCTCCAAGCATTGCGCGCCACGTGTATGACTAATAAATGTTAGTGCTTTGGTAGCCAAATAAATTGTAATCGTTCATGTCTCTTTCAGTTGTCAGAGGGGGAAAAGGCTTCCGCTTGTGGAAACACCTTTCAGGATAATAACTCGAGCTTACTAAAAAAATGAAAAACATATCAACAAAAATATTCAAAATACAATATACAAAACATTATTTATGTTATTATATAAATATATACAAATATAATTTATTATGTATATATTGAATACCATGTGCACTTGTGCTCAAAATTTTCTATATTCATATACCACTCTTGATTCTTATTGTCTTTATAATACAATATAATCGAGTTATTGTTAAATGTGGGGGGGAACATTTTCCTCTCATCCCGCGTCCCCAAGACCTCTGGTTTTCGGGGTACACATCCCCGTATAAAATTGCTTTACGAAATATTTGTCCATACATGCATTTAAAGTTCTCTTTAGACAAGTTGGGGAATATATTTGATGGAATGCTAGCACGTGTAGAGGTCTTGGGGTTTGGCAATATTCCATCATTCGTATGCAGCTTCAAAGTAGCACATATGGTGACCCCACTAAAGAATTACAACTCCAACAAACTTAACATTGTTATCATCTCTGTCGTAATTTGCAACTCATATGCAATTGCTAGCATATATAAAAACAAGAGGTAGATATAATTATTTCAAACTTTTATTAAAAAGCAATTATGAATTTATTCTATACGTAAATTGTTTCCAATTTTTCTCAAATTTATATGTCATTTCACATAAATCCTGAATAAATGTTTTTTCGCTTGCAAATGATAATTTTGAAAAATAAAAACTTTAATTTTAAATAGTGATGTTAATGCTGAAACAGAAAATATTGGTGAGTGGAAAAGGAAATTGAAACGAAGAAAAAAGCATCTTGTTTGGATCAAAGTTAACGACGAGGAAGCATGACTTTGTGGTTGACACCGAGAAAAAGTGCAATGTTGTAATTCATCTGTAAGCAACATATCGAGAGTCAACATGGTCGATTTCTCTTGAAAAGAATTCAACGTTCATCTTGCTTAATGCACAAGCTCTTGAGTTCATTCCCAGAGTGTAATCGTCCGACTTGATCAAATGAAAAAACTCACTTAAAGGGTTGTGTTTTTGGATTTAATGACACCACCACTGTAACATTTGCCTACGCTATAGGCCTCACTGCTCCAACTCGAACATCTTCATTTTTGTTTCTCTTTGCACAATATGTGCATACTCCGGTTTGAGGCGGTTTTGGGATATTCACAAAGCGAACGGCTAGAGCCCGCCATTAAACAAGACTTCGATGAGACAATGCTTAGGTAATTTGCTTTGTTTCTTGCTCCTCATTCTCTTGAGCACACGAACTTGCAGTCGATGACAATGTGATTGAGGGGAATGGTTAAGTCCCCGCACGATGACGAGATTCAAAACTACGACATAGAAGACGACGAAAACCTTTCTTGTACATCAAAGATGGATTCAATTTTTCGCGTGCGGGATCTCAACACAAGGAATCTAGAGCAGGAGGAAGGTTCCTTGATGAATATTCCGACATCGATCTTGGCACAGATGGACAATTGTCTGTTATATGATGATCCAAAGCTTCTCAACAACGGTTTTCTCGTCCCATTAGTTGATGCCTTCAATTTTAAAGATACAAAGTCGATGTTGGAAGAACAAAATGTTGAAGGCCTCACAACAGCTTTTTTGGTCATCCGACATGAGACAAGTTATCTCGCTCATTCTCTTGAGCACGCGAACTTGATCCGACGTCCAATGTGACCGAGGGGAATGGTTAAGTCACCGCACGATCCGGGATGCCTCGTCTGATCGCTCGATCAAATCGAGTTATTGTCATCAAGTGTGTGTGTTGCGCATTTGCAAATCAGCCCATATTTTCTATAACAACACCTAAACCACTGTTTGCTTTTCCCGAAGCGCAACAACTTTGTTATTTTTCAAACATTATTCCCTAATCCAATATATACAATCGGAGCAAGACGTGTTGGCCTCCAACGACGTGAGTATGGAGAGATTGTTTACAGGGTAGTATTATTTCTGTCCAATGGACGTTCTCAAGTCCACGCGTAAGCATGAATAGGAGTCTTTAGAGGGACATAAGATAACGAGGTAATAACTCAATCGCAAAAAATAGGAATGTTTGTTACGCACATTATCGAGCATTCTCTTGAGCACACGAAGTTGGAGCCGATGAAAAATGTGACTAAGGGGAATGGTTAAGTCCCTACACGATCCAGGATGCCTCGTCTCGCTCCTCATTGTCTCGAGCACACGAACTTGGAGCCGACGACAATGTGACTGAGGGGAATGGTTAAGTCACCACACGATCTGGGATGCCTCGTCTAATCGTTCTGATCAAACCGAGTTATTGTCATCAAGTTTGTGCGTTGCGCATCTGCGAATCGGGCCATATTTTCTATAACAACACCTAAACCGCTATTTGCTTTTCCCGAAGTGCAACAACTTTGTTATTTTTCAAACGTTATTCCCTAATCCAATATATACAATCGGAGCGACACGTGTTGGCCTCTAACGATGTAAGTATGGAGAGATTGTTTACATGATAGTATTATTTCCGTCCAATGGACGCTCTCAGGTCCATGCGCAAGCGTGAACATGAGTCTTTAGAGGGACATCGAAAACGAGGTAATAACTCAATCGAAAAAAATAGGAATGTTTATTACGCACATTATCGTGCTTGTGTTTTAATGCACATTATTTTCTTGGCTGCAACAAAGGAATATAAAATATTATTTTCGCTACGTAATAACAATTTGCGATTCCGCCACTTATTGTAAAGAAACAAACCTCCATATAAATCGACATTTTGAATCTTCTTTTGAATATCTCTATATTGCCAGCTGTATAATTTGATGAATGTATTGACAAATACAAATTCTCATACAATTTTTTTAACATTTTATTTTGTGTATATTTAAAAATACAAATATGCATACAAACTATACAACTATATATTTTGCATATATTTACACACATTATCGCACCTTTGTTTTAATGCCATATGTGAGAATCTTGTTTCCCCGTACACCACCAACAAAAGCATCTCGGTCGGTGAAAAATTTGTTGGTCTCCCCTTGTGCTAACACCTTTCAGCGTAATAACGACTAGCGATTTCGTTGCTTATTTTCACGAATGCAGCAAAGGAATACTAAATTTTATTTTCTCGGCATAATAAATGCTAACATCTTTCAGTGTAATAACAATTGGCAATTCCAAAAAGCTGCAAAAATGGATTTTATGAAAATTAAATTATTTTTGCCATCAATGCGTAGAGCTTGAGAAAATATGCACTTTTAGAGAAAATGACACCTAAAACGGAGCCACAAAATGAAAGCTATGGCACATGCAAGTATTAATTACAGCTAATTATACATAATAATATATAATGAATATATAAGTGGGGCATAAATGAAAAGTGACCAATGTGGGGAACTGTATAGATTTAATTTGTAAAAGAGAAGACAAATATTAAAATTAAGATTTCTTTTTAAGGCCTTTGAAATCCACGAAGGTGGAGGAAGTTGTTTTAAATAAACAAAAAACAATTAAAAGTGGAAAGAAAGTGGTAGTGGTCGGCCAAGTAGGAGGACCACTCCATGTGGGGAAATGTTTATTAAATTACCCCAACTCTAAGCCTCCATAATACAACCGAACCCTCCCCACTAATTTAAATCTTTATCTTTATTAATTTTGCGGGCCCTCCAAACAGTATTCAATGTGGCCATTAATTTGACCGTCGGTGTACCAAATCCACGGCCAGTGTTTTACATTTAACTCTGCGTTCAGAGCCGCGTGGAAGAATCTTGTTTCTCCGTACATCGTCAACCGAGTAATCCGTTGTTAGAGCGCGTCAGGGCGGGTAATTTCCACTGTAAAGATGGTCGACGGTGTAGAGTTTGTGCACCGTTGGATGTTGTCGAGCCCCCGAGCTTTCTAACTTAGCACATGCCTTTCGGCGTAATTAAGGTAATTGAAAAGTTTCAATTTTGTCCCTTTCACTCGATTCATGTCACACAATGGTGTTGACATCTTTCCATGCATTGTCTTCCACTGGTGGGGACCACTTCATTCATCTATAATGGGACTCCCTTTTGACTTGACAATGTGGCATACATTAGTTTGAGTAACACCTTGGCACATATGAACATCACTCAGCCCTTTCAATGATTATGTCATGGCATATACTTTTGGGATCCATTTTTGCAAATATTAAGGTAATTGAAGACTTTAGTCTTTGACAACTTTGATTAATGTTTCGACCCCTTTGTATGTTATAAGGTCATGAGACCTTAAACAGTGGTTGACTTTGCTTAGTTTAATCATGGCATATATGTATATTTGATTATAATAATCATGCCTATATTACTTGTCGGCCCCTTGTTGATCATCATTGCATATACCATAGTCTTCGGGCTTTTTGGATAGTTGATGGCTTATGAAAGGTAATTATTTAATCAAAAGGTCCCCTCCCACGAGGCTAGACCCATCATTTGGTCGATGGCGGTGATTTGACTCTAGTTAAGTTGACCATAACTAGGAGTTTGCATTGATAAGCCAAACTTAAGTCTTAGCCGTTGATCTGTATACTGGTTTAATCTGGACCGTTGATTGTTTACTCTTGGCAGACGAGGTAGTTGGAAGTGGTTTGCGATGTTGATCGTTTGATCCTGTCTTTAGTGATCTGGAGTGTTGATCTTCGTACTCGCTCATACTGGGGTTAACCTGGGTTATGATGCGGTTCAGTTTGCATTGGAACATGATGATTTTGATCTTCGACCATTAATTCCTGTACCTGCCAGATCTACACTGTTGACACTAACTCTGAATGAGTTAGGTTGAGCAAAAATCTCATCAAGCGTATCATTTTGACATTTTGACTTGCTCTCCCGAGTGGCGAAGCCTTGCAAAATTTTCTTTAGACCGCCATTGTTAATGATCTTTAGCTCGGTTCTTCGAAACCGACCTATGCGAAGCTCTAAGCATGAAGTTTTTGGGTTCTTTGTGAATCTTCTTGGCCGCCATTGATGGATAAGGTAAGCATACTGTTTGTAAGCACTGTGACTTTCTACCTTGGCATTTTGAAACTGCTTGCACTGATACTTAGCTTCTTTGCATTTTCCTTGTGTTTCTAAGCATCTCGAGTTCGAGAGCTTCGTTATTTTGATCGGCTTGAGTATTGTTTCCCTCTGTTTAGAGCTCGTTCGATATCTGGGCTGGATGGTTTTCTGCTACTCTAACTTCCATAAGAGACTCGATCATGCTTTACCAGTAAGCTTGAAACTTTTGCCGGTTTTCACTTCTGCGTTTGTCCAAAAATTTGAGGTCTACTATGCTACTGAAACTTGGATTTTTTTGTAAGCGTCTCTTGCCCAACAAGAAAACTCTGAAACTCCTTATCTCATAAATAGCAATGTATTTTGGTTGCTCAGCTGAGCCTTATTCCATTTTACTGTAACTTTGCTTGAACATGACTCGATTGATAAAAATAGATTGTTGTCCAAAAAGTGGATACTCAGTCTTTTGTTGTATTTTGATAGAACTGTGTTCATATGCCACTGCTGAAGGCAAACTTATCTTATTTGGTAGCTTCATACTCTAAACAATCAAACCATAAAAATACTTGAGCAGTGCACAAAGCTAGATTTGGAATTTTTTAATCAACTGAAGTAAATCTAAAAAATTATCTTGTTTGATATTAACTATTTGGAAGAGCTATGAGTATTGTTTACTTGCCTTCTTTCATGGATGAAATTTTCTGAGCATGGATATCTGAGTTGTAAATGATGTTACCTTTTCCTTTTACAGTTGCAGTTTGTCACCTTCATGGCTATATTTCGCAATCCTTATCGTTGAGGAAACAATAAACTCATCACTCTGTACTTTTTTATTTAGCTTTGCATATATGGTCTGTTTCCATAACATCATAACTCAAATCCTTTTGTACTTGTGGTAATCTACTTTGGTAAGTATCAAATTTGAATTTGAAAATGTTTACTTGAATCATGAAGTTTGTGGAATTTGTGCTCGTTTGTTAATGCCCAAAATACTAGATCATATTTGAATGCATGATTCAATTTGTTAAGAACCTCCTCTTTCCTGGAACTTGTATTCTTTGATTGATGCTTTGATGCAACTCTGTAACAGGATATTTGGGCTTCCTTTGATTTGTATTTTGGAGTTCTGGAAACTATATAAGTCCAAACATGTGTTTTAAAATCATTACTTTAGTATGAAGCTGTACCTGAATTTGTACGTATACCTTGCATAAAGAAGGAAGAAATCAATTTGCTAGCTGTTTCTTAATTTGAAACTTATACATTGGTGGACTACAACTTTGATGTTCTTGAATATGCATAAGTACATTGAGTTGAAAAGCTTAAAGATGTGCTTCCATTTGTATCTTTTCAGCCTGAACTTGTATTTGAGTCTGTACTTAAGATCATAACTGGAAACTTCTTTTGTAATTTGATATTGGAAATTGAAGTAGTCTTTGATTCCTCTTGAATCTATTAATCTACCTTAATACTGATTGTACTTGACTTCTTTAAGGCAACCTGTAACTCAAAAATGCTTTCTTCAATTGTATATTCATTTGATGAAGTACGCAAACCTTGTAACTTTCTTGGTTGAATGGTAGTAGCCTTGAACAATTAATAATCTAAACTTTGAGCACCTTTTGAGGATGTCATTTAGTATTTGTACACCTATAAGACATGTTTGCAATCTTGTCGTGTACTCTTCAAACTTTTCTGAGTTGTTGCTCCTTTTTACTTGACAACATGTAAAAGCTTCAACCATTGTTGTTCTTTGTTGTATATTTGATCTGTACAAGTACTTTTCATTCAATTCAATTTGTTTCTTCATATGTTGTTTGTACCTGTTTTGTCTTTTGATCATGGAAAGCTGCAATACTTATTCATTCTATCAATCTTCCTGAATCTATAACTTTGATCTTCTGAACTTAAAGATGTACTTTGAGTTTGTAGTCTGGCATTTGTAATTGAAATACACATCTAGAAACAAGAGATGTAATTTGATTCTTCTCCTCGAACATTTAAATGCATGAGTGAGTCTTCTTTTGTAGTCCTTGAATTATATTTGGTCATTGAGTGCAATCTATACTTGATAGTACAAAATTTTAAAACATGCATTGATTTCTTCTGCTGCAACCTGTACCTGCACACTTAAGAAAATAGTTAGAAAATAATTAGGCTTTTTGGCCTCTCTTATGTTCCATAGTGAATTTCTTTCTCTTCTTTTTCTTTGTCATGATTATGGGAATCATATGTTGATGTACCTTATGCTTTACATTAAGTTGGATAGTCATGAGTGCAGAACTAAGATCTTGTGAAATGTGCTTTCTCAATTTCTTTAGCATAAGATTACTTGATGTACCTTATGCTTTTGATATTAGGAAATCCATTTACATTAAGTTGGATAGTACATGAGTACAGACTAAACCTTGAGCTCTTGAAATGTGCTTTTTCTGATGTTTTCTTTTTATTTTTAGGTACACTTGTACTTATGTTTTTGCTATTGTAGATGACAAAGATGGAAGATGAAGTTTGGAGCATAGCTCCAAATAGATCTAATTGAAAGAATATTAGGAGAAAATCCAAGACAATGATGGGTTTCTTCTATACTCTTTTACTTTTAGCTTTATACACATGTACTTCCTATTTCAGAGGAAGTTTAGTTATGGTTACATCGCATGACTTGTGTTAGGTTGTGGAGCATGTTTTCATGTGTGAAAGTGTTGAAGACTTTTATTAATGGAGATTATGCAGTACACTTTCCACAGTTTATTTATTTAAGGCCTTGAAACAAAACATGCCCAATATACTAAGAAATGTGCTTTTTCTCATATGGGCGAGATTTTTGACTCATAGGTTTATGAGACGGTTTTGATACCCACGGTTTTAAGGTAAAATTGCTTAGCAATGAAAGATTGTCTACTTATGTGGTTTTGTGCATATTGTAGGGATAATATAACATTGCGAGATGTGTCTAAATTCGAGTGTGAATTTTCTATAGAGTTTGTTGAGCATAGCTCCAAATAGATCTGGGTATTGAATTTAAAGAGTGGTGGCTTGTAATAAAATTATGAGCAAGTGATTCTTGGATTAGAAAGAAAAGCAATATGATCAGAGAAAATCCAAATTGGGTGAACCACGTTAAATAATGTCTCTTTGTGTTGTGTTATTTTTATTATTACTGCACTTTTATTTGAGATCTCGTAATATTTTCTGCATATTAGTTTCTATCTGATGTGTTGTGATTCGTGAGGGATTGTTACGCATATTTTATCCCTTATTTCCTAACAATTGGTATCGAGCTTAGTTTGGTTTCTTTTGAAACAAAGTGTTGAATCGTAGGAAAAACTTTTAGCTTGAGTGGGAGGAACACAATCAATTTTTCATTCAGATGAGGAAGATCAAGGGACATTGATAAATTCAACGGAAAAAATTTCAGATCTTTGGAAGATGCATATAAAAGATTACCTTTATCGGAAGGATCTTTATATTCCGTTGTCTGCGAGAAGGTGAAAAAACCCTCGATCATGACAGATGTGGAATGAGATTTCTTTGGAAGGAAGGCACTTGGGACAATCCTGGGTGTGTCTTGCATCTTCGGTATTATTTAATGTTTCAAAGGAAAAGACTACAAAAGAATTGATGGATGCATTAGAGAAGTTATATGAAAAACCCTCTGCCTCTAACAAGATATTTTTAATGAAAAATTTGTTTAATATGAAGATGTGTGAGAATGGTTTGGTAGGGATTATCATCTGGGTCAGTGAGGTCACCAGATTAAATGATTTTAATACGGTTGTAAATATGCTAACTTTGGTTACTGATAGAATTTGATGAAGAAGTTAGTGCTTTATTAATTATGTGCTCTTTACCCGAGAGTTGGAATAGCACTGTAATGGCGACAAGCAACTCGGTTGGACCAGTAACTCAAAGTTGAAGTTTGAGGATGTTGTAGGAGAGTGATTTTAAGTGAGGAAATGTGAAGAAAAATCTCGAAGAATATTCTACTTCGGGAATACTTTGACATTGGAAACTAGAGGAGACAAAAGAATAGAGGAAAACGTGAAAAATTGAAAGATCGGGCAAGGTCAAAATCTAAAAGCAAGATAGTATGCTAGCAGGAAAGTATCTGTGGAAAAGTCTCGGGCATGCAAAGAAGGATTGTTGGTAGCTTGGAATTGAGAATTGAGACAGAAGAAACAACATGAAGAAAAAAAGGAGGCAAATGTGGCAATGAGTAATGTATGTCGGGATGTTTTGATTCTTTCTTTGCACATATTGTTGAATGTGTCGAAAGTAATTTTGATAAAGCAATGTAGCTTGAGTTTTAAATTCGGGGGCTTCTTTCCATGTTACTACACATAGGCATTATTTTGTTGATTATGTTCAAGCGGATTTTGGGCATGTTTTTCTTGGTGATGATGAGCCTTGCAGTATAGTTGGAAAATGATATGTTTGGGTTAAGATGTAGAATGAGAATACATGGCTATTGAAGGATGTCGACATGTGCCTACTTTAAAATGAAATCGATATTGGCGGGCATTAATGGTTGGGAAGTGATGGTTTTTAAGTATTGTGATATTTACAACAAATCTTGCAAGGTTAACAAGGGTTCTCATGTGGTGGCAAGAGGTAAGAAGGTTGGAACCTTGTATTTAACCACTTATAACACTAATGTTTGTAATCTTGTGGCTTTAGAAGTAGATACACCATTGTGGCACTATAAGCTCGGTCATATGAGCCATAAGGGTATGAAGATCATAAAGAAGGATTTACCGGATATACATAAATAGGTTTGGAGTTACGTGAGGACTGCATATATGGGAAACAAAAGTGAGTAAGGTTTCTCAAGGTTGGACCTACAAAGAAAGAGAGTAAGTTAGAGTGGTGCATTACGATATGTGGGGGCCGAATCGGGTATCATCTCTTTGGGGTTCAAGTTATTATGTTACTTTTATTGATGATGCAACAAGGAAAGTTTTGGTTTATTGTATTAGAAGAAACAAATCTGATGCATTTGACACTTTTGTTAAATGGAAAGCCTTAATAGAGAATGAAACTGGTCTTAAGCTAAAATGTCTCGGGTCGAGATAATGGAGGGGAGTATTGCTCTCTTCAGCAATGAATTTGATGATTACTGTTTCTAAGAATGGAATCCATCGAGGCAAAAGATAGTTCCAGAACTCCACAACGAATGGCATGTCGAATCGTAAAGGATGAACATAACACTAATGAAATGTGCTTGGAGCATGAGGTTACATGCAGGGACTACCTCTTTCTTTTTGGGCGAGAAAAGATAGTTCCGCGGTGAGCACAAACCTGTACCTCTTTCTTGTGTACTTGATAAACATAGGATGCTTTCAAGTGCCTTGGATGGAGGCATACCCGAGGAGGCGTGGTATGGTAAGAATGTTGATTATTCATTTATTAGTCTTTGGATATGAGGTGTTTGTCCATATAGACAAGGATGATAGGACCAAGCTAGAGGCTACATCAAAAAAATGTACTTTAATTGGTTATGGTGGTGATGAATTTGAATATAAATGCTTTGGAGTATTAAGGACAAGAAAATCATTCGATCTAGGGATGTGGTATTTAATGAGAAAGTCATGTATAAGCATCGATTGCGGAAAACAAGGAAGAATCCAAAAAGAATATGCATCGGTAGAGGATCTTCCGGATGGGAAAGTGACACATGAATCAAGTAAGGTTATGGAACCTCCTCAACAGAACCCCAAACTCCTATATTTAGGAGGTCTTCTAGGGTAGGTCGTATTTCTCCTTTTCTTTATTATTTATTACTCACTTGATAATGGAGAGAGAGATTTGATGAAGAAACTCGACGTATTTCTCCTTCTCTTTATTATTTATTACTCACCGATAATGGAGAGCCGTAGAGATTTGATGAAGAAATGCATGTAGACGCCGGGAAGAAGTGGGAGAATGCCATGGATGAGGAGCATCGAGGTTCTCATGGAGAACCATATATGGGATTTGGTGAAGCTAACCAAAGGAAAAAAAAGCATTACGAAACAAGTGGGTGTTCGAGTCAAACATGAATAATATTTCTCATGTAGAAAAAAATTATAGATTTTGATGTGATTTTTTCTCTTGTAGTAAAAATGAATTCTATTAGAATTGTTCTAAGAATAGTTGCAGCATAAGACTTACACTTAGAACAACTTGATGTAAAGACCGCATTTCTCTATGGTGATTTAGAGGAGGAACTATATATGTAGCAACCAGGATGGATATGAGGTCAAAGGTAAAGAGGAGATGGTGTGCAAACAGAAGAAGAGCTTGTATGGTTTGAAATAAGCTCCAAGTCAATGATATAAGAAATTTGATAGCTTTATGACGGGAGCGAAGGTTATATTAGATGTCATTTTGACCATTACGTTTATACAAAGAAATTTTAGGATGACAATTATATTATCCCGTGTCTATATGTGGATGACATGTTGGTTGCGAGTAAAAACATGTAGGAAATAAAAGTACTCAAGAAACAAATTAAGTGAATAATTTTCTATGAAAGATTTGGGGGCAGCCAAACAAATCTTTGGTATGAGGATATCTCGAGATAGGAAGGGATGAAAGTTGACTTTATTCGGAAGAGTACATTAAGAAGGTCTTGGAGAGGTTTAATATGCGGGATGCTAAAAGCTGGTTAGGACTCTGTTGGCATGCCATTTCCATTATCAAAGGAGCAATGTACCAAGACAGAGCGAGAGAAACTAGATATTCAAGGTACCTTACTCATCGTGGTTGGAGGTTTTATGTATTCCATGGTGTGCACCAAGCTTAATATTTCCCATGCGGTGGGAGCGGTGAGTAGATTTATGAGTGATCCAGGTAGAGATCACTAGTAGGCAGTAAAGTGGATCCTTCGGTATTTGAGAGGGACCATGGGGACAGTTTTGTGCTATAGTGGATTAGACACCACTTTGTGTGGTTATGTAGATTCAGATATGGATGGAGATGTAGACAATAGGAGGAGCACGACAAGTTATGTTTACACTGTAGGTGGGACAACAATAAGCTAGATTTCACAACTACAAAAGTTGGTGGCTTTGTCAACCATAGAGGTTGAGTATGTTGCTGCCACATAGGCAAAGCAATGAAATGATTTGGTTCAACAATTTATTGAGGAGTTAGGGCATAAGCGGGAGGAAGAAAATCTGCATAGTGATAGTCGAGTGCTATACACCTAGCTAAGAAATCTGCTTTCCACTCTAAGGCGAAGCATATACGGTTAATGTACCATTTCATCGAAGCAACTTTGGAGGAAGAGAAGTTGAAGGCTGGAGAATATTCATACTAGTTAGAATCCTATAGACATGATGACCAAGGTGGCCAAAAGGGAAAAACTAAGGTTGTATTTAGCTTTGGTTGGTCTTCACGGAAACTAGTCAAAGGTTGAGAAACTTGCTCAGAGGAAAACTAGTCTCAAAGTGGGAGATTGTTAGGTTGCGGAGCCTGTTTTCATGTGTGAAAGTGTTGAAGACTGTACACTAAGAGTACTGTACACTTTCCACAGTTGGCCTTGAAACAAACATGCCCGATATACAAGGAAATGTGCTTTTTTCATATGGGCGGGATTTTTGACCCATAGGTTTATGGGACGGTTTTGGCCCATGGTTTTGATACCCATGGTTTTGTAAAACTGCTTAAGAAGTTGTCTACTTATGTGGTTTTGTGCATATGGTAGGGATAATGTAACATTACAGATGTGTATGAATTCGGGTGTGAATTTTTTAGAGTTTGTTGAGCATAGATCCAAACAGATATGGGTATTGTATTGAGAGAGCGGTGGCTTGTAATAAAATATGTGCAAGTGATTCTTGGTGGATGTAGCCTAAATTGGGTGACCCACGTTAAATATTGTCTCTTTGTGTTGTGTTATTTTTATTCTGCACTTTTAATTTGAGATATATAATATTTTCTGCATATTAGTTTCTACTATTGCGATTCTGTGAGGGATTATTCCATATATTTTATCCCTTATTTTCCAATTAGCTTGTGTGGGAAACATTGAATTTCTTTATGAATAAATGACATTAATTTCTATAACTGAGTTGTATACTTCTTTTCTGCATTCAAATTTTATGATGGATATTGATTGTATAATGAAATAAACAACTCAATCACATAATTAATAGTATTTAAACATGCAGAAATAATGAGTTTTGATGTACCTGTAACTTAATAATGAACTCTTCTCAATTCCATGTAACTGCAACTCTACTTGCTACTCCTGAATATAACATTTCACCTAAACTATGATTCCCACCTTCATCAAGGCAATGCATTAGTCCTTCGGGGCTTTTGTGTTTCCTTGTTGAAGACGAACATGGAATGACAGTCTATGTGAGGTGTTACATTTTATAACAACACACATAACTGCATATTACATGTAGTTAATCAATTACTGCAACTGAAAACACAATAAAACTGTATGATTTTCCCCTAGTTAGGTCCATTTCATCAATGCTTTCCATCATAAACAAAGTTTCAAGTTGCCCATTTTCGCACAAGTGCAAACATTGTTAGCATTTCTGGTGATCCTACGGGGAAAGCTTCTTGCTATCTTGTAGACTAGTGCCTTGCTCTTGTCCATTGGGCATGGAGTTGAAGCATATAAGCAAAATCCGCCTTTCTCGAAAAATCTAACCCTTACGAAAACAAACTAAAGTTGGAAAAGGATCAGTAAACTAGATCATGTGTATGAGTGCACTTATTGAATTGAAAAACATTGCAATGTGCATGAACTACACTTATTAAAAGGAAATCCTACTCTAACCAAACATTGTAGGATTTTCAATAACAATGTTTAAGAAACATACCATTCAAAGGAATGGGAAGTTCCTCTCCATTTAACCTTGAAAGCTGAAATGCATTGTGTTCTTTGTAAGCTAAAATCATATAGGGACCACTCCAGATTGTATCAAACTTTGTGTGCTTTCCTGGCTTTGCACTATCAACATCCCATTTTAACACAATGTCTCCTTCATTAAAGACTCTGAACTTATCCTTTTTATCAAATATTTTCTTGATCTATCTTTGATTCTTTTCCATATTCAGATGAGCTTGATTTCTTAGCTCTTGCAACTCCATTAATTCTACATAACGAACCTACATTGGTTCATTCTCAAGTAGTTCCATTTGATGTAATAAATCCAATGCAGAAACTCAACTGAGATAGGCATTCTTTCATCTTTTCCATAAATAAGCTTGTATGGTGAATTGCCAACCCGATCTTTTAGGAGTCACTCACAACCTAAATTGTTGAATTTAACACCAAATACCAAGCTCTTTGGTTGTCCTTGAGTGTTCTTCTGATGATCTTCAAAATATTTTTGTTAGTGCTTTTAGCTAACCCATTACCTTGTGGGTAATAATTAGATAAAGTACTCAAATAAATTCCATGCTTGACCCAATATGTTACCTTCACACTAAGAAACACTAAGACATTATCTAAAATGATACTTGTTGGAACACCAAATATATAAATTATACCTTCGTAAAATGATAGGATTGAAGTCTCATTAGCATCTTTCAACAATATTGCTTCATTCCAACGTGTAAAATAATCCATAGCAGTCAAGATCCACTTGTGTCCTTATGACGAAGTTGGATTTATCATGCTAATGAAGTCAAGACCCTTGCATGAATGATTGATCCACTGAAATAGGTTACAAGGGACAGTGAAGCTAAACGTTATTTTCCAACAAAGAAAACACACTTCTTACACTTTCTAATCCATTTGAAGCAGTCCTTGAATATGTTGGGCCAATAGTAACTAGCTTTCATAATTTTTAAGGTTGTAGTACATGCTAAAAAGTGGCCTCCTGCAGGTCCTTCATGAAACTCGGATAATAGTTGCTAAATTTTATCATAATCAATACATTGCAACAAAATTCCATTTATATCTCTTTTAAACAACACACCATCAATGAAAACATAAGGTACAACTTGTAACCTAAAATATCTTTGTTTATTCTTGTCCATACCTTCTAGATAAGTACCATGTCTGTAAGTAATTAATCAAATCAGTCATCCATCTTGATTCTGAACTTCTGGATTGAGTTTTGGTTGCTGATTTCTAGGCTATAATAAGATTTTTGACATGATATATGTGATTTCAACATCTTTGTAATGAATTTCTGATTAAGCGCGTGCTTTTTTCATATCAGCAATCAAATGTTCACATAATCCTTTTCCTTGAACTTTTTGTAACACAGATGTCAACATCGTACTCCATAACCTTTGTAATCCATCCTTCTCTCTTCTCATTCAGTTCTTTGTTCAACAAGAACACGTTAAAACTTGGATGAGAGACTAAGACATGTATATTATTATTGGAAAACATGTACTTGAAATTCTTTAATCCTCTAACTACAGAAAGTACTTATTTTTCAAGAAAAGTGTACCTTGTCTTGTAGTCATGTAAGATTTTCCCAAAGAAAGAAATTTGTTGCTCAATATTTTCATCATTAACCTGAGTTAATATGGCTGAAATGGTTTCGAAAGCACTTGCAAGTGCATACATTGTAAAATGCTTATCAAAATTTGAATTTGTCGGGGTAGGAGCTTGTGAAATAGTTGTCTTGATAGCTTCGAATCCTTTTATTCCTTCGCCGGTCCAAGAGAAAGTTTTATCTTTCTTTAACATGGCTATTAATGACTTGACTAATGCTGCAAAATCTGGAACAAATATTCTAACAAAGTTGATTTTTGCAAGAAAACTTTGTAGCGCCTATTATCTCTCGAAAGTGCACCCTTTAGAAAGATGGTCTGCAAGTTTTCTAAGCTTTCCCAAATGATTTCTCTCTTTCGTAGATACAATGGAAACATCTCAGTCCAGTAGGTGTACCTATTTTGAGGCGAGTCTCCCAGATCAAGGCCGGTTCCTTGTTGGTGTATACTAAACTACTTTCTGGGAGTTTCAGGGTAAAAGATGATTGTAAAATGATTAAAACTAAGGTGATACACCAAATTTGTATGAGGGCTTTGACTGAGTGTATGCACAACTGATCTGTGAAGGATTCTTGATGCACGAACCAATAGTTTTCTCTGAGTATCTAAGGGCAAAACACTTGATTATACTGAGGAGAATCACAACAAGATTTAATAAGTTAACATGCACATTAAATTTAAGCGGAATTAGATGAAACTTGCGGCGGGGTAAGGTGGTTGATTAGAGAATTTGCATTCACAAGATTAATATAACATACACAAGGCTAAAAGTAACTTGGAAAGGCGAAAACACTTCACACTCGTAGGGAAAAAGCTGCAAAATTTGCTTCAATACTCATATATCCAGAGAAGTCTTCCATAATTCCCCCTTTGTGCTTTGCCAAGGCACACAATATATAACAAACAAAAATAAAATCCACCCCCTTCCTAAAAATAGCCTAAATTTCAGACTGCTTGCCCATGCATCTAATTTTATCCTTTATTTAATAATAAATAAAAGGATAAAATAATACAAACTACTAGAAGAGGCATTAATAGCCCTTGATTACATCTCGGTCATCGAGTTTGGTGATCTATTTTTAAGAAAGAGAAGGGTGAATAATTTGCTAAAAATAAGGTTGCTTTGCTTTAGGAGTCTTCTTCCTTTGAGCTTGCAAATTCGTCTTCTTCTCTATTATGTCCTGTTGTGAAGGCATGCAAAAATAAACTCCCTGTATGTGAGCAAAATATTCCAAATATTTGGAATACTTTGCAAAATAATTTATCCAAAACAATCTGATTGGGACCACTTTTTTATCTCGATGTTGATACTTATTGCTTTCTTTAGTGATCACATGGATAAAATTTGAAATTCAACCCAACCTCCTTGAAGTGGGGACCACTTTTGCACTCCATCATGGTTTCGCCACTGTGTGGTCTTAGCATAGTACTCAAGGGGTCAACCATTTGATATGGCACATGCCACTATATTCACCACCTTTTGATAATCATACACACACACACACACACACACACACACACACACATGTGTGTGTGTGAGTTGGTTTTTGCATAGTTGGTCGGCTTGATTATTGTTGCATGATATAGTTTGAAAAGGAATAACCTTTTCGGTGATCATTGTGGCATGTATATTCGGCTTTGTATTATTTGGAAATGACTATGGTTTTGGACTTTTGAAAGTCAAATGCAATGATATTGTTTGTGGACACGTGAGCTGGCCCCTTCCCATGATGACTCACCCCTTAGTGAACTCGGTCGGTGGTAATCTGACCTGTGTTGAGTTAGCTTTGATTTTGGTGAATCATCTCGAGCCCTTGATCTCTGTACCTCTGTGTTCGATGCCATTGATCCCGAACTCATGGTTAGGGTTTTCAGAACTGGCATTAATTGTGGTCGGTGGCGTATTACCCAAGTGGTTTGCTTTGGATGCGGAGCTTGATCTCCAACCTTTGATCTATGTACTTGATATTTTGAGCCGTCGATTCTTGACCCTCGGTTAGGGTTAGGTTAGGTTGAGCTCAAGTGGGCGAGTTAAAACAACTCGAAGTCCCTCATTTGGTCATTTCGCATCTGGTTTTGAGGGCGAAGCCCTGGAAATTTTTTTGTAGACCGCCATTGTTTGATCACTTCGAGCTCTATTTTACTCTCAGACTGGTATTATGAATATTTCTTGCCTCTCTGCATTACGTTTTTATTCTCTGTTGTTTGTACTTCTACCATTGATGAGGCTTTGAAGCTCGGCGTTTCGTGTAGAGGAGGTCTTTGTATTTTATTAGCCGGCCGCCATGGTCATTTAGCTTTATGGGCTCGAGTGTATTTTTTTGCTCGGTCTGATCATGGCCGCTATATTTTCTTGCCTAGAGTTCGATGCAATTTATTTGAACGATCTGTACAAAGAGCTTTTGAATTCTCTATTTCTCGCATTCGAGCTCACCATAGAAATCACTAAGAGTACTTGTACACTTTTCATGTATCCTCGCCCAGGGTTGAAGGTGGCAGGGCCTCGAGCGGGGGTTCGAAGCGCGCAGCCCCGAATTTTTTTTAGGCGTAAAATTTTTGGCCTCGAAAAATGCACCCGACATATCGGGAAACGTGCTTTTCTCATATGGGTGAGTTTTTTGACCCATAGGTTTATGGGACGGGTTTTGCCCATGGTTTTGATACCCACGGTTTTGTAAAACTGCTTAAGCAGTTGTCTATTTATATGGTCTTATGCATATGATAGATGGACAAGCAAATGTATTGCAGATGTGTTTTGAATTCGGCTGTGAATTCTGTAGAGTTTGTTGAGCATAGCTCCAAACGGATCTGGGTATTGTATTGAGAGAGCGGTGGCTTGTAATAAAATCTGAGCAAGTGATTCTTGGTGGACGTAGCCCAAATTGGGTGAACCACGTTAAATATTGTCTCTTTGTGTTGTGTTATTTTATTCTGCAATTTTATTTGAGATCTGTAATAATTTCTGCATATTAGTTTCTATTGTTGCGATTCTGTGAGGGATTATTCACATATTTTATCCTTTATTTCCTAACAATTGGTATCAGAGCTTGGTTTGGTTTCTTTGAAGTGTTGAATCGCGGGGAAAGTTTTTAGCTTGAGTGGGAGCTATGGCGATGAAGGAAGATCTAGGGTTGATAAATTAACGGGCGAATTTGAGTCTTTGGAAGATGCGAGATGGAAGATTACCTTTATCGAAGGATCTTTATACTCCATTTGTGCGAGAAGGTGAACAAACCCTCGAGTATGACAGATGCGGAATGGGATTTGTTGGATCGGAAGGCACTTGGAACGATCTGGTTGTGTCTTGCATCTTCGGTATTATTTAATGTTTCAAAGGAAAAGACTACAAAAGATCTAATGGATGCATTAGGGAAGTTGTATGAAAAACCCTCTGCCTCTAATAAGATATTTTTAATGAAAAAGTTGTTTAATATGAAGATGTCTAAGAATAGTTCAGTAGCAGATCATTTAAATGATTTCAATACGGTTGTGAATATGCTAGCTTGATTCTGATAGAATTTGATGAAGAAGTTAGGGCTTTATTAATTATGTGCTCTTTACCTGAGAGTTGGAATAGCCTAGTAATGGCGGTAAGTAACTCGGTTCTAGCTAACTCGAAGTTGAAGTTTGAGGATGTTGTAGGGGTGATTCTAAGCGAGGAAATGCGAAGAAAAAGCTCAGGGAATCTTCTACTTCAAGGAATGCTTTGACAGTGGAAACTAGAGGGAGACGAGAAGAATAGAGGAAACCATGGAAAATCAAAAGATCGGGCAAGGTCAAAATCCAAGAACAAGATTGTATCTTTGGAATTGTGGAAAGCTTAGGCATGCGAAGAAGGACTGTTGGGAGCTTCGGGATAAGAAGAAACAACGAAAAGAAAACAAGGAGGTAAAATGTGGCAACGGGTAATGTATGTCAGGATGCTTTGATTCTTTCTTTGCACAATATTCTTGAATCTTGGGTTTTAGATTCGGGGGCTTCTTTCCATGCTTCTCCACATAGGCATTATTTTGTTGATTATGTTCAAGGAGATTTTGGGCATGTTTTCTTGGTGATGATGAGCCTTGCGGCATAGTTGGAAAAGGTTACATTCGAGTTAAGATGCGAGAATGGGAATACTTGGCTATTGAAGGATGTCGGACATGTGCCTACATTAAGATGAAATTTGATATCGGCGGGGTAGGTTGGGAAGTGATGGTTGTCTTGTGATATTTACTGACTGACTCTTGGAAGGTTACCAAGGGTGCTCTTGTGGTGGCAAGAGGTAAGAAGGTTGGAACCTTGTATTTAACCACTTGATAGTACTAATGATTGTAATCTTGTGGCTTGGATGTAGATCTGACATTATGGCACTATAGGCTCGGTCATATGAGCCATAAGGGCATGAACATCATAAAGAAGAATTTGCTGGATATACGAAACATGTTTGGATTTACTGTGAGAAGCTGCATATATGGGAAACAGAAGCGAGTAAGGTTTCTCAAGGTTGGACCTACTGAAAAAAGAGAGTAAGTTAGAGCTGGTGCATTCGATGTGTGGGGGCCGGCTCGGGTATCATCTCTTGGGGTTGAAGTTATTATGTTACTTTTATTGATGATGCAACAAGGAAAGTTTGGGTTTATTGTATTAGAAACAAATCGATGTATTTGACACTTTTGTTAAATGGAAAGCCTTGGTAGAGAATGAAACAGGTCTTAAGCTAAAATGTCTCGGAGTCGAGATAATGGAGGAGTATTGCAGCAATGAATTTGATGATTATTGTTCTAAGAATGGAATCCATGAGAAAAGATGGTTCAGAACTCCACGGCGAGAATGGGGTATCGAAAAGGATGAAACAGAACAATAATGGAACGTCTTTAGGAGCATGAGGTTACATGCGGGACTGCCTCTTTCTTTTTGGGCGAAAGCGGTGAGCAACCTGTTGTGTACTTGATAAACAGAGGACCCTCAAGTGCCTTGGATGGAGGCATACAGGAGGAGGCTTGGTATGGTAAGAAAGTTGATTATTCATTTCTTAGAGTCTTTGGATGTGAGTGTTTGTTCATATAGACAAGGATGATAGGACCAAGCTAGAGGCTAAATCAGAAAAATGTACTTTCATTGGTTATGGTGGTGATGACTTTGGATTTAAATGTTGGAGTATTAAGGACAAGAAAATCATTCGATCTAGGGATGTGGTCTTTAATGAGAAAGTCATGTATAAGCAACGATTGCGGGAAAATAGGGAAGAATCCAAGAAAGAATATGCGGTGGTAGAGGATCTTCCGGATGGGAAAGTGACCCATGAATCGGTTCGGGAACCTACTCAGCGGAACCCCAAACTCCTATATTGAGGAGGTCTTCTAGGGTAAGAAAAGAACACGAGCGTTTTCTCCTTCTCTTTATTATTTATTACTCAGCGATAGTGGAGAACCGAGAGAGCTTTGATGAAGCAATGCGGGTAGATGCCGGGAAGAAGTGGGAGCAAGCCATGGATGAGGAGCATAAGTCTCTCATGGAGAACCCGGACTTGGGATTTGGTGAAGCTACTGAAGGAAAAAGAGCATTGCGAGAACAAGTGGGTGTACGAGAGTTAAAGATGAAGAAGGAGGAAAGAAAAGATATAAGGCCGGTTGGTGGTCAGGGTTTGCACGAAAAAGGTATAGATTTTGATGAGATTTTTCTCTGTAGTAAAATGACTTCTATCGAACTTGTTCTTGGAATAGTGGCGTGAAGACTTGCACTTAGAACAGTTAGATGTAAAGACTGCATTTCTCCATGGTGATTTGGAGGAGGAGCTATATATGCAGCAACTGAGAGAGGATATGAAGTCAAAGGTAAAGAGGAGATGGTGTGCAAACGAAGAAGAGCTTGTATGGCACAGAAACAAGCTCCACGTCGATGGTATAAGAAGTTTGATAGCTTCATGATGGAGCGAGGTTATATTAGATGTCATTCGACCATTGTGTGTATCTGAAGAAATTTGAGGATGGAAGTTATATTATCTGTGTTTGTATGTTGATGACATGTTGGTTGCGAGTAAAAACATGCGGGAAATAAAAGTACTCAAGAAACACTAAGTGAATCCTTTGATATGAAGGATTTGGGGGCAGCCAGACAAATCCTTGGTATGAGGATATCTCGGGATAGGAAGGAACGGAAGTTGACTTTATCTCAGGAAGAGTACATTAAGAAGGTATTGGAGAGGTTTAATATGCAGGATGCTAAACCGGTTGGGACTCCTTTGGCAGGCCATTTCAAGTTATCAAAGGAGCAGTGTCCCAGACGAGAGCGGGAAAGAAACCAGATGTCAGGTACCTTACTCATCGGTGGTTGGCGGTTTGATGTATGCTTTATGGTATGCACTAGGCCTGATATTGCCCATGCAGTGGGAGTTGTGAGTAGATTTATGAGTGATCCAGGTAAAGAGCATTGGCAAGCAGTAAAGTGGATCCTTCGGTATTTGAGAGGGACCATGGGGACAGTTTTGTGCTACAGTGGATCAAACACCACTTTACGTGGTTATGTAGATTCGAGATATGGCTGGAGATGTAGACGAGGGAGGAGCACGACGAGTTATATTTACACTTAGTAGGTGGGACAGCGGTGAGTTGGATTTCACGACTACGAGAAAGTGGTGGCTTTGTCGACCACGGAGGCTGAGTATGTTGCTGCCCGAGGCAAGCGAAAGAGATGATTTGGTTACAACAATTGCTTGAGGAGTTGGGGCATAAGCAGGAGGAATGTAAGCTGCATAGTGATAGTCAGTGTTATACACCTAGCTAAGAACTCTACTTTCCACTCTAGGACAAAGCATATACAATTAAGGTACCATTTCATCAGGACAACTTTGGAGGAAGAGAAGTTGAAGTTGGAGAAGATTCATACTAGTCAGAATCCTGTAGACATGATGACCAAGGTGGTCACAAGGGAAAAACTAAAGTTGTGTTCAGCTTTGGTTGGTCTTCACGAAAACTAGTGAAGGGTTGAGAAGCTTGCTCAGAGGAAAACTAGTCTCCAAGTGGGAGATTGTTAGGTTGTGGAGCCTGTTTTCATGTGTGAAAGTGTTGAAGACTGTACACTAAGAGTACTGTACACTTTTCATGTATCCTCATTGGGGTTCGGGGGGGTCGGGCCCCGAAGTGGGGGTCCGGGGGCGGTAGCCCCGAATGAATTTTTTTAGGCGTAAAATTTTTTGGCCTCGAAAAATGCACCCGACATATCGGAAACGTGCTTTTCTCATATGGGCGAGTTTTTTGACCCATAGGTTTATGGGACGGTTTTGCCCATGGTTTTGATACCCACGGTTTTGTAAAACTGCTTAAGCAGTTGTCTATTTATATGGTCTTATGCATATGATAGATGTACAAGCAAATGTATTGCAGATGTGTTTTGAATTCGGGTGTGAATTCTGTAGAGTTTGTTGAGCATAGCTCCAAACGGATCTGGGTATTGTATTGAGAGAGCGGTGGCTTGTAATAAAATCTGAGCAAGTGATTCTTGGTGGACGTAGCCCAAATTGGGTGAACCACGTTAAATACTGTCTCTTTGTGTTGTGTTATTTTATTCTGCAATTTTATTTGAGATCTGTAATAATTTCTACATATTAGTTTCTACTGTTGCGATTATGTGAGGGATTATTTCACATATTTTATCCCTTATTTCCTAATTGTTTTCTAGCGTTGAATTAGCTCTGGAGGACTTGGTTTTGGCCATGGTATGTCACCATTGAAGAAGGCTTTGATCTCAATCTTGTGGATGAGTCCGAGTTTCACTGCCACTATATTTGAGGTAAACCCTTTAACTCTGTCTTGAAAGAAAAGAGAGTTTCCATTGATGACCGATCTGGAAGCTCGATTCCTTCTGCAAATAGATTTACGAAACCCTGAACATGGTCATTTTAGCTCTTGAACCACTAATATCTTGTCATTTGAGGGGTATATCTTTACTTTCCACCTATTCGATGGATTTACTCCGTATATTCATCATCATTTCTTCAGATCTGTACATTTTATAATGTGGGTACTCGTAGATCTATGTTTTTATCAGATGTTTAACTGCAAATGTGGTCTTGATTTGTGAGTTTGAAACATAGTCATTATGGAATTCTCCCTTGCATGTTGTCTCTTAAATTTGGAACTGTAACTTTACTCTACTCTTCAACTTGAAATAATGTACTCCACAATGAATTTCTACATTTTGAAGTTTTGGGTTATTTGTAAATCTATAACTTTTGTTCCTCCCCAAATTTGGGTTCTGCATTATTTTGTTGGCATATTCTTGAGAAGGGTTTCCATATTTTAATATCATCGGATAATTTGTGCATTTATTCACTTTGTGGCACTTGTTTGCTTTTCTATGAAGATATCATGGGGTTTTGACTGCAAAACTAGGCCGCCATGAATGTTTCTTTGAGCCTTACTATATAATTGTACTTTATATGATTAGCTTCTTCTGCCTTTAAACTCCATCACTAACACTTTTGAAATCTATCATTAAACTGTGAACTCTATAGGAACTCTGATTTGCAATTAGTGTATCATGCTTGAACAAGTATTTGATGTGCTTATTAGAATTGATCCTTTGAGCTGAGTTGTATTCTTCAAGAAATTTGAATCATCCTCCATTTCACTATTTCTGAAAAAATTCTCTCCTGGATAGATATAGACCTGTGCGAGAACGAAACTTCTGACACTCCCGTAGATTTTTCTTTGTGAGTTGCAAACATTTGTTCACTGTTCCTGGTGAATATATTTTGTAACTGTAATTACACTTGTACTCTTTGATATCTGCAGTAATTTTAAGCAATTCTTGATCTATTTTGATATCACTATTTAGCACAAGCCTTGATTCGAGATACTTTACCCTATTACTTTCATTGCATTTCTTTGATTTTCAGTTTGATATAGATCTGAAAAGTTGTAAATGTTGATTTTATAATGAAGCCCTACCAATGTTTTTCTAGAATCTTCTCTCTTTCAAAATATTTTCAAATTAGATATGTTCCTTGCTTGCAAGTATCCCTCTATTCTAAGAGGTTGAGCTCATGAAGACTGTCAGCTTAATCTAGTCTTTGTTTGTATAGCTACTATATGATGATCTTTCATGCACATTGTGTCTTCGTGTCTTACTTATAGCTTACTTCAAATGTCATCATGAGATAGATTTTGTTCACCTATATGGCTTTTGCTTATGTTGTAGATGAGTACTGACCTTGCTTGAATGAATATATTTCATTGATATTGTAGTAATTTATGCTCTCATATCTCGCTTTATTAGAAAACTGCAACTTTAGAAAATTTGAAATTTGTGAGATTATCTTGGAATTTCAATTCACTTCAGCTTGTTTAAGTTATAAAGAATTCTTTTTGCAATTATATCTTTTTTCCTTTCATTACAACTTTGATAAGTATGCTAAAAAAATCTGAAATGTTGATTTTACATGGCGAAAGCCTTATCAAAATTTTCCACGAAATCTTCTCTCTCATCCTATTTCAAATCCTTTTGATTTTAAGCCTCAACTTGTTGAAATATGATTCTGCTTCTTCTTTGCAAACTGAAAAGTGTACTTCTATCTTCCATTCTCTCTTCTAAGCTCTAACCTCTTCCATTTGTAGAATGTTTGCTGAAATTTGAGTTGCACTCTTCCTTCTTCTTAGTATGTACTTATGACTTATTTATTTATTTCTTTCTTTGGCTACAACCTGTACCTACACACTTAGGGAAACAATTAGGAAATATTTAGGTTTTTGGCCTCTCTTATGTCCATGTTTTCTTCTTCTCTTTTCACTTTCTTATTTCTAAGTGATTAAAGCATGCATGCAGTTTTCCCTTCAAGTAGAATACATCTCCTTCTTAGGAGAAGATTCATATGCACGAAGTAGGATAGTGTAGGAATATGGTTTGATCCCGAGCTCGTAACTGATGATTGATTTTTTTTTTTTTAGTACCATGACTTGAGGATGAAGGAGTTGGCACGGAGATGCTCTGCACAAAGAAGAATATACAAGGCAATGATGGGTTCACCCTCATACTCCTCTAACTTTCTCCTTCATGCATGTGTATCTTTCTTTTCATTAGTTGTACTTTACTTTTCAGTTACATCCCATGGCTTGTAATGGAAACATTTGATTCTCCTTGTGAATAAAACATTGAATTACTAAATGAGTTGTATATCTTTTTGCATTTTTACTTTCTACGTATGGATTGTATAATGAACTAAATAACTCAATAACATAATTGAATGTCTTAATCATAAAGAAAATAACATTGAGTAGAACTTGTAACATTCAAGTAATGAACTCGATTTTTGGGTTCTGTACTTATGTATGCTGTTCCAAAACTTTACACTTCACCTACTCTGCAATTGGACATTCTCATTAAGATAACATAACTGTCCTTCGGGGCTTGTGTTCTTTTCTTTGAGGATAGTCATGAAATTACAAACTATGTGATCTATTACGTTTTGTAACATCACACATAGCTGTAGATTTCATGTAATCTTTTAAATAAAATAACAATGACATAATCTGATGTGATCTCCCCTAGCTTAGGTATACTTCACCTATTCTATCCATCGTAACAAAGTTTTGAGTTGCCCATTTTTGCACAAGTGCAAAAATTGTCAACATTTCTGGCCATCTGTGGGAAAGCTGCCTGTTAGCTTATATACCAGTGCCTTGCTCTTGTCCATTGGGCATGGAGTCTGAAGCGTATAACCAAAATCTACCTTTCCAAAAGGTCCAACCCTTCCAAAATAAACTAAAGCTGGAAAGGATCTGATAAACCAGATCATGTGCACGAATGCACTTATTGAAATGAAAAGCAATGCAATGTGCAGAAACTACACTTATTGAAGGAAATCCTACTCTAACAATCACTAGTAAGATTTTCAATAATAGTGTTTGAGAAACATACCATTCACAGGAATGGGAAGTTCCTCTCCATTCAGCTTTGAAAGTTGAAAAGTATTGTGTTCCTTGCAATCTAAAATCATGTAAGGGCCACTCCAGAGTGTATCAAACTTTGAGTGTCTTCCTGGCTTTGCACGATCAACATCCCACTTTAACACAATATCCCCTTCATTGAAGACTCTAAATTTGGATTTCTTTTCAAAAGTCTTCTTGATTTGTTTCTAATTCTTTTCCATATTTAAATGAGCTTGATCTCTCAGCTCTTGTAATTCCATTAACTCTGCATAACGAACCTGCAATGGTTCATTCTCAAGTAGCTCCATTTGATGCAGCAAATCTAATGTTGGTAACTCAACTGAAATAGGCATTCTTGCTTCTTTTCCATACACAAGCTTGTATGGTGAATTGCCAACTGATCTTTTAGGAGTCACTCTGTCAGCCCAAAGTGCGGAATTCAACATCAGATGCCAAGCTCTTTGATTATCCTTGAGTGTTCTTCTGATGATTCTTAACAGATTCTTGTTAGTACTTTCAGCTAAGCCATTACCTTGTGGGTAATAATTAGATGAAGAACTCAGATATATTCCATGTTTGACAGCCCAATCTGTTACCTTTGCACCAGGAATGCTAAAGCATTATCTGATATGATCATTGCTGGAACACCAAATCTGCAAACTATGCCTTCATAAAAGGATAGTATCAAGCTTCATTAGCATCCTTCAAGGCTATTGCTTCAGTCCATCGTGTAAAATAATCATAGTAGTTAAGATCCACTTATGTCCTTGTGATGAAGGCGGGTTTATCATTCCAATAAAATCAAGACCCCACTGCATAAAAGGCTGATCAGATGAAATAGGATGCAAAGGCAATGAAGCAAGACGTTCTTTTCCAACAAAGAAAGCACATTTCTTACACTTTCTAATCCATTCAAAATAGTCTTTGAATATGCTAGGCCAATAGTAACCTACTTTCATAATTTTTAAAGTTGTAGTACGTGCTGAGAAGTGACCTCCTGTAGGTCCTTCATGAAATTATGATAATATTTTCTAAATTTTATCATAATCAACACATCTAGCAAGATCCCATTTATATCCCTTTTGAACAATACACCATCAATGAAAAGATAAGGAATAGCTTGTAATCTGAAATATCTTCATTTATTCTTATCCATACCTTCCGGATAAGTGCCATGTTGTAAGTAGTTAACCAAATCAGTCATCCACCTTGATTCTTGGATCTCTTGGGCAAGTTCAGGTTGCTGATTTCTAGTTGGACCATGATATTTGATTGCTTGATACGTAACTTCAGCATGTTGTTCTAAATCTTTGGGTTCTATGCTTGCTTGTTTTTTTCCATATCAGCAATTAGATGTTCACATAAACCTTTACCTCGAACCGTCTTAGCAACCCGGATATCAACATCATATTCCATAACCTTCGTTATCCAACTTTGCTCTTTTCTCATTCAATTCTTTATTTAAAAGGAAAGCTTTCACACTTGGATGAGAAACAAGAACGTGAATTTTATTGTTTGAAAGCATGTACTTAAAATTCTTTAGTCCTCTAACTACTGAAAGTACTTGTTTTTCAAGAAATGTGTACCTTGTTTCATAATCATGCAAACTCTATCCAAAGAAAGCAATTGGCTACTCAATATTTTCATCATTAACTTGGTCAAGATAGTTGAGATTGTTTCAGCTCTCTGCAAGTGCATACATTGTAAAATATTTATCAAAATTTGGGTTTGCAAGAGTAGGAGCCTGAGAGATAGCTGATTTTATTGCTTCAAAACCTTCCCTTCCTTCACTGGTCTAAGAGAAAGTTTTCTCTTTCTTTAACATAGTTGTTAATGGTTTAACTAATGCTACAAAATCTGGAACAAATCTTCTAACAAAGTTGATTTTTCCAAAAAAATTTGCGTGCCTTCTTATGATGAGGTAGTGATAGCTGTGATATAGCTTTGATTTTGAAAGGATCAATTGCTAAACCCTACTTTGAAACAATATGACCAAGTAATTTACCTTGATGTACTTGAAAAGATAGACTTCAGAGGATTCAGAGATATTCCAAACTACCTGCATAACTGAAAGGTCTGCCTTAAATGCATCAGATGTTCTTCTGGGTCTTTTGAAAATATAGTCACATCATCTAAATAGACAAGGATGCATTTATTTAACAAGCTCTGAAAATCCATGTCCATTGCACGTTGAAATGTTGCACCGACATTTGAAAGACCAAAAGGCATTCTTTTGTAAGCATAGGTACCCCACTTGGTAGTAAAAGTTGTTTTGTATCTATCTTCTTCTCGGACTAAAATATGATTATAGCCACTATAACCATCCAGAAGAGATAATCTATCTCAACTTGAGACTGTTCTCAAAATCTGATCCATATTCGAAGTGGGTAATGATCTTTTAATGAAGCTTTATTAAGATCTCTGAAATCTACACATAGTCTAATTTCACCATTCTTCTTCCTAACAGGAACAAGATTGGCTACCCAACTTGAATGCTTAACTGGAAAAATAATACCTGATTCGATCAACTTGGATAACTCTTTCCTCATCAGAGGTTCTATTTTTGGATTTACAGGCCTCTATTTCTATCTTACAGGCTTAGCATTTGGATGTAACTCGATTGTATGTTGTGCTAGAATGGGATCAAATCCTTTCAGGTCTTGGTATTTCCAAGCAAAGACATCCTTAAACTCTTTACAAAGATTAATAAATGACTATTTTTCAGTTAAGGAACATACCTTCCAAGAAATAACTTTTTCCCTTCATCAATTGAAATCTCTTCATAGTTATCGCATGTGTTGACATCTTAGTTTTGTCTTTTCTTAACTGATCATCATTACTGAAGATGTCTTCCAATGTAACCAGACCTTGAGGTAATTTATTTGTCTTTAACTGAACAATCTGATCACCATATAAATGTTGTAACTTATCCTGATTAACTGCAGAGAACTCAGCTTCTTGTTGCAAGAACCTGCAGATTTGATCATCATTTTCAAAAACCTGCCAATTTAAATCATTATCAGGTATAGAAGGCCTGACAATTAGCTTAATATGAGGCTGAATTTTGTTGTTTTCAATCTGTTCCAACACTTCAAACTAGCACCAACTGCTGCAAGTCTATCTACATGCTTGTTTTCAGCTCTAGGAATAGATTGAATATTAATGGCATTGAAATCTTCCATTAAGTCTGAAACTCTATGTCTGTAAGACTTCATTAGTGGATTCTTACAAACATTGAAGTTTTTTACTTGATTGATAACCAACTCAAAATCACCAAAGATTTGTAATGTGTTGATACCTCTCTTTCTGGCCCAAAGTAAGCCATGAATTAATGCTTCGTATTCAGCTACATTACAAGTGCATGTAAATTGGAGACTCAAAGCTGAGAAATACCTTTCGTTTTTGGGGAAGTGAGCATCAAACCTGCTCCCTATCCTTTCTTGTTCTTAGCTCCATCAAAATGAAGCTTCCAAATTCCTTCTACTGAATCATCTATTTTGGACAAAGAAAGGAAGTGGTGTATTTTCTTCATGCATACAATACACACCAAAAATATGTTCTTCAACCTCCTTAAAAGGATCATGAGCATGTTCTTCAACTATCTTTTCATCCATAAATAGGTTAGAAACACCATCCAATGCTGAAACATGAGCTACCTCATCAAAATCAAATTGATCCAAGGCTGAATAATTAGCCACCGCATTTGAAGAGTGAGGCTCAATGTGAAATCTGGCCAATGGCTCTGAATTGATAGTAACCTTAGTTCCATAACATGTGGTAAAAAATAAGGACCAATCTGAAGAGAGATAACCTCCTATTTTTTCTTGAAATCTCTAGATAAGCATAAAGCAAAGTATGGAGGCAAGTCCACAATAGTAACATCTTGCAGAATAGAAACATTTGGGCAAGCATGTAACATTACCTCCAAATTTTTTATACCAACCATGTTAGTTGCAGTTCCATCAAGTTGTAAGACACTCCTTTTTGTAGGCTCATACTGCAAGCCTAATTTTTCTATAATCGCTTTTGGCATAACTATGCTACTTGCACCACTGTCCACCATGCAATTATGAACTAAATGTTCTCCAATAATCAGTGATAAATAAAATGGTGGTGGTTTCTTAATGTCATGAGCATTCAAAACTTTCTAAACCATCCACTTAACTTCTTTAATACGGTCTTGCTCAAATGTTCCAAGGACCATATCTGTCTTTTGAACTTCCTTCTCTGCTATATTTGAAGAAATCTGCAGCTTAGCTAGTTCATGAGAAAGTAAATCTTGTTGTCTAGGAATACTTAGAGCGTCCCACATTGAGATGTTAACATTATGCTTTTTCATTACATCAACAATGTTAAAAGAAACAATTGTCTTAGAGATATAATCAATCAACTGTCTTAGAATAGGCCTTAGCGAAAACTGATTCTGCTTCAGTTGCCTTAGATATCTGAGGTATAAACAATCTTCTTGGATCAGGTTGTAGCTATTTTTGATGGCCTTTATCAACTGGAACACTTGCTATTTTTTGAGGAACAACAGGGTTGTTAGTTGACTTTGGAGCTACTATCTTGTCAGTGATGGTAGGCAAGATAGGCCTATTTTGTTGCTTTTGATTTTTAACAGCCCTCCCTTGAGCCCTAGTAGTGATTGCAATGAAATCCTCCTCATTAAAGCTGACTAAATTCTATTCAGGTGCTTTCTGAACATGAGTTTCTTGCTTGCCCACCCTCCATTTGAGGCATAAACAATGTTTTAGATTGAGGTTGTGCAACAAGATTCAGATTTAGAAAAGCATTTGGGCAAGTTGTAGCTGAATGAGGTTGATTACAAGGTTGACACCACTCCTCTGTAGCCATATTAACTGGAACTAAAGTGTTAGAAGAACTAGGAGCCTTTGGGTCAAACTGCCTTTGCTGGTAAGGCTGCCTATAATTCTGATTCTATTGATAGGGTTGCTTGTTTTGTTGATTCTATTGGTAGGGCTGATAAGGAGCCTGGTAGGGTCTGCTAGGTAATGCAATTTTGTTCTCAATTGAAGTCAACTTATTTCCCATAGTCTGCAAAGCTTTGAATACATCATCTGATGGAGCTACAACAAGTGGGCTCTATGATTGTAATAGGTTGAGGAATAGGTGCTAAATCTACCAAAATGGCATTGATGGCCTTGGTGCTAACTTTCCAGCTTGAATAAGGCTATTTTCAGCTCGGATAGCAATATCATAAGCTGTTGGGAGTGTCTCTCCACCCATTGACTGAATCATAGTTGAGATATCACTATTTAATGCTCTAAGATAATAAAGGAAAGCATGATCAACTTGAGGCTTTACACTTGCTAGAATTCTCTCCCAAGTTCTGGAAAAATGGATATTGAAACTAGACATAAATTCATTGGGAGCTCTTTTAATAGTAGATAATTGTTCAATGAGAGACAAATGATCTGAGTTGTCTTGGAACTGTTTCAGCAATTTTCACCTAAAATATCCCAAGTTCCTATGCTTCCAATTTCTAAATTTTTGTACCATTGCAAGGCTTTCCCTTTAAAAGATGTAGCTAAAAGTCTTAGAGCTACATCTTCATGAGTGATATTATGGACTGCACATAGGGTTGTAACATCTTTGATATGTTCAACTTGGTGTAACTTGATTTTCACTTGTAAATGATGGCAAACTTTTCATGGCAGCATTGGGAATATCATGATAAACTGGAATTACTAATGGGCTGCCATTAGTAAAGGGCACAAAATTCCTAGGTGGTTGTTGGGCCATTGGAAAAATTGGGATATTGATAGAAAAATTTATACATGGTGAAGGAATATTAGGAGGAGGGTTACCAAAACCAGGTCTATTATAAGGCAAAGTATTACCAACTCTTCTCCTTCTAGCAAGAATTCAAAGGTAAAGAAACAAAATCAGAAGGAATCCCTCTTACCGATGATCTTGTAGTCACTTTAGGCATGGAACATGCTGCAATACTGTTTGAAATCAGCTTTACAGAGTCGCCAAAAGATGATAAAATCTTTAGAATAAATTAGCTGCAGTTTTCTCCCAAAAGTGACTTTTAATTTGTTATAAATCTAGTAGATCTGAAAACTCACATGCAGATCTAATTCGTGGTCCCACTGGGCATGCCAAAAATGTTATCTCTCGAAAGTGCACCCTGTAGAGAGATGGTTACAGGTTTTCTAAGCTTTCACAAATGATCTCTCTTTCATAGATACAATGGAAACACCTCAGGTCTGTGGGTATACCTATTTTGAGGTGAGTCTTGATATCAAGGCCGGTTCCTTATTGGTGTATACTAAACTACTTTCTAGGAGTTTTAGGGTAAAAGATGACTGTAAAAATGATTAAAACTAAGGTGATACACCAAATTTGTATGAGGGCTTTGATTGAGTGTATGCACAACTGATCTGGTGAAGGATTCTTGATGCACAAACCAATAGTTTTCTCAGAGTATCTAAGGGAAAAACACTTGATTGTACTGAGGAGAATCACAATAGTACTAATAAGTTAACATGCACATTAAATTTAAGCAGAAAGGACTAAAACTTGTAGCAGGGTAAGGTGGTTGATCAGGGAATTTGCATTCACAAGATTAATATAACATACACAAGACTACAAAGTAACTTGGAAAGGTAGAAAACACTTCACACTTAGAGGGCAAAATTGGCAAAATTTGCTTCAGTACTCATATATCCAAAAGTCCTCCAGAATTCCCCCTTTGTGCTTTGCCAAGGCACACAATATATAGCAAAATAAAATAAAATCCACCCCTTCCTAAAAATAGCCTAAGGCTTGTACTCACCCATGCATCCTAATTTTATCCTTTATTTAATAATAAATAAAAGGATAAAATAATACAAACTAGTACAAGAGGCATTAATAGCCTTTGATTACATCTCAGTCAATTGAAGTTGACTGATCTATTTTTAAGAAAGAGAAGGGTGAATAATTTGCTAAAAATAAGGTTGCTTGCTAGGCAAGTCTTCTTCCTTTGAGCATGCAAATTCGTCTTCTTCTCTATTTTGTCCTGTTGTGAAGGCATGTAAAAAAAAATCTCTTTATGTGAAAAAAATATTCCAAATATTTGCAATACTTTGCAAAATAATTTATCCAAAACAATCTGATTGGGACCACCTTTGTCTCTGATGCTGACACTTATTCTGTTTGCTAGTGATCACATGGATAAAATTTGAAATTCAACCCAACCTCCTTGAAGTGGGGACCACTTCTGCACTCTATAATGGTTTGGCTACCGTGTGGTCTTAGCATAGTACACAAGGGGTCGACCATTTGATATGGCACATGCCACTATATTCACCACCTTTTGATAATAACACACACACACACACGTGTGTGTGTGTGTGTGTGTGTGTGAATTTTTGCATAGTTGGTCGGCTTGATTATTGTTGATGATATAGTTTGAAAAGGAATCACCTTTTTGGTGATCATTATGGCATGTATATTTGGCTTTGTATTATTTGGAAATGACTGTGGTTTTGGAATTTTGAAAGTCAAATGCAATGATATTGTTTGTGGACACGTGGGCTGGACCCTCCCATCCCATGATGACTCACCCTTAGTGAACTTGGTGTCGGTGGTTATCACTGTGTTGAGTTAACTTTGATTTTGGTGAATCATCTGAGCCCTTGATCTCTATACCTTGCCATGTTTGATTTGATGTTGATGATCCCGAACTCACGGTTAGGGTTTTAAAGCTAGCGCATTAATTGTGGTCGGTGGCGTATTACCCAAGTGGTTTGCTTTGGATGCGAGCTTGATCTCCGACTTTGATCTCATGTACTTGATATTTTTTGAGCCATCGATTCTTAACCCTCAATTAGGGTTAGGTTAGGTTGAGCTCAAGTGGGCGAGTTAAAAAACTCAAAGTCCCTCATTTGGTCATTTCACATCTGGTTTTGAGGTGAAGCCTGAAAATTTTTATTTTTCTTATTTGTTTGATCACTTGAGCTATATTTTACTCTCGGCTTCGGTATTATGAATATTTCTTGCCTCTACATTTTGTGTTTTATTCTCTGTTTTGTATTCTCTATGCCATTGATGAGGCTTTGAAGATCCGCTTTTATGTAGAGAGGTCTCATGTTTTATTATCCGGCCACCATGGTCATTTAGCTTTATGGGCTCGGGTATATTTGTTTGTTTAATACGAACATGGCCACCATATTTTCTTGCCTAGAGTTCAATGCAATTTCTTTGAACGGTCTGTACAGTGAGATTTTGAATTCTCTGTTTCTATTCGAGCTCACCATAGAAATGATGAAGGGACTATGTATAAATTCGGCCATTTATTACGTTGGGTATCTTGTGTTCTAGGAGGTCATTTTCACGCCATTTCCAATTCGAAACTGCTTGGCTTGAAGGTGGGTTTTTCCTATTCGTATTGGAACATTTTTGAACGGTTCGGCCATAGTCGTGATTTTTTTAGTCTGAACTCATTGTAGCCATTATAACAAGGTAAGTGGCTTTTGAATCCTTGTTTGAGCCATATTTATCTTCAATGGGTATTTTGATTTTCCACACACTATGGTGCCATTTGATCTAGGCATGTGTATGTCTCTGATTCGAAGTTTGATCTCGTGTATTGTTTGTTCTTCTGAAACCTTCACATAGTTCTGGTGGACTTGGTTTTGGCCACAGTGTGTCACCATTGAAGAAGGCTTTGATCTCAAACTTGTAAATGAGTCTCAGTTTCATTGCCACTATATATTTGAGGTAAACCCTTTAGCTTTGTCTTGAAAGAAAAGAGAGTTGCCATTGATGACCAATCTGAAGCTCAATTCCTTCGCAAATAGATTTACGAAAACCCTAAACATGGTCATTTAAGCTCTTGAACCACTAATATATTTTCATTTGAGGGTATGTCTTTACTTTCTGCCTTATTTGATGGATTTATTTACTCCGTATACTCGTCATCATTTCTTCAGATGTCATACATTTTATAATGTGGTACTCGTAGATATGTGTTTTTATCGATGTTTAATGCAATCGTGGTCTTGATTTGTGAGTTTGAAACATAGTCATTATAAAATTCTCCCTTGCATCTTTGTCTCTTAAATGTGGATCTCAAATTTTACTCTACTCTTGACTTGAAATAATGTACTTCTGACAATGAATTTCTACTTTTTGGATTTTTGGGTTATTCGTAGATCTCAGAACTTTTGTTCCTCCCCAATCCAAACTGCTTTATGCATTATTTTTTGTTGGCACGTTCTTGAGAAGGGTTTCCATATTTTAATATCATGGGATAATCACGTGGCATTTATTCACTCTGTGGCATTTGTTTGTTTTTCTATGAAGATAACATGGGGTTTTGACTACAAAACTAGGCCTCCATGAATGTTTCTTTGAGCCTCACTATATAATTGTACTTTATATGATTAGCTTCTTCGCCTTTAAACTCCATCACTAGCACTTTTGAAATCTATCATTAAACTGCTTTATCTAAACTCTACAGAAATCACTTTGAAATTTTGTATCATGCTTGAACAAGTATTTGATGTGCTTATTAGAACTGATCCTTTAAGTTGAGTTGTATTCTTTAAGAAATCTGAATCATCCTCCATTTCACTATTTCTGAAAAAAATTCTCTCTTGGATAGATATAGACCTATGTGAGAACGAAACTTCTGACACTCCCGTAGATTTTTCTTTGTGAGTTGCAAACATTTGTTCACATTCTGGTGAATATATTTTGTAATTGTAATTACACTGTACTCTTTGATATCTCATAGTAGTAATTTATTCACGTGATAATCTGCATTTATTCACGGGATAATCTGTGCATTTATTCACTATATGGCATTTATTTGCTTTTCTGAAGAAGATATCATGGGGTTTTGATCTTGTTGCAAAACTAGGCCGCCATGAATGTTTCTTTGAGCCTTACTATATACCCGTAGATCCATTTATATGATTAGCTTCTTCTACCTTTAAACTCCATCACTAACACTTTTGAAATCTACCATTAAACTGCGTGAACTCTACAGAAATGTGCTTTTCTTAGTGTATCATGCTTGAACAAGTATTTGATGTGCTTATTAGAACATGCTTCCTTTGAGTGAGTTGTATTCTTCAAGAAATCAATCATCCTCCATTTCACTATTTAAAAAAACTTCTCTCTGGATAGATATAGACCATGTGAGAATGAAACTTCCGACACTCCCATAGATTTTCTTTGTGTGATTACAAACATTTGTTCACGTTCCTTGTGAATATATCTTATAACTCGTAATTACACTTGTACTCTTTGATATCTGCAATTGTTGATTTGTTTTGATATCACTATTTAGCACAAGCCTTGATTCAAATACTTTACCCTATTACTTTCATTGCATTTCTTTGATTTTCAGTTTGATATAGATGCTGGAAAAGTTGTAAATGTTGATTTTATAGGGCGAAGCCACCAATTTTTTTCTAGAATCTTCTCTCTTTCAAAATATTTTCAAACTAGACATGTTCCTTGCTTGCAAGTATCCCCTCTATTCTGAGAAAGTTGAGCTCATGAAGACCTGTAGCTTAATCTAGTCTTTGCTTGTATAGCTACTATATGATGATCTTTCATGCACAATGTTTCTTCTTAGCTTACTTCAAACTGTCATCATGAGATATATTTTGTTCACCTGTAATGGCTTCTACTTATGTTATAGATGAGTACAAACTTGCTTGAATGAATGTATTCCATTGATATTGTAGTAATTTTGTGCTCTCATATCTACTTTATTCTGAAAACTGCAACTTTAGAAAATTTGAAATTTGTGAGATTATCTTGGAATTTCAATTCACTTCAGCTGTTTAAGTTATAAAGAATTCTTTTTTGCAATTATATACTACTTTTCCTTTCATTACATCTTTGATAAGTATGTTGAAAAATATGAAATGTTTATTTACATGGTGAAGCGCTATCAAATTTTTCTAGAATCTTCTCTCTCATCCTATTTGTAATCCTTTTTGCTTTTAGCCTCACTTGTTGAAATATGATTATGCTTCTTTGCAAACTGAAAAGTGTACTTCTATCTTCCATTCTCTCTTCTAAGCTCTAACCTCTTCCATTTGTAATGTTTGTTGAACATTGAGTTGCACTCTTCCTTCTTCTTAGTTTATACTTATGACTTATTTATTTCTTTGGGCTCATGCAACCTGTACCTACACACTTAGGAAACGGTTAGGAAATATTTAGGTTTTTAGCCTCTCTTATGTCCATGTTTTCTTCTTTCTTTTTACTTTCTTCTTTACGAGTGATTAAAGCATGCATGCAATTTTCCTTCAAGTAGAATACATCTCTTGCTTAGGAGGAGATTCATATGCACAAAGTAGGATAGTGTAGAAATATGGTTTGATCCCTGAGCTCATAACTGATGATTGATTTGTTTTTCTTTTCAGGTACCATGACTTGAGGATGAAGGAGTTGGCACGGAGCTGCTCTACACAGAAGAATATACAAGGCAATGATGGGTTCACCCTCATACTCCTCTTCTTTCTCCTTCATGCATGTGTATCTTTCTTTTCAGTAGTTGTACTTTACTTTTCAGTTACATCCCATGGCTTGTATGGGAAACATTTGACTCTCCTTGTGAATAAAACATTGAATTCTATAAATGAGTTGTATATCTCTTTCTACATTTTTGCTTTCTGTATGGATTGTATAATGAACTAAACAACTCAATAACATAATTGAATGTCTTAATCATAAAGGAAAGAACATTGAGTAGAACTTGTAACATTCAGTAATGAACTCGATTTTACCGGTTCCGCACTTATCTATCTTTGCCGCTCTAAAATTTTACACTTCACCTACTCTTGCAATTGGACATTCTCATCAAGACAACATAACTATCCTTTGGGGCTTGTGTTCTTTTGTTGAGGATAGTCATGAAATTGCAGACTATGTGATCTGTTACGTTTTGTAATAGCACACATAGTTGCAGATTTCATGTAATCTTTTAAATAAAACAACAACAATGACATAATCTAATGTGATCTCCCTATCTTAGGTATACTGCATTTCGCGTGGAATGTTTCAGCTTTTTGGGAATAGAGTTGCTTCTATCCTTTCATTCCTTTTAGAAACAGATAAGGGTTAGGGCTAGGAGGAATACCTGTTGAATGTCGAGATGGTGTGCACGTACCGTAGAGAGAGATCAGGTTGATTGCGAAGAACTCCCTTTTGTCTTGGAAGGACTACCTGCAAATAAGAACACAAGACCACAAGATTTTGATTAGACAATAAATGAGGGAACTGCCTTGGGCCCAGGAAATATAAAACTTCCTTTCGAAGGTGGTCAGTTCCCCTGCTAATATAAATTAACACGAAAGATTGTAAAATAACAATTTAATTGCTTCGTTGAAACAGGTAGGAGGAAAGGCTGGTTTCTGGTTTTGAGTCACAATAACCGATACCGGTTACTGCTAACCGATATCGGTGGGGGCTATGTTTTAGGGACTTTTGGTGAGGGTCGGTTGTAGGGTGGTTGTGTTGTTTGTAAGGCTAGTATATGAGCGGGATTAGGTAACGGGGTGATGAGAGGTAAATGAATGATAGTTAGATATAATGTGTTGCTGGGTGGTAGATCTAGGAATGGATTTATGACGGCTGTGATTCAAAAGTCTAAGAAATATTATTAAAGAGAACACACAAGATGCAGCTTATTACTGGTTATTGACGAGGATGCAGGTCCGAGAAGTGTAATGACAAAGGTAGAACTCAGGTAGGATGGCCTGACAATCAGAAGATGAGATATCTCCCTCCCGATGATCAGCTGAGTATCACAGGGCTCTGATTATTCAGTTGCAGTCTTGGGCTTGGTCTCCTTCACTGCAAACTCTTCTTGTCTCTTCACTTGTCTCTTCACTTGTCTCTTGCTTGGCTCAGCAAATCCGGATTCTTTTTATCGCTTCTGATGATCCTGATTGATCCAAAAATCCTTCGACCTTTGTTTCTGGTTAGGGGAGCCCATTTACAGGGAACCGATGGTGGTTACGTAACCGACGGCGGTCGAGTAGGAACCGGTATCGGTCAGGTCAAAGTGGGCTATTTTTAGTAAAATAGCCAACTTTCCCTCCTTTTCTCCCGAGGGATTAGTTGCGGGCTTGGTCAAGTGACTAGAAGGTCGGTTTTGGGTGCGAGAAAGGGGTCATTAGTCATGGGTGTGGATGTAGACCAAGTTATAGGTCTTAATTAGATTAGTTTAGGGTTAGGCCTAGGTCATGATGAGGTGGCAAAATGAGGTGGCAGGTAAGGCGATGTGGATTTATTAATTATAAGATAATTAATAAATAATTGTGTAAGGTTTAGGTGGTGAGGTTAGGTTGCGAAATGAGATGCGGGTCACAAGGGGTCGTAAGACACAAATTTGGTGTCTACATTAGCCCCTTATTGTCGTGTAGTTTGTTTTGTAAAGCTGCACGGACAATAATATGAAGTGGTTTCCCCTGTTAAGGGTATAGGTAATCCCCCTCAAATCTATCACAGATTGAGATAGCGTGAAATCAGGGATAGGGTTGATAAAGGGTAAATGGTGTGGAGATGATGGTGAGGTGGTGAGGTAGGTCCAAAGAAGCAGACGCACGTGGAAATGCATTAGTGCGACTAGGGTACATGATTTGACGAGCAAACCAGCAATGCATAGGCAAAGGTCGATAGTTTATCCAAACAAGGGTGATATAATCCTGGTATCCAAGGCATAGGAAGTAGCTCCAGGGTATATAACGGGTAAGGTACAGGAACGTTTGGGCATGTTCGGCAGTACCAAATGGTTGGTTTGGTTGAGATAAACGTCACGGTCTAAGTCTAGGCAAAGTTGGTCGACAGATCAAGTCAAGGACCCTAATCATGCTAAAACATGAACAGGTGAGCTCGAGTGAACAAAAGTTACATGATGGGTGGATAAAAGTGTATGTTGTTGATGTTGGGCGAGGTATTTAAGTGGTACGGCCTTGGGTCGGGCTGATTGATGAGTGAGGGCCGTGGGTCGGGCCAAGTTGTTGGGTCAGGGGTCTTCAGGGTCGGGCCAAATGTTTGGGTGTACTGGGTCGAGGCCTTGGGTAAACGGGCCAAATTATTGGGGTGGTGCCTTTTAGGGTCGGGCCAAATGGTTGATATTGACCATATCGACTTAAGATAACCGGTATTAGGCATGGGTCGATACTGCATCTAAACGGCCGATGCCGGGTCGATTAGCAAATTTCCGAACAAAGTGAGAAAGAACCCTTGGGAATTTGAGTTATTGATTGGTCAGTGTCGTTTTGATGTGTGCAGGGGGGGCAGGCGGGGTTCGGGATGAGGCGATATGTGCGCCAAGGCATAAATTGTCACTTCAATCCGAGCGGATGTAACACCGCCAATAATGGACATTGATAAATCGTTTGGGGTTATAGTCAAAATCCTATTATTCACGAAATCGCACGTAACCATGCTATGTTACAATTGATTGAGAGATGGAATCCGATTTGAATACCTTCTATCCGCCAGGTGGATGATTGACATTGGAAGATGTGTTCCGTATTTTGAGACTCCCACCATTTGAGGAAGACCAAGATATCGAGCTTACCTAAGGCACCTGAGGAGCGTAGAGCATAATGAGTATTTGGTCCATATGCAAGAGATTTGGACAATGAGGTTTGACATTCACGTATGGTATAATGTATGCATGGCACCCCGAGGAGGAGCAAGGTTAAATGCAAATGATATTAATGATAAAGCGGAGGATATTATGCCCATCCCACCAGGGCGATGGGGAAGATTTCAAAAGCATTGATGTGTGTTATTTGGGAGATGATAGAAAGGAACGGACTTTGCATGGGCACCGTACATATTTGGCGAGCTATACAGGGGTTTATGGGCTTGTAGACGAAATCACGATGACGACACTGGATTGTTCATTTTATTATACATTGTTGGGCCTATGAGCACATTGTTTGTGCGTGACCAATAGGTTGACCCATCCAAATGAGAGACCGGAGTGCAGAGGTTGGGATTCAGACGATGGGTCCAGACAGAACAAGAGGCAAGATCCCAGGCCGTGACGGGTGACATTGAGTATTATAGGCAGGTATGGGAGATGGTGACGATGGCGGATATCTGTTGGAGGCCGTACGGGAACTATATGGTAACAGAGAATATAGCGGAGGAGTTGAGGGGTGTAGAGCGATTGAGGTGGATCACGGGGCACAGGCCAGGTGAGTATGAGAGGATTCCTCTAGATCGTGTGTGGCGACAATTTGGATTTGTGCAGGATATACCCCTGGCTTATAGACCATATATGAGGATCGACGCCGAGGCAGCATTCTCACCTCCCCGGCCAACACCTCCAGAAGGGCCAGAGGAGATAGCAGCTGATCGCAGGGTAATGGATGCAGGAATGACAGAGGCCTATAGATTATGGTGGGTAACAGAGCTACGCGAGGTGTACGTGATCGTCCTGACATAGCTATGATTACAGCGGAGAGAGATCGTCTGCAGAGATTAGTTCATCAGCTCCAAACGCAGGTGAATGAGGCAAGAGGATTGTTAGCGGTTGCGGAGTCACGAGCGGAGGGACTAGAGGCGAGATACCTCCATGCGAGGGAGCGTATTAACATGTTACAGGAGAGATTGGTAGATCAGTGGGCGGTACCAATAGCCGTGGTACCTTTGAGGACAGAGAGGCCCGGCGAGAGACGTCGACGATCACGATCATCACCTGGTTCGGGATGAGGCGTGAGGGTCTAAGTAAATGTTATCGAGGTATAAGAATAAATAAGGATGCCGACCTACGTGTCGATGATATAGAAGATGTATTTGTTTAACATCTAAATAAAACTGAATATGTATGTTGATTTGAGTTATGATAATAATAAGAATGCTTGTGTTTTGACTTTTTGTGTTTTGAAAAAAAAAAGGATAAAGAGGAATGTGATTAAATAGAAATACACAAAAATATTTATATTTACCACACATGATAGGTTATGGTAGGAGATGGTCGAGCTAACCTTGGGAGACCCCATGTCTCCGAAGTGCTGCCTACATAGCCCATTGCACAAAGCAAGGAGGGGCCTCAGACCGATGTAGTTCTCCCTTAAGACCAGGGAGAGGTGAATTCAGGCAATTTAGGTATGGTTAGGCAATTTGTTGGTTGGTAAAAATATTGATATTGATATTGGTAGGGTAATGTTGTTGGTGTTGGTAATGAATTGGTGATTTTGGAATAGGTAGAAGTGAAGCGAAAGTTAGCCTACCCAAGTGGTAGGGAACCATATCCTGATTAAGATCAACACATAATCCTAGATTCGAGTCAAAGAGGAAAAAGTTACTCCGTAGTTGAAAAGAGCTAAACAAACCACATATTAATGCAGGATGAGCTTGAACCCCTAGGTACCGTGCATAGACGAGAAGTCAATAGGTGAAAAGAGTTGTATGATCACAATATATCGGATATACGTCACGTCCCTTGAGTTTAAACAAATGGTGAGGTGAGGTGGATGGTATAGCTGAGGTACGGAGAACTTGTTACAAAGTGAGTGTTCTGACGAAAGAGAACCTACCCTAAATAGACAAGTCCATGACTCAAAAGTTCTTTTGAATGTGGCTTTTATTTTACTGAATATAGACTGATCGATGCGGGAAGTCTACAAGGGATATTGATCGTACTATTCTTGAGGTCTTCACGAAGCTGATCAATGCGAGAAGCTTCTGATAAAGGCTGACTGTGTATAGCTGTCCTTCAAGGGAGCAGTCTATTTATAGTAGCAGATGTGATTTTAGTGCATAGCTGTCCTTCGGGGGAGCAGTCTATATATAATAGCAGCAATAGTTTGGCATATAGCTGTCCTTCGAGGGAGCAGTCTATATATAATTTAGAGAGCCAGATGTCCTTTTGGCGTAAAGCATCTAGTTTGGTAGAAAGTTTGACTCAAGAAAATCCCATAAGCATATAATTAAGAATGTGTCATTTTAATACTTTGAAGTCATGGACTAGACTAAAAAGGGAAGGCATCGTTAAGGGGAGGTGGGAATCAAACTATGTGAGCTTGATTTGATTGTAAGATGTAGGAAACAAAGTGTATGTAATGGTAAATGAGCTCAAGGGACGAGCGGTAGGTAGATAAGAAGTGATATAACACTAAATTCAACAGTAGAATGGTCGAAGATGCAAGGCATTAAGGGGTTCAGGCTCAGGTTTACCATTAAGCGAAGCTAAACGATAAGTGCCTGATCCATAAGTGTGAGTGATTATGTAAGGCCCAATCCAATTGGGAGCAAATTTTCCACGTTTGCTCTTTTCTAGTTTGGTTACATGTTGATTCTCTTTGAGGACAAGATCACCAACCTTAAAGGTACGCTCATGAAGTCGCTTATCATAAGCACGCTTGATGCGCTTTTGATAGATTTGAAGGTGATCAAGAGCTGTAAGACGACGCTCGTCAAGAAGCTCCAATTGGGCTAACCGCTCTTGGCGGAAATCATCGTTGGTGAGAATATCCTGAAGAGATATTCTGAGGGAGGGTATTTGTATTTCGAGAGGCAAGACAACCTCAGTACCATATACCAAAGAAAAAGGTGTGGCATTAGTGGAGGTACGAATGCTAGTACGATAAGCCCAGAGGGCAAAGGGGATGTGATCGTGCCAATTTCTTCCGGACTCATTGACAACTTTCATGAGAATTTTGGTTAGGGTTTTATTAGAAGATTCAGCTTGTCCATTCGCTTGTGGATAATAGGGTGATGAGAAACTAAGTTTGATACCAAAGTTGTCACAAAGGTCTTGCAACAACCTATTTTTGAAAGATTTTCCATTATCTGTTATCAGGCGATGAGGAACACCAAAACGACAGATAATGTGGTGGTTAATGAACTCTACAATTTTTTCTTTTTTAGTTGAAATGAGCGGAATAGCCTCCACCCATTTTGTGTAATATTCGGTTGCTGTGATTATCCATCGGTGACGTTGCGAAGAGGACGATGAATCTCACCAATAAGGTCTAAACCCCATCAGAGAAAGGCCAAAGATCTCGGGCGACCTGTAGCGGGTGGCTAGGAGTATGTTGAAGGTTGGCATGTTGTTGACACATAACACAACGCTTAACATATTCGTAGCAATCGTTATTGAGAGTAGGCCAATAATAACCTAGGCGAAGGATTCACTTGGCCACGGCAAGGCCGCTAAAATGTCCACCACAAATACCGTCATGGACCTGTTGGATGGTATAGGTGACCTCCGCGCCGGTTAGACATCGAAGGAGGATGCCATCAAAACCACGTTTATAAAGGAGTCCCCCCATAATGACATAACGAGAAACGCGTTTAAGAAAAGTGCGTTTGCCGGTACTAGTAAGGGCAGGTGGGAGAACAGAGGTTGTAAGGTAGTCGTGAAATTGGTGATACCAGGTATCCTGCGAATTAGCAGACACATTATTTATCATACAAACAACCGGGGCTGAGTAAGATGGGGCAAAGAGTTGTTGGACCAAGACGAAAATGTCGAGTCAGGATTGATGAAGCTGAATTTGCGAGGCTAAGCAAGCCATAGTATCCGCAAATTTGTTAGTGGAGCGAGGAATGGTTTGGATAGAATAGTGAGTAAATAAGGCTAGAAGTGAATCCACGTAGCGTTTGTACTTTTGAAGTTCCTCATTTTTACATTGGTAGATGCCCATAACTTGATTGACTACCAATTGAGAGTCGCCGAAAATATTGATAGATTTGACACCTAAGTGTAACGCAACCCGAGACCTGTAACAAGGGCCTCGTATTCCGCAAAGATTATTAGTGCAGGGAAATCGAGTCGAAGGAAAGAGGCATAGGCTCAAAGCGCCGAGAGGAATGAGAACAACGCCGGCTCCTCCGCCGCGCTGGCATTTGGATCCATCGAAGAAGAGGGTCATTGGATACGACTCCTCCCTGAGGGAAAGAGTAGCGATGAGTTCGTCAGGGAAATTAAAATTAATAAATTGTGCCCCGGGTAGAGGGGCTTCCGCGAGTTGATCTGCGATGGTTTGTCCTTTGATTGATTTCTGGTGGACAAACTCAAGGTCGAGGTCGGCGAGGAGCATGAGCCATCGGGCGATGCGTTGGTTTAGATGGGGTTTGGCATACATATAATGGATGGGGTCCGTGTTGGTGATGACGAAAGTTTTGTGATTCAGGAGGTAGTGTCGAGTTTGGTGGCCACGAATGATAGGGCTAGGCACAACTTTTCTACATGTGTATACCTAGTCTCATAGTCCACCAAAGTACGACTTATATAATAAATGGCTTGTTCGCGATTCTCGGAGTCACGATGTGCAAGCATGGCCCCTACAGCGTGGTCGGTGGCGGAAAGGTAAAGGTAGAAAGGGCGGTCATCCTGAGGTGGGATAAGCACGGGTGGCTGCAAGAGATAAGCTTTGAGAGCCTCAAAGGCTTGGTGGCACTCTTCGCTCCATTGAAAGTCAATGTCTTTTTTAAGGAGGTGATGAAAAGGTTGACATCGATCCGAGAGTTGGGAGATGAAACGCCGGATAGATTGGAGCTTACCTTGTAAACTACGCAATTGTTTGAGGTTAGTAGGTGGGGGCATTTCTAGGATAGCTTTGACTTTAGATGGGTCGACCTCAATGCCACGCAAAGAGACGATAAAGCCAAGAAGTTTTCCCGAAAGGACACCAAAGACACATTTCTTTGGTTGAAGACGGACATAATATTGTAACAGGCAATCAAAAATAATGGTTAAAACATCGAGATGTTCACTACGATGTTTAGATTTGCCAAGAAGATCATCGACGTAATCTTCAAGGATAGTGTGCATAATGTCATGAAAAATGTAGGTCATAGCCCGCCGATAGGTCAGCACCAAAGATTCTTAAGGCCAAATGGCATTACACGATAATGTAAGGTTCCCAAGGAGTTATGAAGGCAGTTTTATGTTGATCGGCAGGGGCAACCAAAATTTGGTTGTATCCTGAAAAGCCATCCATGAGAGAGAGCATCTCATGGCCCGCAGTGAGATCAACAAGTTGGTCAATACTAGGTAGGGGGAAGTCATCCTTAGGGCAAGCGAGGTTAAGATCCCAGAAATCCGTGCATATCCGAAGTCCCCCCGTCGCTTTAGTGACAGGTACGATGTTAGAAATCCATTGAGGATAGTCAATAGGTAGGATGAAGGAAACAGAAAGGAGTCATTGAAGCTCCTCTTTGACCAAGAGGGCAATGCGTGGATGCATTTTTCTCAATTTCTGTTTAATTGGTTTGGAATCGGGTTTCAGGGTAATGTTATGGACAGCAATGTCAGGATCAATTCCTGGCATGTCAGCGTAGGACCAAGCGAAAGCTTGGTTGTGAGTACGGAGAAAGGTAGTAAAGGCGACCTGTTCTGATGCGCTAAGGGATTGTCCGATCTTCACAATGTGAGGATCCTCCTCCGTGTGGATGTTGATTTCTATAGTAGACTCGTTCAACATGGTTTGAGTTTCAGATGGTAAGGCGCGTTGAATATAAGAGTCGTCCGCACCAAGGTAAGTGAGGATGGAGTCATCATCCTGGCACTCAACAACGTTAATCAAGGTGAGTCCTCTTCAATCATGTCCGGATACGTAAGGGGATAGAAGAGGGTCCTCATTATCGCGCTTGATAAGTGAGAGGACCTAGGAAGATAGCATTTATGAAAAAAAAAAGTTAGGAGGGATAGATTCGGGATCTATCGACTCGTGGGTGATGAAGGCAAAATGGGTGATGATGGTTCTAAGTAGGGGGGTGACGTCGCCATCTTCCGTAAGACAATCGACACGAGGTTCCTTCGGTGTAAGTGTTCCCGAAATCCGAGACCACTACGATCATTGTGCTTGCGAGTAGTTACAGGAATGATTGTATGTCGGCCTTGTTCATAAAGACCAAAACCAAAGCCTTTCCAAGCACAGCGAGTCAAGAAGGTAAGGGCGAAACGACGATTTGTCAGGTATTGGAAATCGGATTGGAAGGGAACCACACCAAGAGGAGGCTCAGGGGCAACGGAAGATGCGTCGACACCCCCATATGTTAGGTTAGTGCGGCAGTGAGGTGGTCCGTAGGGGATTACTTCCCCCACACGACGGTCATAGGTAGGATGTGCATGTACCTGTCCGTACTCCTGTGGGGTATGGAAAGAACTAACGTTATATAGGCGATACTCCCCCAGCGTAAGGCATTGAAAAACATCTACTAAGGGGTCTCATGGTTGGGATGTTAGCTGCGGGAAGGGAAGTGGTTTTTTGACGGTGATTTCATGGGTCGAAGGTGTAGGTGCTGTTGAAGTGAATGGTAGAGGTGTGGTCAGTGGATGGTTGGGTTGGATGAATGGGTGTCTTGATTGGTACAAGCACATCATTAGGGCGATATAACATATTGCAGGTTTTGAAGGGGGGAGGATCAGCTTTTACGGTGTAAGACTTCCCCTCGTACTCAAATTTTATGCATCTATGTAAGGTTGAGGGAACGCATCCCATAGCCCGGATCCAAGGGCGACCTAGCAATATATTGTATTGGAACTCTCCCTCAAGGACATAGAAGAGTTCGGGTAAAGTACGTGGTCCTACACGAATGTTAAGGATCACGGTGCCTAAGGTAGAGGTAATAGCATCATTGAATGACCGCAACATGATGGGGTTGGCACACATGTAGCTAGAAGGGATATTCATTTGTTGGAAGGCTTTTGAAGAGATGATGTTTAGGCTAGCGCCCCCGTCGATCATAACACGACGTACCCGAATGTCCCGGATGTAAGCTGAGATGAAAAGAGCAGGGTCAGGATCTTCTGTACCAAAGTCAACAATTTCGCCTTCGAGAAACCGATCAGCAGCAAACTTGTTGTATAGAGACGTAGTGGTCAGGCGTAGGTTGTTTGGTGAGGGAAGCAACATGATTGGGTGTTAGAATGGAGGTAACAGGTAGGGTTTCATTAGGTAAGACCTCGATCCCTTGAAGGATTTCAACGAGAGCTTGTCGATGAGATTCAGAAGTCTGAATGAGATCATACAGTGTCATTTTTACAGGTGATTGGTGAAGCTGTTTGATCATGGCTCGGTGGGCAACTCCATTAGAGACGGGGTAAGCGGGTCCACGAATAACCACTTTAGGTGGTGGTGCGATCGGGATGGTGGACGGAGAAAGAGAGGACGCAGGTGTGCTTTCTTTCGCTTTCTCGTTGTTTTTCGCGCCTCGAGTAGCAACACTAATCATATTAATCTCGTGGACCTGAGATGAAGATGGTCGGGATAAATCATGGTCTTCGAGAGGTGGGGTTGTAATAATGATAGATATTGGTGAGGCGGGGACAGGTGGTATAGGAGAGGGAATTGAAGCTAAAGGTCTCTCCCTTCGTAAGTTGTCTTTCTTAACCTTTCTATCTGAGAGAGGTGACTGACGAAGGATGGCTTTTAAAGCTTTGCATCCCTCCACATCATGTCCTGGTGTGCGGTGATAAGCGCAGATTTTAGACTCATCATAACCTATAGGTCGAGGTTTAGACGGGTCATAAGGTCTAAGTGGGGGTAGAGAAATGGTCGCATTCTCCACCAACATAGCAAGGATTTTGGCGTAAGATCCTTTGAGTGGGTCAAAATCGGAGGAGGATGAGGGTATTGATTGAGCAGGTTTCGGTAATGTTCGGGCATGGTTGGTTCGTACGGGTGGTGGTTTAGCCAAGGGGTGTTGACACGTGGTTTTAACTAAACGTGGTTTCTTTGGCGCAGGAGCTACGTTTAGCTGGTTAGATGATGAGGCTCCAGATAACGTGGTATCCAGAGACAATGGCGACAAAAGAGGAGTGACGGCAAACAAGTCCTTTGATGATGAAATTTGTTTAGGGTTGATGGGTGGACAGGATACGTGAGGTGACAATGTTGATATACCCTTAGATCTCTGTATGGGTGTAGAAGGCGTAGGTCGTTTTAAAGAAAACGCAGGAGGTATGATATATTGATGCAAGGTGGAGGGATGAGGTCCCAATATGGAAGGTAGGTGTGACGATGATGGTTTTAATTGTGATAGAGGCACGGATTGAGGTTGTCTCCTAAGTGGAGGGGCGGCTTTATTTTTGGATAAATCTAGTCGCTTAGGCGGGTGTGTTAGACTGGGTATTGGTGAGGTCCCAAGTGTAGGGGAAGATTTGGTTAGGCTGACAGAGGTGGATGAGATACTGGGTAGAGATGCGGGGGGTGAAGATGAGGACATAGGCATTTTGAGTTTCTGTAAACACTTCGGGTATATGGTAGAGGTGTCTGGATCGGTCATCTACATTTGAGTAGAATAGGGGGTACTCAAACGTTCCCATAGGACTCGTCTATCTTCTGGAGAATGACAGTCTTCAGGTGTGAATTGGAATTTTTGTATGGAAGAAAGGTGGGTTGTGATTCCGGTCCACTGTGGGTGTGATGCAGGGGGTAGATGAGGCATTGTATCAATAGGTGTTAAGAGGTCAACCGGTCGCTGAAAAGATTTAGGCGATGAAGAACTAATAGGTAGGAGGGCATGTTTGAGAGGATCCGTCATGGTTAAAGAAGTTGGCGATGTCGGTGCAAGAGGTTTCTCGTCTAAAGATGACAAAAGGAGTGGCGAGCCTTCCTCTTGTGCAGCAAGAGCGGTAAAAGGGGACGTTTGGGAAATAGATAGGTTAGATAACATCCGCTCGCAATCTTGTAGGGATGTGGTGTAAGAAGACTCATCTATTAGAAGAGAACTCTGGGCAGTTAACTCCTTTATGGGTAAAGGAATGATTTCGCTTTGGCTTGATGGTGGTGAAGGAGGTTCGGGCCCCTGGGTCAGTGAAGAGGCTTGATTCAAAATTTTCTCGATAGAGGCTTTTGGCTGGGAATCGAAGACTGCATGGATCTCATGAACACTCTCCTCGGCTAAAATATCTTGGTTTAGATTACTGTTAGAAGAATGATTCGGGAATGGTTTGTTGAATATTTTCAAATTTCGGTTAGCAGGGGCGTTAGGATTATCGAGGGCTATATCCCCCACATCAACCATTTCCTGCACTATGTTTTTCAACATCTTGCAGTTCTCATGACTGTGTCCCTTTACGCGGTGGAAGTTACAGAAGTCATTTTCTTTGTACCAAGAAGGTATGGCGCGAGTGGAATCAAACCCGGAGTGAGGTTTAACAGGAGGTAAGGTAATGGCTCCTGCTTTAAGCAATTTTTCCAATATTACACCATATGTTTCTCCCAAGGGAGTGTAGTTGATGGGCTCTGCTTTATACTTATAGGTGGTTTTTGGCGGGGTATTAGACGGTGGTTGGGATTTGACCATCACCGCGTGCACGGCTCCTTTTGATTTCGAAGCAGTCGATGGGTGAGGATTGGTGGTGTTAGGTTTGTTGGTGGAATCTGGAGTCCGAAATTGGGGTTTTTGTTGCGCAACCGCAATTTCTCTTCTTCTAAGGCTCGAATTTCTAGTTTCCGAGCCATGGTAAAGGCCTCATCAAATGTGCGGAAAGTTTGAATTTGAAGGGTAGGAGAGATGTGCTTAGCGCATGCCCGCGTAAAAAGTTCAATAAGTTCAGCCTGAGGCAAGGCATATGTAAGTTGGTTGATAAGGCCCCGCCATCGTCCAACGAAATCTGCGATAGATTCGTCTTCAAATTGTCGGATGGCATAGAGGTCGGTGATAGATACTTTCTTGGCAATGTTAATGGAGAAATGATCCAAGAAAGATTGGGCTAGTTGGTTAAAAGAGAAGATTGAGTGTTGGGTTAAAGCACTGTACCACTCCAAGGCGGGTCCTGATAGGGACATGGGAAAGGTGCGGAGTAACAAAGCATCATCATGAGCAATCAAATAACAAGCATGTCTAAATGATCGCAAGTGTTGTTGAGGATCCTCTTTACTATTAAAACGAGTAAATTTCAGCAATTCCCATTGAGGAGGATATGAATGAAGAGGGACAGAAGGGTGAATAGGCTCCCGACAAACTTGCTCGTATGTCAAGGCGCTACGACTTCCCGAAACAGAAGCCTCCAGATTTTGCATTTTGTCCATCATTTGTTTGATGAAATCCATGGTTGGATGAGATGATGGTGCGGTTGTGGTAAACGGAGGCAAATTGGGCCAAGGGCCTCCGCTAGACAACGGTGAGGTTAAGTGCTGATAAGGTATGGAGGATGAATATGTTGAGGTGACCGAATAGGGATGTCCCATATAAGATGTTGAGGTCACAGGATACGTGTATGGGAATGAAAAGGTAGGCGGAGCTTGAGAAGGAAAGCTCGTGTGGATAGGTGGCAGAGAGCAAGTCATGAACGGAGCAGTCTGCAAGAGAGATGAGGTAGGAGCAGTCGGCGGTAATGATATGTGGGGTCCAAGATTAACCAAAGGAAAGCCAATCTGTGTCGTATGAACCTCTGAAGCCGTCGATTGGGAGACGGGGCTAAAGATGTAGGAAGCAAGGCGGTGTTATCAGGCAGAGTGGGAGCTAAATGAGCAGCTATACTAATAGGCATGCCAACAAGGAGTTGACCATCGGCGTACGGTCAGGGGCATGAGACAAATAGTATTGTACAGCACTAGGATTAGCATCCAGAAATTTGGCAAATTCCTTATCTCCTACAGGAATTTTGGGGATCTCACTGGTGTCCGTAGGGTTCCCTATAGAATGTGAAGGGGGTGATTCAGGCAAAGGCACAGAGCAAGCATGTGAAACCATGGCGGCGGCTTGCTTCCGAGTGATAACAACCATGGACAAGAGTACCCAGTAGGGTTTCAATCTATCGAGAATGTAACAACTGCACTTAATGGTGAAATTGGTAGGTTGCTGGTTTGTCAGAAACTGTAAAAGACAGTAACCGATATCGGTCTGATAACCGATGTCGGTTAGACTATAGCCGACGTCGGTCAGTTAACCGATATCGGTGTAATAAGACTAGTATAAGAAAATATAAGAAGCTACTGACTTGATTGTTAACAAAGCTTAGTACATTTATCAATTGTTCTGAGGTGATGACAGAAGACAGTGTATAACAGAGAAAACAAAACTGAAAACAAACAAGATGCACACGCAAATCCAGAGACTAACCCTAGGGTTAATTTAAATTATCGTGGGCTTATGCCTTTAGACGTAAAATGATGTCAGAATCCTAAAAGAAGACTTAGAGGAAATGTCAAGTTTGTTTTGGCTTATAAGGTTACCTCAATCGGGCGGAGGAATACCGCGGAAAAGGGGGGATGTTTTGAGCTGTTGTGTTAATTATGAAGTGATTCGGTATGTGTTGTGTAGTGAAAGTAAGATTAATTTCCTGTCAATACCGTGGAAATCACCCCCACGTGTACGACCTGTTACTTAGTCTATGTTCACTAGAATTGAAAACAACAAGCAAGAATGTAATGCACGTGTTTTAAACCCAAATCGAAAATGATATTCGATGAAGCAAATAAGATGACTTTCACTAATGCAAAACTAGGAAAGCAAGACAAATTCCTTTACTAAATATAACAAAAACAAAGAACAACAAGTATGCTCCCTAAATGAAAGCAAACAAGAGAAACAGAAACCCGAAATGGGTCCCACCGGGCGTGCCAAAATGTTTCACATGAATGTTTCAGCTTTTTGGGAATAGAGTTGCTTCTATCCTTTCATTCCTTTTAGAAACAGATAAGGGTTAGGGCTAGGAGGAATACCTGTTGAATGTCGAGATGGTGTGCACGTACATCAGAGAGAGATCAAAGTTGATTGCGAAGAACTCCTTTTGTCTTGAAGGACTACCTGCAAATAAGAACACAAGACCACAAGATTTTGATTAGACAATAAATGAGGGAACTGCCTTGGGCCCAGGAAATATAAAACTTCCTTTCGAAGGTGGTCAGTTCCCCTGCTAATATAAATTAACACGAAAGATTGTAAAATAACAATTTAATTGCTTCGTTGAAACAGGTAGGAGGAAAGGCTGGTTTCTGGTTTTGAGTCACAATAACCGATACCGGTTACTGCTAACCGATATCGGTGGGGGCTATGTTTTAGGGACTTTTGGTGAGGGTCGGTTGTAGGGTGGTTGTGTTGTTTGTAAGGCTAGTATATGAGCGGGATTAGGTAACGGGGTGATGAGAGGTAAATGAATGATAGTTAGATATAATGTGTTGTTGGGTGGTAGATCTAGGAATGGATTTATGACGGCTGTGATTCAAAAGTCTAAGAAATATTATTAAAGAGAACACACAAGATGCAGCTTACTGGTTATTGACGAGGATGCAGGTCCGAGAAGTGTAATGACAAAGGTAGAACTCAGGTAGGATGGCCTGGCACTCAGGAGATGAGATACCTCCCTCCCGATGATCAGCTGAGTATCACAGGGCTCTGATTATTCAGTTGCAGTCTTGGGCTTGGTCTCCTTCGCTGCAAACTCTTCTTGTCTCTTCACTTGTCTCTTGCTTGGCTCAGCAAATCCGGATTCTTTTTATCGCTTCTGATGATCCTGATTGATCCAAAAATCCTTCGACCTTTGTTTCTGGTTAGGGGAGCCCATTTACAGGGAACCGATGGCGGTTACGTAACCGACGGCGGTCGAGTAGGAACCGGTATCGGTCCAGTCAAAGTGGGCTATTTTTAGTAAAATAGCCAACTTTCCCTCCTTTTCTCCCGAGGGATTAGTTGTGGGCTTGGTCAAGTGACTAGAAGGTCGGTTTTGGGTGCGAGAAAGGGGTCATTAGTCATGGGTGTGGATGTAGACCAAGTTATAGGTCTTAATTAGATTAGTTTAGGGTTAGGCCTAGGTCATGATGAGGTGGCAAAATGAGGTGGTAGGTAAGGCGATGTGGATTTATTAATTATAAGATAATTAATAAATAATTGTGTAAGGTTTAGGTGGTGAGGTTAGGTTGCGAAATGAGATGCGGGTCACAAGGGGTCGTAAGACACAAATTTGGTGTCTACAACTTCACCTATTCTATCCATCGTAACAAAGTTTTGAGTTGCCAATTTTACAAAAGTGCAAAATTGTCAACATTGCCTTCTTATGATGAGGCAAGAATAATTGTGAAATTGCTTCAATTCGAAAGGATTAATAACTAAACCTTTTCTGAAACAATATGTCCAAGTAATTTACATTGATGGACTAAAAATCTAGAATTTTGGGATTCTGTGATATTCCAAACCGCTTTGCAAAGTGAAAAGTCTGCCTTAGATGCATAAGATGATCATCTCAATTGTTTGAAAATACAAGAACATCATCTAAATAAACCAATATACATTATTTAATAGAATGTGAAAATCTATTTCCATTGCACGTTGAAACATTACACTGACATTGGAAACTCCAAAAGGCATTCTTTTGCAAGCACAAGTACCCCACTTTGTAGTGAAAGTCAAGCTTTGATCCTGTCTTCTTCACATATAAGAATCTGCTTCCATCCGCTATAACCATCCAAAAGGGACAACCTGTCTGAACCTGAAACTGTTCTTAAAATGTGATCCATGTTGGGCAGTGGATAATGATCTTTTAACAAAGATTTATTAAGATCTCTAAAATCCACACATAGCTAAATTTCTCCATTCTTTTTCTGAACAGGAACAAGATTAGCTACCCAACTTGAATGTTTGACTGAAAAGACAATACCTGATTCAATCAACTTGGATAACTCTTTTCTCATCAAGGGTTTAATCTTAGGATTTATAGGCCTTTGTTTTTACCTAACTAGCTTAGAATTTGGCTGTAACTCTATGGTATGTTGAGCTAAACTAGGATCAAAACCTCTCAGATCTTGGTATTTCCAAGAAAAATATCTTTGAATTCTTTACACAAATTAATAAAAGACTATTTTTCAACTTGAGGAACATACCTTTTCGATAAATAATTTCTTTTCATCATCAACTAAGATCTCTTTGTAGTTATCTGTGTGAGTTGAAATCTTGCCTTTATCCTTTCTTAATTGATCATCAGAACTGAAAATATCTTCTAGTGTGACCACTTTGGGAAGCTTGTTTGTATTTAATTGAACAATCTAGTCACTATATAAATGTTGCAGTTTTTCTTGATTTACTATAGAAAATTTAGCTTCTTGCTATAGATTTGCTCATCATCTTTGAAAAATTGCCAATTTTCTTCATTATTAGGTACTGAAGGTCTGATAATCAATTTTATATGTTGATATACTTTGATGTTTTCGATCCGTTCTAGCACCTCAAAGCTAGCCAAGCAACTGTGCAAGTCATGCATCTGCATGTTTGTTTTCACTTGGAATAGATTGCATATTAATAACATCAAAATCCTCCATTAAGTTTGAAACTCTATGTTTGTAAGATTTTAGTAATGATTTCTTACAAATATTAAAGTTTTTTACTTGATTAATCACTAACTCTGAATCACCAAAAACTTACAACATGTTGATACCTCTTTTTTCTGGCCCATTGTAAGCCATGAATGAATACTTTGTATTTAGTTGCATTACAAGTACAAGATAATTTCATACTTAAAGCTGAAAAATACCTTTCATTTGTAGGGGAAGTGAGCATCAAACCTACACCTTGTTCTTTTTTATTCTTGGCTCCATCAAAATGAAGCTTCCATAGCCCTTTTGCTATTTTTTTTGTTTTGGACAAGGGAATTGGTGCATTTTCTTCATGCAAACAATAAATGCTGAATAAATATTCTTCTGCTTCTTTGAAATGATTATTAGCATGTTCTTTTTGAGTTTTTTCATCCATAAACAAATTAGAAACACCATCTAATGCAGAAACATGTGTTGTAACGTCAAAATCAGATTGATCTATAGCTGCATAATTTGCTTTGCAACATTTGAAGCATGAGGCTCAATATGAAATCTATCTAGAGGCTCTGAATTAACAATAACTTTAGTTCCATACCTTGTAGTAAAGAATAAGAATGACCAATCTGAAGAAAGATAACCTCCTATCTTTGTTGTAAAATCTCTTGATAAACACAAAGCAAAGTAGGGAGGTAAATCTACAACAGTAACATCTTGTAAGATAGAAACATTTGGACAAACATGTAAAGTTACCTCCAAATTTCTAATGATGCAAATTGTGTTAGTTTTTGTTCCATCTAGTTGCAACACACTTTTCTTTGTAGGTTCATACTTGTAGGCCTAATTTTTCTGTAATTGCTTTAGGCATTACTTGTGCTTCTTGCACCACTGTCAACCATGCAGTTATGAACTAAATGATCTCCAATAATCAAAGATAGATAAAAGGGTGGTGGTTTTTAATATCATGAGCATTAAAAACCTTTTATACCATCCACTTAACCTCTTCATGCTATCTTTCTCCATTGTACTAAGAACCATGTCTGATTTTCTGAGCTTCCTTTTCTACTGGTTTTGAAGAAATTTGCAACTTAACAAGCTCATGAGAAAGTAACTCTTATTGTCCTGGAATACTTAGAGCATCCCATAATGAAATATTAATATTATGTTTTTTCATTACCTCAACAATATTAAAAGAAGCAACAGTCTTTGAAAAAACTTCTATAGTTTTAGCATAAGCTTTAGCAAAAAATGATTCTGCTTCATTTAACAACTTTTGAAATATAAGGTATGAATAATCTTCTAGGATCATGCTGCAATTGTTTTTGTTGCTCTTTAGGAGCTGAATTGCTTGTTGTTTTTGAAGGAACAACAAAGTTGTTTGCTATTTTTTGACCTGTACTTGCTATTTTATCAGTGACTATAGGCAAAACAAGTCTATTTTGTTGTTTTTCTTTATCTTGAGCCTTTTCTTGAGACCTAGTTATGACTTTGCAATAAAATCTTCCTCTCCAAAGTGACTAGATTCTATTTTGGTGGTTTCGACTATGAGCATCTTGCTGCCCACCCTCCATTTGAGGCATAAATAATGCTTCAGTCGAGGTTGTATGCAACAAGGCTTATATTCATGAATGCATTTAGACAATTAAGTAGTGAATGAGGCTGATTACAAGGTGGACACCATTCTTCTGAAACCATATTAACTGGAATAAGAGTGCTAGATGAACTAGGAGCCTTTGGATCAAACTACCTTGGCTGATATGACTATCTCTAGTTCTAATTTTGCTAAAAGGATGCCTATTCTACTAATAAGAAGTTTGGTAAGGCCTCGCTAAGTTGAGCTAGTTTGTTCTTAATAGACGTCAATTTATTCCCCATAGTCTCAAATCCTTAAATATATCATCTAATGGAGCTATAACAATAGGCTCTATAATGGTAATAGGCTATGGAACAAGTGCCAAATATGCTATAAGAGGCATTAAGGCCTTGGGGCTAATTTTCTAGCTTGAATAAGGTTGTTTTCGCCCTAATGGCAATATCATAAGACTGCTGGGAGAGTATCTCCTCCCATAGATTGAATCATGGTTGAAATATCACTATTTAAAGATCTGAGATAATATAGAAATACATGATCAACTTGAGGCTTAATATTGGATGGAATTATTTCCCAAGTTCTAGCAAATCTGATGTTAAAACTAGCCATGAATTCATGAGGAGCTCTTTTGATTGTAGAAAGTTGTTCTATGAGAGATAGGTGATCAGAATTGTCTTGAAATTGCTTAAGTAATTTATCTCCTAACTCATCCCAAGTTTCTATACTCCCTATCGGTAAAGTTCTGTACCATTGCAAAGCTTGTCCTTTAAATGATGCAACTAAAAGTCTTAAGGCTACATCTTCATGAGTTATATTATGAACTACAAAAAGGGATGCAATATCTTTAATGTGCTTTGTAGGGGTAATATGATTTTCACCAGTAAATGAAGGTAAACCTTTCAGGGAAGCAACATGTATATCATGATAAACTTGAATTACTAAAGGGTTGTCATTAGTAAAGGTCACAAAATTTCTAGGTGGTTGTAGAGCCATTGGAATAATAGGGATTTGAAAAACAAGATTAATACGTGGTGAAGGAAGATTAGGAGGAGGGTTGCCAAAAATGGGCCTATTATAAGGTAAGGTATTTCTAACTCTTCTTCTTCTTGTAAAATTCAAAGGTAAAGAAATAAACTCAAAAGGAATTCCTCTTACCGATGATCTTGTAGTCACTTTAGACGTGTAACATGTTGTAAAAATTTGAAATCAGCCTAACGGAGTTGCCAAATAAATATTTTGATTTTTAGAATAAATTTTTGCATCTTGCTTCTCTAAAAGTGACTTTATTTCACTGTAAATCTATTGTAATCTATCATGCAGATCTGATTTGTGTCCCACCGAGCGTGCCAAAAATTTTATCTCTCGAAAGTGCACCCTGGTTGAGAGATGACAACAGGGGTTCTAAGCTTGCTTGATCTCTCAATTTCATAGATACAATGGAAACACCTAAGGTCTGTGGGTATACCTATTTTTGAGGTGAGTGTCTGGTATCAAGGCCGGTTCCTTATTGATGTATCCTAAACTAATTTTTGGGGTTTTGAGGGTAAAAAGATGACTGTAACTAAAATTGAAATGGGTGATACACAATACTTATTGAGGGATTTGACTGAATACTCAAATACTCGCTTATAAGCTTACTTACATCTATCTTTAACGACATACCTGGAATTTTGTTGTTGGATAAAGAATGCATCAATTCATGGTTAAGAATTATCCCTTCTGAGATTGACCTTCTTGGTACAAATCCACTATGTTCTTGATAGATTAATGCTGCCAACAATAGTTTTAATTGCAAAGTAATGACTTTAGATATTAATTTGTATATAGTATTGCATAAGGAAATATGAAGAAAATCATCAAAAGATTTAGGAATTTTGTTTTTGGGAAATAAACTTAGAAAGGTATAGTTGAAAAGCTTTAGAATACTTTTAGATTTCCTTGATTATTCCACTGCAGCCCAAGCATCATTCCTTAAGATATGCCAAAAATCTTGAAAAAAATCAGCTTGAAAACCATCGAGTCCTCGGGCTTTATTCGTTTCCTAAGAAAAATCCACTTTTCTAACTTCCTCCTTTGAGAATGGAGCCATAAGCATTTTATTCCAGTTCTTAGTTATTATTGAAGGAATAAATCTTAAAATATCCTCTTGAGCTTGCAAGGTGGAACATGAATCTCCACCAAGAAGGTTTGAAAATTATTGCATTGTCTCTTTCCTAATGTCTTCTTGTTGAGATAACAAGTTACCACCCCTAATATTTTTAATTCTTGAGATATAATTGAAAATCCTCCTTGCCTTGATTGAGGCATGATAATATTTAGTATTTCGATCACCTTCTTTGAGTCAATTCTTTCTTGATGTCTGTTTCCAATAAACTTCTTCCTTAGAAGAAGTTCACATATTTCTTCTAATAACTCTCTCTCTACGAAACTCATCTCGTCCCCATACCTTTATCAAAATATGTTCATTCAATTCCCGGATCTTCTTTTCCGCTCCGATTTTTTCCTAAAATATGTTTTTGAAATGAATGATGTTCCATTACAATAATTTATTTTTAATTAATTTCAGTTTTGAGATGATATAAACATTTTCTAACCTCTTATTTTGAAAGACGACCACCAATTTTTGATCAACTCTAAGCAGATTAAAGTCTCTTAACCAAACTAATTCAAACTTGAAGGGTGATTTTCTTAGGGCCTCATCAAAATTCATATTGATCGGAATAGGATAATGGTCGATCCGCACTGGGGCAAGATTAAACTCTCCGAGAAGAAAATATTTTTGTAACCACAAAGAATTAGCTAAGAACCGATCTAATATTTCATACATATTACTAAAACCAAGCCTTTTATTAAACCATGTAAACCACCCTTGCTTAGATTTTATATCCACAAAGGTATTATTTTGGACAAAATTATTGAAGTCTATCTAAGATTGAATATTTTGAACTATACCTCCATTTTTATCTTTTTCCGATAAAATTGCATTAAAGACCCTTCCCATAAGGATAAGAATTTCTTGCCTTGCTTCCACTTCCAAAGAAAGTTCCCAAGTTAAAGAATCCTTTTTCTCATTAAACTATTAGGTCTATAGACATTGAAGATAAAAAAGTCTTCATGATTTTCGTTTGGAATTATCTTACATAGTTGTCAATTGGAAATTTGATTTATCATCTCAACCTTTGATTTGTTCATTTTCTAAAGAATGCCCAAACCTCGACAACCCGTTGTGCATATGTAAAAAAACTAGACCATCCTTACCAACTATTTGACCAACTCACCATTTCCTTTTCTTTCATTTTAGTCTCCTATAAAAGAACCACTCCTACATCTAAAGAAAAGAGACAATGCTTGACCAAGTGTTGCTTGTTAGGGGTGTTTAAGCCCCTAACATTCCAGGATAAGACTTTCATGATTTATTGGGAAGGACTTTCACCTTCCTAGAGTCTAGATTAGAGAAGTTCAAAACTTTTGTCTTCCGATGGATACTTCCTTGTTAGCCACTTCTTTTTGGATTTGCACCCTTTGCCCCTAATGGTCTACAATTAGCATATTTCAATGTATACCACCACATTTTATTCTTGTATAAAATATCCTTTGTCACTAATGTCTCAATTTTTTTGGTTTTGTAGGTACATTGATAGGTGCATTATCGAACCTTTTCTAGCTTCAATTTGTGAAACAACACTTTCCATATGAAGAATATTACACCAATGCTTGTATTTTGCTCTCTGTGTGATAGACAAAATACTGTCGAATATCAATGTAGTATTTTGATGACCACATTTTGTAATTTTTGAAAATGTTACTCTTTATCCTCTCCCAAATATAAACAACAATGCCAACATCATATATAGTTTTAACTTTATTGACATTTGAACTTAAATTGTTATGCATCTTTCCTATGTGTGTTGCATTCTCAACTTACATCTCTGGACCCCTCTTTTGATTTCATTTCACACATGTTCTATTGCATATTAGTTTGTTGTTCACTATCACATATAGTGCATTGCTTCAGGAGGCCGTGGATTTACATTTATAACATTATTGCATTTCATATCACATAAATTATAGTTTACTCGTTGACTATCACAAATATTAGTGTGGATATTAGTTAAATGTGCTTTATTATTGACAACAAACTAATAGTAATACTTTGTTGTTAAATATCACAACTTAATATTAGTTTGCATAAATATTCCTCTCAAAAAAGGAATACTTTGTTATCACCAGATAACAAATACATATAGTGAATTGTCATGTCATACACCTTTTGTCTTCACCCGTGCTTCGAACCACCTCATTCATTCTCATGTTATCATATCCCTGCGATGGCAGAAATTTGGGTCTCGCCATGATTAGTTTGATAACAAATGATGTCCGTATGTCTTATTTGCTGTGGTTGGTTGGTTTGATCTGCTAGCGCATCTAAGCGGTGCCCTGACATTATAGTGCTTGACTCTCACTTTATCATGGCTCTATATTGGTTTTCCCCTTTTTAGTAAAGTAGCGCTCTCGGACTTCGCAATCGCTACAACTATCCAATTACTGCTAAATTTACAATGTTAACTTTGGGTTTGAACTATTGAAATTCATTGCTCTATAATCTTGAGCCCCACGCAAATTTCAATTTTATATTTCCCTCTCTCCCAACTACCTTCGTTGATAGGAATTTACTTATATTTTGGTCGTTGAAACAATTTCAACTTTCCCCACCAAAGCAAGAGGCCACATGGTAGGATTCCACCAATCTCCCAAAATAAGGTCTCTCGACGAACATGAAGGACGTGGAAGAAACCAAAGTGGATAAGTTTTCGGGTCCGGTGACTTCATAACGAGGATCCGATGGGCGAGGAACAAACACATGTCGAATTTCTGCGCACTTCCCCAAGAAGATATCCCTTGCAGACGTGAATTCCATGAAACAAGCTGCATTGTATATTCCTTCGAGTCCGGGCTTGGTCAAGGTAGTCAATGTGAAATGATCCAACTGTAAAAAAATGTGGCGAGTCTGCGACACATTTGGCCGATGGGATCTACAGGACTTCGTGATGCATAATACATCACAATTGTTAATGGTTTTGGGTTTGGGTCATGTTCTATGGACCACATGTGGAGGCACGTGTATATTTTTCACTTTGGAGATGTTCTCTATAAATATATCCTGTTGGAAAATGTCAAACTCCAATAGGCTCCTTCTCGATGGCATAATGTTGATCCAAGTGGCGAACCATGAATTTGACCTCCGATGTAGAGCATGAAGTTAAAATGTTTACCAATTTCAGTAATGCCTGATTTTTTCCAGAGTTTTGCATTCTCTGAGGAAGCTTCTCTCCACTCGTTCCGAGTTCGAATCGAGAACACCTTCACCAAAAATTTGTCACCACTGTATAAAAATCCTCTATAACCACAACCATAACTTCCAACATCGATTACATTACTATAGTTGAAGTCTCCTGGTATTCTTTTCGCTTCTTCCATTGAGATCTTCAAATCCCCTGATATTTTTTCAAAAGTGGATTGAGATAAGGGGCACAATATTTTTAGTGGATTGCGGTGTATTTTATCGAAAACCCCATCCGCTTAAAAAATGCTACAAATACACCGACTAGCATGACACTTAAAATTGTATTCATCTTCTTCTTTGTCAAACCGTCAGTGCTTGCTTGTAGGTGTTGAAGAGGTCACCAAGCCCGAACAATTAACACATAATCTCAAATTTTGGAGAAAAGATGACCTATTCATCTTCTTGAAGACACTTGAACATGGGATTTGACCTCGTGAAATTATTATAGGAAACATGTAACCATTTCAAGTTTTGAGATGGAGGGAGAAACAAGCCGTGTAATATTATTGTGAGACAAAGCCATAGACACAAGGATTGAAATTTTTTGTCGATTCACGATATAGAAGGAGGCCAACCAGACAATTATGAGAGAGAATTAGGTACTTCACACCTACTAAGCCTGTAATTTGGGCGGTGATGCTCCCAGAGAGATTATTTACGGAGATATCCATGGCTTGTAACATTTGCACTCCTCCATTTTCAGGAGGCATTGGGCCTGTTAATGCGTTCAAAGAAAAATATAAAAAGAATTAGGATTCCAGACGTTAGAAAATTCTAAAGGAACAGTGCCAGAAAGATTGTTACAACACAGATGAAGATCCTCAAGAAGTGCACATTGTCCAATTTCTGGAGGTATCCTTCCATAACCGATTTATGCTCAAATTGAGCGCTTACGATATTGCCGTGTTTCCCTATGCTACTCGGGATCAATCTAGATAACATATTGCCATTGAGATAGATATATTTAAGGACTTTCTTATGCATCTCAACTTTGTATGCATGTTTTACTTAAGTATATTTGATGTTTGATGGCAACAAAATACGTTCGTCAGCAAGAGTTAAGAGAGTCTGTTTGAGATTGGGAGTTGTCTACACCATTCCTTAATAACAAACTTGATTTGGTCAGAAATGTGAATGTAATTCGATGTTAAATCTTATGCCAAGCTCATAAATGTTAGTGTCATGGGTGAGGAGGGTGACTATGGAACCAAGGTGAGTCTGAATGATTTATAATAGTGAGTGACACATTTCACAATGGGAGATTCAAACATGGCATGTGAAATGTTCAATGTTAGTCAAATATTGACATTGTTTCACCTAATGCAACCAACATGTGTCCAATATTTTTCTAGCATGCTCGCAGCCTATGAAAAAAAGAGCTTCAAAATAGGTCGTGGACATTCACCAAAGCATAATAAGAATTGTTTTTTTCCAGATGTTGTAGTTGTACTATATTTCTCCCTCCTCCCCATAACACAAACTTAAAACAATTTAAGATAGCATATATTTCACCACAAATTGTAACTCCAAAAACTAAACATTGTTATCCTCTCCGGTGTAATTTGCAACTCATTTGCAATTAATAGTTATATAGCAACGAATTTCCTCCGATTTGACATAATCTCTGTCCAAAAGCTCCCTTTAGGAGGATATGCCATTCCATGGCCTTGTTTTTTTTTCTTTCTTTTTTTCTTCCATTAAAAAGGTTTTCAAATAAGAATTAGATTTATTTACTTGTTGTGTATGTGACATGTAATGAATAAAAATGGTACCAATATATGTTTAGCAAAGTATTTTTTAGTGATGAGATTTTCATTTTACTCCTTGTATTAATATCAATAAGACTATCGATTAACTATGGAAATTTCCATTTTCATTTTAAATTCGATTTAATTTTAAAAATAAAAATATTTAATAGTAATTTTTCATTGTTTTTATTTTCTTATTTCTAATTTTTGGCTAACTAGTGAAACATATGTTTTAAATCGCTTATACGTCGTGTTTCAAATAAGTTCATTCAATTTAAAATAAACAATCATATCAACAAAAGTTTTAAGATTGCTTTCTATAAAATTGTTTTCCAAGGATTTATATTAATCTATTGCCAATTTACTCGGTCTATGTTTCTTGTTAATTATTCTTTTTTATGTAGCCAACCATACATTACAACTTCTCCTCTCCTTGGGCATTTGAAAAAAACACTTAGAAGTTAAACCATACAATTAATTATTATGAATCATTTTATAATTTCATTTTCAACACGCTAGACTACAAATATTCACCTCATTCTAATAATTTAGAATCCATAATAAATTTGACCAAGAAGCTACTTCATTACCTTTGATTCTGATTTTTTTGATAATTTCTAAGAACTGATATTAATGCCAAGTTTGAGTTTGTGCTAGAAGAAATAATTCTATCTATGATCTATATCATAGCAAAAGTACCATAGGATAACCTTATTATTTTGTTGGTCTCTTTTAACTCTTTAGATGGAGTTTTATGAGTCTTATTCTTGGATCATACCTTTTGAAAGAATTGATATTTCGGGGATACATTTAGTTCCACCAGCTTCTGATTATTTGGTATTTCAAGAATATTGACTTGGAGCTTTTGCCAACAGAAAAAAGGTCAATAATTAAGTATAAAATCTGATCATATATGCAATAAAAGAACTCAAAATACATGACCACAATCCCTAAAAATGCTCGTAACTATACAGTATCTGTAACCCAATTGACCAACAAATTTTTGTGAGAAGGAAAAAAATCATAGTGAAATGATTGAACCATTTTTTTGTTTAGGATATGTAATTTTTTAATTTTTAATTTAACCATTTTTATTATTGAAAATTTTTATTTAGTGGATTGAAAAGGCTAGAAAGAAAGTGTCAAATAATAAATGGAAAAGGAAAGAAAAGAGCCTCATTTGGAGTAAAATATTGAGTACGAAATTATTATTTTAAAGTCGATCCTCCTATTAGTAATATATTCCTTCAAGTGGTTACTCAAGAGTTAGAAACAATGACTATTAGAACATCTGAATCCATTTAGAGTTGGATTATTTGGAAGTGAAAAATCCAAATATATTATCCATTTCTATTAGTATCTCTCTCAAATATATTCTCTTCCTTTTCCATTGCTCCTTAATCTCGATCTCCATAATGATTCATCGCTTCACAACACCAAAGGCCCAAGGTCCTCTTCTCCTCAATTTGAGAAATGACTAGATGTTTACTTCTTAGTTGGCTTCACTCATAGGTCCTAATATTTTCACCAAGAGATCTAGATCCTCCCTATATAGATACCTTCATCAACATACATCACATTAAGTAGTGTACTATTAATGAAAGAGTTGATTTGAAAAACATGTCTCTATAGATGTTTGAAAATGTTACAATCAAGTAATTAGAAGCTATATGAATCTCACCACAATTGTGTTAGTTTCAATGACGACACCATTTTTTTTATGGGAATCGAACAATATTTGGATCAACTTTTGACCCAAGATGGCTATGAATAGAATTTTTATGTGTAAAAACTTGATTTATCTTATACCACGATCCTTTGATGCCTTTAAATTGTTGAGATGCAAGATATCACTTAAACCACTTTTTGATTACTCTAGTTCAAGCATGAGGGTAGTGTTAACATTATGCATGTTGATCCTAACCTTTAGGCATGGGTGTATGCCAACAAAAATCTATTTGATGAATGTTTAGCAATATCTAATCACATGCCCATTGACAATTATAATCAAACACGTGGTATATGCAACAGTTAAACAATGGGCCTCTAAAATATCTTGTTTGTGGCTTCCAATAAAAAAATTAATTAAAAAATAAAAGCAACTAATTTTTACTATCAATTTATACTATAAAATTATCAGACCGGGTAAGTGAATGGAAATGGGGGCCAAAAAGCGGACACAAATCCATTTTTTGGTCATTTTGGCCATAATGCTTTCGCGCTTATGGTTCGATCGTGTTATAATGAGACAAAGAAAATTCAAGGTCATGTTATAATGTGAGCACATTATGACTTGGTAAATCCGAGCCATAAAACGAGCGCATTATAACATGCTTGAGTTCCTTCTTTCTATGTGGCATATACAAAGTTTAAGTATAAATTTTTCTTTTATTAATATTTATACTTTATTATTTCTTATAATTTAAATATATTTTAGTAAATATAAGAAGTTAGGGTCACTCTACACCTTATGGAACTAGTCTCACAAATCCATCATCACGATTTAGAAGATAGTTTTTCATATTCTAATTTGGTCAGTACATAGGTATTTTTCAGGATTTCAACATTCAGCCTTCAAGCTTTTAGGGTTTAAATTATACAATCGATATCTGTTTTGTGAAAGAATATAATATTTTTTAGGTTTTGGGGCCTTTTAGATTGGTTATTGACATTTTTAGGAGTGTTAAATGTGTCAAAATTAGAATTTACAAACCTCACAACTCCCAAAGGTAACGACAACTTATCTCTCCATCAGTCTACAAACACCATCTTGAACAAGCATTTGATTCACCATTAACAATTTCATCATATAATCACCATACATAGATTCCCTATATCACAGTGGTTTACAAACTATGTATATGCCCTAAGCCCTAAGCTCTAAACCCTAAACCCTAAATCCTAAACCCTAAATCCCAAAACCTAAACCCTAAATCCTAAACCATATTTTTACCACCTTGAACCCTAAACCCTAAAACCTAACCCCTAAACCCTAAAACATAAGCCATAAACCCTAAGCCATAAACCTAAACCCTAAACCTTAAAACTTAAACCTTGGCCCTAAACCCTAAACCATGCACCCTAAAACCCGAGCCCTAAATCCTAACCCATAAACCCTAAACCCTAAACCATGAGCCTTAAACCCTAAACATTGTGCCCTAAACCCTAAACCCCGACCTTGAAACCTTAACCGCTAAACCCTAAACCCTAAACCCTAAACTCTAAACTCTAAACCTCAACCATAAACCCTAAACCCTTAACTATATACCCCGAGCCCTAACACCTAAGCCTCGAGCCCTAAGCCCTAAAACCTAAACCCTAAAACCTAAAAACTAAGCTCTAAACCATTAGAAATAAACCCTAAACCCTAAACCTTGAGCCCTAAACCCTAAACCCTAATCCCTAAAAATATTCCTAAATCTTCCTAAATTACCTCCAACACTTCCAAGATTCTCTGATATCACCTTCAGATGCTTAATATATTTCATGAACACTCTTAGAGGGCGTTTTATTAGCTTAGAATGGCCTTTTAGGGTTTAGGGCTTAAGGCTCAGGTTTTAGGGTTTAGGAGTTTGGGTTTAGGGTTTATGGTTTATGGTTTAGGGCTCAGGGATAAGGGTTGAATGTTTAGGGTTTAGGGCTCATGGTTTAGGGTTTAGGGTTTAGGGTTTAGGGATTAAGGTTTAGGGTTTCTAGTGTAGGGTTTAGGGTTTGGGAAACTCCGAAGATTGTTTAAAATCCCTCTAGTTTACAGTTGTTATTACAAAGTGGAAACTTCTATTGATCTTCTAGACTACAAGGATAAAAAAACTCATATATTTCTAATAGGTCTCATGAGTGAGTTCATCTTTTGGAATATCAATATCATGACCATATTTCCCAATATCGCGCCTAGAACCTGTTATCTCTCGAAAGTGCACCCTGTAGAGGGATGACTGCAGGGGTTCTAAGCTTGCTTTGGATCTATCTCTTTCATAGATACAATGGAAATACCTCAGGTCTGTGGGTATACCTATTGTTGAGGTGAGTCTTCGTATCAAGGCTGGTTCCTTCTTGATGTATCCTAAACTATTTTTTTGGGGTTTTGAGGATAAAAGATAATTGTAAATGAATTGAAAAATGGGGTGATACACCAAAATTATGAGGGCTTTGACTAAGTACATGAAAAAATATTTGAGAATGGATTTTGGATGCACAAACCAATAGTTTTTAGCAAGAATATTAAGGAAAAACACTTGATGTATTGAGGGAATGATTCACAACAATATTATTAAGATAAACATGCACACTAATATTATGCAGAAATAACTAAATTTACAACAAGGTAAGATGATTAATTAGGGAATTTGACATTCACAAGAAATAATAAGGTATACACAACACTGCAAATAATTAGAAAGGTATAAATCAATTCTCATTCAAAGGGCAAAACTAGCAAAATTTGCTTTAGCACTCCGTGTCTCGAAAAGTCCTCTTTGTGCCTTTCAATTGCACACAATATATAACAAGTTTATTCATCCCACCCTTCCTAAAAATAGACTAAAAATTGTACTCGCACATGCATCCTATTTTTATCCTTTATCATGAATAAATAAAGGAATAAAAATAAACATGCTAATACAATGAGGCATTAATAGCCTTGGTTATAAAAATACAACTCAGTCAAACTGTAGTTGACTTGTTCTATTTTTAATAAAGTTAGATGAATAATTTGGCTAATAATAAGCTTTGCTTGATGAGTAAGTTTTCTCCAATGCATGCAATCTCTATCTTCTAGTTGATGATGTGACATCTATAACTTGACCCACTTGCTATGATAAATTTAGCACTTTAATCCTGCCCCTTGGATGCATATGCAAGAATGAATCTCTGTGTGTGAGTAAAATAATTTCTTTATTTGCAACACTTTGCAAAAATAATTCACCCATGCATTCATCTTGATGGGGACCACCTTTGGTTCTGATGTTGACATTTGTTCTGTCCTCTTGTGATTACATGTAAAATTGAACCTTGTACACATAATGCTATTGTTTGCTTTCTAATCTTCCCACTGTGGGGACCACCGTGATGTGCACACTTTGTCTTCATTCTGGTTTTGACCTCCTTTTGAATAATCATTAGATGATACAAAGTCTTCATTCTTCCACTTGGTTGGCAAACCTAGTTTTTTTAAAGGCATAGTTTGATTGCTTTTGATGAAAGACCCATAACAAATAACATAAGGTTTACCTTTTGCTTGTTGGTACATAGACTATGGTTTTGCAATTTTATTCGGCCTTTTGATCATAGGTAATATAAGGTAAAGCTCACCCTTTTGCTAATCATTGTGGTCGGCTTGTATATTTTAGACCTTTGATAGGTCAAAGCATATGATAAGGAAATGATAGGGTTGACCCCTTTTGACGATGATTCGACCCTTCCCATGAATGTCGGTGACAATTGGAATCACTTGGGTTAAGTTACATTGTAACCCTGGATTTGCATTGATAATTTAAATTGAACGTTGGCCATTGATTCTGGTACTTACCTCATCTCTAATCGTTGATCTCAAGATCCATGATTAGGGTTTGCACTTTGTAATAAAGATGGTTGGTGATCCTTGAGCCATTGATATTATACATCTTGATCTACACCATTGATCGTGACCCTGGTTAGTTTAGGGTTTCATGGCAAGTTGACACATTGGTGCTTTTCTTACCATGGTCGAGTTTCATTAACTCACTGAGAGTTACGGTAGCAAAATATTGAGAACCCCATCATTTGTGCATTATCACTTGAGCTCTCTGTGAGCTAGCGGAGCTATGTCAAAAAAAATTCTGTAATGGCCATTTGAGGTTTTGATGCTCTGTATTTCTTCCTCATAGTTGAGCCATTTATGGGGAATGAAGCTTTCTGCCTAGTTCGAGCTCTCTGTGTAAGCTTCGTGTTATATTTGTATTGAAGGTGGTTCTCAGGAAAGTCTTATGGAAACTTGATCTTTACCAAGCCATCGTCGATGGGTTTTCTCTACATGGTCTTCATTGTGGAGGAAATTTGGTCTCTCCCTGTACAATGCCGTCAAAATGAACCTGTGAGCTTTTCGAGCCCTCTGTGGCTTCCTCCAAGGATCTGTTGTTTGCAAAAATTGGTGAGTAATTGCAAAAGTCTGAGCTCCATTATTTCTCTGTTTACGCTGAAAATTTCACATATTGCTTTGAGCCTATTGTTTATTTGTGCTTCTAAGATTTTGTTTTACTATTTCTATGATCTTCGTACCATATTTGCCGTTATTTGAAGATTTTGGGTTTTTGATAATATTGCTCAGATTTTATTACATTTGAGCTCTGCCCCATTTTTAAAATGGGTGCCATGAGTTGGAGATCTCTTAGAAAATTTGGGGAATCCCTGACTATTCTTTTAGCTATGGTGGATGAAAATCTGGGTTTTCCTTATTCTATCCAAGTTGCATCATGCCATTCACCAGCCATTACCTAAACTCTTGGCTATCATTTTATTTTGGGCTTCGATCCCAGTGCATTTATTTTTCCTATTTCATTATTCTAGCTCTTCTAAACCATGTGTGTTCGGCCATGGAAACTATGAATGCCATTTCATTGTGGGTTTACCATGGCTCACTCTTTCTGAGATTCGACTTGTGCAATTTAGAGCTCGATCTGTGTGAATCTCCATCTGGGTATCCTTCCTGATGGGGTTTCAACATTTCTATTACTTTGAGTGATCATTTACCTACTCTGGCGTCATGAATGATGTAAGAAAACTCAGTATGACTGCTTAGATATTAATGGAGCTTTGCTTGTTGTAACTCCTTTACTGTATTTATTTTGATTGAACTCTTTTTTACATCTTATCATTTCACAACCTGGGATTTTGATAATATCGTGCTCTTGTTCGAATAGATATCTACCTGAATGATTTTGTTTGAAATTACTCCCTTCTGAAACTCAACCCCCCCTTGGTTGTGCTTGGAGTTATTACTTTTATTTCGAGCAACTCATAATTTTTTCGATTCATGCCATTGATTATGGGTATTCACCAATGGAATCAAATATGGAGCTTGAAGCTTTGGTGAGCTTGCTTTTGAAACATTTAGTTGTTCTAGTTTGATTTTGCTAGCACTCATTCATCTTTCATTCTGATGGCTAGCCTTTTATCTTTGAACTGGGAGTTAGACAATCTTGAACTCGAAACTGGATATTTCCATTACATTCTTATGTAGCCTATGAATGCACTGGTTTTGAAATTCACTTTGGTCCATTAACGTTTTCCCTTTTGGCTAAACGAACTTAAAATAGATGCATTTACTCACTATCTTCATCTATGTTTTAGCATTTTTATGCATTCCTTAGTAGATTTCTATTCATTTATGTTCCATCTCTCATTGTATTCCGGTTGATATCTTATTGTGATAACTTTCCTACTTGCATCAATATATCGGTACCTGATTCATTTATAAGTAATATACTTGAATTCCATTAAGAATGGTATGATTGTACCTATAATCTTCCTCTGAAACATGCTGATTTCCATTTGACAATCAATGTTGATGTTGGAGGTTACATCTTTATGTAATGAGTTCATAAACTTAATTTCCTTGTTGTATAACCTATATTCAATTGATGGTTACAGTATGAAACCTTGTGAATTTTCTTCTTATCTAAGTTCTTCTATTTTTTTATGGCTGATCATTCCTTCTCTGTTCCCACAACAAATGGCTACGATGGCACTTAATTTGGGCTATTGGTAACTCCACTTGTTTTCTGAAAATTATTTGGTTTATAACACAAATTTGGGAATTTATTAATAGAAGAGAATTTACATAGTGACTGAATTGAAAACTCCTCTTGTTGGTGTATGGATGTTCTCTGTGTTTTTGGAGTAGTGACTATCTTTGAATGTGTACCCATTTCTACCTTGGTGACTATCTATAACTATTTTCTTAGAGCTTTGTGATTCATTGTAGCTTGCATTGATGACCTGTTTCTATAGTATCATAAATAATTTCTAACTCGAACTAGCATCTTGTTGTAGATTTTTCAGGAATTTTTGTTTCCCCTTGAAAGCCTATAGACCCTTGCCATAATTCTAGAAATTATTTCCACAATATTTTGTGTCATTACTTCTATCTTTAAGATGAAACTCAAATATTACGTGCTATAATATAAGGTGATGGTCCTGCCACTTGTATCTTCATACAGTAGTTTAAAATTAATCATAGTTGACACTGATACTATGCTTGTGATCCATTAATTTCTGTTTTTAAATATGTGCCTTGGATGAATGATTCCTAGCTCAATTTCATTACATCTCTTTCTAGATAATTGTATGTTACAAAACCATACTGATGGGTAGTGCTTCCTTTGATAGTTGGTCATCGTAAATTTACTTCTCAATCCTGAAGATGACATTTTCTTATAGTTCCTGGAAGACTGTCACTGCTTGAGTTGGAACTCTTTTAGTTCTTGAACTAAAACATAATGATATGCATAGTTGAAAGTGTTCTTTGTTCATCTATATAGCACTATCTAGTTGTAAATCAGTATAATGGGAAGAACTTCTTGAAAGCTTGATGCTTGAAGATGTCTTAAAATTGTTGCTCTCATGAAGTGATCTGCATCCGTTTTCATTCCCTATACATTTTGAGCTCTGTATAGCACCTTCTCCTTGATAATGCATTTCAAAATCCGAGAGATTGTATCTTGTGTTTTCTATGGCTGATATCAATTTGTTCTTTCTGATATCTGAAACTGTTGATGTATCTGCATGATAACCATTGCTACTTTGATGTGCATTGTTCTTCTTGCAAGTTGTGTCTACTATAATATATGATCTGCTTATGCTACTTGGAATTAGTTAGCTTGATTTTGATAAAATCTATATATGAGAATGGCTTACTTGGAACTCTGTATTCTTTTCCTAACCTCTAGAATGAGAACCTGAGGCTTGATCTTTATTGAATATACGTATTTTTAAGAATGTATTCCATTTGTTATAATCTGCAGCACTAAACTTGAATTTATATTATGGATTAGTACATGTATATCTTTGTATATTAAGCCTTTAGTCTGAAACTGAAATAAATGTACTTTTCTGGTTCAAATTGCAACATGCAATACTTCTGATATGCAAACACAATAGTTAGTGTTTATTTCTTTCTTCTTACATGTACCTGCACATTTAGATAAACTAGTTAGAAAATATTAGGCTTTTGGCCTCTCTCATGTTCCATAGTTTTCTTCTTTTCTCTTTCTTCTATGAAATGATTATGGGAATCATATACACTGATGTAGAATACTACTCTTGTCAATTTTGTATTTGTCTCTGATGTATCTTATGCCTGTAACTCATACCTCCTAATGTCAGGAGATCCATTTGCATGAAATTAGATAGTACAAGAATATGGATTAACCTTGAGCTTGTGACTGATATTATTCTTTTCTTTCTTAGGTACAATGCCAATGTGGATAGCGAGGATGAAGATGGAGTAAAGTTGGAGCTGGAAGTGGAGCAACAAAGATGAAAGAAACTCAAGGCAATGATGGGTTTTTCATACTCCTTTAATTTTCTTTTCATGCATATGTACCTTCTACTTTAGTAGTTATGAATTGATTTTGAGTTACATCCCATGACTTGTGTGGGAAACATTTAAATTCCTTATGAATAAAACATTAAATTCTGGAACTGAGTTGTGTACTTCTTTTTGCATTTCAGTTTCATGTATGGATTGTATAATGAACTAAACAACTCAATAACATAATTGGATGTATTTAATCATGAAGGAAAGAACTTTAAAATATCTGACAACTTTAATAATGAACTTCAATTACTGTAATATGTAACTTTGTCTGCTTTTCCAAAAGTTAACACTCCACCTATTATGTATTTCTGGTCTTCATCAAACTAATACATCCATCTCCTCGGGATTTTTATTCTTTTTTCACTAAAGATCAACATGGAAATGCAGACTATGTGGTTTATTACATTTTGTAACAGCACACATAGTTGTAAATTACATGTAACCATCAATTGCTGTAGCTAAAAAGGCATTCCCCTAGTTAGGTTCACTTCACCAATGCCATCCATTGTAATGAAGTTTCGAGTTGCCCATTTTTGCATGAGTGCAAAAATTGTTAACAGAACCATTATTCAGTTTGCTTGTACAACTACCTTTTTTATTAGAGGTGGGAGAAGTAACTAAATGGATATGAAATATACCTTGTTCCTTCGCAATGCACATTACACATCTTTGTCAAATATATTTCTCCCCTCATATACTTGCGCTCTTAAATGTCAATTTATTCACACTCTAAAATAAATTTCACATTTCTCATATTTCTATGTATGGTATTATGCAAGCCAGATGACCCATTGGAAGCTGGAAAAAATAACCACATGCTCATATTCACATTCATGATTCACTTTGATACATGTTCATATTCAAAAGAACCTCTTCTTCCTTGAAAGTTCTGGTTTGTCTCACTAACTCGGTAAGGATTACACATACTCTAGAAACTTCACATTTCTCATGACAGATATGGTCGTTTCCACATAGATGTTCAACATTGGAGTCCAAACTATCTCTATCGTTATAAATGGAAGCCATGTAATGGTGTCTCCTTAGTATCCAAGGATCGAGGACTACTAGGGTCTATGGTAGGATTTTAAATTAAGGAATTATTGAGTGTCTACATCACAATGTTGTTGCATATGGAGAATTTTTTTCAAACATTGGAGTAATGCATCTTGGAAAATAAAATTGAACCTCAAAAATCCTCTCAAATTTCTAGCTTACACATGCACTGGACATATAAATATTTGTTCTTCAAATGAAACCTTCATTCCCGACAACTTGCAACTAAAATAATTATTCAAAAGAACATAAAAATGATCAAATTTACTTGGTATCCTAATCCGTCAGACCCAAAAATACCACTAGACTTGTTATTCTCAATTTATAACACTCTTGGAGCTCCAAATATTTCAAAAGCTATAGAAAAAAGGAGATAAGCTGTATTGGGTAACATTTTTTTGAACCAAATTATTCTTGGATATCTGACATTTCCCTCCTTCAAAATATCAATAGATGAAATGCATCAAATTGTGATGACTCTATTTGAATGTTGTGCCTATGAAGTAGATGAACCCTTTTAGTTAAACACTCTGCTAATACTAATAAGAATTGGTAAGACACAAAACATTATAATGAGTGAAAGAGTTCCCATGCGATAGGAAAAACAAGAAATCAGATTGGGTAACATTTCTTTGTGTAAGCTTCCTGCAGGAAGGGGTTTCTTAGAAAAGGGCTATGCCAAATTTTTATTGGATATGACACTTCCTCCTTTAAAATTGTTGTACCAAATTGTGCACATGCATCGAGATGGCCTAGTAAACGCTTGTGGGTTAATTTATCTCATCTGATAAGGATTCTTATAAGATAAATCTACCTAGAATTGGGTTATAAAACTTAGGATTCTTCTTAAGTCACACCATTACAGAGAATACTCTAATATCGTTGTGGTTATAAAACATTCAAGATTTCTAGTTCCTACTTGTTTTCCTCCTAAATCCTTATGGAGCTCCCAAAATCACCAAAGAAGTCAATGTTCACAATTTGACTACTCATTCCTTGCACCTGAAAGCTTGTTGTTGAACATACTATCCCTTAATGATCAAAACTTTCCTAAATCTTCCTAAACTACTTCCAAACCTTCAAGGCTTTCAAATACCACCTTTAGATACTTAATAACTTTTCATAACACTCATAGAGGATGCACACAGGCTCTAAAATGGCCAAAAATGGCCTTTTTAGGATTTCCAATGAATTAGGGTTTAGGGTTTAGGGTTTAAAGTTTAGGGTTTGGGGTTTAGGGATCATGGTTTAGGGTTTATGGCTGATGTTTTGATGTTCGAGGATACTAGTTCAAGGTTTAAGGATCAATTCTCTAGGCTCAAGGTTTAGGGTTTAGGGTCTAGGGATCATGGCTCAATTTGTAGGGTTCAAGGTTTATAATTTAGGGTTTAGGGTTTAAGGTTCATGATTTATGGTTTATGGTTTAGGGATCGGGGTTAAAGGTTAAGGGTTAAGGGTTTAGGGTTTAGGGTTGAAGGTTTAGGGCATAGGGATCAAGGTTAAGCGTTTAGGGTTTCAACCTCAAGGTTCATGGTTCGGGGTTTATGTTTTAGGGATCAAAGTTTGGGAATTAGGGTTTAGGGTTTAATATTTAGGGTTTAGGGTTTAGAGTCTAGAGTCTAGAGTTTAGGATTTAAGGTTTAGGGCTTACAACTTAGGGTTTAGGGCTTAGGCCTCAAGGTTCAAATTTTAGGGTTTAAGGTTTAGGGCTTAAGGTTTAAGGATTAGGCTTCGGGGTTTAGGGATTAAGATTTAGGATTTAGGGTTTAGAGTTTAAGCCTCAAGGTTTAGGGTTTAGGGTTTAGAGTTTTGGGTTTACTTGTTCACGGGTTTAGGGTTTATTGTTTAGGATTTAAGGTTTAGGGTTTAGGATTCAATGTTGAGGGTTTAGGGTTTAGGGTTTAACATTTAGGGCTCATGGTTCATGGTTCAGGGTTTATGGCTTAGGGATATGGATTGAATGTTTAATGTTTAGGTTAATAACTCGGGTTTATGGTTTAATGTTTAGGGTTTAGGGCTCACTTTGAGGTTTTAGGATTTAGGGTTTAGGGCTCAGGGTTTAGGGTTTACAATTTAGGGTTCACGATTTAGGGTTTAGGATTTATGGATCATGGTTAAGGGTTTAGGGTTTAGGTATTAAGGTTCATGGTTTAGATTTTAAGTTTATGGTTTATGGTTTAGTTTTTAGGGTTTAGGGTTTAGGGCTTAAAGTTCATGTTAGAAGTTTCGTCACTCAAAAACACAACTTGGGGTGTTAGGAAGGTGTTTTCAACTCACAAAATTTGGCCCCATCCTCATGAGATCCTTACCCATGGTAAACAATAGTATATTTATGATAGTACCCATTCCTAGAGGTACTTATCAATGTTTACAAATATTAACCTATCACCATGTGGTGATCATCTCTCTAGTGCTTACAAATTTAGGGCCATTTTTTTCTAGGAACTGAAAGGGGTAGCTACACTATCTTGAAATTCTTCATGAAACCTTAAATTCTTAGAGAAAAATGGATGTTACCAACATGTATAGGATTCACATATCTTTCCAGTGCCTATTTTTTTCCCTCCTAACTCCTTACGGAGCTCCCAAAATCATCCAAAGAAGTCAAATTTCACCATTAGAGTGTTTGTTCCCTATACCTAGAAACCCATTGTTGAGAAGATTGTCCTTGAATGAGTAAACCTTTTATAAATATTCACAAAAACTCCTACAAATGTCAATAACCAATCCAAGAGTCCCCAAAACCTAAACAATTCCTATATTCTTTCACAAAATAGATATCGATTGTATAATTTAAACCCTAAAAGCTTTAAGGCTAAACACTGAAATCCTAAAAAATACCTATGTACTGACCATATTAGAATCTGAAAACTATCTTCTAAACCGTGATAGATGGAGCTGTGAGACTAGTTCCATATGGTGAAGAGCGACCCTAACATCGTATATTTACTAAAATAAATTTAAAGTATAAGTCTTTCTTTTATTATTAAAAATATAGATTTATATTTATAATAATGAAAGAAAGACTTATACTTAAACATTTATCTTTGTAAATAGAAGTATGCCAAAAACACATATACCACATAACACATAGGAACGTGAGCGCATTATAAAGCGCTCACGTTATAATGCAAGCACATTTTACCTTTTATGGGTTTTGGAATCCCAATCCATAGGCTTGGATTTTCCTTGGATATCCTACCCTATGGCTTAGACTATGTAATCTGTGAATAAATCCATGATTTACAAAAAAACAACAAAATGTCACGTGTACATCCCAATAAAAAATGTGTTATAACATAATATTCCAAAAAAATTATACTACGACGTCAAGCTCAGTTTTACCTTGGTGATGATATGCTTCTTTCTAAAATCTGATTAGTTTAAGGCTTTCATCCATAATTTCTTTTACTAATGCCTTCTTTTCTTGCAAAAACCTATGCATACGTTTTGGTGCACAATTTATGATTTTTTCATCCGAATTTAAAAAATAAAAGCTCCTCTTCAAAACTCCATTCTACACGCATTAAAATAAAAAATAAAAATAACTTTTTTTTCTCAAAGTTACGGGGTGTACACACCAATATTTCATTTTTCGGGATGTGTGCACTTTGAAAATTAATAAAAAATTATATATTCATCCAAAAATTATGAAAAATTAGTGGGACCTCATACATGGAATTACCTAACTTTCTATGGAAGGGATTTGAAAATAATTTATAAAACTCAAAAATTGGGAGGGGGCACACACACAATAGGTTCTTATTTTTTTGACACAAAAATAGACAGACTTTGTATGCGCACCACATTTGACCATCTTAATCTCCACCATTTCAAAACAATTCGTAGTATAGAAACTAGATTCTAATCTCTATGGTACTTGTTCTTATCAATTTGTCAAAGTTTGAGCATATGCATGTCGAACTATTTGATGAAGTTCAAGTTTCGCTGATTTTAAGAAAAAATTGTTCCTTTTTGACCCCCTTTTGGCCCCCCATTTCCATGCATTTATCCCACTTTCTAAATAATAAAAGTAAAGCTACACCGCAACTGAATAGTATATTATGTTTTGAAAATAAGTACATAAAATACTCCAAAACATACATTACATAGCAATTTGATTCATAAAAATATGTGTAATTCAAAATGTATCATATATATATATATATATATATATATATATATATATATATATATATATATATTGAAAACCAATATGTCTAGCTAAGTAAAAATATAATAGTGTAACGCCCACATTTTCCACGCACAAAACCCAAGATAAAACCTAATAATTAATTAGGAAAAATTACGGAATAATTTTTGTTTTGTTTAAAAGGTTGCAACAAGATAACCACCAACTAGGTTTAAATATTTCATGATTAATAAATTCCACATATTTGTAAGGTTTTCGTAATTAAATTAACAATTAATTACTATTATTTTATTCCAATCATTTCGGTTTCATAATTATTTAATTTATCCTTATAATTCTAATGTCATTTATTTACTTAATAACCTAAGGCTAAGGTCTCAACTTACCCTAACCATTAAGTGGCCCTATTCAATCCATTACCCATACCTTTTAATTAATTTTCCATTCCCACAAATATCACATCACTTAAAGTTGTAGGGTGAAATCTCATCCATTAGATTAAATCATTTTGGGCCCTTGGATTAGAAATGCCCTAAAAATCCTTATGAGGTCTTCTTATTCTTTCTTTTACCCTAAACTCATTCATTTGTTCTATTTTGTTTTATAGGTTTTGGGAGCATGGAGGCCATGGAGGGTTTGTGAAGGATTTTCTTGGTTTGGAAGAATATACACACACATTTTTGGTTGCTTATTTTCATTTGCATCCCTCTCCTAGGGTTTGCCAAGATTATTATTTGTTATTTGTGTATTTTTTTTGAATTTACCCTATTCAGGAAAGGGCATTTTACCCCATTACATTTCTATTTTAAAAACACACACACACACACACACACACACACACACACACACACACACACTAGGTTCAAAGAAGTAATACACAACGCCGTAAGAGAAAAAGAGGGTGTGACCTGATTAAATATAGCATGGATTAAATATTATGGGGAGAGGCGTCGATCCCACCCCCACCCATATATAATAAATGGGTTGGGGGTGGGGTGACACCCTCCCCCAACCACTTTTTTTTTTTTAATTTAAAATGAACTTACACAGTGTGGCCTTCATTTCTACCATTTTAATTATATATTTTTAATACAAAAAAACTTGGATAATAGGCCATTCAAATTTATAAATTAGAATCTTTTTATATATATTAAATATTATAATATATGTAATATATATATGATATACATATATACATACATACACACACACACACACACACACACACACACACACACACATATAATTTATATAAGTATATATATAATTACCACTATATATTTTGTTCTTCTTTGATTTGAACATTCTCTAAAGTTCATTTATCTAGTGAAATATAAGCAAGTAGTTATAATTTCTCTCTCTATTCATCTATGTGGAATAATAGGCAACTAATAGCTTTTGTTATCCAACCCAATGCAATTAATGAAGAGGATATATTCATTGATTTAAAAACACTAAATATCTATTTTCTTTCCTTATACTATTGTATGATATTTGACTAAAATTTCAACACAAATAGTTCCTTTTCAACCACAATACAAAGAACTTCATAGAGAGAAGGAATTTAACCATTTTCTAAATGCAAGTTTCTTTCCTTTTTATAATAAAATGACATCTATTTCAAGGGAAACAATATACCTCCATATATCTTTCCAATACAAACACAAATATTTTACAAGATGAAAGCACAAACAACTTTGATACATTTCAAATTTGAAGGAATACATTTTCAAATAAATACAACTTTCAAAGTCTTCCTTTCAATCACTTCCAACATAGATTGATAATAATAGAATTTACAAGAAACTCTTTTAAAATGCAAGAGTATACAAGCCTTCCACTTAAGTGGAAAAAACATGGCTAAATTTTACAACAATAACTATTTCTTTTTCTTTTGATCTTCCACAAAAAAACTCTTTCTAAGATGACAACTTGAACTCCTCCATTTCTCCAAAATCCAGTCACAACAACAAAATAAGGGAGTAGGAAACACTCTCCACCCAATCTATAATCTAATGAGAAGGAGAATCCATTCTCCTCATTGGCCTCCGAGCCCCAACAATGAAGCAACCAAGAAAAAATTTTACATGGCTTCAACAACAATCATTCACACACAAACATTCAACACAATAATCTAATACAAAATCACAACAAACACATAATTTTTCCCAAGCACAAAGGCTCAATATCCAAGCCAAGAGAGAGAAGAAACATGGGGATTCACTTATGCCTCCCAATGGGTTAAGTTCCCACCTTAAAAGCCTCTAAAAATTCATTCACACAACCACAACCAAAATCTTATCCCTCCCTCAATTTCTCTTATGTCTCCCACAAACTCTTATCCCTCCCTCAATAAATATAACAATATAAATAAGAAATCCTTCTTATTATCACAAGGTGGGGCATCCAACCCAAACTCCCTCCAAATGCATAACATAAACTCTTACCCCCTCCAATATATTCCCATTTTATTTCTCCTACACAACCTTAAGGCCATTCTATCCCCAAAACCAAAACATACAATAATCATCCATTTACAACCATTTTCACAACAAAATAGAAATAAAAATGCATGGGTGAAGTCCCTACCTTGCCATTGCAAGAGTATCCAATCCACAAGCACAAGCTCCAAGATTTTCCAATTCCAAAACAAGCCCAAGATAATATTTCAAGCTTCAAAACAAAGACTCCAAAAAGCAAGCTCCTCCCAAAATGTAAGAGTGAAAATAAAACATGTAACCCCAAAACCATCAAATAAACTTGAATAAATAGAAAAAGAGAAGAGGAGGGTGAGTTGGCTCCATGTAGGATGTCACATCACTTCTCCTCAACTCCACATCACATGGTCAAACACCAAACTTAAAGCTCATAAATTGGTGTGTGAGAATGTGAAAAGTTCTCCTTCCACACACAACCATTAACCATACTCCAAAGGACAAAATTAAAAGCTCATGTAAGAAGGTGCAATAATTTCACCTTTTTAGCTTCCAAATCACATAATGGGGCCTAATTTTGACCCCTTACCCCATATGTATAGTTGTTAGATAAATTTAAGAGGTGTGGGACAAACTTAACTTATCCCACAAGCCTCCAAAAATAGTCATTAAGCCAAAATATGAGTTTGACATGCAAGGTTGAGTACACAACACTAAAACCAATAAAATCCTTTTCAAATTATAATAAAATCAAGGAAAATCTACAAAAATTAAATACCCTTGGTCACATCCCAAATTACTTTAATTAACAAGATTAATCAACTTAAATAAGAGCACATTAACTAACAATAATAAAGTAAAACACATTACAAAAGGTAATAGTTTACATAAAAAATAATTAAAACGAAAAGGAAAATACCGCATCTACCCATGGTCACACTTTAGGCCACCCCTCAATGGGGACCTCCTAACAATTTATCAACAACAAACAACATACAAACACACAAGTTACCAAGGTGACCTGTTGCCAATACCCCAAATTCCTTCACTGTTGGTCTCCTATCCCCTTTTGTTTGTTGTGTTACAATTTCTTGCAAAATCAAAACAATACATTTTTGGCCTCGTGGCCATATTAATGGCATCGAAACAATAAAACACACAACTACATATCAATTCACATAATCAAATATCATAACTAAATCATCACTAAAATTAAGTAATTTCACCAATTGTTCATAATTTCAAAATATTTCAATTATATCATTTCATCAATCAACAATGAGATCACAAGACTAGCTAGATCATCTAACAAAATCTATGTATCAAAATCCAATGTGTCAGTACATATAGAAGGTAATAACTCTAGATCATCATCATCAATACTTGAAATGTCAATCCATGCATATAATTCACACTATGAGTCACCACATATCCGTAATCAAAATATCTATAATGTCTAACAAAATACTAATCAAATATAGTAATGTCCATCTATCAATTTCTACTGATAAAATATGATAAAAAGTCTATGCCTTCAATCCAAAGTAAGTAAAAATCATAGTAAGATCAATGTCGAAGAGGAGTGGGCACTACATCAATGAGACTTCTAAAATCAACACCGTGTGAGCACATGAATACCTCAAATCACCTAAGATGGCAATAAATAGATATATAAATATGAGGGGTGTAGAAGATAATTATCCTTCCTTATAAGTCCATGGGATGGGGTAAGTGATGTCAAAGATATACCAAAAATGAGTGATGCTGATTTTTTTAGTGGAATTTCATAAAATGAATATTCCTTTTAACATTATTCAAAAAAGTTCTTACTAACTATTAATTTCAAATTGAAATATTTATTCTTGAATAGAAAATAAAGTTATAGAATTTTCAATAACAAATTAATTATTTGTTAAACACATGGATGATGAAAAATTTAATTATATTTCTAAATTATACACTAAAATTTATAATACTCATATATATGCATGTTAATAAGACATTTTTACAAAATAAAAGATTTATTCAAAAAATTTTGTTAATATTAGTTTGGCCATTGTGTTGAGATAATTTTTCTAATTTTTCTTTGATTTTATATTATATGTTTCAAATAACATGACTCATTAGATATATATTAATTTAATTAAATTTTATTGTTGATAATATTTGTAACCAAAAAATTACTTGAAGGCTTCTAAGACTGGCATTTATGTTATGCTAAATTCCATTAATAAATCATAATTTGTTAAAGCTAAACTGCTACTTTCTATGGTGGTTGTGAGTCATTATCGGATGAGTGAATGAGATGGAAGGAAACATACTATTCTTAGATGTCCTTCTTACTCATAAGTTAAAGGGTTATAATTTAGCTCAAAGAGTACAAAAAGTATCACATGGATCTCTATTAACATTCTCGCCACATCACACACCACGCATACATGGAGGGTGTTGAAGAACTTGACAATATAGAACTTGACTATTAGACAATATAGGATTTGTAATGATGACACTTGGAAAAGAACGCGAGCATTTAAAATGGGGTTTTAGGATGAATGGATACATGTGCATGCAAATTACAAGAGCTATGAAACAAACGAGAAAAGTTAAAAAAGAAACAAAGGGAGGAGTCTTTATATGCAGAACCGATGGCTTTCATATTTGTATATTGAAAGTGTATCCAATAATATATCAAGAATTCTAAGGTGTTCAAGTATTACGAGTGTTTTTTTAAAGTTATGCAAATATTTGAAATTAACAAAGAATCATTTAGAAATTAATTTAAAAAGTGGTTTTTGTATATTTGAGTGCTCATGTTGGGTCCCTTACACTTGAATAATTGGTAGGTCTATCAAGACTAGTAGTTTGAGCAATCGATGAACACTCCTACAAAATTGAACATTAAGACGATGGGACATTATAATAATTTAAACAAGATAAATAAAACTTAAAGTTGAATCATGCTTAAAAGAACTACTATTAATAATTTAAAAATGTATAAAGTGAACATTTAATGATTTAACGATAGTTGAATACAATATGTTGGGGTTAGCACACCGGTTGTACAAACAATATATCATATCTAAGCATACATGCAAATAAAATTGGATATTCTACCAGAAGAATTATACAAAACAAGAGACATAAATCAACACCATATTTAACGTGGTTCACCTAGTGTGGGCTACGTCCACCAAGAAACAAGCCAATCTATTATCTAAAGCTTTGACAAGATATACAATGAATATTTACAATCTTCTACACTTCTCAGATGTTTAGTACTTTCTTCCTTCAAGCTTTTTGATTCTTTACCAAGAATTCTCTCTCACATAATTATCTTGTAATTATGATCAATCCTCTCATTCTAAACCCTAGCTTTATGCTTTAAATAGTCATTTAAGACTTTAGGGAACTTATCCATGCAATTACATTCATTAAATCTATTCCAATGCTAAAAATAGAAATAAATCCCGAGAGTTAATTAAAACTCATCGCACAGGTAACCGATGTCGATTCTGCCCAACCGTCGCGGTTCCAACTTGCCACCATAAGACCAGGTGCAGTCACACTCTAATCGATGCTGCCATTCTTGTCAACTTCCAAGAAGTTCTATTTGCATGCTAAAACATGAGTAATTTAGCTCCATACTCAACAATATCCCACTTGGAGATTAATTACCACACTATACATGTACAGTTCCATTCTTGGATCATCCTTAGCTTTGTTTCTTCCTCCTCAAGCCTCAAACTCGAAGACCAACGGAAGTGGAGTGTAGCTCGACTTCTCCTTTGTTAATGGCTTCGTTAGCATATCCGCAAGGTTCTTGCTCGTATGAATCTTTTCCAGATTCAATTGTCCATCCTCCAATACCTGCCGTATGAAGTGATACCTCAACTGAATGTGTTTCATTCTCGAATGAAACAATGAGTTCTTTGCCAAATGAATTACACTTTGACTATCACTTAATAGCTTGCAATCATCCTGCTCCTTTCCCAACTCCTCCATAAACCTATTCATCCATATCATCTCCTTGCTAGCTCTGTAGCTGCAACATACTCGCCTCCTCTTAGTGTGAGACAAAGCCACAACCTTTTGCAATTTCGAAATCTAGCTAATTGTTGTTCCACCTACTGTGAAAATATATCCAGTAGTGCTCCTCCTACCATCCAGATCTCCAGCCATATCCGAATCAACATAGCCATGTAATGAAATATCCGAACCTCCATAGCATAACTGCATGCTAGATGTCCCTCTCAAGTATTTGAGTATCCATTGGACTGCTTTCCAATGCTCTTTACCTGGATTAGCCATATATCTACTCACAATTCCCACTACCTTTGTAATGTCTAGTTTTGTACAAATCATAGCATACATGAGACTTCCAACTGCTGAAGCATATGGCACTCGTGTCATGTATTTGACCTCCTCTTGTGATGAAGGAAACTAATCTTTACTCAATTTGAAGTGTCCAACCATAGGTGTGCTAACAGGTTTTGCATTCTACATATTGAACCTTTCTAACACCTTATTAATATAAGCTTCCTGAGACAAATATAGTTTCTTATTTTTCTTGTCTCTGTGTATTTGCATTCCAAGGATTCTTTTTGCAGCTCCTAAATCTTTCATTGCAAATGTGTGAGCTAGCTTTCTCTTAAGCTCACCAATGTCCTGCATACTAGATCCTGCAATAAGCATATCATCCACATACAGTAACAAAATAATATAGCTCCCATTTTCAAGCTTCTTGAAATAAACACAATGGTCAGATTCACATCTCAAGTAACCATGCTCTTGCATAAAACTATCAAACTTCATGTATCATTGCCTTGGAGCTTGCTTGAGCCCATATAAGTTCTTTTTCAACCTGCACACTAATTTCTCCTTACCCTTGACTTCATACCCAAGCGGTTGCTGCATATAAATCTCTTCATCCAAATCACCATGAAGGAAATCCGTCTTCACATCTAGTTGCTCTAAATGCAAATCTTCTATTGCAACTAAACTCAATACAATACGAATAGAAGTCATCTTAACAACAGAAAAAATATTTCACCAAAGTCAATACCTACCTTTTGTGTAAATCCATTTACTACAAACCTTGCTTGTACCTTTTCTATCCACCCTCTTCTTCCTTAATTCTATAAACCCACTTGTTCTATAATTTTCTCTTTTCTCTTGGCAATTTAACCAAATCCCAAGTCCTGTTCTCATTCCAAAGAGTTCATCTCCTCATCCATGCCATGCTCCCACCGAACATGAGTTTTATCCCATTACTTCTTCAAAGCTTTCTCGGTTCACCACTATCACCAATAATAGATAAAATAGAGAAAGTGAAAATCTTTCTAGAAGTTTACTTACCCTTTGTGACCTTCTCACGAGTTTGGGGGTACTTGGACGCTCAATCTAGACCTCTTGGACATTAGTATCAACTTCGATAGTGACCGACACGGTCACTACTAACTCGACGTCGCTTTGGCTAACCGATGTCGGTTCTAATCCTCTGTAACCGTCGATGGTTCATCTAACCGATGCTTGGTCGAGCCTAAACCACTACTGTTCTTGTGTATTTACAAGGTGTTTCTTTAAAACTTGAGAGTTCATTTCCATCAATAAACTTCTCAATTTTCTCATCCTTGGGCACCAAAATTTGATCCCTATACATTCTCTTTTCATTCCATTCAACATCACAACTTCTAAAAATTTTAGAATTCTCTAAATCCCAAAAATGAAAGCCAAAATCACCGGATCCATAACCAATGAAAATGCACCTCTTCTATTTTGCATCCAATTTTTTTCTATTTTCTCTATCAACATGCACAAAAGCTTCTGAACCAAAAACTTTAAGAAAAGAAAGATCTACCTCTTTTCTGGTCCATGCTTCCTCTGGTATTCCTCCATCTAGTGAACTTGAAGGGCCACGGTTAATCAAATAAACCATTTGTATCAACTACTTCTGCCCAAAACTACAAGGGCAATCTAGAATGTATCCTCATACTTCTAGCATGTTCCATGATTGTCCTGTTCATTCTCTCTGCAACACCATTCTCCTATGGTGTTCTTGGAACCATTCTTTCTCTACGTATTTCATTCACTGAACAATAATCATTGAAAGCCTTGCTACAATATTCACCACCATTGTCAGATCTAAGGCACTTTAACTTAGAATTTGATTCATTCTCAACAAGGGCTTTCCATCTTTTATAGGTTTCAAAAACATCAGATTTATTCTTAATACAATAAACCCATACCTTTCTTGTAGCATCATCAATGACAGTAACATAATACTAGGATCCACCATGAGAAGCTACCTGAGCTGGTCCCCACACATCTGAGTGTACAAGCTCCAATTTTTGCTCCTTCTTAGTTGCCCCAAATTTGAGAAATCTCACTCTCTTTTGCTTTCCAAAGATACAATGCTCACAAAAATCAAGATCTAAATCTTTCAAATCTGATAACTTACCCTTATCCTTTAAGATCTGCATTCCTTTTTGACTCATATGACCCAACCGATTATGCCACATGCATGCATCTGAATCTGAAGTAGATAATGTAGAAAAGGAATCAGTAATACATGTAGATAAATATAACATTCCTACCTTCTTACCTCTTGCCACAACAAAAGCACCCTTGGTGACTTTCCAAGAGTCTCCTGTAAAAGTAACCATGCAACCAGATTCACCTAGTTGCCCTGCAGAAATAAGATTCCTCCTGAGGCTTGACACATGCCTCACATCTTTCAATACCCATGTATTTCCATTCTACAATTTTAGATGAACTTCCCCTTTACCAATAATACTGCAAGGTTCATCATCACCCAAATAGACATGCCCAAAATTGCCCTGGACATAATTTAAAATAACCCTTATTAGGGGTTACATGGAAAGAAGCTCTTGAATCTAAAACTCATGATTCAATTCTACTATCTAAAGAAAGAATAAGAGCATCTTGCATTACCTCTGATGCAGCAAGATTTACCTCTTTACCTTTGTCTAGTTGTTGGTTCTCTTTATTCTTTGACCAACAATCTTTCTTTGCATGTCCTTTCTTTCCACATTTCCAACAAGTAATTCCCTTACTTCTGGATTTAGATCTTATCCCTTGACTTTGATTTCCCATTACTCTTACTCTTGGATCTCTCCTTCTACCTGCCCCTGCTTTCTACATTCAAATAATTTCTAGATGATGTTTCCTCTGTACTTTTCCTACGAATTTCTTCATTCAAGATTATACTAACCACATCATCAAACTTTAAAATATTATTAGCAGATGTTGTATTACTAACAGCCATTACCAAGTTGTCCCAACTATTAGGAAAAGAACATAAGAATAAAGTTCTTTTACTTCATCATCAAACGGTATTGAAACCGATTTTAACTGATTTACAATAGATCGGAAATCATTCAAATGACTAGAGGTAGATTCACCTTCATGCATCTTAGAACTAAAAAGTTTCTTCATCAAATAAACTTTATTTGAAGCACTAGGTTTTTCATATAAATTAGCAAGAGATTTCATTAAGTCTACCGTAGAAGCCGCTTCTGTAATATTGGAAGCCACGGATGCTGCCAGGCTCAATCTTATAGATCCCAAAGCCTTTTTGTCAAGAATCTTCCATTCTTCATCAGTCATCTTCGTAGGTCTAGACTTCTCATCCAACAGTAAGTACAAATCTCTCTGATACAAATAATCCTCAATCTGCATCTTCCATAATTGATAATTTTGGTCTGTCAAACTTCTCTACCTTGTATTTATTTTCTTCTGTCATTGTTGTAGCTCCCACTTAATCAGAAAACCCTCTGTGAGTAAATATGTCAACACACAAAACCCTCAAACAAAGCTCTGATACCATTTTTGGGGTTAGCACACCGGTTGTATAGACAATATATCAGATCTAAGCATACATGCAAATAAAAGCGGATATTCTACCAAAAGAATTATACAAAACAAGAGACATAAATCAACACCAGATTTAACATGGTTCACCCAGTGTGGGCTACGTCCACCAAGAAACAAGCCAATCTATTATCCAAAGCTTTGACAAGATATACAATGAAGATTTACAATCTTCTACACTTCTTAGATGTTCAGTACTTTCTTCCCTCAAAATTTTTGATTCTTTACCAAGAATTTTCTCTCACATAATTATCTTGTAATTATGATCAATCCTCTCATTCTAAACCCTAGCTTTATGCTTTAAATAGTCGTTTAAGACTTTAGGGCACTTAGCCATGTAATTACATTCATTAAATCTATTCCAATGCTAAAAATAGAAATAAATCCCGAGAGTTAATTAAAACCTCATCGCACAGGTAACCGATGTCGGTTACGCCCACCGTCGCCGATTCTATTAACTTCCAATAAGTTCTATTTGTATGCTAAAACATGAGTAATTTAGCTCCATACTCAACACAATATTTAATAAATATTGTTACTAATTTTTTACTACTAATGTGAACCTTTAAACATCAATAATTGTCACTATAATTATTTATGTAAGAGACTCTAGCCTATTAATCTTTCATATACTTTTAAATGATGTTTTGAGATGGATCATGAAAGAGTCATAAATATTTACAATAGAACATTCAAAAACACAAATGTTTGACAATTAGAAATTATAGTAAATTAACAAATTATGCATACAACATAGACTAAATATTGAACACTCTTTAAAAGATATGTGAACTTCATTTACATATAATATGCACAATCTAAACTAGAAATAATATACAATTGTAGTGTAGAAAACTCCCACACATTTTTCTATCTTTATACGTTCATTTTGCACCGGTAAAAAAGGTGCACCATCAAGGTGATTGAAAAATTTTCTTAGTGGGGAGAGGTAAGAAATGAATTTAATCATTCAAGACAGTCCAAACAAAACCGTGCTTCCATAATTTCAACTCTAAGCCTGGGAAATACAAGTTCTTTATCTCGAAACCACTTTGGTTCCCAAGCTTCTCATCACAAAAACATGTTTCGGGAACTTAGTTCACAAATAGTTCTAGAAACCTCCTCAAACTAGAACACTCTCATATCAAACTCACAAAATTTCTTCAATTGTCCTAATTCCTATGGAAGTTCTCTCGACTCTCACACATAGAAATGTTTAGATATTCCAACCACCAAATGTTTTCTAATTGATGGTGGAAATGATTTCAAGCTTAGCGGTCTTAATAACCTTAACATTCTTCGAGAGCTCAAATTTCCAATATCATATTATAACCACTCGAACAAGGTGGTAGTTCTTCAATAGACCATATCTTAAAAGAGGGCATGGAAAATATAGTAAGTGGCAAGGCCTCCAAATTAATTTAGTGATCCGTTTAAAATATTTCATCTTGATGTTGTTGAATGTGCATGTACGTTCAAACCGTCGCATAAGCTTAAAGATAGCTTTTATAAATTCTTTAATGCTTTGCAGATAGTTTTTAATAGGGTGTGTGCAACCTATAATACCCCTTCATCTAAATCCTCGAGCTGCCATTGTTAGGACAACCGTTAGTTGACAACATGGAAGCAACACATCCTTGCAGCCTTTTTAGTCACGTATATTCCTTGCGAGAATAATACAGAAAATTATTTTTGAGTTCCGAGGAACTAATTACATTTAAACCAGAACTAATGTTGTAGATTTAACGATTATTGGATATTTGCAACGAGTCAAAAGTAGAGAGTTACTTACCAATAATGATAAACATGGGTTATGTGCTCCCATAATTAAATGAATAGAATGTTACATGAACCGGTGCTACATGGAGCTCCTATAATATCCATACAAAAATTAGTTTGCTATTGGTCTTATTAGTCCTGCACACTAGGATAAATATGAACCCACACACCCCCCTCACTTTACTGTAGATGAATTGATTGATCTGAACCAGTATCTATAACTCAGGAGGGTTCAATGTATCTAAGAGGAAATAAAAAGACATTTCTTGCCATTATTTTACTCTTCTATGCAGAAGAGAGGAAGAAGGTTGATGATAAGGAAGCACTTCATGTGTAGCTGTATGGATTTAGCTTCTTTTTCTTCTGAGAACCTCTTCTACGTGTATTATAACCGTGGATCTTAGGATAATATTGTTTTAGATCTGGGTTTTATATATGGATTTAGCCATACCAGGATATGATCTAAAGGGTTTATGTTACATCATTAAATTGTGGCTTACCCTTGTTAGTTTTTGGCTTACCCTTGTTTGCTTTGTATGTTCTCTGCAACTCACCAAGTGGGTCAAGCTCTATTATGGCTCGGTGTAATTCTTCATCCATTCACAAATCAACATCTTCTTGCATAACTTGGTATGGGTTGTTTTAGTGGGCTCTGAATGATTCTTTACATTGACCTTGAGCTCACTTAACTTGGTTAAAATATTTCATTTTGATCTTGTTGAATGTGGATGTACGTTGAAAACCGTTGCATAAGCTTAAAGATAGCTTTTATAAATTCGTTAATGCTTTGTAATGGTTTTTAATAGGGTGTGCAACCTATAATACCACTTCATTTAAATCCTTGAGCTGCCATTGTCGGGAAATTGTTAGTTGACAACATGGAAGTGACACATCCTTACAACATTTTTAGTCACGTATTTTCCGTGCGAGAATAATACAGATTTTTATTTTTGAGTTCTATAGGAACTAATTACATTTAAACTAGAACTAATGTTGTAGATTTAGTAGTTATTGGATAGTTGCAACGAGTTAAAAAGTAGAGCGTTACTTACCAACAATGATAAACATGGGTTATGTGCTCCCATAATTAAATGAATGCAATGTTACAAGAACCGATGCTACACTTTACGGAGCTCCTTCTAATAGCCATCTAAAATCAGTTTTCTATGGGTTTGATTAGTCCTACACACTAGGATAAATATGAACCCACATACCCTCCCTCACTTTACTGTAGATGAATTGATTGATCTGGACCAGTATCTATAACTCAGGAGGGTTTAATCTATCTCGAGAAAATAAAAAAACACTTCTTGCCATTGTTTTTCTCTTGTATGTAGAAGAGAGGAAGAAGGTTAAGGATAAGGAAGTGCTTCATGTGTTGTTGTATGGATTTAGCTTCTTCTGCTTCTAAGAACCTCTTCTAAGTGTATTATAACCATGGCAACGCTTTTGATTTTCCTTGCTCTTTATCTTTTAAATCGAGTAGTTGTATTGTTTCAGACATTGGAAGTGCCCCATTGTTGTTATCCCATGTGTGTCTCTACATATTTGCCTCTTGCACTCCTTCTCTACGTGAAACCCTCTAGGTTCCATTCCTAGTTTGTAGAGAGGGTTGATTGGAGGCACTAGCACACTTTTCTCCTACACACAACTGACGTGGATCTCAGGCTATTGTTGTTATAGATCTGGGTTTTATATCTAGGTTTAACCATACCAGGATGTGATCTAAAGGGATTATGTTACATCATTAAACTATGGCTTACCCTTGTTAGTTTATGTCTTGCTTTGTATGTTCTCTGTAACTCACCAAGTGGGTTAAGCTCTATTGTGGCTCGGTGTAATTCTTCATCCATTCATAGATCAACATCTTTTTCATAGCTTGGTATGGGTTTTTTTAGTGGGCTCTAAATGATTCTTTACATTGCCTTGAGCTCACTTAACTCGGTTGCTATGAGATGTTGGGCTAGCTCAACGTAGTGCTTCTACTAGCTCATTGTGCTAATGACATTACATAGCTCGGTTGTAAGGATTTTCTCGGTGCAAGGATTCTGCTTAGATATGTGCTTTGTTAATGGTTTGACCCAGCTTGACTTGTTATGAAACTAAACCAACTTGTTCCTTTTGAGAGCTCAGTGGTCGATAAGGCACAACGAAGCAACAAATGGACCCATGGAGCTCTTCACTTGCACCGCTTCATCCGTTAACGGTATGGACTTTCCCTTTTCTCTTGTACTAAATTCCACTTTCATCATTTCTTGCATTTGGAAATTAAATGATAATTATTAGGAAATTTAACTCCAACCAATGATAAAACATTACTTTATTTCCAACCATTAAACATCAAAAAAATTGACCCTGAAATTTATGCGCATGGCGCCACACCCAAATGTACTTTGCAAAAACAAAACTCTCTACATGACCCTTGGTGACATGGAACACCTTAGGGAACCTTAACCGAGTTGTTTGAAATTATTTAACACTCTTGAAATTCGTATTCCTAAACCCTCTTAGCTTATCAGTCACTTATGGTGACATGGTCATTTTAATAAAACATGATCGGTTTCACCCTACGGTTACCGCTTAGTTCGAGTGAAAATGAAAACCATTTCCACCTATCCCTAGACCGCCAACAAGAGAATCATAATCCATTTGCATTTCAATGAAAATTCCTTAAGGGACTAGTTTTGTGAGTGGGTTTTGGGGCCCACTAGTTGCTAAGTGACAAGAGTTGTTGTCACAATTACGATAACGGGCCCTAGAGTTTCCCTTTTAACTTGAGCTCTCCTCTTCGTAATAAACTTCACAAACACGATGAATTATATTTATATGGGAGAGTATGAAAGAATCCTTGACCTTTGTGTCTAAACTTAAAAAGAGTGTTTTAAGGCCCCCAATTTGTGAGCACTTTAGATGTTTTGGCCCGGTTGCACCAAAATTGCAACTTTAGGTAAACACACCTTCTAAGGGTTTTTTGTGACTCCTAACTAACCGTGGAACCTTATAGATATTGTTTCCATACTTTATAGAGTATGAATTGATCAAATTATTATATGAATGCTTTTTGGGAGATTATGGTGTTTCTCTCTCTTCCCTTTCTTTCTAGAAGTAACTCTGATATTTTGATTGGTTCTAAAAATGTAAAAGAGTTATAAATGTTCATGGGTTGGAAATGAAATGAAAATTTTATAATGTATGTGATTATGATATGATGAATAGAAAGGAAAATGAAATTCAGACTTTCTCTCTCTTCCCCTTCTCTCTCTAGAGATAATTATGAAAAATATTGATTGGGTTTTGAAAATACAAATGGGTTAAAATGTATATGAGTTGAAATGAAATGAAAATTGGATACAAGATGTTATTGTATTTTGAAAAGAAAACGAATCCTATATTTTCTTCCTCCTTCCCTTACTCTTCTGTCTCTCTCTCCCTATCTTTATCTCTGTCTATTGCCTATTCTGATTGTTTTAAATGATGGATGCGTGGAATTTATGCATAACTGTAGGAGATTTCCATACTCATTCCTTGGGTGACACAATGTTAATTGTAGGTACTCCAACAAGAGCAAATTTCTGGATTTGATATGTTGTGATTAATGAGTTGTCATTGTAAAGTTATATTCATCTTGCAATACGTGTATTACCATAGAATAATGTATGTATTGTTGTTTGAATAATTGTTATTTGTGTATTTTGAAAAGAGAATTCCTATGTGGCTATATTTTATAGTGTCGAATTGGATGTGAAGTTGTACTCAATGTTGTACCTATGTTATAAAGATATAAAACTAATATTTTGTTATGTTAATTATTGGTTTATTTCCTTAACAACCACAATGCTTGGTAGAATCTCCTCCCATTAAAACTATCAAAATTAAAAGAATGAGTTATAATGCCTATTGTATTTTATTCCTCCATTTGTGTCTTTTTCCGGGTATAAAAAATTGATCGTGTTAATAAAATAATCTGACCTCATTAATCATCTCCTTGTATTGCACCTAAGACATCTTAATAAGGACCTTTTTCTTGAATATTTTAAGATGTGATGTTTTTATATTGTGAAACCTATCTTTTTGGACGAGTGAGGTGATCATGTTTAGGTGTTGTAGGTATGACCATATCATGAATACGTTAACCCCTTGTACACAATTTCTCTTGGTACCCTAGTGGGTGGTCAAATCCCTATAAGATAGTTGGTGGTTGTACCTACGATGGATCTCTTGTGAGATCTAGATTGTGTGAGTGGACACTACGTTTTGAATTACTTGCGTATTTACCCAACAATTGAAATAGGTCCTGTTATCCAAAATTCACCCCCCTAGGGTAAATTTTGATAACATGCATCAGAAGATTCAAATCCCAAGCAAATTGATTGATTCAGAGCAAAATCAGGTTTCTAGGGTCCCTTCAGGTATTTTTCTAACTCCCCTGGCCGAAGAAACAGGGAGCAAGCTCTGAGAAAATGCAAAAAAGTTGCAGAAAGGCAAGTAGGTTGACCCAGGAAAAAGTGTGAAAATTGGCTTAGGTGTTGCTCGGACGCTTGGGACAAAAAGACCCGAACCGGCCGAATCGGCCGAAATGAGTCCAAAGGGCCCAAAATCAAATGGGACATCTGGGACAAATGGACGCGAAATGTCCGAATCGGCCGAAATGAGTCCAAAGGGGCCAAAATCAAATAGGACATCCGGGACAAATGGAGGCGAAGTACGCGAAGGAGCCGAAGGAGCCGAGGACCAATCAGAAGCTGCCACGTGTCCTCACAGGAGAAAAAGTCAAAAGGTCAAAGGGGCGAGTTATCGAGCGCTGAACCGAACCAATGAAATGGCGCCACGTGTCCAAGTTTAAGGGGCCCACAAGCAATTTCAAAAGGAAGGCCCGCGAAAGACGGAGGACAGAGAATTGCTCGTCCAATCAGCACGTGCCACGTGTCGTCCAGACGGTGAAGAGCGGGAAAACATTTTAAAATCTGTCTTGAGTACGCTCCGCGTGCCTAAATCTTCGAGATCGCCATATCTTTTGATCCAGAGCTCGATTTCCACGTTCTTTATATCAACGGAAAGCTCATGAAATTCTCTACATGATTCTAGGTTAATCTCGAGTTTTGGTGAATTTGGAGAGAAAAATCAAGAAACGGCTCGACGCGTGATACAAATGAAGTGACGCTTCAACAACCGGCTTTTCTGCAGCAGAGTAACCCGCCGTTTTGCCAGGATCCGCCGCTTATACCATAATGAGATGATTTAAAATACAACCTGGGGGTGGTTGGAGTAGATCTGACTTTCCTCTTTCTTCCTTCTCTCATTCTTCCTATATATTGTAAGGAGTGGCAAAATAAAAGAGGTGGTTCATTCTTTCGGCTCTGCCCTCCCTTCTTTTCTTCTCTAGGATTGAAAATGGAGTTCGAACCTCTTCCCTTGCTCTGTAATGGCGTTTTTGCCTTTTACTAATGGAATGATGTTCTGCAAACTTCTGAAGCAACAAAACGTGTTTTGTGATGCATCTGTCCATCCTTTCTCGTTTTTGCTTGTTTTCTTCTTGCCTCTCTTCATTGCAGCAGGTATCATGCATGTTTGAATGTTCATTGCGGGTTTGAGCTGTGTTCATGGAGTTTTGGGACATTTTCTATGTATGTGTGAAATCTATCCTTGGGCCTGTGATGCATGTGTCCATCCTTCCCATTGCTCACCTCTCTTTGTCCCATGGCGCTTTGATAGATGTTCAACATTCTCCTTCTCGGTGTATCACCGTTTTAGTGTAGGCTTTTAGCTGTTTTCCCTTCTCTCTCTCTCTCTTGTCTCCTTGGCATGGTTAGATTAGGATTAGATTAGCTTGCTCTGACCGGAATAGCTTGTACAGGTAGTTTAGGAGCTAGATAACCATTCTCTGGAGATTCCTCTCTCGGTTTCACAAGTCCCACGCTTGGAGAGAGGTTTCCATGTTGTGCAATCACATCTGGATGCTCCGAACATCAACCTAGAAGCTTTGATGTGCGTCCCAAAAGTGCTTGTGATTTTGCACTAAAAGTCCTTAGGAGAATTTTGAAATGCATAAGATTGTTTGGGTTATTTCTCTTTCAATATACACTTATACTTCCATGTCCAAGAGCATTGAAATAAGTTGTCTTGTGTGAGGTCGTACTCCTTGTACTCTTAAATCCCTAAGTGTTATAGGAATTACATTTGTTCCAAAATGATGATAATACAAAACCAAAGTAACCATATAAATGTAGTTAGTAGAAAGGGTAAATAAGATTAAACTAAGGAATGACCGCTACAAAATTGGTACACCATTGAGCGATGTCAAAACCAACTAAAATGTCAAATGTGATCATAAAATGAATGTGATAAAGTAGAGCTCCATGAATAATACAACAACCTAATAAATTTGAAAACCAAATATGATGCATGATCACATACTTTGTATGCATGAATGTGGTTAAACAACGATGCTAATGAAATAATGAAATGTAGCCTTGAGATTAAGATACCTTTGGTTGTAGCCAAGGTCTTGTGAGTTAAGGAAATTGCACTCTAGTTGGACTTGTAAAAGTTAGTAGAACCCTTGGCGCAGATAGGAATATATTAAACCTATGATCACTCGGAAGTAGAATTTATGGTCGAAACATGTAATTAACTCGTTGCTACTGAGAGTGAACCCTTAAGATGATGAAAAATAAGTAGTTTGAAATGTGAAATTCGTCACTTAGATTCAAGGAAAAATATCTATAAGGGGAACATAGGTGTAATGTGCTCTTCCATGCACAATATGATTGTGAAAATATGAATTCCTAATAGGAACAATGGATTGTGAATCAAGAATGATACATATTAATTAGTTAACCTACATAGTTGGTTGTAATAACTTGAAGATTAAAATAATGTATTGTTAGTATTAAATAATGCTATGAAATGAACTCGGAATATATTTTCTATTGATCTAGTAACCTTCCTTTTTCTTTTTGTGAATTTTCCTCCTTGTAATGAGAGTATTTTTCCAAATCATGTAAACACGGTTCTTTCAAACAAATCCTTAAGTCAAATATTAGAATGTGCATGTGTGTATATATGTTCCTAATCACAATCAAGCTATACAAAGTTATTTCCATAAGAGAAATGAGAAAATTCTAAAGGAACCACTATAGGTGAAATGTTAAAAAAACATGCAACCTAGTTGTAAAGGAACGAAGGGTCCCATGTTATTTGTTCTTCAGACAATTATAGTCAACCAAATTTTTTTGAGAAACAAACCTTTAACATAAGAATTGAATATTAGGAGACTCATAATTGTTTAAAATGAATTTATTTAACAAATGAGCTATGGATAACTAATGGAATTAGAGAAAGGAACCAACCGTGCATTCTTTGTTAAAGATTAATGTGCTGCAAAATAAAGTAATTGAAGTTTGAAAAATAGGAAATTCTAAACCTTATGTGTTTAATACTATTGAAAACTATAAGGTCATACAATGGAAACTTGAATGTAATGAATATGTAAACCATGAAAAGGCCATGTTGTGGAGTATGCCTATCCTATGTTTCTTACTGTAATTGGGTCATTGTCTTGGTTTAGGTCGTTTTAGTAAGAGATTGATGTGTAACCCATGTTATCGTATTGTATGAGTGGGTTCATGTTTATGTAATTTTCCTATGTTATGTCAAATTTCTATATTTGGATCCTAGGTGGTGTTGTGTATCGTGTAATTAAAGCAAAAACAAAATAATTTCTATAATTTTAGTTTGTGATTTTGGTGTTGAAAATGTGGACATTACACAACCATTCTCTCTAAGTAGATGATCATGAGTTGAGTGAGTGAAGATAATACATCCAGACCTTTCAATGTTGCCCACTTGGCACCATAATTACATACCATGAAAGCTTTTAGTTTTTTCATGGATTTTAGAAATGGGGAAGAAAGTAATCACTTGAAGTAAAGAGAAATAGCAAATCCTTTGTCTTAGAGAAATTCATGTCATACCATTGGTCTTTCTCCATAGAACTTGAATGAGTAAATTAGAAATAAAATAAAATTACAACATTTTACATGGTTATACATACCATCTATCATATATTGAAGTTGAAACAAAGATATGGAAAAATGTAAAAGAAGAAGTTCATCTATGGTTTGTACATAGTCCTACTTACAAGGTAGTAAAACAAAAGAACCCAAGATTTTTTCATTAACAAATTGAAAACTTTACATATTAATACTATATTTTCATGCCATTCAAAATGGGTAGAATATCAAAAACATATTATTATATTTTCATGTATAGTTATAATTCAAAAATGGATTTGATGAAATATATGACAACCAATTTTCTTAGAGAAATGATATAAACAACATAACCTACAAACTATCCTGTCTAAAATTCTATTCCACTATAAAATAGGATATCAAAGGTAAATATTGAAAGTAAACATGTACAATATTTCAGATTTGTAGAAAACCTTTTTCCAAATTGGTGGAATTCATTTTTTTAGATATATTTGGTTGAACCCACCTCTGTTAATGGAAAGAATTTGAACATCAATTGCTTTATCACTAAGCAACTCCCATTTCTCTAGAAAACTATTCTCGAACGTCGTTTTGTGGGTGCTACACTTGGTATCAGAGCCATGGGTTCAAAGCTTGGACCCTTGGGCACACCTAGAAAACATGAACATGAACATTTAATCTAGTGAAAAATTAATTCTTTTCAATGTTTGATAATTGTATGAAATGAAAAACTTAGAAAACTGAAACAAGACCTAGAACAATGAACTAACTCTCACCTTGATCTCAATGCAGGAGGCACGAATTAGGTGAGGGGTATTTTCACATAGACCTAGATATACATCCGCAAAGCAGGTACAGAGCGGCCATTTTACCTCAAATTCTATAGACGCTCCAAGACGTCGATGCCCATATACACGGAGAGCCCTTGGGAGGATGATTTGCTAGACATGGCATGGAGCTATCGGTGGATGCCTGGGTATCCCTCGACATAGCGAGGAGTATAGGGTAGAGAACTTCGCGCGAGAGTGGGCTAGGGCGAGTCACCACAGAGAGGACATGGGGACAGGATCTCAGGACATAGGGATAGGTCTCGAGCCCTAGATAGAGGGAGGAGCATGTAGAGAGACCTAGGGGTTGTCAGACATTAGCAGCAGACCATATCAGGGAGATCCTGAAGCTATGACCATCTCACTATTCAGGTGATATAGGAGGTTTTCAGGCAAAGGCCTAGTTGGTGAGCTTGAGTAGATGCTTTAAGCTCTGCCCTTGTACTAGTAACACGAAAGCTCGTGTTGCGATCCATCTTCTGAGGGATGGAGTAGGAGTCTAGTTGAGGACCGAGGAGTAGCATCTCCATGTTGATTTAGAGACAGTCACCTAGGAGTTATTTGAGGAGTGTTTCAGGAGTAGGTATTTACCCAGGAGGTTTATACAACATCGAGATAAACAAGTTTCATGACCTCCATCGGGCATCGATGACCGTGTGGCTGAGTACGAGTCAATTTTTGGACATACTCTAGTACATCGACTATATGTAAGATGAGCGGTATGGATTCATAGGTTTAATGGGGCTGAACTTAGATTTGGGTGGCACGATGTGCATTCACTACCCACAAACACTAGCAGAGGCCGTGGAGAAGGCCTATATTACAGAGGAGACATAGGGGAAGACGTAACATGCTAGAGACATAGTTCAAAGCCATATCTAACAGCTTCTAGGATGGTAGGTTGAAGGGGTCAGTTCCCCCACCATAGTGTGGATAGAGTTCGAGACAGGCTTCATTCAAGCCATCATAACAATGAGCGAGACCCGCCCACCTTGCTGCCTCCTCGGAGATTTGATGCGCAGAGAGGGTGGAGTATGGGGCCTCCTCCTAGGGGTTCCGCCAGACACATGGTGCGCCGAGAGCTCGGTCAAGGGAGCTCATCGGTAAAGACCTCGGTAGTCAATAGCTAGATTATCAGGATCCACATCTCGGACATCTAGAGTCTTGGTTGAGCTACATCCCACCGGAGTGGACCGGGTAGTTGTTATGGTTGTGGTGTTGTTGGACATCATTGGATTGGAGAGATTGCCCACATAACCCTAATAAGGATAAGACACGAGAGCTCGAGCCTCTTGTTGGAGATATGGCACAGAGTCATTGAATCTATGCAGGTGGTCAAGAAGCGCCAGCCGAGCACTAGAGTACCATGATTGAGACAACAGTAGTATTGGTGGTGTTTCTACCTCTATATTATTTGATTCTAGTTTTTGATTCATTTATTTCACCACCCTTAGTAGAGCGTTGCAGGTTGGTGGCGGTTAGGCAGGGTCATAGTTGGGACGTTGAGATGGCTTTTGGAGCTAAGATTTCTATAGACTCCTTAGTTAAGGAGTGTGTAGTGGATTTGGGACCCTTGACCACTACGTCGAACTTCGAATCCTTCCATTAGGATCTTATGGTTTCATTTTGGGCATGGACTCGTTGTATGCTCATAGAGCTAGAGTGGACTGTTACCATAAGACTATTTCTGGCATAGATGATATTGGATTGGATTCGGTGATATCGGGAGTTAGGAGACCTATTTCCATTCGCACCATCTCCGTTATGTAGATTAAGCGGTGTGCGCGGCGGGGTTACTAGTTGTACACTCGTTACGGTTAGTAGCGAATCGTAGGATGAGTCTAATGGACCATCCCTTGATGACCATCCCATCTTGAGAGAGTTTTTTGATGTGTTTCCAGGAGAGCTCACTGGGTTACCTCCCCCACGTGAGATATATTTCCACATAGATATGATTTCGACACAGAGCCCATCTCACGAGCACCTTATCGGATGAATACTCCCGAGCTATGTGAGCTCAAGTTGCAGCTTGAGGGCCTTCCAGAGAAAGGGCCCAATCCATCCTAGTATATCTCCTTGGGTGCACCAAGTGATCTTTTTGTAGAAGAAGGATGGATCTCTATGGTTGTGTATTGATTACATCAGCTGAACAAAGTAACGATCAAGAATCGTTACCCCCTTCCATGCATTGACAATTTATTCAATCAGATGAAGGGGGCTAGAGTTTTCTCTAAGATAGATCTTAAGTTAGGGTACCATCAGATCAGGATTACGGAGGTGGATATTCATAAGGCTGGTTTCAGTGCGAGATATGGCCACTACGAGTTCACAAAGGGTACCTTTTGGTTTGTGAATGCTCCCGCAGTGTTCATGAGTTTGATGAATGGGGTATTCAGGACTTTCCTAGATCACTTTGTGCTCATCTTCCTTGATGACATTCTGATTTACTCACATACGCGTGAGGAGCACGAGGAACACCTTCGCTAGGTTCTTCAGTTTCTTTACGAGTAACACCTTTATGGGAACTTGGAGAAGTGTGCGTTCTTTCAGACAAAGGTGTAGTATTTGGGCCACATCATTTCTGGGGAAGGTATCACAGTCGATCCTTCCAAGATTTGAGCCATCATGGATTGGCCAGCACCCACTAGTGTGACCGAGGTGTGCAACTTCATGGGTTTAGAAGGATATTACAGGAGATTTGTTCAGAATTTTCTCGGATTATGCACCCCATCACTTCCCTTCAGTGGAAAGGGAAGAAGTTTGTATGGTTAGACAGATGTGAGAAGGCCTTCAATACACTAAAGGAATTCCTCACAACAACACCTATTCTTACAATGCCAGATCCTCAGGGTGAGTTCTACGTTTGCACAGATGATTCTTTGGCAGGACTTAGAGGTGTGTTGATGTAAAAGGGTAGAGTTGTTGCTTTTGAGTCTCACAAACTCAAAGATTATGAGCTCAATTATCGGATTCATGATCTTGAGCTTGCAGTAGTTATGCATGACTTAGTGCGGTGGAGCCATTTTCTTCTTGGCCGGAGATTTACACTCAGGATTGATCACTTGAGTCTTCACCACCTCTTCACACAACCCAATCTCAATGCTCATTAGCGGTGTTAGATGGAGTTGCTTTATGAGTATGACATGGAGATAAAGCATGTGAAGGGGAAAGAGAATGTGGTTGTAGATGCCTTGAGTAGATGGAGACATGTGGTTATGGCCACCTCAGTGGGCACATATTTATGGAGCGAGATTTTGCAATAGCTCCCTCGGACAACTTCTACCTTGCAACCAGAGTAGAGATTGAGTCACAAAGACCCCTTGAGGGAGATTTGATGGATTTTCATTAGAGGCAAATGGTCTTCTCAGACACAGAGGTCGGATATATGTTCCTAGAGATGGAGGATTGAGAGAGGACATTTTTCAAATGCTCATCGTGCACCTTATTCAGCTCATCCTGGGGTGAAGAAGATGCATGCCACCTTGAGATAGTTGTATTTTGGAGAGAACTTCAAGAGACATGGCCTCATTTGTGTCATGTTGTTTAGAGTGCCAGAGGGTGAAGGCCAAGCATCAGCATCCAGCTGGCCTTCTCTATCCTCACGCCATACTAGAGTGGAAGTGGGACACCATTTCCATGGACTTCATCGTTGGGTTACCTATGTCAAGATACCACCACGACACCATCATGGTCACGGTGGATAAATTGACGAAAGTAGCTCATTTTTCTCTAGTGAAGACCACCTATATAGCTAGTGATGGCACAAGTATATCTTGATGAGATTGTCATATTACATGGGATTCCGTGGAAGATCATTTGTGACCGCGATCCTTTGTACACTTCCCATTTCTAGACCACCATGCAGTATGCTCTCGAGACAAGGATCAATTTCATCACAACATATCACCCTAAGATAGATGGACAGATTGAGTGGGTGAATCAAATCTTAGAGGACATGCTTAGGATGTACGTTATGGATCACCAGTCGAGATGGAAGGAGTATCTGTATTTGGTGGAGTTTGCCTACAATAATAGTTTCTAGAGTTCGATAGGCATGGATCCTTTTCAAGAATTATATGGTAGAGAGTGCATGACACCTCTTAGTTAGGATAGGATTGAGGACAGGGTTTCTCTTGGGCCAGCATTATTACAGGATATGGAGCAGTGGTTACATTGATCGAGCAGAGATTGCAGGTGCGGGAGACAAATAGAAGAAGTATGCGGACCAACATAGGACATATCATAGTTTTTAGGTGGGCATAAAGTTATTTCTTCGTGTGTCGGACCGCATAAGAGCCCTATCCGTTACGAGAAAAGGTTCTAAGCTTGCTCCTAGGTTTGTGGGTCCCTTTGAGATCTTGGAGTGTCTCGGTCCCTTGGCCTATCATCTAGCATTGCCACCTAGCTTGTCTCGCGTCCATGATGTGTTTCACATTTCTGTGCTTTGGAAATATATTTCGATCCTTCTCACGTGCTAGATTGGACCAATTTACAGTGCAAGATCAAGGGTAAGTGATGGTGGAGCTCATACGCATTATATAGCGTAGGAGCCTAGGTCTTCGCGACAAAGAGATTGATTAGGTTTGGGTCCAGTGCGACAAATATGATGAGACTATGCGCTATTTGGGAGGATGCTACTTTGCTAAGAGTGTAGTTTCCACACTGCTCCAGTGAATTCCAAGAGGAAGTTGTGTCTAAGGGGAGGGGATGTAGTGCCCACTTCCCTTCGGCACCTTTTTTATTATTGTTTAGTTATTCTTCGACTACACTTATGGATCTATTCTAGTTTCTTTGATTTAGCTTGCTAGTAGATATAAGAGATATTGAACTCATATTGATTTGATTATTATATGATGCATATGGACTACTGGAGACATCGATGTCGATACTCTTGATATAATTTTGACATGGTTATTTATTTGTATTTCGACATGTGATATATTTAGTCATATTGAGTAGATCTTGATAGTTGGATTAATGTGATGATTGTTTTGACACATGAATGAAATGTGGAATAGAAATTTGCTAGAAAATTGTAAGTAATATCATATCTAGCATAGATGATATTAATTCATATATAGTTTATTGTAGATTTATATCACATATTTGGCATGAATGTTTTAATGCAGCCATGAGGCCGAAGGAGGTATTCTCTATTTTGCAGGTATATTATATTCACAACAACATCGGGGGATTGGAGACCAACCACATCGAATTCGAGAAGAATTCAACTAGGGTCACCATGGCAATGTGTATTTGTGTGTGTGTTAGAATTATTGGTTAGGAGAAAATTGTGACCTAGGGGTCATGTGTTGTTTTGTTTTAATTTTCCCCTTTTAGTATGTTAGGATGTGTTTTCCTTTAAGTAATGAAAATTATTTGTTTTATTATTTAGATTTTTGGATGTGTGCTTACCTCCTTATTATTCATAGGTTGTAGTGTCTTAATTAAACTAATTTAAATTTGTTCTAAACTAATTAAGATGTGACAAAAAGGAGTTCATTTAATAAACTTGATTTACTCTTGGATTTTGTGTTGAGTGAAGTGTGATTGAGTCTTGAGTGTAGCACACTCTACCCTTCATAAGAAACTCGAATTTTACCTTTGAGGCCAAATTTGGAAGCTTGTGGGACAAGTAAAACTTGTCCCACACCTCTTAAATGCCCATGCCAACCCTACCTATGGGTTGGGGGGTAAAATTTAGGCTCTTTAGGTGTTTTGGGGGGATAAAAAGGTGAAATGTTAATTGCACTTTCTTTCAAATATTTAATTTTATCCTTTGGGAGAGTGGGCTTAGATGGAGTGTGTAAGGTTCTTGTCATTCCTCCAACCACTTATTAATTGTGCATTAGAATATGAGGTTGACCAAGTGATGTGGAGTGGAGAGGAAATGAGGTGGCATCCTACTTAGAGCCACATCATCCCTCCCTCTCTTTTCTCTATTTATTGAATTCTTGTTGCTTGTTTTGGGGTTGGATGATCATTTTTAGTCTCTTGAATTTTGGAGAGTGAGAGGATTTTGAGAGAGTTGTGGATTTTGGAGCTTGTGGATGCTTGCTTGATCTTTGGAGAAGCTTGGAACTTCATACTTGGAACAAGCTCTACCATGGAGAGGTAGGAGCTTCACCTTAGTTTAAATTATGTTATTTGTTTTATTGTATGTGTGTATATGTTGTGTTGAATGTGTTATATATATATTTTCCCCACGGGTAGATGTGGACAAGCAGGAGAATGGAGAAATCAAAGAAGCTCAAATCCTTGACATTCCCAAGGCGCATAGAAGTGGCGCACAACACGGAATGTCGATAGGGCAAATGGTGCGCCCAAGGCGCACAGAAGTGGCGCACAACACAGAATGTCGACAGGGAAAATGGTGCACCCAAGGCGCACAGAAGTGGCGCACAACACGGAATGTTGATAGGGAAAATGGTGCACCCAAGGCACACAGAAGTGGCACACGACACGGAATGTCGACAGGGAAAATGGTGCGCCCAAGGTGCATAGAAGTGGCGCACAGCACGGAATGTCGACAGGGCAAATGGTGCGCCCAAGGCGCACAGAAGTGGCGCACAACACGGAATGTCAACAGGGAAAATGGTGCACCCAAGGCGCACGAAAGAGGATGTCGACACACACACGGATGCGCCCTTGGCGCACCTTCAAGAGGCGCAACATTTTGAGCGCTGACAGGAAGCAGACCCTGGCGCAGATATTCAGATGGCCATAACTTTTGACTGGGAGCTCGGATTCATGCAAGGTTGGAATTTTCGGAAAGCTTACGAGGTCCTCTGTCCAACTATGACTAGATATCTTTAATTGGGTGAGAAAAAATTCTTAAAAATGCAAAATACAGTTCGCCACTTTTGGGTTCGCTGGGTTCTCACCTACCATCATTATGAGATGAGTTAAGTGCATTCTGGAGGTGGTTGGGGTAGATTTCGATTTTCTCTCTCTTTTCTCTCTCATTCTTCCTATAAATTGTAAGGAGGGGATTCTTTCTAAACGTTGGACATTTTCTGTTTTGCCCCTCCCTTCTTCTCTTTGGCAGGTGAACTTGTGGAGTTAAAACCTTCCATTTGAAACTGTAATGCAACCTTGCCTCTTGGCATTTTGCAGTGTGTTGTATCAATCTTTGGAGCAAATTAATGCATGTCTGTGGATGTTTTCTCAACCCTCTCTATGTTCATTTGCATCCTCCTGATCTTTCACTATGAATCTGGTTATCTGTGCATGATCTTGCATTGCGTTTTTTATGGTTTGTGTTTATTGGCAAGACAGGTGTTCTTCATTCCTCGGTGCATCACCTTTGTAGTTTAGGTTTTATTTTATGCATTTTCTTACCCTGTCTCCTTGGCAAGTTAGATTAGGTTTTTAGTAAACCCTCTGCATTTTCTACATGTGCATCTGAACAGAGGAATAGGAACCGGCCTTCATCCGGAGAGCTTTTCCATTTTCGCAAGGTCCCACACTTGGGAAAAGCTCCATGTTATGCAATCATACTGAGAGTCTCAACCCATCGTGTGCGAGACATTCGGGTGCCGCGATTTGTACCAACAGCTTTTGCACGCCTTGCCAAGTGGGACCAAGAGGTCATTCTACAAGATTTGAAGGAACTTTCAAGAAATTTGGACTTAAAAAATTACAGGTTTTACAATTTCATATTTTCACCTTCCAGGCTGAACTTTGAAATCAATTTTCAAGGACTTAACTTGCTCGAAACAAGTCAAAATTTCACCAGTTGATAGATCGGGGGATAATCTTCAAAAGGGTATTTTTAGATTTTTGAGATTTTGACTTTCAAAATTTCATGGTTTTTTGATTTTCGATTTCAGGTTTTCAGAATTCTGGCATTTTGGATTTTCGGGACTGTCATTCCAAATCAAATTCCAAACTCTAAAATATCAAAAATACAGGTCTCTCAAATTCTATTTTTTAAATATTGTCAGGTTTGGTGTGTAACTTGGCAGAAGTCTGCCTTTTGAGGCTCATTTTTTCTAACACATCTGGCGACTCCGAAGGGGTAGAATTCAGCGGTGTAGCAGCAAAAGTTGCCCAGGCATATGAGAAGAATTCGAACCAGGTCAAATACTCGAGAAGAGGGGCTATTTGTCCACTTGCAACTATCACCAGGAGGAGGAAGGAGAGGAAGAAGAGGAAGAAGACCACAAAGATCACCATCTCCACCTAACAGGACTTTGTCTACACCTCCACCTGGTAGGCCTTTTCTCGCATCGACTAGGGTTCTTAGGCCAATCATAATGGCACATCTACCACCGAATCCCTTTGTCAATTTCACGGGCAAAAGAGTCCACTTGCCCTAAATGCTCGAAACAAATTCCAAATGCAAAAAGACTAAAGAATATACCCTATTTTACGGAGAAAATCATACTACTCCTATTGATCACATCCGGATATATTGTTAATGCATGTGCAATCCACGAAATAAATGAAATGGATGTTGCAGTCAAGTTGTTGGCTTCATCCTTCAAAGGTAAGGCCTTACAATGGTTTAGGAGCCTAGCAGTAGGGTCTATTACGAATTGGGACCAACTTTGTTCAGCTCTTTGCAACCAATTCGAGGAGAGGGCAGACAATTTATCTTTATTGGAGCAGCTGACAACAATAAAAAGGGCTCCTAACGAACAAATGACAGATTTCAACTTCAGATTCCAATGGACATGGGATAGGATTCCAATAGCTATTAGACCAACCGCCGAAGGAGCATTCCTTTATTTCTTAAAGGCTATAAATTCAGACATAGCCATGATGATCCAATCAATGGGAGGAACAACGCTGCCAGGGGCCTACGACACAGCTATCAGAGTAGAGAACTGTTTGATCCAAGCTGGCAAGCTTGCACCAAGGCCACCAATGCCTCTCTATCCGGATATGGGAAATCCTACAACCAGTCAAGCACCAGAGTTGAATCCCATTCCAACTCCTAGAAATCAAAGCAATAATGAGGTGTCGACTTCTTCAAATACTTCAAAGGAATTGCAGGAGGTCATGAAACAACTGCAGAACCTTGGAAATGAACTAGTGACTATCAAAAGACAGCAAGCTCAAAGTGCTAGACCATATCAGCCTCAAGCACAGTACCAAGCTAGGCCCCCATACCAACAAAATAGACCACCACCTCAGGCTGCAAATCAAAACCAAAACCAAGGACAACCTCAAGCTACCAGGCCATTTCGACCGTATGATCCAAATGCAATGACGTCCTCAAGAGCTTTGGTCCCGACACAAAATAACATGGCACAGGAGTATGACTGGTGTTACCCTTGCAATCTACCTCACAATCAGTCAGCATGTTTCAATGGTGCACTAAATCAGGCTTTGATGGTGCAAACCATTAGTGTGCCTCAAGAACCAAGCTAGGAGGAGAATCAACAGCAACAAACGCAACAAGAAGGACCTCCAACAGAAACCACATTGGCAAATTGGCAAACGGAAGACTTCTATGGAGTTAACCAACAGCCTTTTCAAGGTGTGGCTTGCCAACACACAAAAAGAAGAGAAATATAGAGAGGGACAACCGTGTAATCCAGTTGTTTCTCGGTCTACTCCTACACAACAAGGGGTCGATGAGACCAAATGCAGCTCCAAATGTGTAAAATCAGCCTAAGGTACCTGTTGTAGCAACGCACGCACCTGTTCAAGCTCCAGAAAAGGCTATGCCAAACAAGGGGCAACAAAAGGACAATTCATCCCCCTTCAACATCATCGATCAAATGAAGAAGACGAATGTGAATATATCAATGTGGGAATCTTTATCCATCCCAGGATAAAGAGATCTTCTACAAGCTGCCATGAAGAATTGGTCAACTTCAAACCAGCAGGCCCGTATGCAAGAGAAGGTCCTCACGAATGCTGCTCAGCCTGAAGGGAATCATGGAGGACAACAAGGTAAAGTTTTGAAACCCCCTCCATTCTATGTTTCATTAATCATCGGGGATAAATTAGTACACAACTGCATGATTGATTTTGGGGCAAGTAGTTCAGTGATGCCGAAGCAAATAGCGGATCAACTGGGTTTGAAATATGAGCCAGTGCTGAAAGGAGTAGTACAACTAGATGGAACGGCAGTAGGAACTGTTGGAGTCATCAAGGGGTTAAGCCTAACACTACATTCATGTCCTAATGTTACAGTTCTGCAAGATGTGTCTGTAATTGACCTTCCGCCACTCTTTACATTGTGTCTATCAAGAGACTTCACCGCAAAAATCGGTGGATATTTATCTCTGATTGGTCACACATGATTTTTAGGACAAGGTATGGAGCCAAAGCAACAATCAAGGTAGAACCAATTTCCAATTTCCATATTGAGCCTCATGTACCAAATCCTATCAATGCAAATTACTCGGCTTTTGATCAGGAGGAGTGTTCAAGTGATCTAGAAACAGTACTAAGGTCGAGGGAATTCCCGATTTAACTTTGGATGAATGGGCAAACAATAATCATGAATTTGACCCATACAAGGAAATTGAAGAATCTGAATTGGGCGTGTATTGTATACACGAAGAAAATTCACCCATTCCCGACATCATTCAACCTGAACAAAAGGATGAAAACAAAGTTTGGAAATTATTTTTCGATGGTTCGAGAAGCGCATAGGTGCTTTGGAGGTGGTGTAATGTTGATTTCACCACAAGACATCAAATACTTTTCAGCTTTTCATTTCCGCTTTTCTGCTCAAACAACTCGGCCGAATACGAAGCATTGATTTATGGAATTCATCGGGCCAGGAAAAGGAGCATAAGGAACTTGCAGGTGTTTGGAGATAGCGAGCTAATCGTCAACCAAGTTAGGGGACAACATGCTACAAAGAACGACTTGCTGAGGAGCTACAAGAATAGGGTATGGGACCTCATTGAGGATTTCAAAGCTTTCAACATTGTGTCCATACCCAGGAAGAAAAATGAAGTCAGCAGATAGGCTCGCAGCAGTTGGAGCAACGTTTGATGTGGTTGACAACATCAGAAGGGAAAAAATATAGCCACATATCCATGTGATTGTGAGGCCAGCAGTTCCAGATAATAACACAAGCTGGCAGGTGTTTGAGAACGATCAACAAATCATCAATTTCTTACAAGAAGAGGCTGAATTCTCGGCTAGGAATCAGGATAGATTAGAGCAGCAATATGGGGATCAAGTAGTGTAGCTGCGGACAAACAAGCTTCCTAAGGGTTTAGTAACATTGGAGTCTATCTTCAACCCTAACGACCAGCCTCCGTAAGGAAAAGGCTAACATACAGTCAAGAGAGAAGATTCGAGCCAATTCCAGGTTGGGGAAGGCAAAACTCTTCAAATTGGCAAAGTGGCCACCGAGCAGAGAAATCAGATTTCATACAACTTTGCCAAGAATTTCTAGATATCTTCGCTTGGAGCTATGAAGACTTAAGAGGATTCGATCCAAATCGGCACAACATACCATAGAATTGGATCCGGATGCTAAGCCCATCAAAGGCGTAAGAGAGACCACCAACCCTCACATTGAACCTCTAATGAAGAAAGAGCTAAATAAGCTAATAGAGGCAAGCATCATATTCCCGATCAAACACTCAAGTTGGGTTGCAAACTTGGTTCCGGTCAGGAAGAAGAGTGGAGAAATCAGGTTGTGTGTGGATTTCCGAGACCTAAACAGGGCATCTCTCAAAGACCATTACCCACTTCCTTCAATGGAACAAATATTGCAAGTAGTATCCGGTTCAGAGAGATTCTCTCTCCTAGATGGCTACTCAGGGTACAATCAGGTGATGGTGAAAGAAGATGACCAATTCAAGACGGCTTTCACCACCAAATGGGGGACCTATGCCTACAAGAAAATGCCATTTGGGCTATCAAATGCTGGAGCCACCTTCCAAAGGGCAATGGATATGGCATTCAAGGGGTTGATCAATAAAATAGTTCTAATATATCTTGACAACATCACTGTATTCTCAAAAAATGCAGCGGATCACCTCTGTCATTTGAGGCAAGTATTTCAGAGGTGTAGAAGATTTGGGGTATCATTGAATCCCAAAAAATGCATATTTTTGGCTCACGAGGGAAAACTTCTAGGCCATATTGTTTCAAAGGAAGGGTTGACGATTGACCCAGAAAGAGTTGAAGCAATTCGAGCGTTGCCATTGCCAAGTCATAAGAAGGCTCTTCAAAGCTTCTTAGGAAGGATCAATTTTGTCCGCAGGTTTGTTCCAAATTTTTCTGCTCTTGTGAAGCCAATAACGCTGATGTTAAAGAAGAGTATGGCATTTAAGTGGACATCTGAAGGCAAGGCAAGTTTTGAGGCAATAAAAGAGGCTATATCTCAAGCTCTGACTCTCGTCAATCCAGACTTCTCCAAGGACTTCGTGCTATATGCCTTTGGTGGTGGGGACACAATTTCTGCAATCCTGGTACAAAAAAACAAAGAAGGATTAGAACAACCAGTTGCTTTCTTCAGTCAAGGCTTGGAGGAATATGAAACTAGGTACTCTTTCATTGAAAAGCATGTCCTTGCAGTGATCAGGAGCTTAAAGAAATTCAAGCACCTAGTCTCAAACAATAAGATCCAATTATTGGTCTCTCATGTGGGAGTCGGGACTTCCTTCTAAACAAGGATCTGAATGAGAAACGTGCAGGATGGATAACTCATGTCATGGAATATGACATCGAGATCAAGGTCACCAAACTAGTACGTGGGAAGGGACTATGTGAGCAGCTAGCCTTGAGTCAACAAGTTGAAGCAGGTGATGAAAAAGAGACTACCTTGGTACTACAGGATGATCAAGAACAAGAAAATGATGATGTGCCTACTCCTTGTTGGACTCAGAATATGATACACTTCCTACAGACAGGCCTATGCCCCCCAGAAATGAGCAAAGCAAAGAGGAGATACTTCAGATTACAAGCCATTCCATATGTGCTTGTTGATGGTGTTTTGTTTAAGAAAGACATCAATGGAGTTCTATTGAGGTGCATTGGGACAAATCAAATTAAAAGGGTGTTACGAGATTTTCATGATAGAGATTCTGGAGGACATTTCACCCCATGAGTAATAACTCTCAAGATAATGAAGGCAGGGTATTATTGGCCGACAGTCTTCAGTGACTACTATACATGGATAAGAAAGTGCAAGAAATGTGCACTCTTCACAGGCAAAGAAAGACTAGCAGCACTTCCATTGCACCCAATTCTGGTTGACCAACCATTTATGCAATGGGGATTGGACTTCGTCGGGGTCATCAATCCAAACTCAAGCCAAGGCCACAAGTGGATTCTCACGGCAACGGACTATTTCACCAAGTGGACCGAAGCAGTAGCGCTCAAGGAAGCAAATGAGTCTAACATACTAGACTTTTATGAAGGAATAGTGACCAGGTTCGGTGTGCCGGCCACTATCATATCAATAAATGCATTGGCATTTATAGGTTCCAAGATTACAGAATGGGCTGTCAAGAATGGAATCTATTTGAGCACCTCTTCAAATTATTACCCGCAGGGTAATGGACAGGCAGAGTCCACGAACAAAAATTTGCTAAGAATCATCAGGAGGACTCTGGACGAAAATCAAAGAACATGGCATACCAAGCTAAAATCAGCATTATGGGTGATGAATAACACCAAAGAGGTCTATAGGTAATTCCCCTTACAAGTTGGTCTATGGAAAAGAGGCAGTATTGCCTATATCATTAGAACTGCCTACATTGGAGTTCATGAAGCAGTTGGAGTTGGTTGAGTTCGAACCAATGGAGGCTAGGTATGCAAAGTTGATGGAATTGGAAGAAATTAGAGAACATGCAGTTCAAACAATTGAGAAAGATCAGGCCTTAGTAAAAAGATGGTTTGATAAGAAAGCAAGAACAAGGACCTTCCAGGAAGGGGACCTAGTTCTGAAATGGGATGCAGATCGGGCAAAACCAGGAAGGCATTCCAAGTTTGATGCCATTTGGAGTGGCCCCTACATGGTCATGGGATGTAAAAGTAGTAATGCCTTCTAATTGTCTACATTGGATGGAGAAGAACTCCCGATTCCGGTTAACGGAATCCATCTTAAACATTGCTACTAAAAGGAAAAGGTTTACCCTTGTAAATATTAGCCTAGATTTCAATTCCTCTAAGTGCGTATGCACATTGTCTTGTTGTAGTTAGGTTTCTGTTTCCCTAAGTGCTCCGGCACAGGTTTTGTTGCTCTCGGGTCGAATTTCTACAGTTCAGAATGTTGTCAGAGAAGAAGTTGCGGTATCAGGTTCGGGATCAGATATCAGGTTGGTCTCAGGTTATTGCTTATGACTCCATGCCCAATGGATTGCTAAAAGGCCACTGATCTTCCACCTAGCAGGCAGGTGATCCCATTGAGTCGCCAAATTGTTGTATATATATTTTCCCCCCTGGTAGATGTGGACAAGCAGGAGAATGGAGAAATCAAAGAAGCTCAAATCCCTGACATTCCCAAGGCGCATGTATGTGGTGCACAACACGGAATGTCGACAAGGAAAATGGTGAGCCCAAGGCACACGTAAAGTGGCGTCACAAAGACGGAATGTCGACAGGGCAAATGGTGCGCCCAAGGCGCATAGAAGTGGCACATAGCATAGAATGTCGACAGGGCAAATGGTGCACCCAAGGCGCACAGAAGTGGCGCACAACACGGAATGTCGACAGGGCAAATGGTGCGCCCAAGGCACACAGAAGTGGCGCACAACACGGAATGTCGACAGGGCAAATGGTGCGCCCAAGGCGCACAAGTGGCGCACAGCATGAAATGTCAACAGGGAAAATGGTGTGCCCAAGGTGCACGAAAGAGGATGTCGACACACACACAGATGCGCCCTTGGCGCACCTTCAGGAGGTGCAACATTTTGAGCGCTGACAGAAGCGGTGACCACAGCGCAGATATTCAGATGGCCATAACTTTTGACTGGGAGCTCGGATTCATGCAAGGTTAGACTTTTCGGAAAGCTTACGAGGTCCTCTATCCAAATATGACTGGATATCTTTAATTGGGTGAGAAAAAATTCTTAAAAATGCAAAACACAGTTCGCCACTTTTGGGTTCATTTGGGTTCTCACCTACCATCATTATGAGATGAGTTAAGTGCATTCTGGAGGTGGTTGGGGCAGATTTTGATTTTCTCTCTCTTTTCTCTCTCATTCTTCCTATAAATTGTAAGAAGGGGCTTCTTTCTAAACGTTGGACATTTTCTCGTTTTGCCCTCCCTTCTTCTCTTTGGCGCAGTGAACTTGTGGAGTTAAAACCTTCCATTTGAAACCGTAATGCAACCTTGCCTCTTGGCATTTTGCAGCAGTGTGTTGTATCAATCTTTGGAGCAAATTAATGCATGTCTGTGGGATGTATTCTCAACCCTCTCTCGTGTTCATTTGCATCCCCCGATCTTTCACCGTGAATCAGTTATCTCGTGCATGATCTTGCATTGCGTTTTTTTTTGGTTTGTGTTTATTGGCAAGACAGTGTTCTTCATTCCTGGTGCATCACCTTTGTAGTTTAGGTTTTATTTTATGCATTTTCTTACCCTGTCTCCTTGGCAAGTTAGATTAGGTTTTTAGTAAACCCTCTGCATTTTCTACATGTGCATCTGAACAGAGGAATAGGAACCGGCCTTCATCCGAGAGCTTTTCTGTTTTGCAAGGTCCCACACTTGGGAAAAACTCCATGTTATGCAATCGTACTGAGAGTCTCAACCCATCGTGTTGCAGACATTTAGGGGTGCTGCGATTTGTACCAACGTAATGTTTTGTCTCTTTGAAATGCTTGTTGGGTATGCGTAGAATGCCTAAGATGGGAGTGGGAGGAGACTATGGGGAGTTTTTTCTTGTAGGGAGGCATAAGAGATCACTTTTAATGGAGGGATTTTGGGTTGGGTGCCCAGACTAGTATGAGGAATGCTTGCATTTTTTCTTGTTCTTATTATGAGGGAGCCATAAGAGTTTTGAGGGAGGCATAAGAGTGTATGGAGGCATAAGGGGTACTTGAGGGAGGCATAAGAGTTGATAGGGGAAATTGTGTTTTTGCATTGGAGGATTTTAGGTGGGCACCCATTCCCATTGGGAGGCATAAGTGGCCTCCCCATAGGTCTTACTCTTTTGGCTTTCTTGATAAGCCTTGTTATATTGTTGTTTTGATTGTTTTCTTCTTGTTGAGTTGTTATTGTGTTTGTATGAAAATGGAATGAATGTGAAGTTATTTGTTAAGTATTGTGGAAGCTAGTAGTTGCCATGAGTTGAGATCTTCTCCCATTGTAATGTGGTTGGGGCCTCGGGGCCAATGGGGAGGATGGCTTCTCCTCTCCATTGGGTATCTTGGTTGGGTGGAGAGCGTTGCCTCTCCCCCTATTTTGTTGTGAATCAAGAAATTTCTTGGAGGAGCTACCTTGTTGGTGTTTGGAGCATTGGAGTCTTGTTGATGACCATGTGAAGTTTCCTTAGTATTTTACCCACTTAGAGTGGAAGAAATTGTAATAATGTATTCATTCTTGTATTTACATTTTGTATGGATTCCCACTTCAAGTGGAGGAAATTGTAATGACTTTGTAAAAGAAATTTGTAATCCTATTGTTGTTATTGTTATTGTATTGCATGTGGAAAGAAACAAATGAGAAAAGAAAGAAGAAAGAATGTCATTGTAAAGTTAGTTGCTAATAGAAAAGAAAGTATTTTCTCCTTGTTGAAATATTGACTGTATTGAGAGGAAAATAGTGCTTGTATTGAAAGATTAATCTATTTTACAATGGAAAATAAAGTATATTTTCATTGAGTAGTTATTGTATTGTAAATGTGAGAAAGAAGAAAATTTAGAGATAGTTATAAGTTGAATTTGTTTACAAATTATCATTGTATGGAAAATAGAGTTAATATGGTTATTTGAATGAATGAACATCGTAGTAAAATGAAAGAGAAAACAAACTAGAATATATTGCATTTAGAACTATTGATTGTATAGTAAGGAAATGACAAAGTAGTGAAATAGATTTATGTCATTTTCTCTCTTGTAATGGAAAGAAGATTTTAGTAAAACAAGGAGATATTATTCTTGTAAGTAGATGAATTTTAGTAAAAATGGAAACACTTTAAAATGACTAGATTTAACTAAGAAATGGATAATAGAGCACTAAATCTCAAATCTGGAACTTGGAATGAACAAAAACAAACTTAGAATGCATTTTTACATCCTCTAACAACTTTAAGTTTTGTGAAAATTCTCAGAATTATGGTTATGTTTTTCAGAAATAGGACCGCCGCCCTGTGTAGAATGGCGGTCCCATAACCACCGCTCAGGCAGTGGCAGCGGTCTCAAAACCGCCACCCAATAAGGTAGCGGTCCTGTGTTTGTCACCCAGTTAAGGCGGTGGTTTCACAACCGCCACTCTGGAAGGCAGCGGTCCACTGTTTGTCACCCTAGTAGGGCGGCGGTCCTAGAACCGCCGGTCTGCTCTGGGGCGCTCCTGTCACTTATGACAGAATTCCGCGGACCCGCACTGTGCGTGAAATTTTCTCAGCTTACACTAAATTCTAAGTTGTAAATTTTAACCTATTGCTTCCAAAGCAAGTAAAATAAAGATAAATGCTATGGATTGAAACAACAAAACACTCAATGGAGAATCTATATGCATTCTTTCATTTATATCAAAGGGGGTAGGGTTTGCCCACAAATTTAAAAACCAATACACTTAAATCTTGGAATAAAAACTAGATTGGAGGAGAAAACTCCTCCCAATCCTTGAAGGAAATAGATTACAAAAATAAAAAGACAAAACTAAGCTAAACCTAGACTAAATCTTCATGTAGAATCCTCCATGGCTTCTTCCTTTTTGCTCTCATGGCTTCCTCCTCTCCAACCTGCAAATTTAACAAAAGAAAAAGAACCAAATGAGAAGAATAGAATGAGAAAAGGTTTTAATAGACTTTCATAAGGATTTTTAGGGCTATGTTGAGAACCCTAGGATCTAGTGGCTAAGATGGATTTGATCCAAGGGTGGAGAATTGACCCTACCTTTATTAAGAAGAAATGTATTTTAAATGTTTTAATTTAAAATCCTTAAGGGTATGTGTAGATGAATGAGTGGGGCCTTTTGATTGCCTAGGGCTGTAATGTTTCCTTCCCCTTTAAACCCTTAGTGTGTGTAGGAAATTTATTAAAGGATCTTTAAGCTATTAATGTAATGAATTTAATAATTTGGCATAAGGTTAACCTTGTTAGGAATGAACTTAATTGAAGAAAAGAAAATATTTAATTAAGTAAACTAATCCTTGTTACCTTCCTATAGAACTATCAATTAATGTACCCTTGCTACATCCTTGTATCGTAACCTTCTCTTTTAACCTAAACAAAATAAAAATTAGTCACATTTTCGGGTTAAGTGTTTGGTTGAAGCGAGTTCCCAAAACGTCGTTTTTGTGGGCGCTACAGTTTTAGACATTAAATTCTTTAACATAATGCTTTATATTGAGAAACAAGTGATGTGGCAATTTTATTCTATAAGTATATGCAGTTTGGTATGTGTTAATTCATATCCTTCTAAACAGATATTTCAAGTTAAATGCCAGAAACAATTGGGATATTACCTTTAATTTGTGGATCATTGGAGAGAGTCAATGCAAGATTTGTTTTCCCCCACCTCCCATGCAATGGACACCAACAATTGACACCTCTCTCGTGGAACAAAAGCTCCTTCAAATCCACTATAGATTTCTCCAACCCCACATAAATATGAGATTTTTCATGAAAGCTATTATGATTAGAACTTATGTGGAATCAATCAATCCATTTGAAACTTAAACCGCATGCTATCGCAAAGTTAGTGCATACAACACAAACTAAAAGCAAAAGCAAAAATCATGTTTATTTGTAATTTATTTGAACTTCATTTATATAAAGTGTAGATAATATAAACTATAAACAAAATACAATTGTCAGTGTAGAAAACTCCCACACATTTACAGGTATGATTTGCCATCTTTATACATTTGTTTTGTACCCATAATAAAAATTACTAGTAAAGAAGGTGCATTTCAATCAAGGTGGTTGAAACTTTTTCTTAGTAGCTCGAGAGGTAAGAATTGAATTTAATCGTCAAGCCAATCCAAACCAAATTGTGCTTCCATAATTTCAATTCCGAGCCCCGGATAGAAAATCTCTTCGCTTGGAACCAATGGTTACCAAGCTTATCATCACACACAACATGTTTTAGGAATTTAGTTCACAAACAGCTTCTAGGTAACCTCCTCAAACTAGAACACTCTCTCATATCAAACTCACTCAATTTCTTCAATTGTCCTATTTCCTCTGGAAATTCTCTTAGACCCTAACACAAATAAATGTCTAGATATTCCAACCACCCAAGTTTTCCAATTGATGGTGGAAGCGCTTTCAAGCTTGGTTGAGCCGATAACCTTAACATGCGTAGAGCTCAAATTCCCAATGTCATATGGTAACTGCCGAACAAGGTGGCATTTACTAATAGACCATATCCGAGATGAGGGCATAGAACAAATACCAAGGGGCAATGCCTCCAAATTACTACAAAGGTGATCCAGTTAAAATCATTCAAATGATGTTGAATGTGGATGTGTGTTCAAACCCCTCGCATAAGCTTAAAGATAGCTTCTCTAAATTCTCTAGTGCTTTGCAATGGTTTTGAATAGGGTGTGCACTCAACCTCTCTAAACGAACACTCTTTAGTTGAATGAGTGATGATAAGACATCTAAACCTTTCACCGTTGCCCTCTTGGGACCATGATTACATACCATGAGAAATTTTAGTTTTTTCATGGATTTCGAAACGGGGAAGAAAGTAATCACTTGAAGTAAAGAGCAACAAAGCCTATGTCTTAGAGAAATTCATTTCATTCCATTGGTTTTCCTCCATAGGGCTTGCATGAATAAGTTGGAAATAAAATTGAATTAGAACATTCAACATTGGTTATAAATACTAGCTATCATATACCAAGTTGATTAAGGGAGATGGAAAAATGTAAAAGAAGTAGTTCATCTATGGTTTTTGCATTTTCCTATTGATGAGGAAGTAAGACAAAAACACCCAAGAAATTTAAAAATAAAATATTCAATAGTTTTCATATTACTAGATTTTCATGTCTTTCAAAAATGGATTTGATGGATATGAAAACCAATTTGCTCGAGCAATGCTATAAACCGCATGACCAGTAAACTATCGTGTCTAAGATCCTATTCCACCATAGAATAAGATATCAAAGGTAAATATTGAACATAAACATGTATAATATTTCAGATTGTAGAAAATATTTTGCCAAATTGGTGGAATTTTGTTTGTTAGATATATTTGGTTAAACACACTTGTGTGAATGGCGAGATTTTGAGCATCACATGCTCTATTATTAAACAACTCCCATTTCTCTCGACAAACTATTCTCATTCATGGGAATGAGCAACCTCTTCAATTGGAGAACATTGTCTTGGCCTACCAAATACAAGGCCAAATCTCGCATTACATCATGCAGAGAAACATTTAGCTCCGAGGCATTTCCATATGAGATTGCTGCTTGACTCCTGAAAAGTGCAACCAATATGTCACCAAGTGTTAGAAAATGATAACAAGAAATCCAATATATAAAGGGAAAGATAATTACCCTAGATTGGTGGTTAAATTCAATAGACTTCTCTTGCAAGTTTGGATAAGATGACAAAAGCATCGTGCCACCCTATCTTCCGAACATAAACCCAGATGTCCAACAAAGCATTAGCACATGATTTTCCTATCCTCTAGAAATAACCCTAAGTCTAAGAAACATTCCCTAGTTACATCATCTAATAAATCAATACTGGTCTCCAACAATCTAAGAAGCCATTCTTTGTGATAATCTGATATGGATTCTCCTTGACAAATCTTGCTCTTTGCTATCTTCCAAACCACGGGGATTCTCCATGGAAAGAGCTTCCAATCACCTTCGAGCAAGCGGCGAGGCAGTCGCATTCTTCTTGCACCTATAAGTCAAGAAAGGAACGGAAATTTAATGAAAGACATCATTGGAATATAATATATTCCATATATGTTTTAAGTCATGTAATGTTTGCAGATCTAAAATGTAAGCATTGAGATCATAAAAAAATCGCAAATGATATTGAGTTATATAACCCACTCGAATAATCATTCTAAACACTCCATTCAATTTCATAATTATGTAAAATTCATATTCTTAGGTCAATAACATATTCCATAGAATAGAAAAATGTGCGTGAACCAGCAAAGCTCATGTTCTATCATCATATGTGAAAAAAATTCAAAATCTCCAAGCAAATTACTTTTCTTAAATAACATAAGGAAATCCTCAAAATTCTATAAAGAGTTTTGGATTCTATCAAACATTTTGTTCTCATGTTTTTCCGCAGATGATTTAATTTTGTTGAAGCATAGATTCCAGAGATAATAATAGAACATAACTATCTATCTTTCAACTCACAAAACAACAATTTATTTTGAAAAAGTTGTACCTCGTTTACTAGATTTGATCTCGCATCATTTGGAATAGAAATCATCAAAGCCCGAGAAGCGTAAAAGGGATAAAGCATCCTCTCTCGCCCAAAGAATGGCAATTGATATAATCGATTAGAGGGGGTTTTCGGGATAGTGGAGCTGTCTCTCTCGGTTGTTATAAGGGTCTTGTATCCCGGTCCTTCAAACAAAGCAATTTCTCCAAGTTTTCTCTAGACCACACATCATCCAAAATCACTAGAGTTGGATTGGATTGCCTCAAAATTAGGAGTTGTTGCACTTGTATATGTGCATCTTCTACATTCTGAAATTCTGGGCTCTTCCTTCCATCAATCTTCTCCCACATCATCTCTAAAATTCCTTTTAAGTTTGGAGACTCTAAAACAAGAATGAAATGCACATTGTTCCCAAAATAACCTTGAAGAAACAAGTGTGTTTTAGACATTAAATTCTTTAACATGCGAAAAAAAAAATGCTCTATATTGAGAAACAAGTGATGCGGCAATTTTATCCTACAAGTATATGCAATTTGGTATGTGTTAAGTCATCATTCTAAATACAAGTTTCAAGTTGAATAGAAGTTTTGAGAAATTTCAAAATAATTTCTTGATGCCAAAAATTTGTCTATAGACTTGACTATATCGCCTTTAATTTGAGGATCATTGGAGAGAGCCAATGCAAGTGTTGTTTTTCCCCACCCCCATGCCATGGACACCAACATTAACCGACACCTCCTCTCGTAACAAAAGCTCCTTCATACCCACAATAGTTTTCTCCAACCCCACATAAATCCGAGATTTTCTATTCACAATAGTTTTCTCTCTATGTCAAACAAATCAATCAAGCCATCTCAAACTTGAAACCGCGTGATCATGCTGCTGTTGTTTATTTTCTATATTCTTCTCCTTTATATATAATAAATGCGGAAAACAAGTAAGGAAACATCGTGAGTCGGTTTCAATGGAGGACACAACCAGAAGGCTGCCACAATTCTCAGCGATATCGCGAAAATGCGACTCACACGTTTTTGTGGTTAAACTTTCAAGCGATTTGTTTGTTTGTTTGAAAACAATCACGCGGAAGGCGTTCTCCCAATTAAGTACGTGGTGGACAATTAAGACTAATTTATTACTTCATAAACAATTAAAATGAATTTATTACTTCATAAACATTGTATAAAATAGGACAATTGTTTATGTTAATATGTAATTTTCAGAGCAATACTTATGTAATTTTTAGAAAATATTAGATATTTTGGTAGAGCAGACTATTAAAATAAAATTATGACAATGTAACAATAATATTTTAGATCATTTCCCTTAATTTTGATTGTGAGATTCCTTTTGAATCTACTTGCAATGTGGTTGCTTAACGATGTTACACATACCCCAATGATGATACGGGTCTCCTTGCAAGGTGTTCGAATCCAGAAAGGCTCACCAAGTATATGTTTGTATCCCGCATGCCCCGCTTCGGCCTTCGCATGCTTTGTTTTGCCCTTTGCCCCCTGTTTTCTTGCATTTTTGTCTTCAGTGACGAAACCGCCGCCTGCTTGGGTGGCGATCCAGAACTGCCGCCGCCGCACAAGGCAAATGCGGTCCTGTACGCATTTTCCAAATTCTTCCGACAATCGCGTCAAACATAAATCTTCAATTTTACACGCTTTCTTCAACCACTTTGGCTTGCATTAATGTTTTTGGTTCCCTGGTAATAGTGTTTTCCCTTTGTTTATAGTAAAAGAGTTCAATTGGGAGTTACCCTCTGGTAAATGCATTTGCTATAAATAGCCAACTTGTTTTCAAACAAATGGCCCCTCACCTTCTCAATTCTCTTATTCAGTCTTTGAATTTCTTGCTTAGAATTCTACTAGCTTCATGTTTTGCATCAATTATTAGTTTTCCTTTGTTGTTTAGAAGTCATTCAATCTTCTTGTTTCAGTCTTGTTCCATTGTTGCTCCATACAATCGGTTTAACATAGAATAGCTTCATTTCAGTTAGAATCCATTAAAGTTGCAGGTTTTTGTTTTGTCACAAGGATAGATTTTAAAGCTCTCGGTACATTTGCGTTGTATTCCCGCAATAAATCCCGCTAGGAATTGCATAGTCAAGCTTTGTTCACTTGCGCTATCCCTCTCCTACTTGCATTGTATTCGGTCTATATCCAAAGTCACATTGTTTGAATACCATCTTCTCGTTGATACTATCATATACACGCTTTTCTCGGATTCATGAGAACACAAAGGAACGAGGAGATCATACTTAGGAGACAAAATCACACACAACCGGATTTACCACTTGTTTTGTAAACGCTGTGTTTGAGCTCTCAAAGTTCTAGTTACAACATATCAAATAGAGTAGTGAATTATTTTATTTCAGTTCAAAAGTTCGTTCTCGATATCACCAGGGAAGCTGTGGGGATTGATAGTTTCTAAGAAACTAGTGATTCATTCCTCACTTCTAAGGTAGGATCGAGAGCCTTTCAATTTAATATAATTAGTTGCTTAGATATTTAGGATAAAATCACAACTGCACAGGCAAATAGCCACACCAGGCTACTTTGTTTGTTTTAAATTTTGTTGCTAGATTAGTTGTTCATTTTTCTAAATATACTAGAATAGATGCTCTTTAATTTCATTAAAATACGTCATTAAAAATACAAAAATAGAAGAATGCTTGCATAGTGTAAATACTTCTTTCGTAATTAGTTTATTAATTTTAGTTAAAAGTTGAATCATTTTGTATGACAATCACAGGACCTAGAGAGCCTAGAGAATATATATTTGAACCCATAGTGCCTCAGCCAAATCTACCCACAACATTAGCTGATATAGATCAAGACCTTAGGATACAGGTCTTTCGAGCAACAACAAACTTACAAGCAATTAGTGAGCAACTAAGAGGATTAAACATCAAAGACGACAAAGCTTACACATTTTGGTCAAATCATCCTAACTATAGATTGCCTTGATAAAATATTTGAATGACCGTACAAGGATTCGAAAGAGAACAAACATTTGGTTGCGATCCTTTAGTTCCACAACCTAACGCAGGAGACCTCCTCGTCGACATAGATACTAGCTTACGCATTCAAGTTGCGCACACATTAGGTATTCGAGAAAATTATACAACTTCTAGTTCTGACATAGAGGCTGAAAAGGTGTATGATTACTAGATAGTTGGAAGAAGGGATTGATTCTTCACATGACCATAACAGTCCACAACAACCACGCACTCACGGTTATGATCCCCAAGTCCCACAACCGAAGGGGCTGCAAATCGAGTTAAGCTTTGACACCGGCCATGAAGGTCGTATTTAGATCCTCGCCACTCCCGCCGATATCATCACACAATTCTCTGTTTTAAATATAGAAGCCAATCAATCTAATATTTTCTGGGCTAGACCAGAAAACCACCCATAGTTCATTACAAATCCACTAAGCCTCCTACCATCATTTTTCATGACCTTGTCTGGAGATATATATACGAAGCTCCCACAGGCCACTTCCAACGTATCCAACAACCAAGAAACAGGATCTCGGCAGAGCTCGACATTGATTGGAGCCTCCGAATAGCTATTATATCCGAACAATCCATTACACCAATTCAGGTTAAGAGGGCCTTCTTTGCCTTAGATTCGCAGATTCCATTATTGCGTATTGAGGATATAAGATTACCCGATTAGATGTTTGTATCCATCCATATTCAACATTCACCAGTTGTCTCAGGACAACCTCGGGAGGTCGGGTGCAAGGAAGAGGTACTTGTAGATTCCCATGCTTGCATGTCACTTTTCCATCATACAAAAGTCAGGTGAACCCGACATGAACAAAAAATTCTTCCTCTTTTATTTTTCGCTTCTCTCATCCACCTTCGCTCTTTCTCATTATTCTGCTGGTATTCATATACCACCGAATATGTCGGGATACGATGCATATGGCGACCTCTCTTAGGTCTCAAACAAACTATAGTCAAACAAATAGGCAACCATCACCCTCGCTTTCAGATGGGCCGATAACTATTTAGGTAATTACTTGTCATCTCAAACTCCCCTACGTAACTAGTTCTAGTTCTTCGCTCAAATCGAGGAGTTTGATCACTTACAAACACAACAAATGCCAGAGCCATCAAGCTCTAATAATATGACATTTACTTGGAGAATCCATTTCATCTCCTCGGGTCTTGTTCATACCACAGATCAGTAGACAGTTAGATCCACTCCCCTTTTTGGATGAGGAGTACTTAGCACGCTATGCCAAAAGTGAGCAACGTTTCCAAAACATGTATCCGCCTATAGGGAGTTTACAAATACAACTGATACCTGCTCTAAGAAAACATCCCCATTCCTCCACCTATAGGAAATTCCCTTAGTGAAGCTTGGCAGGGTAACGATCAATTCATAGTAGGGTATCATACCCCTTTACAACCTCAAGGTACACAACAAACGCCCTTAAGGCAAAGCACTATGTCTTCACCAATAGAGGTCATTTTAGCCTTAGCTGAAAAGGTTAGAGGGTTGGAACTTGCTCAAGCAAACCAAAATTCATATTTGGGGCAAGTAGGAATACCCAACCCTCTGCATCATCCCAGTCAGGTCGATCTCCTTACAGGAACAGCACGTTAGGCATGCCTCCTCAAAATCCTTATAGTTACCCATGTAGCAAACACCAACTAGGACCGCATTTTCAAACGCTGCTCCAGTTGAAAACATGACACCTCCCGGCTTTGGGCACCAAACAACCCATAGCAGAGCAATTCTCCTCCTTACTTAAACATTTATTCAAATTCGCCACAAGGAGACATGTTCTCTTCTCCCGGGATGTTCGTTTAACCATAGGGATTCCCTTATGTCCCTACAAATGAGTATGTTATGCCATATCAACAAACCATTCCACCTCCACCCCCTCAACAAGCGCCATCAATGGTCGAGGCCTATGTAGTAGGGACTTATTCATAATATTTAAAAGATCCCCTAGACTTCACCATACGAAGTGTTATGCTTCCAAGACCTCTTCCCGATTTTCCCAAATATAAAGGGGAAGGTGATCCAAATGCAGACATTAAATCATATGCCAGAGCCATACAGGAGTTACTCCCCTGGGACGGGGTTGTCGCTAAAATATTCCCCAAAACCTTAGAGGGTATTTCCCTTGATTGGTATTATAGAATACCTGAAGCCTCGATACACTCATTTAAACAACTCGTGTCAGAGTTCATCAAAGCTTTCGACATGAACAAATTGTTAAGAACAGAATCAAGGAATTCTTGCATATTAAACAAGAACATAATGAATCCGCTACTCATTTTATCCAAAGATGGTGTACGGTTCTCTACTCATCAGTGAGTGCTCCAAACATGGATCAAATGGAACTATGCGATTTATTCCTTAATTCTCTCAATAGAGAGATAAAGGAAGAAGTCCAGAAGTTCCCACTAAGAACTTATGATGAAGTACTCGAGAGTGCTCTCCGAATCGACCAAGCAACGATAGATAGTGGTCGTAAGACATATGGGACAAATGGGAAATTAACCACTCATAATCAAAACACTGTGGCCTATCCTAATACCGAGAACACTAATCAAGGACCTAAGATCCTTAACAAGAACCGCGAGTCACAACAGATGGAGTAACTAACCAAGTTAAAAGGGAAAATGTTTTGCCACCTGCTAATAATCAGCGAAATAACAATTTTACTCCAACAATCAATGCGGTGGATTTTAATCGTCCACCATGACAACAACAACAACAACAACAAATCCAAACACAAGGTCCAAATCGAAACCCAATTGGATATCAGAGTCAAAACCAAAGGCAACAACCTCAAAACTCTAACTCTAACAACCAAAGAACCTTATCGAATTTTGGGGCACAACAGTTTTAAATCAACAAATTTCAAATTATAATCCCAATTTATATTGTGGCTTTCACAAAATTCAAGGCCACGATACTAGGACTTGTCTCGACTACAATAAATTCATGCAAAGTTTTCCAGAAGATCAAAAACAACTCTTTATAGATATGTTTTTAGCAAATTCTATAATACCCATGCCAAACACTTATACAGGGGCAATTTCCCTCAAAATGCACCCTCAAGATCTTTAATGATCCACTCCCAAACCATTCGACAATAACAAGCTAGATTTTAGTGGAACAAACAAGGGTGTTATAACAGAAACAATGACCATGAGGCTTCAACTTCATTAAATCCACCAACAAGACCTCAACTAGAACTCGACCCCAAACTAAGATAGTTGGTTTGGTAGAGTTAGACACTCGAGCTACCCGTAGAAACCATAACAAGAACATAGGATTATTCTTCTCAACCTACTCCAAGTTATCCATCGGAACCGCATAACAAATAACAAACATTGGTAAAACCCATAGCACCTATGATTTAATTAATGATTTAACTAAAACCTTCTCTCACATCTCCTTTCTCGGATTTGTTAAAAACTCTCCCACCCACGGGGCTTCCTCTTAAAAGCATAAGGCATTGGTCATTTAATCAACATCACTCCTCCTCCGTAAACGCAAGTAAACCATGTAGACTTTGACATTTATCCGCCATGGCAGCTTGAGATAGGGATATTGAGTTTATATTTGATATAAGCAAAATGCCAATGACATTGAAATTACACGAAGAGGCAACCCAACTTTACATTTACAGGTATGGGTTTACAATAATTATGTTAAATGTGCAATGGTTGACGATGGGCAAGATAGTTAACATAGTCCCCTTAGCTTTTCTTCAAAAGTTAGGTTATGGAGAAACAAACTATTCCACAATGCGAAATACGCTAAGAGGATATGATAGCCTCAAGGCCACTTCAATTAGAACCATATTTTTACCAGTCACTTTAGGACCCAAGACAGTCCTCATCGAGTTTTATATTATAGATCGAGAAACCAACTATAATATGATCCTCGGTTGGTCATGGATACACCGTATGAAGGCAATCCCTTCCACGTTATTCCAAGAAATAAGATTTCTACACTTAGGGAAAATATTTGTGGCACAAGGTGACCCAAAACCCTTCGATATACACCTAGCTGATTTGAAGAAAAGACCGGGCATTCACTCCAAGTTTGAACTCCCAACAAATCAACTCATCAAACCAACTAATTCAAAACCAAAAGAAAAGTTGATACCCGCCACAAAATTGGAAATTACAAATCCAGCCGAGGACATTCCGATACTCAAAAGTGAGACCAATGTCATAAAAATAGTGTCACTAGGGACTACTGTAAAAATTATTGAGTTCTTGCAGAGAAAGACTTACCCATTTTCCTACCATTTGATTCTATGGGTATGGGACACACCTTAGAATTGCTTCTCTTCCATCGATTTAATATTTTATGGTAGAAGTAACTGAAGCAAAGGAAATAAATACGACAGATATCCCAACATCCATTTTTCCAAGCAAGTATTGGACTCTCCACTTCGATGGAGCTAGATGTCGCTTTGGAGCTGGGGTGGGAGTAATCTTTACTTCACCCGAGGGAAAGATCCTACCTTTCGCCTTTAAATTAAACTTTGAATGTACAAACAACGGGGCTGAGTACAAAGCTCTCCTCCTTGGCCTCATCCTAGCCAAAAGAATGGGTGTCGATAATATTAGAGTGCTAGGAGACTCGCAACTAGTTGCAAACCAAGTCTCTGAGGTATATGAAACTAGGGTTGAACATTTACAACTCTATAAAACAACAATATTGGATCCAAGCAAGGGATTTAACTTCATATCAATTAAGCAATCCCACGAGAACAAAACCTCCTCGCAGACTCGATAACAACCTCAGCTTCCTATTTCACTCCAAATAGCGAGTTGGAGATACAAATTTCATAGTATCACTTCGTACCAAACCATTAGTGCGTAAAATACCAACAAACTCACTCCTAACTCATGGAGAAGTTGAGGATGATTTTTCTATCGTGGATCACTTTAATGATGATAGAGTCACTCTCGAATATCTAAACACCTATGCGGAGCTACACCTTGCTCACCGTATAGTTGATCTTTCCTTAATACCACATTCCTCTTCCTATTTTGGAAATCCCATGGTAGAGTCTCCTCCACAGAAGGATCTCGATATCTACGAGATAGAAGACGGAGAAAGCTTGGAACTACCTCCAACCCCACCTGAATTTGAAGAAGGTAATGCTTCTTTAATAGAAGAAACCATTGACATAAACATTGGAATGGAGGAAGAACCAAAATTTTTGAAGTTGGGATCCTCGTTAACTCCAGAGGAGATAGAAATACACACCCAAATCCTCAAAGAACATCAAAAGGATTTCACATTTAACTATAAAGAAATGACGGGCATCACACCACATGTCACGGTACATAATCTTGTCATTAAACCAGATGTAAAACCAATTAAACAGAAGTCAAGACCAATGAATCCAAAAGTGGCTCTCATGGTAAAAGAGGAAGTAATAAAAATTCTCCAAGTGGGATTCATCAAGCCCGTTGACTATTCACAATGGGTATCTAATATCGTCCATGTTCTCAAAAAGAATGGGAAGATACGCATTTGCATAGATTTTTGGGATATTAACAAAGCTTGTCCTAAGGATGACTTCCCATTACCATCCATTGATGTTATCATTGATGCAACAATTGGATTTGAATTGTTGTCCCTCATGGATGGGTTCTCAGGGTATAATCAGATTAAAATATCTGAACAAGATCAAGCCAAAACTACATTCATAACTCCCTGGGGAACTTATTGCTACGCTATCATGCCATTTGGTCTTAAGAACACCGGCGCTACGTATCAGTGGGCAATGACATATATATTCCATGATCTTATCCATAAAATTATGGAATCCTATGTGGATGACTTGTTGCCAAGGCCAAAAATGTTGTGATCATCCGTAAGTGCTCTGCATCATCCTCTCACGATTAATTGAATATGGCGTCACATTAAACCCAAAGAAGTGCGTGTTTGGTGTGACAGGAGGCAAACTTCTGGGTTACATTATATCTTCACGAGGGATTGATGTTGATCCACCAAAATATGGGTTGTTCTCGAAATGATCCCACCATCAAACGAGTTTGGAATCAGGTCATTTCTTGGGAAACTCGGTGCAATCCAAAGGTTCATCCCAGATTTAAGTTTTTCCATTCATCCAATCAACAATCTATTAAAGAAAGATTATAACATTGATTGGACTGAAGAATGCAACGAGGCCTTCGAAGCAGTTAAACACTTCTTATTGTCTCCACCCACACTAATTCCTCCCAAAACGGACCGCCCTCTGATCCTATACTCACGAGCCACTCATGCCTCGCTAGCCTGCATGTTGGCTCAAGAAGACAACGATAAACGAGAACGTGTGGTCTATTTCATTAGCCGAACATTGCTCGATTATGAAACACGTTACACATAGGTAGAGAGAGAATGCCTTGCCATAGTCTTTACAACAAAACGTTTAAGACATTACATGTTAAACCAAGAAACAAGGGTCATTGTAAAGACAGATCATTTACAAACATTTCTCACGCAAGGGTCTTTGTCTAAAAAGGTTGGACGTTTCATAACCTTAATGGGTGAATTCAAGTTGACATTCGTAAACCAAAAATCCATTAAGGGACAAATCATTACAGATTGGTTGGCTGACAATCCACTAGATGGAGGCAATCTGGTAAATCTAGACTTTCCTGATGAGTGTGTATACTTCGTCAAAACCAGGCCCCCCATCTATACATGTCCCTGGTACACTGATATCATCAATTTTATCATGGACCATACATACCTGGAAGGTGCCACATCACAACAAAGAAGGTGGTTATGCATTATCACCGCTAAATATGTTGTTTTAGAACAGTACTCTATCGTAAAGCCTTCGACGACATGCTTCTAAGATGCATCGACATAGAAGAATCCAAAAAGATTCTTCATGAATCCCACAGTGGGATATGTGGAGGCCACTTTGGTGGTCACGCCACTACTCGTAAAATACATCGGATGGGCTATTTTTGGCCCACTCTTGAGCATGACGCAGTGGAATTTGTACGTAAGTGCCACAAATGCCAAGAATTCTCTCATGAGATTCACATGCCAAAGACAATCCTCGCAACCAATAATAATGACCCCATGGCCCTTCTCCACGCGGGGTCTAGACTTGATAGGGAAATTCTCTCCCTCATCAACCAATGGCCATAATTTTATAATTATAGCCATGAAATATTTTACCAAATGGGTGGAGGCCATGCCTCTCACCACGTACAGTTTGGTATTTGCCAAATTCATTCTAAACTAAATCATTTACGGTATGGTGTCCTAAGAGTCATTATCTCAAATAATTGCACGTCCTTTAAAAATGACGAGGTTTGTGAGTTATGTAGCAAATTCAAGATAAACCACCACACGACCTCTCTTTACTACCCTCAAGCCAATGGGCAGGCCGAAGCAATAAACAAAATGTTAAAAGCTATTCTCCTCAAAACGGTCAAGGAGAACAAGTGAGATTGGCATTTAAAACTATATCTGGCCTTGTGGGCCCATCGAACCTCAATAAGAACACCAACAGGAGCAACCCCTTTCTCATTGGTATTAGGGCGAAGGGTTCTCTCCTTGCGGTGGTTGAAATACTCTCTGTATCTCATTACAAGGGATTTTGGACGAAGAAGCTTACAGGGAGGCACGCCTCTCTCAACTGGAAAGCCTCAACGAGGCCAGGTTAAACACCGAACAACGGCATAGAGCCTATGTTAACCGGATGTGCCAGCAGATAACAAAAAGGTCTATGAATGAGAAATATATGAGGGAGATCTAGTTCTAAGACTAGGCAATGGGATTAATAAGAAAACTCGGTGAAGGAAGGAAGATTCACCCAAGTGGTTGGGCCCATACCGAGTCATGAAGGACTACGAAAAGCATGGCGTATCTCTTGTGCACACTAGAAGGTGAGGAATTCATGAAACTATCAATTCCTTGCATCTTAAACATTTTTACGCATAAGAAATCAGAATCACCACTTGCACATTATAGCTACCTACATCAGATTAGTCATTTAGTCGCTTCATTTTGTCCACTCATTTCGTAAAATTGTAGTCTAGGAGCTTACTCTTAAGTAATCTGTTACAAATTTATGAAAGTATTGCCAAAAGCATTCAAAACACATCTCTTCAAACATCATCAATTATTTTCATATCTTCTCATCAAGGTTCGACAGATAAGTATCGATTGAAAACCATACCAAGGCCTACATACTTGGCTTTGCTCTTTCTTTCTACTAGGTGAAGGTGTCCTTTCCTACGGTCTATTCTAGAAGGTTCTTGGTGTCACATCTATCCCTCTTAAATCTCTTTGAATAAAAGGATATCCCAAAGTCATAGATCGAAATGTCAAAATCAAATGAAACCATAAGTGCCAAGCAAACAAAATATTTTATTTTACACACTTCTTTTCCCCATCAACCTTTAGTGATAAGCCCACATCTCTTACTAGTGGTGTGAGGTTAGGAAAAGAAAGGAGTGCCCTTACTTTCCTATATCTTGCCTTTGGTGACAAACCCATGCTTCTTACTAGTGGTATGAGGCAGGATGTGGGGGGTCCATTCACACAAGTTAACAAATATTGGTATGCTAGAAGCACAAATCAAATTCTATTAAGAGAAAACAAATATCCAAATTCCAAAGAGATCAAATCCTCAAAACCATATTTTGTCAACCAAGTTGCCATTTATGAATCTAAGTCTAGATAAACTGGAAAGTAAGTGGCCTTCTAAGCTTGGTGGTAGTTCTGAGTAGGGTAAGTGTGTACGTCTAACTTTGGTTCATTGTTACTAGTTTGTCTAGCTCTCATCATTCCATTCACCAAACTCATACAATTTGTGCCCTTCCCAACTCTTGGTGTAGAGCCCTCGCATCTTATTGGTTGCGTGGAGTTGGGAATGGGGCAAATTCATCTCTTTATCAGTATACATTCATCACGTTTTACCAACATAAGAAGAAATTGCAAACATTTCCTAAGGAGTTCAAAAGTTTAGTACTACCATATGTTAGTATCATCTCATATCAGCAATACAAAAAAAAAAAACATATAAAGTAAAACATTCTTTACTACTATCATTTGTTATCCATCATATACATTTTGAAAAGCATGAAAAAATATATTCTAAAAACATCTAAGTACACATGTGGAAACGAGTCACAAAATTATAGGCACCAAGAGTCTCTGATCCAAAAAGATATATATATATATATATATATATATATATATATATATATATATATATATATATATATATATATATAAATCAAGTTTCATATATAATGCCATCATGCACTAGGCATGGTCAAAATTCTCAATGAGCTTGAAGAGTACAAAAACACTCATATAGATATCGAGACAAAATGCTACAAAAATGGCCTCTCAATCCCTATGGGATCCCTCAGAGGGTGCATGACCACGTCTAGGACTTCGGCTATGCCGAGCTCCGAATGCACTGAGGGCTCGCAGGTCACGACTCGTGAGCTGCCGCCTCGCTATGAGAATGACTCCTCCTCATCAAGCGCTCGTCCTATATCCGGCTACCTCAACGTGAAGAGAAGTCATGATCTTTGTCACATGCCAGATAGAGGTGAAAACATCGGTATGCCTATTGGCTATTGAAGGCTCCCCCACATCTACAGATAGCTCAACATGAGTCTTCTCTGAGGGGAGCAACATGGTATCTAGTACATACTCGGTGAATCAAGTCTCGCCACTCATTAGTAGTCGCTACAAGTAAAGGAGAAAAACAAGTTAGAAAACAATCAAAGATAAAACCAAGAGTAAACAAAACAAAAAGAAATAATGACTAAAATAATTATAACTAAAACAAATGTCAAGAGAAGAATAGCAACTCACTCGGATCTCTGGGCCTCGAAGAAGGATCTCTAGGATCCGCGCCTGCCATTAATGCAACCACTGATCGGTGTCCTCTCCCACGTTTGGGGGCAATGTGATGGCTCTGCAACGGACTCGTTGTCTCCACCTAAGTCCCGAGAGAGCAACTCCTCCGAGACCAAAGTCACCCTCTCTGCGCCTGCTCCGCCCTCTCGACCCGGTGGGATCTCCTGAGTATCATGCCACTCGAGATCACTATCATCCCCCCCACCTGTCTCACTAATCTCCATCTCCTCTGTCTCCTCCTCTGTCTCTCCCCCAGTGAACTCCTCAGACTCGGAGTCCACGTCAATGGGCTCATCACTACTATGGGCAAGACCGGCAAGCAATCCAAAGTAAAGGTGCTTAAGGAGCACCAGCTCTCCCTCGAGCACATACCACCCTCCACAATGGGAACACCGGAGTAACAATAGTCTAACCACGGCCTCTAGGACCTCCCCGAGCCTCACGGATAGATCTATACACTAGCCCTCGTGAGGGAACATGTCAATATAGGGAGGTTGAACTGCCAGTGGTACTCTATCAAAGGGATGGATCTCCAAATTCCCGCCTCCGTGCACCACCGACCGGTAGTCCTGACAAGTAATCAATGTAATAGTCTCCTCTCCCCATACCCATGCCATGGCCTGATAAGGAGTGGCCTCCATGTCTGCAGTGGTCAAAGAGGCCACTGGCTGGTGGGGTGCTCTAAGAACTGCCATCCCTATCCACCTCGCTGCCCTAACGGCCCCGGGATCCTCTACCTCTACACCTCTCCCATATGGGGTGATATGCTCATACACCCAACTCATGACAAAAGTCGGGTGGCTCAATGAATGTCCCTGTAATCAGACTACCCTATATAAATCACGGTAGGTGGTCCCAAGGATATCTACTCCCCAAGCATAGACACGTCCATGGCCCTCAATCTATGTAATAATGGGGGCCCAAGGCAATATAAGAGAGTTTCTCCTCCTCGTCCCCAATCGGTCTTGAAGCAAGGATGCCCATGATGGCCTTGCATAGCACATGAATGTCTGACTCAATAATGGAGCGGATCCTCACTCCCTTCTTTGATCCCATCGATACAACTGCATCCCCCATATAGGTGGCGCATTGAACCACCTGGGATCTCGATATTGTTGTCTTAACATGAGCATCGCCGCCAAGGATCAAAACCCCGGTGTATGGTAAACATCCTCCAGAGTGATGGTCCACTCACCCCTAACTCCTGGCAATCGGAAGGTGTTCTAATGCGCATCCCAGTATGAAAATAAGTCACATAGTATGTGACTGGCAGGTGCAACGTGAGGGACCTATGCAATCCTCCAAATGCCAGCCCTCTAAAGAGTATCTCACTCGCTTGAGAGAGTGCCTCTAACACTGCTGGGAGCCAATCACACTCCCTCCCGACTCCATCTAATATACTCCTTCTTCTGCATACACCCAAAAACACAAAAAAGGAGTAAGTTAGTACCAAAATCCAATTGGAAAAACTATTAAAAACATGTGAAAATGCTAAAAATGCAAAAATAAATAAGAGAAAGCATTGTTTTTGCTTTTTGTTGCGCTGCCACCTGTGCAGAGCGGTGGTTCCAGTAACTTACCGCCTTAAGGTGGTCTCAGAATCGCTGCCCTGCCGAAAGCGCGAGCCCTGTCCCCAAACACAAACACGTCATAAGCCCTAAAAAATGCCTAAAAATAAGCAAATATACTATTTTAACTAAAATAAAAGCCTACCCTATGGGCGCCCCCCCTAGAACAACATTTAAAACTAGTATTTTCAAAAATACCCCCAAGACAAAGATTTCACCATTTCCACATTTTAGGTTTAAAACATTAAATTGAGAAGAACTAACCTGAGACTTCGTGGGTCGATGTTCCGCTCTCGGAGGCATGATCGCTATCTCACCACAAACGTTTTGACTATACTCTCGTCGAAAACCGTCACCGTGGGTCCCAGAGCTCAAAAACTATCAAATCAATCCACGCAAATGAATAGTGAAATGAGTTCATTATATATATATATATATATATATATATATATATATATATATATATATATATATATATATATATATGTATATGTATATATATATATATATGTATATGTATATATATAGCCTTTTAAATTGATTTTGAATGTCTTTCGCAGGGTCGAGCGCCGACGGAGGTAAGTTCTAAACCCCGCGTAGATGGTAAGTCCTCATTTCATATCAATTTTGTTTTATTTCTCAATTTATTTTATCTATCTGCACTTGAGTCCCCTTTTTCATTTTTGCGATAGCGGGATCTTGGATGGCGACTTTCCAAAGACACGGGTGTCTCAGGTATAACTCCTAACTCCCCATTTCGGGACCACCATACTCAAATCCACTGTTTTACGCCTCTTCATGGCTAAGAAGCTTCTCCAGGGGCAATATGTACGTACTTAAAATTGTAGGGCACTGCACCACCTGGAATGATGTTACACATACCCCAATGATGATATGGGTCTCCTTGCAAGGTGTTCGGAATCTAGAAAGGCTTGCCAAGTATACATTTGTATCCCGCATGCCCCGCTCGGCCTCCGCATGCTTTGTTTTTCCCTTTGCCCCCTGTTTTCTTGCATTTTTGTCTTCAGTGATGAAACCACCGCCTTGCCTGGGCCGGGGTCCCATGACCGCCGCCCCAAGACAGAGAGCGGCGATCCTGTACGCATTTTCTAGATTCTTCTAACGATCACGTCAAACGTAAATCTTCAATTTTACACGCTTTCTTCAACCACTTTGGCTTGCATTAATGTTTTTGGTTCCCTGGTAATAGTGTTTTCCCTTTGTTTATAGTAAAAGAGTTCAATTGGGAGTTACCCTCTGGTAAATGCATTTGCTATAAATAGCCAGCTTGTTTTCAAACAAATGGCCCCTCACCTTCTCAATTCTCTTATTCAGTCTTTGAATTTCTTTCTTAGAATTCTACTAGCTTCATGTTTTGCATCAATTATTAGTTTTCCTTTGTTGTTTAGAAGTCATTCAATCTTCTTGTTTCATCTTGTTCCATTGTTGCTCCATACAATCAGTTTAGCATAGAATAGCTTCATTTCTATATTAGAATCCATTAAAGTTACAGGTTTTGTTTTGTGACAAAGATTCTAAAGCTCTTGGTACATTTGTGTTGTATTCCCACAATAAATCCCACTAGGAATTGTGATAGTCAAGCTTTGTTCACTTGCACTATCCCTCTCCTACTTGCATTGTATTCGGTCTATATCCAAAGTCCGTCATTGTTTGAATACCATCTTCTATCGATACTATCATATACACACTTTTCTCGGATTCATGAGAACACGAAGGAATGAGGAGATCACACCGAGGGACGAAATCACACACATCCGAATTTACGATTGTTTTGTAAACGCCGGTTTGAGCTATCAAAGTTCTAGTTACTGACATATCAAATAGAGTAGTGAATTATTTTATTTCAGGTCAAAAGTTTGTTCTCAATATCATCGGGGAAGTTGTGAGGATTGATAGTTTCGAGAAAGTATGATTCATTCCTCACTTCGAGGTAGGATCCAGAGCCTTTCAATTTAATATATAATTAGTTGCTTAGATATTTAGGATAAAATCACAATCACGCACAGCAAATAGCCACACCAGGCTACTTTGTTTGTTTTAAATTCTGTTGTTAGATTAGTGGTTCATTTTTCTAAATATACTAGAATAGATGCTCTTTAATTTCATTAAAATACGTCATTGAAAATACAAAAATAGAAGAATGCTTGCATAGTGTAAATACTTCTTTCGTAATCAGTTTATTAATTTTAGTTAAAAGTTGAATCATTTTGTATGACAATCACAGGACCTAGAGAGCCTAGAGAATATATATTCAAACCCATAGTACCTCAACCAAATCTACCCACAACATAGCTAATATAGATCAAGACCTTAGGATACAGGTCTTTCAAGCAACAACAAACTTACAAGCAATTAGTGAACAACTAAAAGGATTAAACATCGAAGACAACAAAGCTGACACATTTTGATCAAAGCATCATAACTATAGACTGCCTTGATAAAATATCTGAATGACTGTAGAAGGATTAGAAAGAGAACAAACATTTGGTTGCAATCCTTTAGTTCCACAACATAACGCAGGAGACCTCCTCGTCGACGCAGATACTAGCTTACGCATTCAAGTTGCCAGAACACCTATTAGGTATTATGAGAAAATTATACAACTTCTAGTTCTAAACATAGAGGTTGAAAAGGCGTATGATTACTGGATAGTTGGAAGAAGGGATTGATTCTTCACATGACCATAACAGGTCCACAACAAGCACGTACTCACGGTTGTGATCCCCAAGTCCCACAACCCAACAGGCCTGCAAATCAGTTAAGCATTGACACTGGTTTAGGAACGCTGGTATTTAGATCCTCACCACTCCCGCCAGATATAATCGCGCAATTCTCCGTTTTAAATATAGAAGCCAATCAATCTAATATTTTATGGGCTAGACCAGAAAACCACCCATAGTTCACTACAAATCCACTAAGCCTCCTACCACCATTTTTCATGACCTTGTCTGGAGATATATACGAAGCTCCCACAAGCCACTTCCCACGTATCCAACAACCAAGAAACAGGATCTCGGCAGAGCTTGACATTGATTGGAGCCTCTGAACAACTATTATATCCGAATGATCCATTACACCAATTCAGGTTAGGAGGGCCTTCTTCACCTTAGATTCATAGATTCCATTATTGTGTATTGAGGATATAAGATTACAGTTAGCTTATCTGTATCCATTCATATTCAACATTCACCAGTTGTCTCGGCACGACCTCGAGAGGTCGGGTACGAGGAAGAGGTACTTGTAGATTCCCATGCTCACATGTCACTTTCCATCGTATAGCTTCCTTGGAGATATGACTAAAAACGTTGCCTCTTCTTTCTTCATCGAATTCAACAAAATTGTATGAGCCCGAAAACGAGTCTTAGAATGTGTTGTGTTGTTACAAAACCCAAGTTTCCAAAAAACATTCATCTTATTGAAATTATAGGCCGAGCAATAAAGACAATGTAGTGTTAGTATTGAATACGTCAATTTTATTTTCAACACACTTTGTTTGTTTTTCTATAATTTGTTTGTTGACACGGACATTAATTTATTATCACTATGCTTTTTTTATGTGATGTGTTTGTGACTTAATCTCCTATTTATATGTTTACATGTTAATGTAGTTTGTTTAGGATTATGTGTATATGTGGGCTTCAATAGATAGTGATGACATATAAGTTCCCTTTAACTAGATCAAGGAGACCAAATGTAATGTCTTGTATAACCAATCATTCCCTGCCCAAAACTCATTCAAATTGAAATTCAACTATTACTTGAACTCTACATGCCATCAATGGAAAAATTCAATATATCCACCTACCCCAACCAAGATTACGTGAAACTCTATAAAATTGAAATTTGATTGTTGCCCACATTTCATCGACCAAAAATTTTAGTTGTGACCACCTTCCTTGCTAGGATTTGACCCCACATCTTTTCTTTGTAAATTGTCAAATCTTGTGTCGTCCAATTTTTTTGATGTCTAATGTCGAACACCTTAAAATGCTTAGGTTTCTTTCTTCATCCGATTCATTGAATTTACTTGAAGTCAAAAATGAGTATAGTATAATATTGTGTTCTCGCATAACCCAAAAATTTGAAATACAATATGCATGTTCTAATGATCCCAATATTCAAAATTATTGAAGTTATTGTGACCCATTACACCAAAATTCATTCTTTTCAAGTTCTTTAATGTTTATTATTTTCTTTGAATTTACGGATTGTATTTTCTATATTAGTTCAATTTTTTGTTATAATGTAATTGTAGTCATCCCAAAAACTTACAAAGCCAAATGTGAAAAGTAGGGCTTTCTAGGTTGTCGACAATTAAAACCGATTTAATATTCAACAAATTTAATTAAGATGAATTTATTACTCAACAAACATTGCATTAAATATGACAATCGTTTATATTAATTATTAATATGTAATTTTGTAACAACACTTATATAAATTTTCAACAATATTGGATATTTTTGGTTGAGTGGCCATTAAAATGAATTATGATGATAAAACAATGGTATTTTAGCTAGGTTGACTATATTCCTTGACTTCGTTTATGGGATACCTTTCAAATATTCTTGCAATGTGGGTGCCTTTCACTTTGTACCCACGAGGCTTCCGTAGAGATGTAATCTAAGGAGCCACTCAAGCCTTGCACCAACGAGTTTACCCCCGTCCAATGTAGAATGCTTAGAAAAATTTCGCTTCTTTCTTCATCAAATTGAACAAAATTTTGTGAGCCAAAAATTAGCCTTACATCATGTTGTGTTTTCTCATAGCCCAAGAGGCTGAAAAAAACATGTTCATCTAATCAAAATTCTAGGTTTGAATAATTAAATTGTGCGGTTTCGGTATTGAATACGTCAATTTTTTCAACATATGATTTGTTTGTTTTTCTAAAACTTGTTTATTTACATGTACATCAATTTATTATCAATACTTTCTTCGATGTGATTTATTAGTGGCTTAGTCTCTTATTTATATTTTAACATGTTAGTGTATTCTCTTTAGGATTATATGCATACAAGGTCTTGAATAAATGGTTGGGGGTTGTTGGGGACTTTCAATTGACTGACCATCTCCCCGATTTCATCTGTTGGATCCATTTCGACGCTAACTTATATTGTACCAACGCATTCCTCTTTAAAGGCTTCATTATAAACATATTGTAGGCCACACAATATCAAATTTTGTATCATTAAATTTGTAATTCTCTAATGTTGAATGCCTTGAAATGTTTTCACTTCTTCTTTTATAGATTCATCAAATTTATGTGACACTTAATATTTTTCCAATACACTATTGTTTTTCACCTAACCCAAAAAGACAAGAAACATTCGTGATATCAAAATTCTAGGCTATCGGTATTAGTCCGAAAAATCCTACCATACAATTTGAGGCCCCACTTTGGAACACCATATCCATACAACTTCATGTCCCATATTGAAAAAAATCCATTTGGTTTCAAGTCTCATATCTGAAAGACAACATGTTTCATGAATAGCCAAAACCCTCATGAAAAACACATACAATTCATAATATTTGAATATACATATTGTAATTAGTTTCTTCATGACATCTTTTATAAAATATTCTTAGATTGTAACGATGGTAGTCATCGATTGTAACATCTAGGTTGTTGAAATCAACTACCCTTCCTATCATTAAATATGTATACTATTAGAAAAGAAAATTCATTGAATTGACAATTCATGAATGTAATTTTGATAAATATAAAATATAGCTCCCTATCTATAGTGTGAAAAAGTCAACTCTAACAAGACGGTTGTGAAACCTCTCAAAATATAGAAAACTATATGGTGTCAATTCCCTTGTTTTCCGTTAGTTGAATGCAAGTTTATTATACCATCTATAATGTTGTTGCAAAACCATGTGACCTACCATGTTTTGTGCTTATCAAAGTTAGTACCAATCCTGAGAGGATTCCTTGGAGACTTAATCTAAGGACAAACTTCTCAAGCCTTGTAGCGACAAATTTATAAATTGCCTTGATGTTGAATTCCTTGAAAGGTTGTCACTTCTTCCTTTGTAAGATTAAACAAATTGTGTGAGGCCAAAGATCGGTCTAAGAGGTTATTGTATTCTTGTGGATACCAAGAATCCCAAAAGACATTATTCTTATTGAAAGTATAGGCCAAAAAATTAAGATGATGTAGAGTGAGTACTGATTATGCCATTTTTATGCTTACAATTGGAATGATTATTTTTGCTTAGTTTGTTGACATATACAATAATTTATTATCCGCACACGACACGCACATGCACACACACGCGCGCACACACACACACATTAATTTTTATTTATTTATAAAGCGGGTTGAAGGGACCCGTTCCCTATTCAAAACAGGGCCTAAAACCCTAAAAAAGATACAAGACTCGAGACACAAGATATAACAGGGTTAAACCCCTAGTTATTGTAAAGAACACAAAAAATAGAGCTCAATCTAACACACTATTTCTCTTCTGTGACAGAAATAGTCTTCAATATTACCCATATGACATTTATTATTTTTCTTGTTCTTTACCTCTTGTCACTTACCATTCGCTTCTGAAATTATGATCGAGAGATGACTTAGGTTCGCTGGTGTTTATTGGTTTTTTGACGGGAAACTGATCCAAATATGATTTATTAGGAGAAAGCCCCTTTTCGTTCCACTAATCACATTAATACCCTATGAATATAGATCAGTTTCCATCCTTTCTTTTTCCATGTTTACCTCAGCCTTATCATCAAAATTGGAATCACATGGAACCTTCTTGAAAGTCACAATATCCACTAAATCCGGATCCTCAGAACCCCAAAATTTGGTCGAGTGAGCCTTTACTCTTGTCTCGAATATTTTTTCAAAGGAAAAAATGCTTGCAAATGACTAGGGTTTCTGCAAATTCTATAGCGGAAAGCCATATTTTCGTAGTCCAAAGATTGTGAAAATTGAAAATTTCCAAATTTTAAATTAATTCGATCTGGCAGCCCTTTACTCAGATCGACTTCCACACATACATGTGCAAAGGAATGCAAGCCCGCATGTGATCTATCCAAATATTCTTTAATAAATCTTCCCAAGACATTACCGATATCCTCCAGAGCATACCAAAGGTGCAGAGGAAGGTTGGGAAGTCTCACCCAAACCGGCGTTTTGGAGATCGAAAGAGTATTCGGATCAAATTCAGGGAACCAAGGAGTCAAAAATAGACCAACATTGCCCCAGAACCACGGTCCTTCAGTCAAACACCGTTGATAATCCTCCACTTCCTTAAAATGAACCACAAAAAAACCTCTGGAACAAAGGAAGATTTCACACTTCTCTGTCCAATTTTGAAAAATCCACTGGTATAAATCTGTAGAGGAAGGCCATAGGCCATTAAAATGACCTATAATGGCATCCCGCGATAGGCTTTGATAATATTCCTCCACCTCCAGGCGGTCGACTACTAGTGATGGGATTTCTTCAGCTAAATCCACCAAATGAGCCTGATTTCCTGCCGTTTTACCATCATTTTTACCAAGGGCAGCTCTGAAGGATACCCCGGCTTGAAGCTTCCACTGCCCTACGTGCCTTCCCCATCTTTGGACGCTCCACTGTAACTTCTGTAAACACCCTGAGCCTTCTCAAAGGAATGATGAGGGTTAGGGCATAGATTTCAGCCATGCTTATCAGTAGATAGGACGGCCAATGGAGCCTAAAACCTGCCGCATACATTGCCCTCGTTCCCTGCAAGCTCCCATATCTACTTCTCCTCCTTGCGAGCCTACGCTAATCTTGTCTCCTTCACAGTTTTGTGGGGGTTTTCCATCGAGTTTTCACACGCACAAATTAATTGATTTAATGCGTTTGTAACTTAATATCTTGTTTATATGTTTACACATCAAAGTATTATCTTGAGGGTTATATGTGTATTTGGTCTTCAATAGATGGTAGATGTATTTGATCTATTGAGGATTTCAAATGGGATAACCATCTCCTTTGAAATTTTCTTTTGGATTCCTTTTGAATCTAATTGTATTGTGTGCAACTTTCTTCGTGTGTGAGAGGATTCATTATAAATATAATATAGGGTATAAATTCTCAAATCTTACATCTTTAAATTTGTCATTATCTAATGTCACATCTTAAAATCTATATTTGTTGACTATAACATCCGTGCACTCAAATCAACTACCCCTCCAATAATTATATATAGTATTAGAGAATAACATTTAATGAATTGACAATTAGTGCATTTAATTTATGATATTTATATAATTTATAAAAACCCCGATTATAGAGATGGAATCCATGTCTTTGAATGAAAAAGATAAATTATTAAGATTGGTGCAAGTTCATGTGTTCAAACCTTGATGACAACATTACCTAGAAATGATGATATCATTGAAAGCAATGCGGTTGTGAAAACCTTGTAAGATATAGAAAATATGTATATAATATTAAAAAAATATTTTATGAATCAATGGTTAGTACCACATACTTTTGATCAATTCATTATAATGTTGATGAGAATACCCATACACTTGGTCCTCTCATATTCTTTCACCACTCCCTCATACTACTGATCGCTATAACATAATTTTTATCAAAATAACATGTGTACGATTATTGATACATAAACTTCCTCTTTTAAACAATAAACATATCCTATATTGTGATAATGAATGAAATTTTTCTTGATCTATTAATATCCAATTTATTAGGTAAGAAACATTCATACGATCATCGAAATGAAGATATGACCAAAGCCCAAGGCTTGAAGCATGACAAGAATAAACGACCATTCTATTCTATTGTAAGCTTTCTCAAAGTCAATTTTAATGAACATGGCAAGTCTGGTTGGATATGTGAGCCCATTCCATTCAAGAATGTAGTGTCCACGAATGAAGTCGGTTTGATTTGGTTGTGATCTCGAAAATCAAATTTAACTAGCAATTGTGCACACACATTTCTTTGCCTTGTATTGATTTTCAATGTAAAAAATGAGCATTATATCCTTTTGTATTTCTAATAAAAGAATTAAAATTGAAAGTACTATGTAAAAATAGAAGATAAAGAGATGAATCACCTGCAATTTGACACAAGAATTGATAACGGAGTTTGGCACTTATGGCCTACATCTTCGGGTCCAGTTGAATGGGACCGATCTATTAAAATCTTGAAAAAAAATCTTTATAAAGATTTATACAAGAATATAATCTTCTCATCACGTTCCTCTACCAAAAATAACAGTAGTGAATTTTTACTTCATCTCAAAATTTCCTCCTAGCTCAAGTTATGAGCATTTCAATATTTTACACAGACCTGAATGCTACTTCAAATATAATAAAGCTCCTTTTATAATGTTTCCAAGCGGCTGGCTCAACGGTTAGGCACCTAAACTTTTGCATGGGAGGTTAGTGGTTCAAATCCCCTCCACTTCCCTCTCCTTCTCCTTAGGCGGATTTGTAGAGATTTATCCCACATTGTGGGTGCGCGAAAGGAGGAAAGCATTTAAGATAAGGAGCGGTGCATGTATTGATTGGCTTAAGAGCCACCTTATGTTAAGCGTGGTGGTTTGTATTGCCAATGTTTGGTGCATGGAGGATATTTGGCCTTGTTTTGTGGAGTTTTGCGCCTCAATTAGTAATATTTAATTACTTATTGACTTGGTAATAGCGTATAACTTGGGATTTAATGTGTGGTATATGGAAAATGCGTGGGATAAGTATCTATTAATTAATTGCATAGTTTAAATGGCATATCAATTAGTCCCACATGCATAGAAAAATGCATTTAGAGGCATATATATATATATATATATATATATATATATAAGTTATAATATGATAATATGAGAAGGAGGCCAAGACACCCCTCCATAATCAAGTGTGTCAAACTTGGTTGAGGGCCCCCAGCCAGTAAATAGCGGGGTCCATTTGTCCACGAATGAGTGTCCAAGACCAGCGTCCCAAAACCACTTTTAGTTTGTCACACAAATTGTCCACGTGTCACAATATGATTGAAACACTTGGCGAGCGTGCACACGTCCAACTTGCACAAAACTCCAAATTTTGCCAATTGCCCAAAAATTTCAGCGGGCTATAACTTTTGCAAACAAGCTCTGTTTCTTGCAAACAAGATATCGACGGAATCGTATAATTTTTCTCCATGCTTTAAAAATGACTACAAATTATTCTAGAAGATATTAGATCGGTGTTTCTCTGTGAGGATCCTCTGGATCATTCCTCCCCACTGAGAAACTTTTGGACCCCAAAAGTCAACTTAATTGGTGAATAGGTGAGGGTATTTCTCCCTCACCTTTCTAGTTTCCATCCATTTAGCCTTGTTCGGATGCATGCCTTTGAACCCAAAACAAAGATACTCAATATCACCCCTTCGCGAAGTTCTTACTTTCCTATCCAAAATGATGTCTTCCTGCAACTCATCAAGATACTCAGGAGAAAAATCATCAATGGAAGGCATTATGTTAGCATCATCATGATCAACAATCATAGGTGGTTCATACAATCTTAAATTCTCAACATTTACAACTAGTAGATTTGCATATATGGAGGTAAATCCAACCAGAAAGCATTGTTACCAATATTTGGAATATTTGACCATACCGTATAGGTTTCAATTTTTTACCTTCATCTATCAGTCTTTCCTTGCTAATGTGAAGCCAAACTAAATCACCAACTTTGAACTTATGATCAGTTCTATGTTTATCATGCCTAGCTTTGTACTTAACCTGACTTTTCTCCAATTGTTCACGAGACATACTGATGAACCTGTTGTATTCTCTGCACAAATATTTTAGCCTTGTCAGAATCACTTGAACCATTAACAACAGTTTCATGTCCATAATATACATCTAATGGAGAATTAGGCAGATATCCATAACAAGTCTCAAATGGAGACTTCAAAGTAGAAGAATGTAAGGCACGATTATAAGCATGTTGCACATAATATAGATGTTCATCCCATAACTTAGGATGTTTGCCACAATAGCCCCTAAGCAAATGTACTACTTGTGCGGTTTACAACCTCTGTTTGACCATCGGTCTGTGGATGAAAAGTAGTGCTCTTTTTCAGTTTTGTGTCCATTAACCCCCACAATGTTGACCAAAATTCCCCAAGAAATCTAGAATCCCGATTAGATATAATTGAAGTAGGTAAACCAAAATGAACCCAAACAAACTGAAAAAACAAATGTGCAGTTCCCTCACCAATTATTTGTTTAGTACATGGAACCAACACACACATTTTGCTAAATTTGTCCACTACCACATATAAGTAATCATGTTTCTTCCGTGTCATGGGCAAGCCTCCTACAAAGTCCATGGAAACACTTTCCCAAGGCCTTGTTGGAATAGGAAGAGGAGTGTAAAGTCCTAATTTCCTGTTACTTGGCTTGCTTGTGGCACAAAGAACACATCCCTTAATATACCTGTTTACATGTTCATGCATTCTAGGCCAATAACAATATTTCTGTAAATGTGCAACTGTCTTACTAACACCAAAATGCCCTGAAATAAGAGAAGTATGTGCTTCCCTAATCATATGCACACATTCATTTTCTGGAATACAAAGTTTACCAGAATGATATAACAATCCTTCATGCAAATGATAATCTTTTTCTCCTACTTGTTTCCCACTTACTAGATCCTCATACACTTCTCTAAAATCAACATCATTTACATATTGTTCCTTGTAACTAACATGAGCCAAAGAACTATGTTGCAAAAGAATAGATATACTACTACCATTTGGGTCTAGATAACATGTCGGCAACCTTGTTTTGAATACCTTTTTTATACCTGATTACAAGATGAAATTGTTGTAAAAATCCCATCCACCTGAAATGTCTAGACTGCTGCAATTTGGTTTGTGTTTGTAAGTACTAAAGCGGTTGATGGTCAGTATGTATAATTGTTTCTTTTCCCATTAAATAATGCTTCCACTTTTTAACACTTTGAACCAAAGCATACAACTCTTTATCATAAGTTGGATAGTTTCTTACCGCACTTGTAAATGTTTCTGAATGGTAACACACTGGTCGTTTGTTTTGCATCAAAACTACCCCGATTGCATAGTCATAGCATCATCTCCCAATCTCAAATGAATGTTGTAAATGCGAAGTGCCAAGATCAGAGTGGTACTTATCTTCTCTTTCGGTGTATCAAAGGCTTTTACATTGTTTTCCTCCCCACTAAAAGGCACATTTAATACTTGTTAAAGCATGCAAAGGAGATCTGATATATGAGAAGTTAGCAATAAATTTTCTCGATCTTGAATCGCACCTAGAAAACTTCTAACTTCCGTCACATTAGTGGGTCTAGGCCATTTCACAATAACCTCTATTTTTGCAGGATCAATTCTCAATTCTCCATTTCCTACAATATAACCCAAGTAAATTAAAGATGTTTTTCCAAATTCACATTTTGACATCTTCAAATACAATTTCTCTTTCCTTAGTGCATCTAAGACTTTCTAGATGTGTTTAACATGTTCATCCCATGACTTACTGAAAATGAGAATATCATCTAAGTAAACAATAATGAAATTATCAATGAATGGTCTAAAGATTTCATTCATAACTCTCATGAATGTTGTTGGTGCATTGCACAAACCAAAAGCCATCACTAACCATTCAAACAATCCTTGTTTCATTTTAAAAGCAGTTTTCCAAACATCACCTTCTGCAATTCTTACTTGGTGATAACCACTTCTTAAGTCTAACTTAGTGAAATAAATTGCATCCTTTAATTGATCCAGTAAATCATCTATTATAGGAAGAGGGTAACGATTCTTTATGGTAATCTTGTTTAAAGCACGGAAATCAACACACATTCGCCAAGTTCCATCCTTCTTAGGAACCAATATAATTGGCGAGCCACATGGGGATGTACTTGGATGAATTATACCTTGAGCCAAAAGTTCCATTACCTGTCTCTTGATTTCCTCATTCTATACTACTAACAACATGTACATTCCGATATTGGGAAGAGGTGTATCTTGAAGCAACTGTATCTCATGTTGAACCCCTCTTTTGGGAGGTAGACCTTGTGGATCCTAAAAAACATCATCAAAATGAGAAACAATTTTTACCAATTCATCCTTATGTTTCAGATCGCAAGTCTCAAAAGCCATCTCATGTTCTTTTCTTTGGCTTTGACCACCATGAGCACAAAACTTTTGCTTAAGTTTACAAGCCTTTTCATTTGACTGCGATTACGAGGATGATTATTCTTTTCACGGTGAGCTCTAACAATAAACTCAATTCCATCCTTTACAAGTAAATATTTATTTTCTTCCCTATAGAATATTGCTTTACAATCATACAAATAAGGACTTCCCAAAACCACCCCACAAATATCCAAAGGAACTACATCCAATTCAACCTCATCTATAAACTTGTCTGTAATGGCAAATATGAAAGTACAAGTTTTAGTTACTTGCAGTTTTGCATCATCACAAACCCAGCCCAAAGGATAAGGCTTAGGATGTGGTTTAGTTTTGAGTCCTAATTTCTTAACAACCTCCTCAAAAATTAGATTAGCTTGAGATCCACTATCAAAAAGAGTATCAATTTTCGTATGCTTTGAAATTACTCTAATGTGGAAAAGCTCATTCCTTTTCTTATCATCATGTATAGTTTGTTTACTAGAAGAAGATGCAACATTTGTAGTACTATTGTTGGAAATTGAAAGAGTTGATTTACCTTGAAAACTCATAGCTGTGATTTTGGTTTCATCACCTGAATCAGAACCAAGATCATGCACTACAGTGTTTGTTTTCTTTTCTTTTCCTTTCTTAACCATCCATTTAGGCTTCTTTTCAGGATGTAATTTCCAACATTTAGACTCATCATGGTTTTTTTACAATGATTACAAAATGGTTTTTCATCTTCCTTCTTAACAGTAGAGTTTGTTTTATGCTTACCCTTTCCTTTTCCTTGTTCTTTCGAACCTTTTCCTTCAGATTGCTTGTTCTTTTGATTAAAAGAAGAGAAAGAGGACTCCTTTGTCATTTTCCCTCATGCTTCCAAATGGGTTGCTTGAACACATACTGCATCAAGATTAGTAGGACCTAAAACAAGTATCATATGCCTTAGATAACTATGCGATCCACCAATATATTTGAGCAGCATTTCTTACGTGTTTAGGAAATTCCCAAAATTATAGCCCTTTTCCTAAATTCTTGTGTGTATTCTTGAACACTTTGTCCCTTAGTTTGTCTTAATGTTTGCTAATCCATCATAGCTTGTTGCTTATAACCAAGAGGATAAAATTATTGCCTAAGATTTGAAACAAATTCAGACCAAGAAGTGATTTCTATACCTTTGGTTTCTTCCACTTCCTGAAGCTTACTCTCCCACCAAATGAGTGTTGTGCCACCCATCCAAAGAGTTGCCAGATGAATCTTTGCTTCATCATCAACAATTCTCTAAACCCTACAATATACTTCTATCTGCTTGACCCAGTTATCCAACTTCTCTGCATTTAGCTCTCCAGTATACATTGGCAATTCAAACTTTATATCTAACTTTAATGAAGGAAAATCAGATTTTAAAGGGTCTCTTTTAGGAATATCAAAACTAGAGCTTTCTTCTTTCTTACCTTCTCTAGTTCCCTTTTCCCTTTGTCTATCTTGGTACATTTCTTCCACCATTTCCTTCATCTGTAGGAATGATTGACGAAAGTTTTCTTCCTCTTGATCCGCCATTATAGGACTTCGAGATCGTCTGGTACCAATTTTGGGATCTCCTTCAACTAACTCTCCTTCACCCTTCTTAGATCGAGACCTTGTTAACATCCAACACACAACTTGCAATCCAAAACACGTTAATCTAAACCAAAAATCAGTCAAAACCAGCTCTGATACCAATGATCTGAAAATCAAATTTAACTAGCAATTGTGCACACACATATCTTTGCTTTGTATTGATTTTCGATGTAAAAATTGAGCATTATATCCTTTTGTATTTTTAATAAAAGAATTAAAACTGAAAGTACTGTGTAAAAATAGAAGATAAAGAGATGAATCACCAGCAATTTGACACAAGAATTGATAACGGAGTTCGACACTTGTGGCCTACGTCTCTAGGTCCGGTTGAATGGGACCGATCTATTAAAATCTTGAAAATAAATCTTTACAAAGATTTCTACAAGAATCTGATCTTCTCATCATGTTCCTCTGCCAAAAATAATAGTAGTGAATTTTTACTTCATCTCAAAATTCCCTCCTAGCTCAAGTTATGAGCATTTCAATAATTTACACAGACCCAAATGCTACTTCAAATACAATAAAGCTCCTTTTATAATGTTTCCAAGCGGCTGGCTCAACGGTTAGGCACATAAAATTTTGCATGGGAGGTTAGCGTTTCAAATCCCCCTACCTCCACTTCCCTCTCCTTCTCCTTAGGTGGATTTGTAGAGATTTATCCCACATTGTGGTGCGCGAAAGGAGGAAAGCCTTTAAGATAAGGAGTGGTGCATGTATTGATTGGCTTAAGAGCCACCTTATGTTAAGCGTGGTGGTTTGTATTGCCAATGTTTGGCACATGGAGGATATTTGGCCTTGTTTTTGGAGTTTGGCACCTCAATTAGTAATATTTAATTACTTATTGACTTGGTAATAGCATATAACTTGGGATTTAATGTGTGGTATATGGAAAATGCATGGAATAAGTATCTATTAATTAATTGCATAGAAAAATGCATTTAGAGGCATATATATACACAAGTTGGTATAATGATAATATGAGAAGGAGGCCAAGACACCCCTCCATAATCAAGTGTGTCAAACTTGGCTGAGGGCCCCAACTAGTAAATAGCGGGGTCCATTTGTCCACGAATGAGTGTCCAAGACCGGTGTCCCAAAACCACTTTTAGTTTGTCACACAAATTGTCCACGTGTCGCAATATGATTGAAACACTTGGCGAGCGTGCACACGTCCAACTTGCACAAAACTCCAAATTTTGCCAGTTGCCCGAAAATTTCAGTGGGCTATAACTTTTGCAAATGAGCTTCGTTTCCTACAAACAAGATATCGACGGAATCGTATAATTTTTCTCCACGCTTTAAAAATGACTGCAACTTGTTCTGAGAAGATCTTAGATCGGTGTTTCGTGTGAGGATCCTCTGGATCAGGTTGAATGATGACGGGAAGGATATGACGAAGCCAAATCACAAGGGCCTTGGCAATAATCTTGTATGAGACATTAAACAAGGTGATAGGAAACCAATTGGCAATTTTCTCGGGGTCTCCTGGTTTGGGAATGAACTTGATATTCCCTTATTGATGTGAGTGCCAAATGACTAGTTTTGGAAGCCTTCAAGATAGACCTGATGGAGGTCCGGGCCAATAATATCCCAAAGCGATTTATAGAATTCGCATGGGAATCCATCACACCTGGGAGCCTTATCATTAGCCATTTGCATGGTGCTTCATGCAGGTCATCAAGGGTAAGCATACAGATTGCGTGAGTCGAAGAGATCTTACAAGGCACAACAACCAAACATTGGTCAAGAGCCACTTGTCACTCGTCTGAGGGAGCTTGAGCTTGAAATACCATCTTATAATGGTTGACAAGGTCCACAACATAAGATGGGGTTTGTAACCGAGTTACGCCATCACGAATGGCACAATTTTGCTGAGAAGGTTGTTTGGCTTAGAGAGAGAAAAATCTTCGACACACAATCCCTCGCTTTAAGCCGGTGCAAACGGCATGAATTTGAGCTCCCGAGCATTGTAGTTGTCTGCAATTTGGATTTTTGACGAATCTCTACCACCTAGAGATGTAAATTTTTGGAGAAAGGATTTCCTTCAAGCGCCGCCACCGCTTGACTAAGAGTGGAGGTGGTAGCGAAAGTATGAACGACGTCAAATTTTGGCTAATTTCAACCATAGATTCTGAGGAATCTGGTCGTCCTAGTCATAGCATCCTCCCACCATTGGGTCCAGCTGGCACACATAGGTGGATGATAGTTTTGGAAATGACGTGGCCGAGGAGATAAATTCCACACCCGCTTGATGTGGTTGAGGGTGGGCCCATGTTCCATCAAGGCAGTATTGAGAAAAAATTGACCTTTATGACAAAAAGGTCACCTATCTTGCCAAGTGATATGAAATTGTATGGGGAGTGGTTTGAAAGGACAAAATCTGGCATTACTTCCATAGGCAAGGAATAAATGTTGTCAAACTCAAAAAAATCTTAAGTTGACAGCATAGCTTTGTTGAGCCATTTGAGGACCCGATCCGATCCTCCTCGGAGATTGGACCAAGTGAACCAAGCTTCAGAGGTGGGAGTGCAAGAGGCGTTAGGGTCATAAAACCCAAATTTATTGCACATATAGAACCACGCCTCCCTTTTGTCAGTTGTCCATCGCATAGGAAGACACCCACACTTATTAGTGGGCAACTCTACCATATTAAAATTACCGCATATAACCCAATATGCATCGGGAATTGCACTAGCTATCCACCACCAAAGATCGGCCCTTTTAGCCGCATCATTAGAGGCGTAAATGTTGATGAGGCCAAAATGGCGGTTGTCAATATTAAATAAGACCCATATGGCACAATTTGTGGGGTCGACACCATGATCCATAAAAAGGGTTGCCATTTAGGAGAAAAAGGGATATTAAACCCCCATGCCCCCCATCATGATTACTTTGCAAAATGCAAGGTTGTTAGACCGGATGGATTTACAAACCATCTCTAACTGAAAACCCAGTAACTTTCACTTCCTACAAACACAACACATCTAAATTGGAAAATTTTTGGCAAGCATCTCGAACAATATACTTGTGGTTAGAGTCTAGTAAGACCCCACACATTCCATGATATGCAATTCATGGTAAACGGTGGTCGGGGGCCATAATGTTCGCATCTAAGCCATCCAGGCATCATACGATTCTATAGAAATTGAGCATTGTTATTCTTCAAGAAATTCTGCAACTCAATTTTCCTTCGCCTGACATATTTTATGTTGTATTCCTCCTCTACTGAAGCCATACTTTGAGCCAAGCTATGATCCTAGGAGTGGTGGGGAGGACTTGGGCTCTTTTGAATGGGCCTTGTGAACCAATTGTTAAGAGCAATTGAGAATGCGAGAAGGGTCGAGGAAATTTATATGAGATTTGTCCGGTCCATGAGAACTGAGGTGGCCTTGGGCGTGCCGGAGAATTTAGGTAAAGGGACAAATGAGTCATTAGAAACCACCAACTCCTTAAGACGTTGGCCGCGGGATTGTTCTATAACAACTAGCCCACTCGAGCCATTTGATCTAGGGACCTTGGTTTGAGTTGGCTTGTTCTTATTCTTTCATCCTCCAATTGTTTGGCACCCCTCCTCCCGAGGGGTTTGGTCGCTCAGAGACCACCTTAGGCATGGGCGGTTGCACGAGCATAAAGAGGACATTCCTTGATCTTGTGACCGAGGCAGGCGATAGTGGAAGCAAGTGTTAGGTAGGTTAATGTATAAGATACGTTGGGAGTATCGTGTATCTCCCATTTGAATCTCCATGAACTCTTTCAACTCTTGAGAGAGGTCAACTTCAACACAGACCTTCTTCGCGAGACAGACATTATAAAATCATTGAGGTTCCATACAAACCACCCGCCCTACAGAAGAAGCTATTTGATGCAGAAATGAACACATAGCAACGAGAGGCTAGGAAATTCAAGCCAAACCGACACTTTGAGGGTCGCATAATCAGAGACCACAAAATCTTTGGTCCATGGAGAAAGGACTAAAAGAGAGTTACGAACATATGGTAAGTAGCGAACAGTCGAATGGTCAGGGCATGTGACGGGTTAGAGAAATGGAAAAAGAAAAATCCTTTGGTCATGTTTTGAATGCTCTCGAGCCGGATGTCGTGAGCGGCCCAGTAACAGAGTTAACCCATGAGGGGATACAACCCAAAAATATCCAATGAGACAAATCGCTTCTGCCATCGACATGCATCATCAAACTTAGGAATAGGTAAAATAACATTAGGAGGAGATTCATTACCTCGTGGAAGACCTTCGGGACAAATTTAAGGGGCGTTTCGTTCGTGGTACCATTGTTTGAGACTCATGAAGCTCCAAACATAGTTTTAACAATTGAAATCGAAGTGGAAGATGCCATTATATAGGTGCGCCTGAGGGTGATAAACCCTAAAAATAATTGATAGAGGTACTATCACACAACACTCAAAGAGGTCGCTGCTATGACATGCGCACGCGGAGGAAATCCTAAGCGTGCCGACTCTAGTTCGCCTCTCTCTTGTTTATGTATGTAACTCTTTCAAATGTCTAATAGCGGAAAATAAAACATTGGGTTGTATAAGCCTTTACTCTTGATACAAAATATTCGTAATTACGAAAATGTAAATACAATCCTGTGGCGCCAAATTTAACATAAAGAAATTGCTTAACAACATTTAATAGAGTCGGTAAATCCGCATCTCCTTATCTCGAAGGGACGAGTCTGTGAGTCCTACAATGCATTGAATACTTGTTTAATATCTCGCATCTCGTACGGTGATAGCACATCGGAACCACATTCGGCGCGACTTAGAAGACTCGCGCACATGCAGCCAAAATGCGCGCTAATTGCACTATTTTTGGGCTCGAGGGCATGCCGTACGCACCTCCCAAGCAGTCCTCCATGCTGCCGAGGGCAGAGGTGAGTGCCCTATACGGATATATCAAATCAATCATTTGTCAGTGCGGGAAAGCCAGAGAAAAACCGCAAAAAAGTTATCCCGCCTTCCATCTATTAATGTATGCCTTGGAATTACCAAAAACCCCGCCAAAACACTCTCCCTGCCTTCCTACATTAATAAAATATTGTCAAAAATTTATCCAAATCCTCTACACTTTAATAAAGTACATAAAATAATTGGTCAAATGCAACCTAATACATAACATAAAAATAACAGGGGCAAATCTGCGGGAATACAGAACAACCCAAATACGAAATAAAGAGAAGAAGAAGCGAGGTTTTGTGTAAATTGTGAACGTTTTTAAATAATTGTTAAACCAATTTACACTTCATTGTGTCTATTTTTTCCTTTACAATGTATTTTAATTTTTTATAAAACTATTTTGGAGTTCATTGATTTTTTTGCACTATTTTGTTTTAAACAAAAGATTGTGACATTGTTGCAGGGTAATAATATTGGTGGTAATGGACAACGAGTTTTTTCATAGAAGACATTCAAGTTCATATCCATCTCTTCAATCTCAAAGTGTGAAAGCCATTCCAAAAAATAGAGAAAATTATGAATGTTTCTCAACACAAGTGGGTGAGCAAGATGACTGTTATTTTCTTCATTCTGAACAAAATTTAAGAGAAAAATTGCAGTTTGATAAATATGTTTCTGCATCAAAAAAAAATATAAATGATGCACATACTAACATTTATGATGTGGAGGATAGCTACACTCCATCCAGTCATGGAATTGACCTCAACCTTGGATTTAATACTTTCATTGAAGAAGATTTGGAAATTGAAGAAATTGTCCTTGAAACTCAAGTATTTGGAACTGATTTTAAAGGAAACAAGGAGTGCAAGGAGGTGCTTTGGCCACAAACTGTTTGCAAGCTTTAATTTTAAAATTTGAAGAAGTTTATGATGATTTAAACCAAGGAAGTCTTGGTAAGAAACATTGGGACAAAGTTGCAGATGCGGTAAACATACAATGTGGAACATCTATTATAGGTATTCAATGTAAGTATAAATGGAATAGATTGAAAAGACATTCAAAAAAGAAAAGCAGTTGGAAAATACTACTAGAGGAAAACCATCTTCATGGAGTTTTTATGAAGATATGAATCGTATTATAGGAACACTCCTAAAATAATTGGTCTAATGAATGGCTATAACGGAGATGAGTGGGTCAACACCAATTCTACACCAAAAAATGACATGAAAGAGAAATCTCATGAGGAAGATTCACCTATGAATTATGAGAGTGTTACAGGAAATAAAGTAAATGAAGAAATACATTTGACCAAGAATGGAATTGAAGGACAACGCATAAAGAGAAAGAGAGTTGCACATGAAGATTTTGGAGAAAGGATGAAATTTTTTTGATGTATTTGACTTAAACAATGAAAGAAATCGAGCATGCAAAAATGAAGCAAGAAAACAAACGGATGGAGAAACTGTTAGATGTGCAGCTTCAAATTGCCAAGCTTTTTTCTCAGGGAAATAATCATAATTTTTTTTATGAAAGAAAATATTTGTAGATGAAACATTAACACAATTTTATTTATCATACGATGAAAATTACATTAGTTTACCAAACTTGCATTATATTGTCTTTGCCATTCATGAAACATAATATCTCTTTGTGCCTTTCCTAGATCTTTTTCCATAGCTTGATTGTGAATCTCATTGTTAGAATTGAGATGTGGATCTTCTTCAATCTCTGGCTCATCTTCATTATACATTTGCAAGAAATTATGTAGTATGCAACATGTGGTAATAATCTTGGGTACTTTTTCAAGCTCTACATGTACATCTTGAAGAAGTCTCCATCTACCTTTAAGTAAGGCAAATGCATTCTCAATTTTTACACGGCCTCTAGATAAATATTTGTCGAATAAACTATGCAATCTAGAAGTGTTACTTTTATATGGCTTCAACAAGTAAGGGGATATTGGGTAGGCAGAATCCCCAATTATTTGTGGATAGATAATGTTTCCATCAATCTCAAATGTTGGAGATGCTAATACCTCTCTCTTTTGCATTTTTCTTTTAATTGCAGAGCAACTCCAGTGATCAGCATCATGAGCACCACCAAGAGCATTGACACAAACATTCCAAAATATTTTTTGCGTATCGCATACTCCTTGTAACAAAATACTATAGAAATGATGTCATTTACATAGTTTGTAGGAGTATATTGTTGCTTTGGACAATATGATAACTTGATATGAGTACCATCAATTGCACCACAAATGTTGGGAAGTAGAGTTGAAGTATGAAAATCACTTAATATCTTTTGCAATCTTCTCCCTGTTGGTATACTTATGTACTGATTTTGTAGCTTTTGGATGACAATATTAACAATGACCATGATATACTTTCTTATTGTTGATTCTCCCACGCAATACAACTCTGCTATTGTATATGTTGGGGTTCCATGAGCAAGAAAATGCAAAACTAAACAAAGTACTTTTTTGGGTGGTATGGGTTCTCTAACAAAGTGAATTGTGTTTGTGCTTGGCATATGTGGTTGTATTTTTGACAAAAGCAAATTGAAAAGAGAAAAAGACATTCTATAATGGCGGCGGTATAAAACATCACGATATTTGGGTTGTTCCTCCCAAACTTCTTGCTGAATTAAATTCCAGAATGTAGTTTGCCTTGGAAACTTCCACCATTCTCTGTATGATTGCATAGATAATGATTCTCGATCTCCATATATCAGCATCATTTGCATGAAAAAGTTGAAAAACATGGTTGATAAATTTGATTTGCTTGAAGAAGAAGTGCAAGTAATATATTCTCTTAGAATATCCCTCCAAATCAAAATGAATTTATGGTCCATATTTGATCAAACTGCAATGAAAATACAATGTTATTAGTCATTAACCATTCCATTCAAGCCATAAAAATATTTAAACATTGTACATTTACATATTGTAATAAAAATATTGTTTGCATTATATCATTTGTTTCATTTTGTTTACCATACTTTTGGCTTTGATGAGAATTCTTCAAGTACATTAAACATATAATAGCATTTTATTTTACAGTTTAGAATTTATCCTATGTTTTTATATTGATTCCTATATAATAGGAGGCATATTTCTGCACTTTTTGGTTACAGGCATGTATTAAAATGTGTGAAAATATTTTACCTGCTGCACTTGAAATCAGTCCTCCAATGAAGAATTAAACCATCAGCTGCTAATTCTAAAACCTGTTAGATCTATAGATCATATAAATGAATATATAAACATTTAAAATGATGTCCAAAGTGTTCAATGTTAGCGCCTTCCTTTAAAATTTGAATATACAGACTTCATTTAATGAGTTTGGTGGGTGATTGGGCACGGCAACCCCCAACTTAACTTCCATGTGCGCAGGTGAGGGGAAAATGCGCTGCTGGGGCAATCTGTTGACTGCATTCAAGTGCATGTGCGGGATCTAATTGCGTGCTTCCTACCAAACCTCTGCGTGCTTCTTACACAATACGTCGGAAATTCCTCTAAACTTCCTCTATTAAGCGGGCGGAGATCTGCCAAGAAAATTTTAAATCAGCACAAGTTACTGTTGATCAAATTTGAAATAGCAGAAGAGAGGAACGTTGTCTTTTGTAGAAGGTATCAGACGAACAAAAATCTCTGCGTGTAATTAATTTTCGGTGAAGGAACCCATTATGCCGTTTTTTACCCAAGGCAATCGTCTGTGCGATAGAACCGATGCTCTGCTGAAACCCCTAACCCCAGCTATCCGAGAGCTCTATTTATCTGATCTTAAGCTTCCCAAAGACCAACAAAATCCCATCTTTGACCAGTTCCACAAAACTCTCATTAGAGGCGCCGATTTGGTAAAGAAATGTGAGAATAGCGGCTCTTTTAACCTGTTTGCTAATTATAGCTATGCTGTAGAGCTCCTGAAGCTAGAGAAGGAGATCAATGGCTATATGACTTCCCTCCCGGCCCACATACTGCTTGATGCACGAAGGCTTATGGCGGACATTAAAAAACGCTACCCATTGGATGCCGAGGAAATAAACAGAGGCCTGAATGAGTCTATCTTCGGAAAAGCTTCCGTGCTTACCAATGATCCCTCTCAGAATGCCTTGATGCTTCAATAGATGGGTTTGCTTGATTTGTTTGATGGTAATGAAATGGAAGAAGAGGATTCCACATACCCTTTCCAGAATTTTTTTCTCAGTTTTTGTGGGTTTGGAGAAATATGTTGGTGATTTGAAGAAGCTTTTTTTCCACAGCGAGGTGTATGTCATTGGTGTGTAGTGTATTGGGGCGGTGGAAAAATTACTTTGGCTCAGGCTCTTTGCAATGATCTTCAAATCAAAGGTAAAATAGGTTTTCCCTATTTTTTTTGTTGTTATTAAGCATACATCAGAAAAGCTACTCTGTTTCAAAGTTCTTTGCCCTCTGTAATGAATGTCAAGAATATGGGTGCTGGTCATTACTATGCAAAGATAAAATGACCTTTTAATGTTCTTTGAGAAAAATGGTTGCCATTCTTTAGGCCTGCAGGATATGTTCTGGTTTGCAAGTGTATTTCTGCGTGTCCAGTTTTTATGAAGTTTTTCAAGCGTTATTTGATTATCTTTGATTAAGATTTTCATCCACAAGGATTTGACTGTATAAGCTGAACGGAAGTTTTGTCGTCTGGTGCTTGTTTCTAAATTTCTTATCTAAAACACAGTCGCTTCTTTATGATTATCAGGTTATTTCGGAAACGTACTTTTCGTCACTGTATCACAATCACCAAACCTCAAAGGAATTTTAGAGATAATGTGGGAAAAGATTGTTGGGAGGAAGAGGCCCGAGTTCCAGAGCGCGGAAGACGCACATATAAAGCTGCAGGAGCAGCTTTTGAGGCAATCTAAGCCAACTCTGGTTATTTTGGATGATGTCTGGTCCAGAGCGGATTTGGAGAAGTTACTATTTGAAGGGACAGAATACAAAACTCTGATCTCAACCAGAGACAGTTCCACTATCCCGAGGAACTCTTCTACTCGATTATATCAATTGCCATTACTGGACCGGGAAGATGCTTTATCCCTTTTCTGTTTCTGGACTTTCGGACAGACATCAATCCCAAGTACTGCAGATGCACATCTAGTTTTGCAGGTATAATCTTTTCTGACCATGAAAATAAAAACTGTGATTGAACCCAAAGCTTCATATAGAATCACACAAGACGGATATCAGAAGCAAAAAGAAAAGATGTGCTTAATTGGGTTATTGCTTTGAAAACTTGTACTTAGTGGAGATGTTGAGGACTAAAAATAATTTTAAATAGCTCTGAAGTCTTAACTGCCAAACATTACTGATCAAATAGTATATGTATTCTTTTCTGTTCTTTAGATCTAACAGGATCTTCCTATGAACATCAATAAATATTTGCATATGGTGGATGGCAGGTGCAAGCAGAATGTAAAGGGTTGCCACTTGCTCTAAAAGTGATTGGAAGCTCCTTGAATGGGGTACCTAGAGTGGCCTGGGAGAGTGCAAAGAACAAGCTTTCCAAGGGTGAATCCATTTCCGATTATCACAAAGAAGGGCTACTAAGGTGTTTGAAAACCAGTATTGATTTCTTGGATGACGTGGCCAGGGAATGCTTCCTAGATTTAGGAGCATTTTCAGATGACAGAAAAATATGTGCTGATGCACTGTTGAACATTTGGGTGTATGTTCAGAAGCTGGATTGGAATGATGCCTTCGTCATCTTATTGGAACCTAAATGCAAAAATCTATTGAATTTAACAAGCAATCCAGGGTAATCGCTAATCCTTGTTTGCATTTAATTTATTTTTATCAATTTTATAAGATTGGGCTGACGTGGTGGTTGCACTGATCAGGAGTGGAGCAGCAATTTCTTATGGAAGTGCCTCCGAGCTCTACTTTTCTCAGCATGATGTACTGCGAGATTTGGCCTTACATTTGGGATGCCAAGACAGTATAGTCCAGAGGAAGAGGTTACTAATGCCTAGGAAGGAGGATGGTTTGCCAGGGAAATGGGAGTTACTTAATGATATACCATTTAATGCTCAACTTGTTTCCATTCACACAGGTGGGTTACAAGGTTTCTCACAGGTGGATTTTCACCAATTTCCAAAATTTTACTGAAATGATAGCCCTGTATTTAGTAGAAAATTAATAGATTTCAAGATTGTCTTCAGCTTATGCTATATACCTTGTTGCTGTAATTAACTTATGTGTCTTTTGCATCAAGTCTATCTCAATATAATTTGAGTAAATTATCATTTTTTCTAATTTTATTGTGTGCATTTTTCATGGCTGCTTACATAAGTGATATGACCATGCTACATCACTTGTCTACTCCTGAACTTGTGTGCATAACGAAGCATGGGTGTTATGATTTACATTTTTGCCTTTCCCTGATTTGACTGCTATATGACGAGCATTTAACATAGTCAACACTACTTCATAATTTCATGACCAATGCGGAATTTTCTAATTGGGTCTCATTTCTGATTTATTCCTACAGGTCGTATGACTGAAAGCCAGTGGCCTGAGTTTAATTTTCCCAGGACAGAGGCCCTGGTGTTGCTCTTTAATGCAAGCGAATACTATCTTCCCCATTTATAAAATCAATGAAAAATCTGAAATCTCTCATGGTACTCAATTGTGGTTCAAAGAGGGCAATGGTGAAAGGTGTAGATGCCTTATCTTCGCTTACTCAGCTCAAGAGTGTTCGCCTGGAGAGGTTGATTGTACCCTCTACTCAAAAACAGGGCAGAGCACTACAGAACATAGAGAAGCTATCATTGAGCTTATGTCAAGGGCTTGAAACATACCCACATTCAACAACGTCAAGCTGAAAGATTTTAACCTGGATCACTGCAGCGATTTGGAGGAGGTACCGCTTGGTGTTTGCCATATGCCCTTGGCTCTGTCATGGTCTATTACCAACTGTCATCTTGTTCACAAGTTACCAGATGAACTTGGAAGTCTGAGCTCTCTAAAAATGTTAAGGTTATCCGCATTACCAGGACTGAAAATGCTTCCTGCGTCGATTGGAAAACTTTGTGAGTTGGAATATCTAGACATTTCAGTCTGTGAGGGCTTGAAAGAACTTCCAGAGGAAATTGGACAGCTCAAGAAATTAATTAAGTTTGACATGAGAGAGTGTGTTGCCTAGGAGTGTTTGTGGACTAATCTCTCTGAAACATGTTATCTGTGATGATAAGATTGGGAACCAGTGGCTGCGAGCTAGGGCGTTTTCTATCCCTGAACTTACAGTTGAAATTGCGGAAGCACAATTTAGTTTAGATTGGCTTGATGAATGACCTTTTTTTTTATTGAAGCATGAAGCAGAATGTCCAAACAACTTGACTGGCTGGTAAGAAATCAATACATTCTCTTTGATTTACTATTGGCAAGTAATTGGTTCGGGTATTCGAGTATTTGATTTAACCAAAGCAAATTCTTTTTCTGTTGCTTTCAGAATTAGCCCAACCCTTAAGATTTTAATATTGAAAAAGATTAGCTACGATTTCTGAATTTGAGAAATGATACTTTCGTAAACTTTTCTATAGTGAGCTAACAAGGTTTTTTTTTCCTCTTGCACAGCAAGCGTAGCGTTGACTCCATGAATGACAGTTTTTGGTGTCTGTAAAGGATTGGAAGAGTTGTCTGTAAAGACTTGGGAGTTGAATGTTTTGGGCGAGAATGTCACTGCAATTATTTTGGCCTTCAATCTATATAATTGCAGGTTAGAGACTGTAAAGTTTCGGTCATTGTACTGATTTGCTACAATAGACTTTTGGTTTTCTCTGTTTTAAGTTTCGAGTCATATGTACTGATTTGCTACAATTTATAATAAGTAATGATCTGTGTTTTTTAATCTTTATGAGCTTTTATATGGCTATTTCCTCATGAAGGCTCCAATGTATGCAGGCTCCTAACCCAAACATATAAACTTCTGGGACACGCGATAGTTTCAAACTTGGGCAGAGGTCATGATGGCAGGTATTGTCAAGCAGTACCTAACCATTTCAACTACATTAGAAGGTATCTAAACAGTTCCATAGACTACCTCGTGTCAATTTATGTCTAGAAAGCCTTTGCAGACCAAAGTCAAATTTTAGTTATTTTGGGGTGGAGTCTGGTGTTTGAGACAGCTTTCAGAAGTTTTTATTGAGCTTTGCCTGGAGATCTATAAGCCAGGTGTAGAAAATTTGAAGAAACTGTAGGTCTCATAGGAGTTTGGCCAGGTGTTCAATTTTTTTTTTTTTTTGGGGTTATTTGGTGTTTTTTTTTGGTTCTTTTAGCGAAGGGTGTCTGTGGTGCAGGGCTTCAAGCTGATCCAACTGAAGGGTCTTATAGGGGTTTGAAGTTTGTGTTTTCTGGTTTTTTTAGCAGGGTGTCTCTGGTTTTGAGGTTTTTTCCCTACCCACAGGGTTCCAAGCCTATCCAAATTAAAACCTGTGGCCTATATGATAGTTACACCTCGTCTCTACCACCTCGTCTATCCAAGGTAACAAGTTCGTCGAATGTCTTGACCATCAAAAGTTGCTATCTCAAGGGTCCATCCAAGAAAAATGAGGAATATAAAAAAACAAAACAAAAGCATTTTGCCATGGAAAAACAAGCGAATGAAGATAAAATAAGAGAATTGTATATGGAAAAAATGAAAGTTAAAATGAGAAATGTATGGAAAAAATGAATGGCAAAAGAAAGTATGGGAAATGTAGGGAAAAACGAATGGCAAAAGAGTGAAAAATGTTTTGGAAGCTGCATAGTTAATTGGAGGAATATATGTGATAGAAAAGAAAGAAAAAAGGAGCTATGTATGCAGCTATAAAATATGCACGGATGAAATGGGGTGGCTCATCTACAAAAAGTATTTGAAGTATTTTAGTAGATATACTTGGAGGATATATTTGATATATTAAAATAAGTATTTGAAGTATTTCAGTAGATATACTTGGATGTATTTGATGTATTAAAGTAAGTATTTGATGTATTTTAGTAGATGTATCGTCACCTTGCTAGGAAAATAATATTTATATCACCAGATGTTAATTACTACTTTGGCTTGTCAAGATATCAATGATTGTTATTGTGGTTATTTAGAAGATATAGTTAGTCTTTGCAAGATATCTTTGTGGGGTTATATAGTATATGTGAATGCAATGTGTTTAGAATTATAAGAAAAGTATTTTTTAATATGTTAAATATTTGTGTGTTTTTAATTTTGAAATGGGTGATTCATCTTAGTTAAGATGATTCAAGTCTCATATTTTAAGATTTGAATGTGGGCACTTTCACTCAAAAGTAAATGTTTTTGAAGGTTAAGTTTCTTAACTTTCAAAAAAAAATCTATTAAAGGGTATTTTATTTTTCAAAATTTGATGTCTTTATATGTGTGTTGTACACCCCTTAACTTGGGTGCACAACTAGTGGCTCCTCTTCCTTAACTCTCGGCAACCAATATTATCAACAACCAATAATCTAATGGCAATTGAGTGAGTTCATTTGTAAATTTCATACAGAAGAGAATACATGCTGATTAAAATACTATTAAGAGAAAAATCCCATGAACTCAAACTGGGAGCACACTACTAATCTGTATACTTCAGAGTCGTAATACAAGCCAGATCTGCAATCACTACAGTGCATTAAACAGATAGAACCTAATCCATGAAATCAAAGATACGTATTAAGGGTCAAAAGTGGGCAACTAATCCCCCACAAGGAGAGCACCCATCCTTCAAATTTTGGAAACGCACTTATGGTAAAGTGGTCAATCACAACAGATTGAAGAATTTTGATGGCACTTATAGCTATCCCCGGAAATGTATTTACAAGCACAAAAGCAATTGCCAGCTTCTCACTGTAGCGGCAAAGCATTTGTGCCTTTTGCTTATCCTCTACATCATTCGGCACCATCCTCGTGTCAGGCACAAACCCTGTAGAACTTATTTGCATGTGGATGTGGAATGTTTCCAGCAAGAAAAACATGCAATTGTTTATCAACATCAATTCAATTGCACCCAGGATTCTTTAATATGCTTCCTTTTTTCTTTCTTTTCCGCATCATATCTATATGTTATTCCGTTGGCCAACTACAACATAGATGTATGAGAACTGTACATTGGGAATGGTACTGTTTTGACTATTTAGAAAATTCAGATATTATCCTCTTTATGTTTAATTTAATTTAATTTAGATAGTAATGTCCAGAGAAGGCCAAGAATGGCCTATGGGACAGAAAAATACAAACTAAGCACCAAAACAAAAAGGGAGTACCAAAACACCTCCAAATCAGGAAAAAAAGAAACAACAAATCAACCCAAAGGTTGTAGATCATAAAACCAATAGAAAGTGTATTGTCCGACACATCTAGACCGAGGTATCAGCATATGAGATCTTTTAAGATTCTTGAAATCAGTAATTGGAAAGTAAGCGCACTGATATTTCTGAACTCATTTGTATTTAAGGATTGCAATTTGAGTGTTCTTTCTCGAATTTGAAGTATCTCATGAATAAATAAAGCTAAGCATTTATGATCTTCATATCGAATGAGACTCTTTAAAGATCTATTGGAATCTCTAAAAAGACAATGATATCTTCCATGGATTTCATAGTAGATGGGACACTTGCATAAAATGCTCTTCACTTTTAGGTTTTAGAAAACACAACCGACAAATCTATTCATGTTGTGGAAGGTTTTGATCAGATTTTGTCCGAAGAGGGTGAGAGCAAATGCGAAACTGAGCTAAAGGGATCCTTAGGCATGAAGTCAAAAACACCTTCATGTATTCCGTATTTTGTTTTGATCTTCATGGAAGTAAGAATAAAATTGAAAATAGTGAAGAAGCTTTGGTTTCAAAGACTCTTTTGAAGAAAATAATGTAACTTTCAAATAAGACTTATTAAGCTCCTCTCGTATACCTTGTTAACTTCATGTTTAGTGAGTTGAGAAACATTAATAGAAAACCCAAGAGGAAGGAGTCTATCAATATCAATCTTCAACGTTTGAAAGAGAGTAGTAATTCTTGCATACCAACAAGATTTGCAACCCTTTTTGGCAAGTTGTATAGAAGATTGAAGTGTCAAATATGGATCCCTGTTTTGACCAGAAAATGAATCTGCCATGCATTGAAGCCTATGCAACATAGTGATAACATTGAAAATCAAAGAGATAAAAAGAGGACATACCCCAAACTTGACAAAAATAATTGAGTGAGGAACTGTTCTTTTGGCTCGAATATTCTTTGATAACATGGAAATGAAAACTCTTTCCATACGATTGAAATCATTTTGTCTCAAATATGGACCCCAAACATCACATCCGTATAAAATTGTTGGTGTAACCAATGTATGAAAAATTTGAATCTTCATCTGAATATCTTGAAATTGGAGCTGAAAACATTGTCTTTCCAAGACCATCAATGTTGCATACCCTTTGCTCAATCTTGCTTCTATTGCCGAAACAAAGCTAAAAGGTGGACCAAAGAAAACCACACCCAAGTAGGTGTAAGAGTACACCACCTCAACTTGTTTTCCTTTGTACAACAAATTCATTGTAGATGCTACTTTCTTGGTTGTATTAAATGCCATGAGTTTTGTCTTTGCAAGATTTACTTCCAGGCCTTTCTTATCACAAAAATCGCTCAATGCATCAAGCTGATTTTGAAGTCCTGTAATTGTGTGTGAAAGCAAAATAATGTCATCTACAAACAATAAAATAGCAATGTAGATCCCAAGGAGGCTACAACCATTCATGGTACCTAAGTCTGTGGAGATAAGATCCTCTAATTCATCAATATAGAGCCCAAAAAGTGTAGGCGATAGTGGACAACCTTGTTTCACACCTATGTTACTATGAATGTCATTAGTAGTGCCCAATTTAGTACGAATATGCCCAAAAATTTTCTCACATAAAAATGACGAGAGAAATTCAACATTAAAAATTTAGAGGTACATGTTGTACAAGAGGATAAAGGAAAAGATAAATGAATGCCTTCAAGTTACTAACATCACAAATAGTGCTCTACGATAATGGTTAAAATTGACTAGATGCATCGATTCTTAATTTTACCATCTTCCCCTTTTAAAAGAGATTTCCCAATGGATTTCCACTCATTGTTCAAGAGATTCCAAACCCGCATATACTGATAGAATGCTTACAATTGTTTAGAAATTGGCTTTATACTTGAGTTGCATTTCTCAATAAAACGTCAGGGCTTTCTCCCCATACCAATGTTGGGCACAATAGGGATAATTGATGTCCTGGAGACCACATTTCATTCAGATATCTATCTGCCAAAAATGTTCGACAACCCCATTAACATTTCCATATGTGCATATCCGACAATCATTCAAATCCTTGCAAGCATATCTTTCTTGCCCATTATCTCAAACTTTACTACAAAGACTCATTCACCTACCGATTCATGAACTTAATAAATTAGAGCAAAATAGTTTAGAATCACTACTTGTAAAAAAATAAAAATAAATCAAAAGATTCCAAATATATGATAACTATAAGAATACAAAAGAAAATATAAAAAATTAGGATAAGATCAATGACAAAAAATAATTATCTCGCCATTTTGGAAATCAAGGATGTAAAATGCTATTAAATGTTATTTAATGAAAAGGAGTTATTTAATTCTCAAGTCCATAGAATTACTAATTTGAATTGTTATTTAATAAAAGGGAGGTAATGGACGAATTCTTACTTTCGGTTTTGTGCATAACCTGCAATCATGGAATTCCATGAAACGATATTTAGTATTTTCCATAACAATTTTAGAGCTTCTTCCATCGACTTGTTTTGTGAATATCCTACAATCACGGCATTTCACAACACAACATTTCGTTTAATAATTACAAACACATCACATGCATCCTTTGATTGTATCTCCCGGATCTCTTTAGATCTCTAATGCTCGAAAATTTGTGATGTAAACAGAGCGGAAAATTTGTTCACTTTGCAAAGAAAAAGGAGGATTAAAAACATAAGCATTCAACATTGTCCACTTTAAAAACAAACCTAATTCAAGCCTCTACCGTATTTTCTTACCACTTAAATGGTTCTAAACTTCTTGTAAAAACGAGAGTCAATAATGTCGTCAACAAAGAACAATAAAGCCCAACCCTTGTGATACATTCAAGATAGCGGGATATTCGGGACAAGAAGCCAACGAATGTACCTAGCAAATGGAAAACTAGGTGAATGCGAGTAAAACTCCACAAGTTATTGTGGTGGTTTTTCAAAAAATTTGAGAATGCTTCTATTAATACAAATTGGTTACAACATCTACCAAACTAATTAGTTATATCAAGAAAAGCTCTAACAAAGACCAAACTATGGATCATAACAAAATACAATTAAACTAAGAACATTGTCTGATAGTATCATTTCACGTAAGATTTTGAAGGCGATCCTGTATTTTCGATGACATTTAGCCTCAACAAGGGATTCCCGATGATATAATCTATTTTTTTGCCATTTAGAGTTAAAAAAAGATATAGACCACTTGTTATTAAGAGAATCACCAAGTGGCAACAATTGCTGAATTAGCTGATACAAAATCTGTGGTGTGGCTGTGTTGATGGCAACAAGGTTTGGCCACACCAGTCCTTCCAAGGGGTTGAAGGATTGTCTATGATTTTAAGAAGAACCTCAAGCGGGATCAATTGTAAAATTGAAGAGTAAAAAGATTTAAGCTTGATGGGCAGGGTAAACTTTTGTCGCACCATTTGCCAAGAGAGCCAATTGCTAGTGTTCTTATCCCAAATGTCCTTAATTGTATTGATGCCTTTCTTTGCAAGGATTTTTCTTTGAATTCGGTCGAACAAGAGGAAGGTCATTAAAGTGAATAATTCGATTCCACTAGAGATTGGATGAGGGAATACTTAATCCATATCGAAGGTATTGATGACACCTTTGAAAAAATGAAGCCATAACACCTTAAACTGTCAAGTTACGCCGAAGAGGAGAGAGAGCAAAATATAAAAAAATGTGCATTAATGAGTTTATCTTCCCATGAAGTAAGAGTCCAGGATCCTTTTTAGGAAGCTTGTTGGATTCGTTCCCTCACAATGATCTTCCTATGCTCAATATCTTGAGTGGATCTTGCCAACCATTTCGCAACAAGGCATTTCCCTTGTTGAAGTGGATCAATAATTCCAAGTCCTCATGTAGATTTAGGTTGGGTGCAGAGTTCCCAAGAAATTGCTGCCATCCCTTTCTTTCCATTATTGTTGTTCCAAATAAAGCTTTTGAACAAGTTGTGTGAGCTTGCCATAAGTAGATTTGGAAGGGAACCAATAAGAGGAGTAGTAAGCATGATTGGCCAAAAAAATTTGATTAATGAACAACTTGGCAACAAGGGAGAGAAATTTACATGACCAATTTTCAACCTTTTTTTGAATTTTAGTGAGCACCCAGTCCCACATATCCCAAGGAGAGAGATGTATACCAAATAAAATACCCAAATAATGAGTAATCTTCCCATGTGGGAGGATGTTCCAAGTTGGGGGAATCCAAGATAGATTCGGGTCATTTTTAATGAATATCACTTTTGTTTTATGGTTGCACAATTTGGAACCAGATATGTCACAATAAATATCAAGTATTGCTTGAGCATTAACAATCTCATGTTCATCATTTTGTAGAAAGAGGAGAGATTCATCAACAAAATGAGAGTTAAGAGCATAAGCTCCCTGAGGAAGAGTAATTCCTTTAAGGTCTCCTTGATGATGAGCTCGTAGGAGCATATAACCAAGAGCATCAACAACCACCACATACAAGAATGAGGCAAGGGAGAAACCCTGCCGAATTGAACATTGAAGGTCAAAGGATGTTGTGAGGCTACCATTAACCATGACCTGAGCATGTGCTTCAACAAAGAGCATTTGAATACATTGTTTGAAGCGGGGATTGAATCCCAACCACTCAAGCATTTTGAGGATAAATTGCCATTGTATTTGGTCATATGCTTTGTCAAAATCAAGTTTTACCAATAGTGCATCTCGATGTGAATCTTCAACCCATTGGGTAGTTTCAACGCATAAAGAAGATTATCCAAAATATATATGCCTTGTAAAAAACCAATTTTCTCTGGGCGAACAATATCTTGGGCAATCACTTTAAATTTCATAGAAATAGCCTTTGCAATGATTTTGTAAGATACATTCAAAAGAGTGATGGGGCGCCAACTGCATATTTGATTCTTGTTACTGGCTTTAGGAATAAGCTTGATTATGCCATGGTTAATCACTTTTGGACTCGGCGACTCAAAAAAGGGAGAAAGTAATTATAGTTACTTTTATGTTAGTGGCCCCTCCATGGAATAAAATGCGTTAGGGTTGTGGGGCTCGTTTTCCAAGGAAAGTATATAAGGAGATGGGGAAGGAAGAAAAGGCACTTTTTGTCGCATACTCTTAGCCTCTTCTTGTGCAGCTTTTTTGTTGTTGTGTTTCTACAACTTGTGGAGTCAAATCCCACAGGGACCCTAGCTTCGGTGGTGAGAGACCCATCCCTAGCTAGTAGGGAATTCTTTGGTAGTGAAGATCTACCCTAGTCTGTCATCTTGGAGCCACTTTCTAGGCCGTGCTACAAAGATATTTCCAGAGGGTTCAGAGGAAGGGTTTCGAGGATTTTGGGGGCTTTTGGGGAAGACAATCAGAGGGGCTCTAGATCAGACTCATGACAACCATCTAGGCTGGGCGTGGTAGCACGTGGAAGGTGCCTCCCTCATTTCCCGAATCCATTCCTAGCGAGGCGACTTGCAGACCTTTATTTAGGGGTTTTCTAGATGGTCGTTTCAATTTGCGGTGGCAAGCATTATTTCCTATATCTTCCATTGTTATTTCCAAAGACCCTTATTTTGCTCTTGTATTTAGAGGTCACGAACCTCTGAAGTTTCTAGCCACCTAGGGCTTTACTGTACCTTTTTTCGGCAGCATATATTATTCCATAAAATGTCTTCATAGTGTTTATTATTATTATTGCAAGCGTCCCTCAAATTTTCATGCACTGTGGGAAAATATTTTGTGTGATATCAATTTAATACCATTCATTGTCCTAGCTGGACATTTTCATTAAAAATCAATATTTTACTTTGCATTTTCTATATTTTGTGCATTTTTAAGTGGTATCCCATAAGGGATATTTTAGTGGTATCAGAGCGAGTTGTTTCTCCATCCTGTTGGGATTGAAAGATGGGGGACAAAGACAGTGAGGATATAGGGTAGAGCTGATGAAACAATTGTTCACCAACATGGTAAAGCAGCAGGAGACTACCAATCTCTATTTGAGCCAACTCACTGGGAGATTAGCACAGGACAGGTTTGATACTCATGTGGAAAGAGGAGAAAATAGCAACAGGGGACAATATGGTCAAAGAGGTGAGGGTGGACATTCAGGACAATGGTCCCCCCATTCTTCTACCAGGCCTCTCGGGTCTCACGAACCTTCTTTCTTGAAGGATTCGGAAGTTTCACGGAGTGCATGACACCCGGGGATGTTGTAGATGAGGAGTCTTGTTGGGAAAGGTACCAAGACTTTAAGTGATGGATTTCGTGACAACATGCCATTCCAGGAATATTGCAAAATGAAGATTGGCAGCAGGCCTAGGAGAGATTACCAGGCACAGGTACCAGAGATGCAAAGGAGGTTGGGACAGATTTCTGTTCCACATTTCGATGGTTCTAAGAAGTGTACTACACAATCTTGGGTGTAAAAGTTGAAGACATACTTCGACTTGAATCCTATGCGGGAGGAAGATGCAATTAAGTTTGCAATCTTACATCTAGAGGGAGACGCTCATGATTGGTGGCATCATGGGTTGATTACACAGGACACATATACATCACGACTTATGCAGAGTTCACAAAGAGGCTAGTGAGCATATTTGATAAGAGGGACCCCGACGGGTATTTTAGAGAGTTGACTCATCTGAGGCAGACCGGTTCCGTGGATCAATATATCACCGATTTTCAGAGACTATCGGTCATGGTACCTGATATTACAGAGATGAGGTTGATTTCCCTATTCACAGTAGGTTTGACAGATGCTCTCGCTTTGGATTTGTGAGGGCATTTGAGCCTTCTTCGTTGCATGAGGCTATTAGGAGAGCTCGTGACCTAGAGTTATCCACTCCTAAGTCGAGGTTTCCACCTCGAGTGCAGCCTAAGGGTTTCCCTTCAAGAACCGGGGTTCGCAGCCGAAGGTACCTCCACCTAGGAAGGATACAGACTTGGAGACCATTCGGAGCTAGTGAGGACAGGGAGGAATTGAGGCGAAAGAAACTATGTTTCGATTGCCACACACCTTGGGTCCCAGGACATGATTGCAAGGGTAGAGGGAGGGCCCAATACATAGAGGTCTTCGAGGAGAGTGATGGTGACGAAGAGTTGACACACAACCATTAGAGGATGATGATGATGAGGCATTAGATGGTGCGGGTGTGGAGTAGGATAGTGAGACTTTCCCCAGAGACTATCGCCACATTGTCTAGTACCCCAAGGTACAAGGCATTCAGAGTTAGGGGAGTTTTGCAGGGACAACGAGTGGTGGTACTCATTGATAGTGGGGCAACCCACAACTTTATTGATGCCTCATTGGTTGAGAGGCGGGGTTACAGACAGAGGAATTTGAGGGCTTCAACGTGGTTGTAGCCAATGGAGAGTCTATGAGATGCACACGATGGGTTCCCCAATTGAGCATCACGATGGGTAACTATACAGTTACCAATGATTTCTATATTGTTGGAATTGGAGAGACCAACATAGTGCTTGGGGTACAGTGGCTCCATTCCCTTGGTGAATTTCAAACTAACTTCCAGACGATGGAGCTGAAGTTTAAGTCCGAAGGGAGGAATGTGATCTTGAGGGGCTTATCTTCGGGGCACCCCGAGTTGTTATGGCCAAGAGGATCGAGAGGATCTATAGGCACGATGAGGTGGATTGGGCAGTACATTGTTTGGTTTCGACCAAGAAATCAGAGGAGGGACAACAACAGTACCATGTGGATATACAGGGCCTATTGGACAAACACAGTGTCGTGTTTGGTGACATACCTCCAGGCATACCTCCAGATAGGGGATTTGAGCATGTGATTGAGCTCGAGGATGCTAGACCGGTGGTCACTTCTCCTTACCATCACCCCAAATGGTTTAAGGATGAGATCGAGAAGACTATATAGGAGCTCATGGATATGGGGCATATTAGACCGAGTTCCAGCCCTTTTGCTTCTTCGGTGGTTTTGGTGAAGAAGAAGGATGGGACCCTACGGATGTGTATGGACTACGGGCCTTAAATAAGAAGACAATAAAGAACAAGTATCCCGTACCACACATTGATGAGTTGTTGGATGCGAGCTACATGGTGCAATCTATTTTTTGAAAATAGATTTGCGCTCTGGATATCATCAGATCAAAGTCAGGGAGCAAGATGTGCATAAGACAACGTTCAGATGCCATTACGGTCACTTTGAATTCTTGGTGATGCCTTTGGATTATCTAATGCTCTAGCTACATTCCAGTCTTGCATGAATCATGTGTTCAACCGCCACTTGCGGAAGTTTGTATTGGTTTTCTTTGATGATATTTTAGTCTACAGCAGGACATGGGAGGACCATATCAGGCACCTGGGTGAGATATTGGGGATATTAGAAGCTAATTCATTATATGTGAAAGCCTCTAAGTGCGAGTTCGGCATGACCAAACTTCTTTACTTGGGATATGTAATTGGTGGGGGTATAGTGAAGGTGGATAGAGGGAAGATACGGGCAATCCTAGGATTGGCCGCCACCTAGGACATTGACACAATTGAGAGGATTTGTGGGGTTGTGCACATACTACGGAGGTTCGTGAAGAATTTCTCTCGGTTGGCTGCTCCATTGACCGATTTGACCAAGAAGGGGGCTTTTGCTTGGACAGATGCAACACAACAGGTTTTTGATCACCTCAAGGAGGTGATGAGTTCATGTCCGTCCTCACATTACCAGACTTCTCCCACCCATTCATTCTAGAGTGTGATGCATCAGGAGAGGGTGTTGGGGCAGTTCTCATGCAGGATAGGCATCCCATCGCCTATGAGAGTCGGAAATTGAAACCCGTGGAGAGAGGGTATTCAATTTACGACAAGGAGATGTTGGCCATCATGCATGCCTTGGCCAAGTTCAGATAGTACCTTGTGGGCAACAAAATTTGTGGTTCATACGGATCACAACAGTTTGAGGTTCTTCTTGGGACAGAAAGAGCTCAACGATCGCCAACAAAGATGGGTGAACAAGGTGCAAACCTATGACTTTGACATAGAGTACACTAGAGGTAAGAATAATATTGTTGTTGACGCTTTATCTAGGAGGCCTTACCTCACTGCTATGCTTAGTTCTATGTCTGAGATTTTAGCGGATTGGAAGGCTCATATACTTGTTGAGTACTCCAAAAACCAGTTTTCCTGTGAGATCATGGATGGTAGTATACAGGATGACCGATACAGAGTAGTGGATGATCTCATTTTCTACAAGGATAGGATTTTCCTTGTACCAGGATCCAAAATGAAGGAGAAGATCCTTCGTGCAGTACATGATACACCACTAGTTGGACATCCTAGGTATTTCAAAACATACAGGTTCATCAGGGAAATATTTGCATGGAAGGGAATGAAGGACGATGTCCTTAATCATGTCAGAGAGTGTATGGTTTTCCAACAAACCAAATCTGCGTTCTTTCCCAACAGGATTACTTCAGCCTCTCCCCATTCCCGAACAGAAATGGAAAGCATATCTATGGACTTTATCACTTGGGCTTCCCTTGGTGCATGGGCATAGCTACATTTATGTTGTAGTTGATCGGTTAACTAAGTATGCTCATTTCTTTTCCCTACCCAAGGGGCACGAGGCAATGGATGTGGCTCGATCTTCTATACTCGGTATTTTTAGGCTACATGGGTTGCCTAAAAACATTGTCAATGATAGGGACAAGATCTTCATGAGCACCTTTTGGCGGAGATCTTCAGACTAGTAGGTACAGAGTTGACCCCTAGCACTAGCTACCACCCACAGACAGATGGGCAGATGGAGATAGTCAATAAGTGGATAGAAGGCTACTTGCGGAATTATGTAACAGGACACCAGTGGGCATGGATTAAATGGTTACACATGGGTGAGTACTGCTACAATACCACCTACTAGATGAGCATAGGTATGACCCCTTTTTGAGCCCTGTATGGGTACGATGCTAGGACATTTGTAGATTTGGTATTACCAGATAGCCGAGCTCCCAAAGCTCGAGATTGGTTACAGGAGAACTAGGATATTTTGAAGGCTCTCAGAGAGAATCTTCAGAAGGCACATAATCAATAGAAGGTATACGTAGATCGGCATAGACAGAGAGAGGTCTTTTGAGGTTGGGGATCTAGTGTTCCTACGTTTACAGACCATATAGGTAGTCCTCACTGAAGCAGAAGGGTGCAGAGAAATTGAAACCATGATTTTATGGTCCGTACTGAGTAGTTCGTCGAGTAGGGGTAGTGGCATATGAGCTAGAGCTACCGGAGCACAGTAAGATACATAATGTCTTCCATGTTTCATGCCTTAAGAAGGCACTCGGACCACATATTGTACCATCTACAGAGCTACCGCCACTAGATGAGGAAGGGAAGTTGGTGCTGGAACCGGAAGCCATTATTGAAACGAGACAGAGGGGGCTCAAGAGCAGAGTAATCACCGAGTATTTGGTGTGATGGAAGGGATTGCCACTTGAGGATGCTACTTGGGAGGGGGAGCAGATTTTGCAGCATCCTAATTTGCGTTTGCTTGAGGACAAGCAAATTTTGGGAAGGGAGGACTGTAATGTCCCCTTTATAATGTCCCCTTCTTCCTATGCCAAATGGCCCAAGGGCCAAGTCGGGTCCAAAACGTGGTCAGACCCAGGGGGCTGTGGACACTTGGAAGCTTTTGGGAAGGGGCCCCGTGGTTTTAATATCCTAGTTTGGTGTTTGGGGGTCACTTTTGGACATGGCGACTCAAAAAAAAGGGAAAAAATAACTATAGTTACTTTTATGTTAGTGGCCCCTCCATGGAATGAAATGCGCTAGGGTTGTGGGGGCTCGTTTTCCAAGGAAAAGTATATAAGGAGACGGGAAGGAAGGAAGAAAAGGCACTTTTTGTCGCATACTCTTAGCCTCTTCTCGTGCGATCTTTCTTTGTTGCATTTCTACAACTTGTGGAGTCAAATCCCACAGGGACCCTAGCTTCGGTGGTGAGAGACCGTCCCTAGCTAGCAAGGCATTCTTCGGTGGTGAAAGATCTACCCTAGTCTGTCATCTTGGAGCCATTTTACAGGTGTGTGCTACGAGAGATATTTCCAGAGGGTTGGAGGAAGGGTTTCGAGGATTTTGGGGGCTTTTGGGAAGACAATAGGAGGGCTCTAGATCCGACTCACGGTAGCCATCTAGGCTAGGCGTGGCAGCACGTGGAAGGTGCCTCCCTCATCTCCTGACTCCATTCCTAGCGAGGCGACTTGCAAACCTCTATTTGGGGTTTTCCGGATCGGTCGTTTCGGATCTGCGGTGGCGGCATTATTTTCCTATATCTGCCATTGTTATTTCCAAAGACCCTTATTTTGCTCTTGTATTTAGAGGGTCACGGACCTCTGAAGTTGTCTAGCCGCCTAGGGCTTTCTGTACCTTTTATGGCAGCAATATATTATTCCATAAAATGTCTTCATAGTGTTTATTATTACTGTTGCTAGCGTCCCTCAAATTTCCATGCACTGTGGGCAAATATTTTGTGTAATATCAATTTAATACCATTCGTTGTCCTAGCTAGACATTTTCATTAAAAATTAGTATTTTACTTTGCTGCAAATTTTCTATATTTTGTGCATTTTTATTGATATCATCAAGTGAGTGAGACTCCACCCCATTGTCTGAAATAATATGTGGAATGTGTTTAGCTCTTTGTTTATACTGTAGATATTTGAAAAAATATTTAGAGCCACGGTCACCATGTTGAATCCAAAACAGGTGAGCCCGCATTCTTGCACCTTGGCCCCTATAACATTCATACTTCTTGAAATCATCTTCAGTTTTTGTAACAACAATAAAAGCACACTATTGTGAGGATGATCCTTGAGAGCAATACATTGTTGGCTAAGCTTGTGTTTGAGTTGGTTTTCTTTTTTCCGTCTCTCCTTGGCCACAAGCTTACCATAACCACGGAGAAACTTAACAATTCTAGTCATTGCTACTTCCCACCATAGAATCCAACCTGTGGATGCATTAGGATGGGGCTGCAACTCCCACACAACAAAAATATGAGCAATGCATTGTGGGGATGAAAGATGGGAAATATTAAGTTTGAAGGGAAGATGAGTGTGGGGGCAGAGGAAGGATCTAAATGAAGGTGCAAGAGATGGGGAAATGATCAGAGAGAACCATGTCATTGATTGTGGAAACATATGGAAAGGAGAGAAGTGATTTAATAAAAGTACTAACATAGAACCGGTTGAGTCTGCTAAGCCTCCTTTGATACCCACTTTGATTATTGGACCACATGAACCAATTGTTTGATCGTGTATTGGGGCAACCAAAAAGAGGGCCAAAATTTTTAGGGAGTTATGGCGACAAAGCCAGCTAAGAATTCCTCAGAGGTGAGAGGGGAAGATTGAGGCCAACTTCAATCTCTCTTGTGTTCAACCATGTTAAAATCACCTCCTAAAATCCACTCATCCAGGGGTAGATTTGAACACATCCAATTCCACAAAGTGACACGTTTCGTTGAGGTATTTGGAACATAGATTGAGTAGAAACCAATGATTCACTCTCTATATAGAGGCCCAAACACATCTATGTTAAGGTTCTTCACTTGTAGTAATGATCTGAGAAAAAAGAGAAGGAGAGAGAAGCATTGATGCACCACCTCTTCTATCCTCATGAGAAGTACAAATAGGTGAGAAGTGCTTGAGAATGCAATGAAGGTTTGAAAATAAAGCACAACCACGAACTTTAACATCTTGAAGGAAGATAACCTCGGAAGAATTATCTTGCAACACTCTTTTGACGTGGAATTTACATTTAGGGAGGGTGATTCCCCTAACATTATATGAAAATAGAGACAATTTCATTTTACACCCTCAAAAGGAGGTTGCTTAACCTTATCACTAGCAAGCAAAGAAAAATGATTGGAATCAGAATTGGGTAAAGAGGAGGGGGATGGATTTCTTCTAGCTCTTTTCCCGACCGAGATTTTTCTCTATTGCTCTTTTAGGATTTAAACACCTTGTGAGAATCCCCAACATTTGTCTTAGGCACTAAATTAGGATTTTGAGTTAATTTTTTGCCTCACGAGGAGGATCTAGTTCTCTTTCCAACCGCCTTCCAATTGTCAGGAAAGTGGATGTCATTTACTTGAGTTTTGGAATAGAATCATGAGTTGAGCTATCAAAAAGAATATGAGTGTCACCAACTTTTGGGCTATGGGTAAAATTATTAGAACCGTGGTCCTTCAGAGTGAAGATGGTGTTTTAGGAAGAATCAAGACAAGATTGACATCCTTCTTAACATCAAGTTCATCCAACCTTTGCTGCACGCTTTTTCATTTGGGATAGTCACATATTAGGTGTCCATCTTCATGGTAATAGAAGCATGCATTTGGTTGAAGTTGAGAAAATCCTGGACCAAATAACTAAACTAAAGCGGGGATCGGGCAGGAGAGGTCCATTTCAAATAAAACTCTAGGATAGTTTCGTAGACACTAAATCATGCCCTTTGGGTGTCTATCTAGTCCTGATCACATACTACTATTCATATGATTCCCAAGAAAGAAAAGCATTAATAAACCCATGTCTTTGGCCATCTTTTGCTTGTTTTCTTTTGCCTTTGTTTATCTTGCACTCTTCCTAGCCTAGTTTGTCTTTTCATACTTTGGTATTTCTCATCCCGGATACCAAAGGTGCCCGGCCAGATGACAAGATCAGTCGCGCCCCCGTCCCCTCTCGGGCACCTCAACCTCTTTGTACTTCATTCACATCTTTTGGGTCCTTTCTAACCATTTGGGCATCTTATATTTTGGTAGTCAACCTTTTGGGATTAATTACAAAATTCAAGCAAGGGAATCATATAAATATAAATTTATGTGACCATAATAAAGGACCAAGCACTAAGCATTAGCTATCACCACCTAAGGTTGCATCTCAAGAGCATTATCAAGAGCATTCAAGCATCCATCTAGCTCCACACAAGGGACAAGGGAATGATACTTCTGCATACACTTCATAGGAGGGGAAGTTCATTCTTTCATGCACACATCTATTTACATTTCTTACATCTAACTACTTGCTTGCTATCAAGTGCGACATGCACAAGAGCCACCTAGGAAAAATTCCACACACACACATAGAAATACATTGGTTTTGAGATGTAGTGTAGTGCTCGGTCGTAATTTCACTTGTTTGTGACCGAGGACAATCTGACCCCTCATTTTCATTTTTTTTTGGGGTTTTATGTGGTTTGATGGTTTTCTAGGTCCTTCTTTCGATTATAGGTTTTAGGTGAACAACAATGAAGTCTAGGAAGTACAAGAGATAAGAAACAAACATCTTGTGACCTTGCGAAACCAAGTTCCATAGCTTCTAAGAGTCACAAGTTCCCAAAACAGGTCTCTCGGCGCCCTAGGCTCCTCGACCCTTCATAAGTGCCATGGTCCTAGCACTTCCGACATATCTGCAATTCTCTGGGTCCGATGACGACATCCTACCTCGCGGTTTAAACAACTTTCCAACTAAGAACACCTTCGACATCATTGCGAAAACAACTAAGTACTATATCCTTTCATTTGACAACTAGGGTTTCACATTTCCTAGCTTACTTTTCTTGAGTCAATTTTGTAATTAACTATTCATATTCAACATTTATTACATAGATTAGTATTAGGAATTTATTTATTTCAATAGTTTCTTAATCATTTGGTGAACACGACCTCTTCAAACACGCTTAGGGTATTTCTTTCATCCTTTCTTGAATTTTTCTAAGGCTCTCTCATCATGGATATTTCTATTCATGATTTCCTGCTCATCAACCTTGAATTAAGAGCTAAAATCATTACTCTCTTGGCTACTACTTGCATTCCTTTTGATATTCATCTAGATATAGTATATAACACATTTGTAGATGCATTTTCTCAACACATTGCTTTTCCATCTAATCCTACTACCGATCTTACTTGTCTTTGACAATGATCCCCTTTGTACATAATGATTTACATCAATAATGTGGGTGTCAAATGAACCATAGTTGATAATGGATTTGAGCTTAATCTTTGCACTTTATCATTCATTGAAAATATTGGTCTTTCTTACTAATGTTAGTCCCTCATCCATTTCTCTTCACGCATATGATGCTTCTATTCGCCCATGCATAGGTCACATCACTCTGCCTATCACTGTCGGACCTAAAACTCTTCCTATGGTATTATTCATCATTGACTTCCTAGTTCAATATAATTACTTACTTGGTAGGCCATGGCTTCATGTCATGCAAGCAATACCCTATATAGTGCATCAATGTGTTAAGTTCTTATAGGAGGGTGTTGAATATACAGTCATCAATGATCATGAACCATTCAAATATTGTAGCCTCAATCCAACCAAAGACACTTCCCACTCCAAAATTTGTTACTACTAATGAGCCACAACTCATGGATTCTCCAGCTCATTTACCACCACTTAAAGGTGTTATTTTCTTGTTAGACACGGTTCCATCTGCATCATTGCCTCCACTTATTTCTACTATTGCTATGGTACTTTATCGGGGCATGTCCAAACATTAGATGTTATTCCACCAACTGTACCTTCTCATAAGAAACCACCATTAGCACATCTTCCTTTTACATGTACACTTTTCATGAATGACTCTTATTGGGAACACATTCCATTTGATCCTACTTGCTCTGATACTATATGTACACATGATGGCTTGATTCGGCTAGGTTTTGCAGTGGATGATATTTTCCCCCACCTCATGATCCTCATCTTTATCATGGATTTATCTACATTACTGCTCCTTATGGTCTTCACATATTTCATCTCATTGTATTTCTTGCACGCGCTCCTCATATTTTTCCACTTACACTTGAACAGTCTTGGATTGACTATATTGGGGGCACATTAGATCTTGATCATATTGATATTTCATTCCCCATGCCTTTTGACCATGTTTTCATTTGCAATGAATCATTTCTCGGTTATTCACAAAATCTCACTCGTTGGTATGCACATGGATGTCCATTACAACCTTTCACTGATAAGGAATACACAATGGGCATGTACAATTTACACCTTAATGGCTCTTTGCTCGATCAACATGATACAATTGCTCACCAAGTGTCAAATACTTTTCCATTCGTGCCGTGACCATGACAATGATGACATCTTAGATGACGTTACTTGATCACTCTTATCATCACCCATTTGGGGGCATTGTACTTATTTCTCTCCCCTTCTAACATTATCATGTGTCTTGCATACTCTACACTTCACATCTAGTCTCTCACACGCGTCTTACACATCTTGTTACATTCCTATCATCATTACCTTATTACACACTCTCGTGCTTAGGTTCACACTTGATTTGCTGAGGGCATACTACATACGCGAACCTCACACACTGCACACTTCACATATCGTACATACATACATCACATCACTTCTCACAGCTTCTATTACACATCATATACACTCTATGAGTTCATGACATATCTTTCTTGCATCTTTTACACGCTGCTCTCACTACGCTATGATGCACTCTAGTTTCATGGTTCACACTTGACTCGCTAAGGGTCTCAACCTAAATGAACTTCACTCCATATCACTCATACTCTACACTCTATTCTATATCGGTCACATCTTTTTAGTGCATATGTTCAAACCAATTCCCGATGACACACTCTTGTTCTACAATTCATTCTTGATTCTGAGGGGTCTTTTATCAATGAAATTCATCTCATGCATACACATTCACTCAGGGGGAATGTTTCCTTATCGATTCACTCTTCATTCCATTCCATCTCATCCACAACATATTGCATATCTTGGTCGCATTCATTCTTGCTTACTAATGCTTACATATACGCTTTTTGTGCATGCTAGATAGATACATTGTATGCCATTATATTTATATATACACATGCATATTCACTTTCCTTCTAGCTGTGGATGTAGCATTCATACAAATCGATACATGCATAACAAATGCTTGGCGTAGTACCTCTTACCAGTCCCACAATGGCTCCTAGGGCATCCACTTTCGTATACATTACATGTGCTATTGTTTCATTTTTTCATAGCACACTACTTTATATCATATTATACATGCTTTGACATACTTGATATCTTTCTAACATGCTAATGGGTGCTTCATGTGCAACATTTTTCTTACAGTCTATTTGCTACCATGGTTTTATGATTCCTTTGCTTGTAATTTCTGCTCTTGTATGACATTGTTTGCGGACTTTTCCGTTTGTCTTGTGTGCACACTTTCTGCTTTCGGCCATTGTGACCTTGTTTGTCTTATGATATTGTGAGTGATGTCCCATGTTTGCAAACCACTTTTTGCAGTCTACTCTATTGTGTGTTTACATTATCTTATTGTTTGCTCACTTACATATTTACTTCTACATGTGTGTTTGTCTTTGTTTGCACTAACAATTTTTTCTAACCACTTTCCTTGCATGTACCTTGGTTTCTACCAAGAAAACTCCCTCCCCTTATAGGGCATCAATTTCAGCACATTGGTCGGTCCTCCTTTGGGTCGTATACTCCTCGCGACGTCACATGCACCCCAAATAAGGGGGAATCATTTGGGTGAATCAGTCATCCCACATAACAGTCTATAATCACAATACAATACCATTCAACACACATTCAATAGAGTCTTTAGTCTCATAACAACCTAGATCCTAACTTGGGTCTTTAGCATAACATGGAGGCCGGTGCCCATACCTAGATAGTAGCGCTGGGTGCCCCTGACCCTTCTTGGATGCCTATGACCAGGGGAAGTTACAAAACATTTTTTTGGTTCAACACAATTTTTGACATTTTACACAACGGATTTTTATAGGGCATACAGTCCTTCAACACTCAACATGCATGCACTACATCTTCTTTTCTACTTTCACGTTGGATAGGAATTATTTGAAACAGATCAAATTTTTACACACCATCTGCAGTGGTGTTCACATTGCGGGAAGTAGTTAAAGGTTTGAGGATGACACCAGAATTTTCTCCTACACTTCTTCCGTTCTTGGCGTGAGATCACCCAAAAACTCCCACACGGTCAAAGCAATCGGCGTGGGATCATCTCAAAAGCTCATTCTTCGACAACATCATTCACGATCCTCTTTATCTCTTTCACTCATCATGGATCAGGTGCACATGTTCCCTTTTCATTTTTTCTTTATATACTGCTACACACTTTTTACACATTTTGATCATATAAATGCGTATTTGACTACTTGTCCGTTCTTCTCTTTTGCAATTCCTTCCTTATGGGAAGCGGTAGTCACATCAAGAAACATCAATCCCATAAATCAAGTGCACAATAATAGATATCAACAATAGGTACAATGCAACATCTACACATACGCTCTTGCCCTAGGGTCATCATCATCATTTTTTCACTTCCTCTTCTTTAGCTTCCATGCTTCACATTTTTATCACTCCACACTTTTTCTTGTCTCTCTCGGCACGTTATTTTCCATTGATCTACATGGTTATCAGGTGTGCATCTCTTATCTACTTTATGTTATCAATAATCGATATCAACAACAGGTACAATGCAACATCTACACATACGCTCTTGCCCTAGGGTCATCATCATCATTTTTCACTTCCTCTTCTTTAGCTTCCACGCTTCACATTTTTATCACTCCACATTTTTTCTTGTCTCTCTCGAACATTATTTTCCATTGATCTACATGGTTATCAAGTATGCATCTCTTATCTACTTTATGTTATCAATAATTCACTCAACAACATAAAGTGGGGGTAAATGTAGACATTAAATCACACACTTTAGGTATCTATCTAGTCTTGATCACATACTATTATTCATATGATTCATAAGCAAGAAAATTATTAATCAACCCATGTATTTGGCCATATTTTCTTACTTTCTATTGCCTATGTTGATCTTACACTCCTTCTAGCCTAGTATGTCTTTTCATACTTTGACATTTCTCATCCTGGACACTAGCGCCCAGCCAGGACGTTAACGTCAGGTTCCCCGTCCCCTCTGGGTGCCCCTAACCTCTTTGTACTTTGTTCACATATTTTGGGTCCTTTCTAGCCATTTGGGCATCTTATATTTTTGGTAGTCGGCCTTTTCGGGGTTAATTACAAAATTTAAGCAAGGGAATCATATAAATATAAATTTATGTGACCATAATAAAGGACCAACCACAAAGCATTAGCTATCACCACCTAAGATTGAATCTCAAGAGCATTATCAAGAGCATTAAAGCATCCATCTAGCTCTACACAAGGGACAAGGGACCGATACTTCTGCATACACTTTATAGGAAGGGAAGTTCATTCTTTCATGCACACATATATTTACATTTTTACATCTATCTACTTCCTACCTATCATGTGCGATACACACAATAAACACCTAGGGCACAATTATGCACACACACATAACTACATTGGGTCCGAGATGTAGTGAAATTCTTGGTCATTAGGTCACTTGTTTGACAATCGAGGATAGTTCAACCCTCATTTGCATAATTTCCTTTTTAAGATTTGATGTTGTTTGAGGGTTTTGCAGGTTTCAGTGAACACTCGATGAATTTTAGTGAAGTACATGTGATCAAAGGTGACATGAAGCAAACATTGTGTGACCCCGTGAAATTACGTTACGTAGCTTCGAGCAGGTCACATACGCCTAGATAGGTCTTTGGTGCCTTGGTGCCCCTGACCCTTCGTAGGAACCTTGATCATGGCTCTTATGGAATATCTACAATTCTTTAGGTTTGATTATGACATCTTTCCTCTCGGTTCCCAAAAATTTCTAACTCAAGACACCTTCGTAATCACCGCGAAAACAACTAAGTACTCTATCCCTTCATTTGGAAACTAGGGTTTCACATTTCCTAGGTTACTTTTCTTGAGTTAATTATGTACTTAAATGTTCATATTAAATGTTGTTACATAGCTTAGTATTAGACATTTATTTATTTCAATATATGCTTAATCAATTTCAAAGGCGATAATTTATCTTTATCTCTTTTACATCAAAGGACGTTGTCCAACTAACTTGCAAGTTCATGTAGAAAAGGTCTAACAACTAAGTTAAGAAAAGGGAATTCAACCCACATGGGGTATTATGATCAGGATGGCCCTTCAGGGTGAAATTTGAGCTTCCAACCCTGAAGAAAACATACTTGACGAAAAATAAGCCATGTTCGTAGACACAGGTTTCTGTGCAAAGCCAAATGAGGCAAAGAGAACAAAAACATACCCTTTACCTAACCCCCTTACAAATTCAATTTTCCACCCTCTAGTTTCCTCCCAGACTTTCCTTGTCCATTTGTAAAACTCACCCTCGAGAGGAATGCCTCTTAGAAACAAAGGTTCAATTGTCACGCTGGGAAATGTCTCCAAAAATTTCAACAACTTTGTCGGAAGATGAAATTCAAAAGCCTTACCTTCTGTATGGAGATCATTGTTGTTGCATGTTGAGGTGTTCATTCTTGGAGGTGGGCCACTCTCTGTGGCAGATTCTTAGGAATGGGATGAACATTCATGTCCATATACACACTTGAAGAGAAATATTACTCTTTGTTGAAACCCTAATACTTGTTAGAAAAAAAGGTTCATTATAGTGGCCACCGAGGGATTTTTCCTTTTTGTTTGCCTTCATTTTTGCCCTAGTTCTTAACACTTGGAATACTCTATTTTTTTGTAAAAACCTTCAAACACCTTAAATATAAAATATTTACACCGCTTGATTCTTACATGAACACATCAACCTTAAACTCCATGATTCTGCAATCTTTGTTTTTGTGCTTTTTCAATAGTAGAGATTTAAAATTTGCTCGAAATACCTTATAACGCTTCATTGTGGGTGTTGAAAATGTTTCATGCCAAATAAATTTATGTATTCTAAGAATACTATTGAAATGAGTTTTATAAAAATCCTATCACAAAATTTTATATAGTATTTTTTTATATAAGTAAATTAGGGTTGAAGGGCCCCTTTCCCTTTACAAACTAAGAAAAATATTACAATATTGAAAAAAATTTACTTTTAAGAACTCGGAGAGCCAAGCCCCACTTCTATACTTATAATAAAATATTATTATACTTATCTATAACTCTATTTACATACTAGAAGGGATTATTCTAACTTTTCCCATCTTGTTCCTTTGTATCGAGATGAGACAGAGAACACGTCCATGCCCACATTACCCTCCCTTGGAATCATATTACTCACTTCAGAGTATATCCATCCAAAATGAAGGAAGAAAGATTATCCACTAGATATTTGACGACCCTAATCGTATACACACCACCCACCATAGAGGCCCCTGTTTTAGCTTTGATTTGAAGGCATTCGTATCAAGCGGGGTATATAGAGAACTGTTGAATCTTTCTCCTTGCAGAATTCTATTACTTAGTCTACAAAATCCAGTAGGATATCATATATTTTTTTCATTTCTAGATACATGACTCTATCCTTAAGACCAACTTGAAAGACTCAGGATTTAGATAAATAGGTCCAAGACATTAATTGAGCCCATTGTATTGCCTCCTCCATTCCTACCCGGTGTTTGGGCTTCACCATGAAGCGACCAATAACTAAGGCTAGAGCTTTATCCGACTTAATAATCAAAAGGTGAGAAAAAAAAGTCATAGCCACCTCATAATTAACCCTTGGGTGGCCCTCCGTGTTCATGTATTGTGGACCCAACATGATTTCCACTTCCTCCAATGCTTTCTTTGATTGGATACAAAATATAAGATTCAAACACTACCATGTAATACGTGAATAAAACACCATTTCCCTTTACGAGCCAACAAAAAACAATAATGGATACATAGGGTTATCCATTATTGATGTTGAAAAATGAGAAACCTATTCACTCAGAGATGTTTACAAGGCCATGCTTGATCCTTTATTACTAATTCACACGAATTTGCATAGATGAGGTCGCCCCAGGAAATCATGATTTTATTTGCTTTCATCAACATGGAGATCCATTAAGCCCAACCAATCATTAACATTATTACTAATGATGGCCACCAAATTTTGATCAATTCCCCAATTTTCTAGGAGCTCCGCACACTTATTTGTTTCTCTAAAATTGTGAGAGATGGATTGATCATTTATTTTACTTAGCCAAAAAAGCACTTTTTGAAGAATTGAGCTGATTTTTCAAGAAAAAACCTTATTGGTTTTACTGCATTAATAATTACCTGGGAATCAAATTCAATATGTAATTTATAAATATTCGGATCGATGGCCAATCTAATACCCCCTCTAAGGATTGGATCTCAAGCATATTACTAGTTCCTTCTTGTAGTCAAATCGATCCAATAAACACCGGTGTACCCTTATCATTTCTAAGTATAAAACTAACACCTAATTTACATAGGTTTCCTTTTGCTTCTCCATTAAGGTTTAATTTAAAATAACACGGAGGAGGACAGATCCAAGAAGTTGTTTCACGTCTCTCTACATATGGGATCCCCACATTAGTAATAGAACCAACAAATGGTCGGACTATTTTGGGCGAATATTTTAGTAAAAATCCATCATAAGAAGAAAAGGGAGTCCCTTTTTTCCAATGAATGGAAATATTTTTAGGGATGGCTAATTCTAATCTTTTAACAACTTCTTTAGAGCTAGAATCGTTCCAACAAATTATTTTATTTTGCTCCCACCACAAATGCCAAACCAAGAGGAAAGGACTGCATTCCCATATTGATGCCAAAGCTTCTTTTGGTCTAGCTTTAGGCCATGAAAGAAAAATGGAAGAAAGTGTTAGCGGTTAAACCCATGAAAGATTTAATTTATTACATAACCAATTCCAACAAAACTCCGTGAAGGGGAAATGCACCAATAGGTGATCAATATCTTCCTCAACTTCATAACATAAAAACATCTAATCGACTCCGATATTTTCCAAAGGTTGCCTTAATTTTTGAGTAAGAATTCTTCCTTCAAAGGCTAGCCAGGAGAAAGCCCCAACTTTGGGAGGGAAATACTTAGACCAATAATGTATCCACTTCTCTTCCTCATAACCCTCATCTATAAATTTTTTTTTTAACTCCATTGGGTAGAGTAAATACTCGATTTTATTGTAGTCCAAATGATTTGATCATCCAGTGGAGAGGGATTCACTTCTCTTGAAAAAATATATTCAAAGAAGATGGCCTGGGAAGCCTCAGAAATAGGAATATTATCCAAAGCATTTAATCCATGGAAGGGGATGAAAGAGATATATTTTTCCCATAGTTCTTAACTTTTCCCCCCTTAGAGGAATTAAATTTTTCTTCAGCTCTTGAAATTCAAGCCTTTCCCCAGATAGCTATTCTAAGAATCATCCCAGAAGTTGGCCAAATCTCCATTACCAATCAACCAAAAAGTTGATTAAAGAAATATAGAAAGATAAGAAAGAAAGAAATTCTAGATATGGGAACCTCGAAGTGGATGATTGCTGGAAAGAATAGATGTAGGTAGGGGGCTCCCATATACGTCTTCTCTAAGATTCTCGAGTGAAATTTTGGGCTTGGATAATAAGAACCATACCAATTTGGATCCCAAAGCAACATTATGTCTTTCAAGATTAATTATCTAGGCACCTCCACAAATTTTGGCAGGGTAATAGATTCCCATTTTATAATGATATATTTTTAGAATCTTTTGTACTCTGCTTTGCCACAAGAATATTCTCATAATCTTGTTGAGTTTTTGTAAAACCGATTTAGGAATTTTTAGTACAGAGAGCATGTAAATGGGAAGAGCATTGAGAATAGTTCTAATAAGAAGGATGCACCTAACAAAGGAAAACCACCTCCCTTTTAAAGATTTTGACCTTTTCTCATTGGATTTCAATAAATTATTCCATAAAAAAGCTCAACCATCACCAATGAAGAGAGGAATACCAAGATAAATTTGTGTAAGGAAGCATAAATTGAATTCAAATATACTTTGAATTCATTGTGTTGGTACCCAAATTGATTCTCCCTCAAAGTCTGAGCAACATCATTGGTTTGACAGAAGCTTAGAGACAAATAGATCATGGTGAGTCATTTTGTAGCTGGGGATGAGATCTAACTGGCCCTCTGTCACTCAAATGTGGAGAAATGGATAGCACCCTCAAGAGGATTTGATCTATCCTCACTATTTTAGGTTGTGCCTTTCAACCAAGGTAAGAGAACCCTTTTGTAGCTTGTTGTTTGTGGAGGAGGTGGAGATATCCTTCCTAATGAAGTTGTTAAGGAGACCTTGAAGAAAATATGATCAATGCAACAAAATATAACTCTCACGAGTTGTCACTCTAGATAGTGGAGATATTCTCTAGGCAAGGTTCAAGCTACTAAAGACATTTGGAATCCTGATTGTTTTTGCATGTTTTGGTAATGGAAATTGTGCATTTGTACACACACAGGACAAACAGGGGTAGTATGGGTAGGATTGGTTGTTTTAAATGAATTTTGGTGGGAGGTGAGGCATAATGAACTTGATTTTCCAGATCTCTGAGAACTCTTACAAAATGGAAAGTCTAGACAACAAAATGCTTCAAGGTAGCTAAAATGTTCCTTTAACCAGAATATGTGCTTCAATGGAGGCCCAAATTAGCACCTTTTCACACAATCTATGAGGTTTTAACATGAAATATCGAGTTAGAAAGCCCAACAAATTATTGAGATCTAAACCCAATCATGCCCGACGTACACCTGAGGCTTACGGACAATCTCACAATCAACGATGAAAGAAAAGTGATTTTAAATCATTTATTTCACTCCCAGGATGAAAGATCTTCCGAGAAATGAAATTGTAGATGCCACTAAATTGTCACAAGGATTGAGACTGTGTGATTGAGACAAATTTTGATATAAGATTGCAATAGGAACAAGAAAAACTATTTGTAGACATTCAGAAATAAAAAAAACACATTTTGCATAAGATCCACACAGAATAACTCGAATTTGATTAAATTTATCACTAGGGAAAGTTTCTAGAACAATCTCAAAGCTTGTCAATGGTTGTACACTCGTAACCACCTTGACATGATCAAATTCAATACAAAAGAGATATACAAGCTTCTCAAACAACTTCTCAAAAGACAGGCTTTGTCAAATTTTCCTCTTGGGAATTTTCTTTCGACCTCTAACACTCCAACCTCCAACCATTTGCACGATAAATTTGTTCCATTTATAACATTTACAACAAAGCCCCTTTTCCCCAAAAAAATCTAGACATTGAGTGTCACCAGTGCTTGCCATGATCATGATCGTGATTCCCGAATCAGATCTGCAAAAAGTTACTAGGTGCTCAGGGGGAAAATCTTTCAAATATCTCCCACATTCAACTCCTCCTTCTAGTAGATCACTCTTTCTTCAACTCGCCAACCACTTCCACCCCTAATTTGTCAAATCTGGTTCCTTGCATGCTCGAGAGAAGAAAAATGGAAAATCTAATCGAGCTCGATATTTAAACTATTTTAATGGCGAAAGATGTCTCTAGATTTCCCCCACCAAACTCAGATATCAACATTAACTCCACTCTCTTGTTTGGCGTGTAGGAAATACCAAGAAATCATGAAGACTCACACTTCCAGGAGCATTTTAGTAAAAATGGGGAAAATCAGATTCAGACTCATAGCTGCCGTTGATCTTCACTTTGAATTTGGGCCGTCCACGTGGAAGATTCAATTTTAAAACAGCCCAGGGGTTCCCTCTAACTTTTTACAATTTTTGGAAAAATGTTAAATTTTCACTTTTTCTCCACAACTCTGCCCTTGAGAAATGAGCCTGACACGTGTCCTGAGGTGGGTCCCAAAGGAACCGTGGATGAATTCTGCTACTTGACCTCCTTTTTGGAAAAGGGAAAATTTTCCAAGTTTTCCCCACGCTCTGCCCTTGAGAAATTCCCCTGATGTGGGTCCCAATGGAACCATGCTTCCTTTTATGCTTTTAGCTCCTTTTTCCCAAAAAGGAAAATTTTCCAAATTTCCCCAAAGAGTCCTGCACCTCCATCGTTGACTGGAGAAAGCTTTGACCTTTCCTCTATTGGGCTTGTGGGCCATTTTGATGTTTTAATCCTTTTGATGACAAGAGGAAAAAATTCTAAGTTGCCCCCGATGGTTCACCTCCCCACCCTTTTGACTTGAAACAAACTTTGACTGATCCTTTGTCGGGTTTAGCGGGCCCTTTTTGATATCTTAACCCTTTTGAGAATAAGAGGTAAAAATTCTAAATTGCCCCCAATGGTCCGCTCCCTTGCGCTTCTTTAAAATGATAAGTGAGTGGAGGCCTCCAAGTGTCCTCCTAGCGCTTCTTTAAAATGAAACTTAAGGGCCGGTCCCCAAACATGCGCGGTTCCTCCACATGTCCCAGACCTCCCAAAACCCTTTTGAAAAAAGACTAAGTATGAGAAGACCGAGGCATAAGCCTCCACATGTATTTTTCCCGCCAAACTGGTATATCAAATGCATAAAAATTATCTAAGTTAAGGCAAAGCAATGGAAACCTCCACGTGTCCTCCCGACGCTACTCCAAGGCCAAACCAAAAGCAAATCTTCAAACAAGTGTCGTTCCTCCACGTGGACAAATTTTAAGTTAAGGATTTTCATAGGTTTTGAAGCACCCAACTAAGCCGCGTCAACCAAAAGATGCCATGTTTCTGTTGGAGAGAAGATGCAAATTTGACACGAGAATCACCTATCAAACTATACAATGCGAGAAAAACAACCATTTGAGCCCAGAGATGAAAATTTCTCTAAGGACAGAGAATTTAGGAATGTTACAAGCCTCAAATATGTTCCTTAGAGATACATTCATTCATTTTTCTTTAAGTATTCAGGGCAAAAATGACAAGGACAACAAATCCTGACTGTGGAGAACAAAAATAATGGGAGAACCCGAGTTTTTAGACAAACAGAGAACAAGAGACCCAAATTACAAACCTTTTCTAGAGGAACAAAGAAACGAGAAGAAAATATGGACCCATACGTGATCTATGACCCAAGAATAGATTAAAAATGGTGACAGAGATTAACCAGGCACAACACGGGGAAATAGAAAGTGACAAAGGTTGTAAATCGATAGATTTTCAAAGGCAAAATGGGGCGAGACTATTTTGAGCACCAACATCGGCTCTAACTCGGGGATGGGCACTCCCTGTGAGTGCCACAAGAACAAAGGTAGAACAAGTGCAAAAAATATCCATTGGGCAATAGAGTCACTTGCAGAGAAGAGAAATAGAGCCATCTCCCAAAAAATTAAACAGAGAAACCAACAAAAACATTCGAAATAAAACAAACACATTTTGCATAAGATCCACACAAAATAACTCAAATTTGATTAAATTTATTAGCAGGGGAAATTTTCTAGAACAATCTCAGAGCTTGTTAATGGTTGTACACTCGCAACCACCTTGACACAATCAAATTCAATACAAAAGAGATATACAGGCTTCTCAAACAACTTCTCAAAAGACAAGCTTTGTCAAATTTTCCTCTTGGGAATTTTCTTCGACCTCTAACACTCCAACCTCCAACCATTTGCACGATAAATTTGTGCCATTTATAAAATTTACAACAGAGCCCCTTTTCCCCCAAAAATCTAGACATTGAGTGTCACTAGTGCTTGTCATGATCACGATTTGTGATTCCCGAGAATCGATCTGTAAAAAGTTTCTAGGTTCTCAGGGGGAAAATCTTTTGAATATCTCTCGCATTCAACTCCTCCTACTAGTAGATCACTCTTTCTTCAACTCGCCAACCACTTCTGCCCCTAATTTGTCAAATCTGGTTCCTTGCGTGCTTGGGAGAAGAAAAATGGAAAATCCGATCGAGCTCGATATTTAGACTATTTTAATAGCGAAAGATGTCTCCATATTTCCCCCAAAAAACTCAGATATCAACATTAACTCCCCTCTCTTTTTGGCGTATAGGAAATACCAAGAAATCATGAAGACTCGCACTTCCAGGAGTGTTTTAGTAAAAATGGGGGAAAATCAGATTCAGACTCACAACTGTTGTTGATCTTCACTTTGAATTTGGGTCGTCCATGTGGAAGATTCAATTTTAAAACAGGCCCAGGGTTCCCTCTGACTTTTTACAACTTTTAGAAAAATGTAAAATTTTCACTTTTTGCTCTGCAACTCCGCCCTTGAGAAATGAGCTTGACACGTGTCCTGAGGTGGGTCCCAAAGGAACCACAAATAAATTCTGCTACTTGACCTCCTTTTTGGAAAAGGAAAATTTTCCAAGTTTTCCCCACAGCTCTGCCCTTGAGAAATGCCCCTGATGTGGGTCCCAGTGGAACCACACTTCCTTTTATGCTTTTAGCTCCTTTTTACCCAAAAAGGAATTTTTCCAAATTTCCCCGAGAGTCCGCACCTCCACTATTGATTGGAGCAAGCTTTGACCTTTCCTCTATCGGGCTTGTGGGCCATTTTGATGTTTTAATCCTTTTGATGACAAGAGGCAAAAATTTTAAGTTTCCCCAATGGTCCGCCTCCTCGCCCTTTTGACTTGAAACAAACTTTGACTGATCCTTTGTCGGGTTTGTGGGCCCTTTTTGATATCTTAACTCTTCTAAGAATAAGAGGCAAAAATTCTAAACTACCCCAATGGTCTGCTCCCCGCTTCCCCCTTTGACTTGTCAAACTACCACGTGTCATAATGGCACATCTTGAGATGGTCCCAAAAAGTTGAGACCTTGAATGAGCGCGGCTCACCACGTGTCCTAGCCTGCAAAATTTGTTTGAAGGCTCAAAGCTCAACGGAAGGTGCCACGTGTCAGGGTCCGAGACCATCTCCTTTGGTTGTTGAAAAGTCCAAGCAAAAATACAAAGTGAGTGGAGGCCTCCAAGTGTCCTCCTAGCAATTCTTTAAAATGAAACTTAAGGGCCAGTCCCCAAACATGCGTGGTTCCTCCACGTGTCCCAGACCTCCCAAAACCCTTTTGAAAAAATGCTAATTATGGGAAGACCCACGTGTCTTTATCCCGCCAAATTGTATCCAACCTGCATAAAAATTCATCTAAGTTTATGTGAAGCAGTGGAAACCTCAAAGTGTCCTCCCGATGCTACTCCAAGGCCAAACCAAAAATCAAATCTTCAAATGAGCACCATTCCTCCACGTGGACAAATTTTAAGTTAAGGATTTTCATAGGTTTTTTGAAGCACCCAACTGAGCCGCGTCCAACCAAAAGATGCCATGTTTCTTGTTGGAGAGAAGATGCAAATTTGACCTGGAGAATCACCTATCAAACTATACAATGCGAGAAAAAACAACCATTTGAGCCAGAGATGAAAATTTCTCCAAGGACAGAGAATTTAGGAATGTTACAAGCCTCAAATACGTTCCTTAGAGATACATCCATTCATTTTTCTTCAAGTATTTAGGGCAAAAATGACAAGGACGACAAATCCCGACTGTGGAGAATGGAAATAATGGGAGAACCCGAGTTTTTAGACGAACAGAGAATGGGAGACCCAAATTATAGACCTTTTCCAGAGGAACAAAGAAATGAGAAGAAAAATATGGACCCATATGTGATCTATGACCCAAGAACAGATTAAAAATGGCGACAGAGATTAACCAGGCACAACACGGGAAATAGAAAGTGACAGAGGTCGTAAATCGATAGATTTTAAAAGGCAAAATGGGGCGAGACTATTTTCCACACTAACACATTGGATGAGCCTTTTTGGAGTGTTAAAACAATGGCCTATTTAGGTTTACCGATAACCTATCCAATAGCAGATGGCGTAAGTATATGGGATAGATTTAAATTATTTAGCTTCTTGAACTGTCCGCAACACCAAACAGAAAGGTATGATCAAGAAATTGTTGATGAGAAATAGGATATGTGCCTTTCGCCACATAAATACCTTAAATCCAACATTCTTGTAACAAAGACCTAATGGCTCATCCCTAGGCCTCTGCGGCAACTGGATAAAAAGAAAAGAGGAAAGGGGGTATCCTTGTCTAATTCCTCGATTACTTTCAAATAAACCCTCAAAGAGAACCGTTAACTAAAATCAATAGTATGGAATGGAAATATAACTAAATATACATTCACCGAAAGAAGGAGAAAATTCAAATCTTATTAAATAATTCACTAAAAATCTCCAGTTTACTTTGTTACAAGCATTACTTATATCCAACTTTAACAACATACCTGGAATTTTGTTGTTGGATAAAGAATGCATCAATTCATGAGTAAGAATTATCCTTTCTACGAGATTGACCTTCTGGTATAAATCCACTATGTTCTCGAGAGATAAACGCGTTTCTAACAATGGTTTTCATCGTAAGGAAATGGCTTTGGATATTATTTTGTATATAACATTGCATAAGGAAACATGACAAAAATTATCAAAAGATTCAGGACTTTCCTTTTTGGGAAATAAACTCATAAAGGTACAGTTGAAAACCTTTAGATTCCTTTTATATTTCCTTGATCCTTCCATAACAACCCAAACATCATTCCCAAAGATATGCCAACATATTTGAAATTTTTTTCCGAAAACCATGGGGTCCTAGGGCATTATATTTTTCCAAAAGAAAAACCACTTTTCTAACTTCCTCCTTGGAGAATGGAGCCATAAGCATTTTATTTTGGTTCTCAGTTATTATTGGAGGAATAAATCTTAACATGTCCTCTTGAGCCTGCAAGGGGGAACATGAATCTCCACTAAGAAGGTTTGAAAAGTAATGCACTGCCTCTTTCCTAATGTCTTCTTGTTGAGACAATTGTTCACCCCTACTATTTTTGATGCTCGAGATATAATTGAAACTCCTTGCCTTGACTGAGGCATGATAATATTTAGTATTTTGATCACCCTCTTTGAGCCAATTTTCTCTTGATTTCTATTTCCAATATACTTCTTCCCTCATAAGAAGTTCTACTAATTCTTCTAATAACTCTTTCTCTCTACGTAACTCATCTTGTCCCATACCTTTATCAAAGATATGTTCATTCAATTCCTAGATCTGCTTTTCCACTCTGATTTTTTTCTTGAAAGATGTTCTTGAAATGACTGATGTTCCATTCCAATAATTTATTTTTAAGCAATTTTAGTTTTTGTGATAATATAAACATTTTGAACCTCTTATTTTGAAATACAACCACCAATTTTGATCAAATATGGTAGTTTAGAGTCTCTTAACCACATTAATTCAAATTTGAAGGGTGATTTCCTTGGGGCCTCATTTGATTTCGTATTAATTAGAATAGGATAATGATCGAGATCCGGACCAGGGTAGGATTAAACTCTTCGAAGAAAATCTTTTTGTAACCACAAAATTGGCTAAGAACTGATCCAATATTTTAGAGATATTAGTAAAACCAAGCCTTCTATTAGACCATGTAAACCACCCTTGTTTAGGTTTTATATCCACCAAGGTATTGTTTTGGAAAAAATATTAAATTATATCTAAGATCAAATTTTTGACATTTACCTCCATTTTATCTTTTTCCGATAAAATTGCATTAAAGTCCCCGCCACAAGGATCGAATTTATTTCCTTTCTTCCACTTCCAATGAAAGTTCATGCCAAAGAATCATTTTATTAGGAAATTATTGGGTCTATAAACATTGAAGAGAAAAATTCTTCATGATCTCCCTTGGGAATTATTTTGCAAAGTTATCGATTGGAACTTTGATTCACCAAATCAACCTTTTCCTTGTGTTTTTTTCCAAAGATTGCTCAAATTCCTAGCAGCCCCTTGCACATCTGTAAAAAAACCAGACCATCCTTTCCAACTTCTTGACCAACTAATAATTTACTTTGCTGTCATTTTAGTCTCATGTAAAATAACCACTCCTACATCTAAAGAAAAGAAACAATGCTTTAGACTGTTAGGGGGCTAAATAATTTCCGTTCGCTCCTCCTCCCCCAACAACCTGGCCGCTCAATGGTGAATTTGTTTCACAAGTATTTTTTCCCTTTGGGAATTTTCTCCATCCTCCCTCAATTGGAATATTCAAAATTTATATAATCTTAAAACACCATTCACTAAATGATTAGGTCGGTATCCCAATTCACATGAATAGAAGTTTGGACCGAACATAACTGAAATATAAAGAGTCTAAATTAATCATTTTGAATACTATTGTTCCTAGATTCACATACACTTGCAAATAAATGCCGTTCAATTAAATTTTAAAACACAATTGTCAAAAAAATTTAATGTATTCAAAAATACTATTTAAATTAAAGAACACAAGATGATGTATTATAAAAACATAACTCAATGATCAATGAAAGAAACTTTACAATATATGATATTTATCATAGTCACACTATACTCTTAAAAAAACCCTTAAATTGTACATGTACATACAAGTTTTATAATATTATAATTAATGACAAAATTATCTTTCACTCTTAAATCAAAATAATTTCTATAATTCCATAAACCGGTCTTCTCATCGTTGAGAGGGACCCTAAAAATCATCCTAACAACATGTGTATTATGTTATACCATTTATATTAATCAAAATAGTTTCAATTTTTATGACATGTATTATTATAATGAGTATAAAATTGGTGATGGAAGGAGAATGCCGCTATAATATGCAACAAAACTTCAATAATATTTAATTAAATACTTCAATATTGGAAAGGGATGCCAAATTATATGTTGGGCAAGATAATAAAGGTAAAAATTTAATGTAACAAGACAATAATGGTGTTTCTTCTATGCTTCACCAATTGCAAGAATGTCATCAACATTATATCAAGGGGTTGGTTGAGGCACTACACATTCTATCTTATACACACTCTCAACTATTATAGAACCATTCCTTTATTAATGAGGGCATCAAATTTATTGATTGCTTACTAGAATACCTTATCAACAAAATACACCAATAGAGGAATGTACTTCTTTAAATGAAGACATGCACGAAAGACATTACATTTAGAGACGTGTTAAAAAGACTCGCATTTATTTTTTTATATTTAAAAATATCATTAAATTTATATTAATTTGTTATGTTATTTTTTAATTTAAATTTATGTCCTTGTTGTCTATGTGGCATGCAATGAATGAAAATGGTATCAATATATGTTTAGCAAAGTATTTGTTAGTGGTGAAATTTTCATTTTACTCGTATATTTTTGATAATTGGTAAAAGGAGGGTTTTCCCAGGGGCCCTACCCTGTTACAATAGAGTATCTACAATCTAGATAAATCCCATAACATTTTAAGGAGAAAAACTAAACCAAATATCAAAAACAGTTGGTGTAAAAGCACAAAAGCAAACAAAATACAATTCATGTACAACCCAAAACTAGATTAAGACCATACAAAGAACCTAAACTATAACATAGAACAAAAATCATTTATGATTAAACATTTGAGTAGAGAGCTCAATAAGATCCTTGATGTATTTATCTCTCTTCTCATTTTCTTTTTTCCTGTCAAGCTCCCTAACTTTTCTCTTGTTTGTCTTTGTTCTTGAGGTCATTCACAATGGAATTTAAAAGACTAGTTTGAAGGATAAACCCATCAACCATGATATTGCATTTGTTCTCAAATTTCTCCAGTTTACCTTCCATCTCATTCCAAATGTCCTTATCCACCTTGGCATTTCTAAGGTTACTAATATTCCCCTTCAAATCTTTAATATCTTTCTTGATCCTTGATTAACTAAACATATGAAAATTAGGATTTTATATTCTAAGTTAATCTAAGTAGGTACGATGATGAAGTAAATGATATAAATTGAAATATTGATGCTAACTAAATTTATTTGATATTAAAATGAAATGAAATAAATAAAATAGAAGGGATAGGATACTAACCTAAAAATGACTTACCTCGCTGTGTGCTGGACTTGAATAGGCTGATATGCGGATGAAGTAGAGTGTGAAGGTGCTACCCAAGAAATTGCAGCAACTAGAGATCTGATCAACCCAGGGTGCACAGGAGAGGATGGGCACTTTTGGGCACCTTGGTCTATAGTCCAGGTGCTCTGTCCAGTAGAAAAGCTTAGAATTTAAATTTGGAAGTGTCACTAGATCTTCACAATATATTTATCTTTGTCACATGGTTGTCACACTACCTTCGCTTATGTCACCGTGAATCTGTGATGAAGATCTACCTGTAAAACCCCATATAAAGCATCAAATCCCTAAAAAAATATGCAAATGAAGGGGTCGACTGACCTTAGCTACCACAATGGTGGACTTACAACTAAGCGTTGCAATACATTCCAGACCCAATGTAGTTCTGTGCTTGTGTGTGCAATTGTGTGCCTAGGATGCCCTAGCGTCAATGACACGAAGTAGGGGCAATAACTAGATGTAAGATGCAAATGGTGGATGAAATAGAATGAATACAACCCTTTCCCCCTATGCTTGTGTGATGCCCAAATGCAGTCCTTTTCCTTAGTAGATAGCTAGCTCTTGATAGTAGATAGTCTTCCCATAAGATAGTGAGTATGCTATGTTTATATAGGGATCTCTTGCTCAAATTTCAACACTAATGACCCGACATTCCGACTAGTACCTAGGGAAAGAGAGGAAAATGACAAATACTTGACCTCAAATAAGTAAATCGACCCAAGTGTTATGGGGACCAGGGTGCCTAAAATTAAGGACCGGGGTGCCCATGGGTGCCCTAGTACTACCTTAGGCGCCTAGTCAAGGACTAGAGATGACAAATGACTAAATAACAACACTTGATATTCCCTGAGAGATGACCATAATTGTGTAAAATAATTGATGGTTGTGCAAGACAATGATGATGACAACCGAATAACTGATGATAGGACTAGGGGAGAGGTCATTAGTGAATACATTTTCTTACATGAGATCCATATATAAAATAAAATATTTAGCGGTATAAATGTAATAGTAAGTGTGTGATTTTGTGACTACATTTGCCCCACTTTATGTTGGTGAGCGGAAATCTTGGTAATATAAAGCGAGATAGAGATGCATACCTGAGAGAAATCCAAAGAAGCCCGTGTTATAGTGGAACATGCAAATGTGGTAGTAAAAGCGTGTTGAAAGAACCAAATAATGTGCCGAACCATGGATCAACGGGTTGATCCATGCAACATAATGAAAATCATACTAGTATGATGAAGTGCACTAAATGAGAGTGATGATTGCAATGTATGATGATTTCAAATGTTGTATGATGACGATGAGATGGGGAAGGGAGTGATCAGTTCCCGACCCGAACGCATGTATACAAATAAACAACCGGAGGATTTGGGCGTCCTGCCGCTAGAGGAAGAGTGTAGGGAGAAAAGTGTGTTATTCTCCAATCTCTAACTACATCCTCAAGATGTAGCCACTACAGACATGGACTCAGATCAAAGATTTATGGTTTCTGGATCCAAACAATTTTGATCAAACAATTGACCCATATAGGAGTGGTATAGGAAAGGCACTCTTTTCCCCACTCCACGGGTGTCACCACAATGTGATGGCTTCCAAGTTAGGTCATTTGGAAGTGAACACACAATGTAAGATGGATTCCAAGTTAGGTCATCTAGAAGCAAATGAAAAATGTATGATGGCTTCTAAGTTAGGTCATTTGGAAGTAAACATGAAATGTAGAATAAATTAAAGTTATGTCATCTGGGAAAGTAATGAATGTAATCTCCCAAGTTAGGTCATCTAGGAGGTCACACGTAACTCCCAAGTTAGGTCATTTGGGAGGCCAATTGTGTTAAATTTGTAGTGATTGATATGATTTCGATTGTTAGAGGTGTGAACACGTTGATTGATTGATTGATTCAAATTATTACTCATAGAGATATTTTATGCTAGTTTCCCTCGATTAGGTCATTTGGTCAAATCAATGGAGATTGGTTAATGATCGTATGGAAATATTTTTAATCACTTGTTGACCCCAGTTGAGTCATTAGGGGAAGTGATGAAATGTTGCATAGGAAAAATTGTTTATGTTTTTGCCCCCAAATTAGGTCATTAGGGGAATTAATGGTGAAATGTCATGCAGTGAACTAGTAAATGTTTTGGAATTTTCGCATTGGTAGTGTTTTAAATGCGTGGTGATATAAGGGGAATTATAGGATGACCCCAATGATATGCCCCCCTTTTTAGAGAAATGGGGAGTGATGATAAGATCAAACGTTAAGCTGAAAGTAAGCACAAAATAGATAGAAAGTGATAGAAATTGCCAAAAATGTGTATAAAGGGGATGAAATACAAATTCAAGGAGAGATAATGCACATGTAATGTATGTTGTTACGGTGGTAGGAAAAATTATAAAATAAATGCTACAAACATGGTGTAAATTCGAGTTGAAATGCTCAAGATATGACAAAAATGATGTTGTGTGTATTAGTTATGTGAATAAGCATGAAATAATGACGATAGTAAAGTAGGTGAAATGTTACTATAAGTAGTGACGTGAAAAAATGTTTAGTCACTTTATTTTTTATTTACACGATTTTGATAATGAACACAGAGTGAGAGAAAATGCCGCAAGTGAGAGCAACGCGTCCCGTCGGTCGAGAGGGTGGAGACCACCATAACATCATACATGATTGTGGAGTTGGCAAGTGCATTGTTTTTGGAAAAATGCATGGCATAATAGTCATATTTATTGAATTTTTGTAAATATGAGAATTTTATTTTCTCGGCGTTTTAGACCTGGAAAATAGTGGTGAGGGCACTAGTGACCCTTGGGATAAGAGCGCCCAGAAATGGGGGTTGGTATCCCGATCCTAGGCACCCCGGTCCTGCATCTAGGCACCCTGGTCTAGAATGTGTGCATTTGGATTAGAATGGTGAAATTCAGATTTGTAGGGTATAATAATGTCATAAGCGAGTGTGTTTGGATTTGTATAATGTTATAATGTTGTGTTTGTTGTCATTTTATGGTGTATAGATGGATATTCACTCGAGGGAGTTTCGCGGTGGGCGCCATATGAGTACTTTGCTTAGATTGGGCATGTCGGATGATGATTGGATTGTGATGGACCATGTCGGCTTATGACATATATCATGGATGGTGGATGTGCTCTAAAATATGCCCATGTTGACTACATTATGTGAGAGGTGGGTCAATATTCAAGGGCATAGGATGGATATAAATACCTACATGACACCGATAGACGGGATGGGGCTTGAGGTAGTTACATGGAGGCCATACCGTGATTATGGAGGATGGCCCGAGGATATGATAGAGTTACAGGTGCATTCGTAGGAATATGTGGCTAGAGGATTGATTTTAAGGTGTGGCCGAGTTGTTCCGGATGGAGAGGGTATCGCGCCATTGTGGTATGGCCGAGGATGTGCTCCCGAGCCATAAATATGGTTAAGAGCCATTAGGGCACCTAGGAGGGCTAGAGAAATACCATGGCCCATAAAAGAGTAGTTAGTACCTCTTGGGCTAGATGATATATACACATCGATAGAATCGGGCGATTTATGGTGGTAGCAGAGGAGTATTGCGCATGGTGGGCAGCACATCGATGGGTATTATTGTTCCCATTATTTTTAGGTCTAATAGGATTACCGAATGTAGGAGGAGGTAATGGGAAAGCACATGCCCGCGACGATGTGGCAACAACCGTAGCAGAGCGTATCTATATGTAGCTATGTCATGTATTTTTTTATTGGCTTATGGCTTAGTGACGGTTGTCTAACGCGTTGTTTTTTTGTTTTGTAGGTGATGCATATTGGTCCTTGATAGTCAAAATGTCCATCCACACATTGATTGGAAATGTGCCGACCGATGTACTTGGTGGAGGGATACTTGAGCGAGTGGATGAGATCACGAGTGAGCATGCCCATTTATTTGAGCTAGTGGTCGTCGTAGTAACGACATGTACTTTGTAATGCTATCCAAGAGGGATGCGGCACGTGAGGAGACTCGGCGAGCCGCAGAGGTGTTGGGTGGTGGTACCTAGTGCAAGATGTATTTTACGGTAGGTGGATTTTCAACGTTAGTTCTCGGAGCGATCTACGGAGAACACCTTATTGCGTAGGAAAGTGGAGCTATATCGAGGCCGTGAATAGCGATGCCGAGTTAGTGGTGAGGAATCTAGTTCTAAGGATCTCACAGTACTTGAGAGTGATAGCAAGATGATGAGGTGTGATGAGTATGATTGTATATGATGTAGGGGACTTGCCCCCAGTGACGATTGTATTCACTATGTATGGACAAATGTGACTTATATATGATGAGCTTATTTTGTGTTGTATCAATGTTGTATGATTTTATAATTATTGTTGGAATGTATGTGATGTTTTTGTTGTTAATGTTGATTGATGTAATATTTGTGCAATAGTAGCAAATATGATGTGTAATAGATAATGAATGTGAATAATGATCTAAGTGAAGTGTTTATTAAATGGAATTTGTAATGCGTAGTTAACATGATGATGAATGTAAAAAGAGATGATGTATGATTATCAAACTAACATGATGTGATGAATGTGTGTCACGATAATGTAATGTAATATTAGTGTGATAAATGGGGAGTGTGAAATTAGAGATACCCCCAAGTGTATGGATGATTAAGTCAATTTACGTAAGATCCCTCAATAGTAAAGAATGAACCGCAGAAAGAAAGAGTGCGTCATTGAGAAATTATTGGATGGACTAGATGAACGAAATAAGCACATGATGAAAGGTTCTTAAAAAAAAACCCCTCAAAAGTCATATAAGAACTGTAAGAACACAACTACGCCATCGGAGGGGGGGATGGGTGATAGTAATCACCAAATATATAAGGCAGTGTGTAGTAGTGGAAACATGTGGGATGGAAGCAATTGAGTGTATGAACCGAATTGAATATGATATGGAGCTACGATGGGAGGTGCGAGAGTGGAGTGCTATGGAAACCAATGTGAAGGAGCAACATGATGTGGTGGATGACGTGAATGTGATGAATGAGATGGATGAAGTGGATGTAATGGATGCAATGATGTAGCAGTGTATGGACGTGGTGAAGAGCGTGCATGAGTAACAAAATGCGGTGAACATACCATGGCTTGAGAACCAGATTCAGGAGATGAATCAACTGTAGCAGAAATCCTATGGTGAGGTAGAGGAGAGATGGATCTTTCACATGAGTGAGAACCAAAGGAGATAATGCCCTTATCCTCTAGTTGTTGTAATCGATCATGAAGGGAAAGACAATCACTATCCCTATGGCCATTTATGTGATGATAATTACAATAAGGTTGGTCACGTTGACGTTGTAATTGGTGTTGTGGATGATGCTTTGGTTGGATGGTAGGTGAATTAATTGCTCAATAAGTAAAACACACAACACATCATGTGGTCGAGCATGATGAGAGAAATGTAAAGGCTCCCACAACCTAGGTAGAGTGATGGGATAAGTATCTGTCGCAGAGCCGGAGAAAGGAGTATGCTTTGGTGGTGGAGTGGGTTGAGCGTGTTTGCTTTGCTTATGAGGAAAAGGTGGAGACTGTAGGATGCTCAACCGGAGGCACTGGCAGAGAACTAGATGAGGAAATAGCCGTAGAGATGTGTGGAGGATCTATGATGTGTGTTGAGAGAAGATATTGTTCTAGGTCAATGACTTTATAACATAGAAGAATGAATGACTCACATGTATCATACTATAATCTTTTCTTGAGTGGAGGAATTAGACCATGACAGAAGATGAATTGCTTCTCAAGATCTATAGGTTGGAATATTAACTGATGCATATAAGCATTGAATCATAAAATATAATCCTTGATAGGTTTAGAGGAGCCCTGATGTAGAGTAGGTAAACGATCATAAGTAACTTTAGGGCCATTGTTGATTATAAACCGATGGAGGAAAGTGTCCTCCATGTCATAGAAAGTACTAATGGACCTAAAGGGAAGATGAGTGTACCATTGTAATGCCTCATCAATAAGACTATAGCAAAAGGCCTTAAGTAATAATCTATCATTAGAATAAGAGGCCATAGCCATACAATAATGTAAAAGATGAGCATGAGGGTCACCAATACCATCAAAACATGTGAAAGTAGGAATGATAAAGTTATGAGGGAATGCAAAATTATGAATATTCTTAGGGACAAGGTTACCATGTAATGAATTGTTGTTAATAGAAGCATAGTAAGCCCTACTTTCTAGAGTGAGGGATTCAACTTGAGTTTTCAAATGACCTATGATATGCATGTGACATATGATATCCTATGAAGGAAGGGTGGAAGATGGCAACAATGTATTAAGCGGTTTGTAGTGCCCACATTTTACACACCTAAATAAAAATTGCTCATGACACACAACACAGTAAGGGCTCCCAAGTACAAAACTTGACACACATGCGACAATCACATAAGTCATCGACTCACATAGACACATGCAGCAACAAATCGACATGTCGATACCACACTTTTCCCAATGAACAAATGCTAGTAAAGACCCAACCACAAGAAACGTGACTTTAGGAATGACGAACCCACGACATATCATTACTTTAAATGTATTTTAGTTACGGCTAACTTTCCAAGATCCTTATTAGGTAAGCATGATTTTCTCCCTTTTTCCACCTACATGTTCTGAAAATTCGTTTCACAGATCACATATTGTTCAACCATTTAATTTGCTCTTTACCCTTATGACAAATCTTCATGACTTACATAAGTATTCTCCATATTTCAAAATGCCTACAAGATTCTAATTTTCTCATTCTTATGTTAAGATTTTGCTTCTCAAACTTTTATTTAGTGTATAAAATTTACTCTTGCTACACAAGAGATTCTAACGTGATGTCCAGATGAGGTATTGGGATTAAGGAAGACATAGAGTCAGATAGCTCCCCAAGAACCTCCATCGATCACGGAATAGTTATTTCGCTACCAAAGTTAATAAAGTTCAATAACTTATGGACTTCCTTTTTATATTTATATATATATATATCTTTTGTTTTCTCAAGTTTGGTCGCACCAAGATAACTTATATTCTTTGCAACGCATGAAAAGTTTAATTAAGTTATAAGGACTCCAAGATTGACCTTAGTCCTAAACTCCAATCTCATGTGCAACATTATATGATATGCTCTTATATCACACTAAGGTCTCGTTCTTAGCATCGTCTCGAAACAAAGAGATACGAAAGCACTTGTCTGACATCTTAAAGAAGTACAAGGCTAGGAGCATAATAAACTACACATGAACACAAGTGATCTATGTACACGAAGATCCCATGTCACTACACTTCACGATTCCGCATAAGGAATATTCTTTATTCCTTAATGCCATAAATGACATAACAAGGGATTAAGGGACAAGATTACAATTTCTAAGGTTCTCTAGAATCAACATCTTTCCACTCAATTTCGCATACAAGGAGTTAAAATACAGTTTCTACCCACAAGTTAGCAGACAAAAACCACTAGGGTTTAGTTTAATTCCAATATGCACCTAGCGATCTACGCCTCTACTACATGTGATTTTAAGGCAAGTGGACATAATTATACTAAACCACATTCAAGAGAATGCCAAGATGTTATTTTGATAGAAACCAAGGTAGCACCGCTTAGTCGATCCTTCGAACAAGGACTCATAAGGTGACTCCTAAGGCGGTCTTCAACACTCAGCCTAGTATCGGACCTGAAGAGAGTACATTCTTCTCGCGATTGCCAAATCTAGAAGGAAACCGCATACTCTGGATAGGTTGGACCATGACATTCCTAAATATGGGTTCGCAACAATGTCGCTAGACAAAAAGACTATGACGGTATACTCCAACGAGGGGTTTTATTTACCTAACCTATGAGGTCTCATCAAGTGCAAAGTTTAAGGTCGTTCTTCGGTTTTAATTTTCTTATATGGTAGAAAGGGATCACACATACAGGCAAGTTATGCACGAATATTTTATTAGGGTTGAGTGTTCCCATTAAAACTCATTATTGTGTTTGCAAGGTAAGAAGGTAACCCAATAATTAATTTAATCATTTATTAAATACTGAGAAGGTACTACAATGTATTAACTTCGATTTCAATTTACTAAGTATAAATCAAACCCTTTTTTCCATACACAACTAAAAATCAAATTGAACTGGTGATTAGATGCACATTTCTTAAGTATCCCTAAAACTAGCATATCATGCATATTAACAAATTTCATTTATAAATTTTCAAGGTAACAAGAGACTACATTACACAAGTTATTCATTTTAAATGACCTATAAAATTACAATAATAATAATTAAATTTCACATCGCCTTTTTCGTTGTCATTCATTCCATCTGCCGCAAAACCCACGTGAGCATGATATCAACGATAAATCGCTGGCATGGCATCCACCCTAAGCAATCATAAGTATCATATTTCAGATTCCCATTTACATCTAACAATAATTACAATTTGCAATCGAAATAAAAAGGTCTAGGAACATGTATCCATTGCATTTCATTTTTCTTCATTTTGTAAACCCAGAGAGAGAGAAGAGAAGGGAAGAGAGAGAAAACATCATTTTGCCAAAAGTTCTAATACACACAACAAGTTTCATTATAGTGTTTTAAACAGTTATTTAAGTGTGTTTAAATGTTTTCAGGGTGATTTGGCAACCTTACGAGGTCCGCAGCTTTCTATTCTTACATTTTCTCACTAGCTACAAAACGTTCAAAAAGGGCTCGAGGCTAAGAAACTACTTCCAAAGGTTATCTTCCGATGAGCATGCACTCCATGATTAACTTTCTACGTGTCCCCATATATACCAAGAATTCATAAGAATCGATGGAATTGAAAAGAGCGCACGGTTTACGTTTGCAGGTAGTTTTCCGGGGTCCGGTCGTAGTTCACCCAGTTGTAAAATGACAAAAGTTAGCTCGAGCACCCAGAAAACCGCATCCATAACTGACGTTTGATGGAGAAGCACGCAACGAGACATCTCCTACTAGTTCCCTATATAAAGAGAATTCATCAGAGTCAACGGGACTAAGAACTAGGAAACCATGTTCAAACGGTGACAAGTTTTCTGGAGCGACAAGATGAAATTGGACCAGTTTGACCTCGTCAAACTACGACCGGAGGCCTACAAAATGGCTTCGCCAAACTATCCCGAAAAGTTTCTCTTTCCTATACTGAATGTTCCATGCATTTTTCTAGTATAATCGCTAGAGGTTTGTGAAGACGGAAGTGATTTCTCTTTCCAGGTTTCAAATGGTGGTCCAAAACGAAAGTCAACTTTCTAGTTTTAACAACTCTCTACTGTTGTAAACCGATGTAACAGGACTCCTATAAGAGCGTCAAAAGGATGTCAAATGATCGTTTCGGGTCAAACCAAAAATCAAGGTGACTCCTCGTATACCAAGGTACACGAATGAAACTTCACATCTCATTTCTAGAGTTGCGAAGGGTACTTGGTGAGTCTCCGAAAATTGCAAAATTTAACTATTTAAAACAAGGAGAAGGTCAACTTTATCAATGGGGAGTCAAATTTGTCTGGTCGATAAAACGATATTGAAGCGATCAAAAGGGTAAGAGTTTTCTATGTCATCTCGAAGTGAGGGTGATAGTTCATGGTTTAAAGTAGGTGAGTTATAATGACTTCGAGAGTTATGACACGACACTTTATTGTTTTGCAATGAGTTGAAGGGACATTTAACTGTATTAAAATCTAATAATTTAAAATTCTATTTAATTGCAAAAGAGAACTAAAACATGAGAATTATGAGAGGTAAGGGAAGAAGGACCATGCCTGGAAATGAACTGGTGAGGTAGAAGTCGAGGAGTTGACATCGCACCGATCGATTTCACTTGCTTGCAGACCATGGCAGAAAACCCAAAAATAGCATCCATAATAATGTCAAAATCGGTGGCCGAGGCTTCTATTGAAAATCCTCTGGTGGCATGAAAAGGAACAAGTGCCTCCATTCCACTATGAGTAAAAGCCCACGGTAAAGAGGCTTATCGGTGTTTGGGATAGCAAACAATGTCATATGTACTATGAATCCATTATGTGCATATCCTCGCAATCCTAGCATTCCATGAGACAACATTTCTTTGAGGCATTCTCCCAACAGCCATGCACCTTCTCAACAAATCCTCTACATATTCAAATGTATTCATCGGGAAAAGTTCATATGCAGCCCATGTATTTGAAATATCCCAAAACCATTGCATTCCATGAAATGAAATATCCGAGGCATTTTTCAAGAAAAATTCACATGCCTTGAATACACTTCCACATTTTCCACGCATATCAACTATGACACCAGCAAGCACAAAATATTACAAACAAAACCAGATTCTATTGTTCATACCATGTTCCAATACTTCCATTTTGGCACATGCTGGAAGCATGCTGGCAAAGGTTGTGGATTCTGGATTTACACAGACCAAATGCATTTGCTTGAAAGTTTCCAAGGCCTTTTCAACAACCTCATTTTTTGCACATCCTGCCATCATTACAGTCCGTAATACACATTTCTTTCAGGCATTTTGAATAGTTTGCATGCTTTCACGCTTTTTGCATATGCAAATCTACTAGGGCACGTGCAAAAAAAATAAGACACATTCCCCTACCCTTTTTGCGCTTTGGGAGCCCACATAGGAGTCCGGGCGTGGCCGGGAGGATGTGCTTGCGCGCTACAAAAAAAAGACACAAAACCACTTCGTTTTTGCATTATTTTCCACGCGGCGGGTGTGAGTGGTGCGGCCTGGGCGCATGCCATGTTGAGATCCAGAGGTTGGGAGGAGGCCCATCATAGCAATGAGTGAAGTGCAAGGCGCCCCAAGAGATGACATTTGGTGAAGCATTCCTTTGGACAAAAAAAAAATACTTTCTGGTTTGTTCAAACGGCGCCACCCACAAACCCCACAAGACAAAGCAACAAAAACCCAAAGGCATTCCCCTTCCCCTAATCCCCCTCCCCCAAGAAGTCACGGGCTTTCTTTTTTTTTATATTTTATTTATTATTTTTTTTTTTTTTTTTAATAAGAGGGAAGGGCATGACATTCTCCTCCCCTTAAGAAAGCATCGTCCTCGATGCGACATACAATGAAGAAAGAGAAAAAGGTATGCAACAAGGGACGAATGTGGCGAAGGTACGCTCTAAGGTTAAGATTTCAAATCCAAAATCACGGTTACGGGGTGGCCCTAGGAACATTTGGTAGAAATTTTAACTTTCAAGGTTCTGTGAAGATTGGTAGTTCTCTCTTATTCGTTATTTCATTAATCTCTTTCCATTAACATTATTCTTAATTCAAGTCCTTTAAAATTTCATTTTTATCGAATTTTAGTTTATTCATTCCTGTGGGTTCCCATCATGAACTACAGTCACAACACCCTACCAGGGTTATACACAACACCTAATTTTCACAAGCATACTTTTACATACTTTCACGACCATACACATCACAAGGGTTTCACCAAACCATGAAATGACAACAAGTAGACCACATCACAATTAATTTCCAACAATTATGCCCTAGACATAGATTTAGTACACATATATGACTAACAACCAAATCAACACGTTGATACATATACAACGGGTATCACATGACTCACAAAAATCCATGACTACACCAACATAGTGCCAAGACAATATCCAATAGTCCATACCAACCAAGAGGAGAGCCAAGCCTCATACATAACAAGGTGTCAAAAAGACTCATACAGGTACACATAACTCACTATACCAATCTCCACACATCACAAGGCATCACGAAACAACTCCAGATATCTCCAAAAGCAACAGAATACAACTCCATATACCTCCCCAAAGCATCACCAGATAATCTCCATATACCTTCCAAGAGGAAGAAACATAGTGCCAAAACCAAGTCGGGTCACTCAACCATAGAGCCCCATCCAGAATAACAGGTCACTCAACCATAGAGTGCCATAAGAAATAATATCGGGTCTCTCAATCATAGAGGCCAATCTCCTTTCTCCTTTTAATGAGGCCGGGTCACCCTATTGCCCTGGACACATAGAGCCCCGTCACCCCCAAACCCAAGTGACATAATAACTCGTGGTTCAACAACCCGCTAGTTATCTGTAACTCCTTGGGGCGTACCCCTATACAACGAAGCGGGTCCATAGGTTCAACCACTCCATGGTGAATCCCATGACCCTATTCCAACACATTACGACATTAGAACCAACATAACAATCCATTCAAATGCCAAGTGGCAAAATCAAAAGCCTTGGGCTAGGCTACAAAACTTTCAAATATGAAAAGAAAGTTTTAAAACCAAGAAAAACAAGTGGCTAATTAGCCATGGTTAGTGTAAAATCCAACTGTTAGTGCAACAATCAAATAAATGCCCAAAATATAAGAACATGTCAATCAAGAAAATGGCTGGTTCTAGCTAAAAGAGAAAGATTAATTTACGAATAAAATACGTAATGAGAAAATAGCACATCACAATCACTATGTGGCCTCATATCGCCACCAAAGGGGTACTCATCGAGTTGCTGGCACTCGGACATCGAGCCTCAGCTCATGAAAATATACATGTAAACAAAAATGAGTATATCAAATAATGTATCTGTCATCATCTCTGCCTGATTCATAACTCCAAACTCCCACAAGGATCAACATGGTCAAAATCACATAGGATTATTCAATGAACAATCCAATAGGAAAGAGCAGGGGACACAAGGTTGCATAAGTTGAGCCTAAGGTGGTGCGCACCCACAATATACTGAGCAAGCTCGAAGTATACTAAATAGATAAAAGTGGGTTTTCAGTCTATATAAGACTCCACTTTCTCACTTGTACTCAGCTCAAGATTATGACAACTTGGTCCACGCCTCCTCTCTCCACACACACACTCTTGACAATTTATCCCCTTAGGGTCGTCTAGTGTAAGGTTTCACAACATACACATAACTACATCACAAACACAATGGTAATTCACACACAACAACCATAACGCCTTGCGCATGGTATAAATATATAGGGTACAACACAATCATTACCTTCACGGGTTACGATACATCACATTACCACATCCTGCACCCAAAGTGCATTCACTGTACGCTAGGGATCATACTCACCATATGCCCCTAAATTACGACATGAACCATCACATATTACATGAATTACACATATGAGGAACACAATGTCTAACATTACGACATATAGTCAATTGTAATACAACACGACAAGGCCCACCACAATCACAATACGGTGTCGACATCACGATAAACTTCCATTCACTTTACATAAATTTTGTCATGCAATACATCACTACATCTTCACATCACATAAGGTCAAAATGTTCCAACACTCTGCAATTCACAATATCATTCCATTCACACAAAACATGGCGGTACATCACACATAGATTCCTCATTGGATCCACGAAAAGGAGAGTCAATACTCTCATCACAAGCAGTAATTCACACGTGAATTCTTCATAGAATCCACACGAAGGAGAGAGAATACTCCCATCCCCAGCACATCCACATGATAAAAAAAGTGCACTAAGTGACATACACCTCATGTGCGTTCACACTATCACAATTACGACATAGATCACATCACTCTTAAAACACATTACTCTTCCAATATTTATCACCATCATGAAACACCATCACCATCATGCAACCCATCATGTAACAACATCTCTATCATGCAAAATCATCACAACTCCAATCCATCCCAGAGGTTCGAGAGCATGAACCTCCGCTCTGATACCATATGTAGTGCCCACATTTTACACACCCAAATACAACAAAAAATACCAGGATAATTTTTTTTTACTTACATTGCTCACTACACACAACACAGTAAGGGCTCCAAGTACAAAACTCGACACACATGCGACAATCACATAAGTCATCGACTCACATAGACACATGCAGATGACATCGGCATGTCGATACCACACTTTTCCCAATGAATGAATACTAGCAAAGACCCAACCACAAGAAACGTGACTTTAGGAACGACAAACCCACGACATATCATTACTTTAAATGTATTTTAGTTATGGCTAACTTTCCAAGATCCTTATTAGGTAAGCATGATTTTCTCCTTTTTTCCACCTACATGTTCTGAAAATTCATTTCACAGATCACATATTGTTCAACCATTTAATTTGCTCTTTACCCTTATGACAAATCTTCATGACTTACATAAGTATTCTCCATATTTCAAAATGCCTACAAGATTCTAATTTTCTCATTCTTATGTTAAGATTTTGCTTCTCAAACTTTTATTTAATGTAAAATTTACCTTACACTCACAAAGAGATTCTAACGTGATGTCCAGATGAGGTATTGGAATTAAGGAAGACATAGAGTCAAGATAGCTCCCCAAGAACCTCCATCGATCACGGAATAGTTATTTCGCTACCATAGCTAATAAAGTTCAATAACTTATGGACTTCCTTTTTATATTTATATATCTTTTGTTTGCTCGAAGTTTGGTCGCACCAAGATAATTTATATTCTTTGCAATGCATGAAAAAGTTTAATTAAGTTATAAGGACTCCAAGATTGACCTTAGTCCTAAACTCCAATCTCGTGTGCAACATTATATGATATGCTCTTATATCGCACTAAGGTCTCGTTCTTAGCATCGTCTCGAAACAAAGAGATACAAAGCACTTGTCTGACATCTTAAAGAAGTACAAGGCTAGGAGCATAATAAACTACACATGAACACAAGTGATCTATGTACACGAAGATCCCATGTCACTACACTTCACGATTCCGCATAAGGAATATTCTTTATTCCTTAATGCCATAAATGACATAACAAGGGATTAAGGGACAAGATTACAATTTCTAAGGTTCTCTAGAATCAACATCTTTCCACTCAATTTCGCATACAAGGAGTTAAAATATAGTTTTCTACCCACAAGTTAATAGACAAAAACCACTAGGGTTTAGTTTAATTCCAATATGCACCTAACGATCTACGCCTCTACTACATGTGATTTTAAGGCAAGTGGACATAATTATACTAAACCACATTCAAGAGAATGCCAAGATGTTATTTTGATAGAAACCAAGGTAGCACCGCTTAGTCGATCCTTCGAACAAGGACTCATAAGGTGACTCCTAAGGTGGTCTTCAACACTCAGCCTGGTATCGGACCTGAAGAGAGTACATTCTTCTCATGAATGCCAAATCTAGAAGGAAACCGCATACTCCGATAGGTTGGACCATGACATTCCTAAATATGGGTTCGCAACAATGTCGCTAGACAAAAAGACTATGACGGTAAACTCCAACGAGGGGTTTTATTTACCTAACCTATGAGGTCTCATCAAGTGCAAAGTTTAAGGTCGTTCTTCGGTTTTAATTTTCTTATATGGTAGAAAAGGATCACACATACAGGCAAGTTATGCATGAATATTTTATTAGGGTTGAGTGTTCCCATTAAAACTCATTATTGTGTTTGCAAGGTAAGAAGGTAACCCAATAATTAATTTAATCATTTATTAAATACTGAGAAGGTACTACAATGTATTAACTTTGATTTCAATTTACTAAGTATAAATCAAACCCTTTTTTCCATACACAACTAAAAATCAAATTGAACCGGTGATTAGATGCACATTTCCTAAGTATCCCTAAAACTAGCATATCATGCATATTAACAAATTTCATTTATAACTTTTCGGTAACAAGAGACTACATTAGACAATTATTCATTTTACAATGACCTATAAAAATTACAATAATAATAATTAAATTACACATCACCTTTTCGTCATCATTCTTCCATCCTGTAAAACCCACGTGAGCATGATATCAGCGATAAATCGCCGGCATGGCATCCACCCTAAGCAATCATAAGTATCATATTTTAGATTCCCATTTACATCTATCAAAAATTACAATTTGCAATCGAAATAAAAGGTCTAGAACATGTATCCATTGCATTTCATTTTTCTTCATTTTGTAACCCAGGAGAGAGAAAGAGAAGGGAAGAGAGAGAAAACATCATTTTGTCAAAAGTTCTAATACACACAACAAGTTTCATTATAGTGTTTTAAATAGTTATTTAAGTGTGTTTAAATGTTTTCAGGGTGATTTGGCAACCCTACGAGGTCCCACAGCTTTCTATTCTTACATTTTCTCACTAGCTACAAAATGTTCAAAAAGGGCTCGAGGCTAAGAAACTGCTTCCAAAGGTTATCTTCCGATGAGCACGCACTCCACAATTAACTTTCTACGTGTCCCCAGATATACCAAGAATTCATAGCAACTGACGGAATTGAAAAAGAGCGCACGGTTTGCGTTTGGCGGTTAGTTTTCCGGGGCCACTGGTCGTAGTTCACCCAGTTGTAAAATGACAAAAGTTAGCTCAAGCACCCAGAAAACCATGTCCATAACTGACGTTCGATGGAGAAGCACACAACGAGACATCTCCTACTAGTTCCCCTATATAAAGAGAATTCATCAGAGTCAACGGGACTAAGAACTAGAAAACCATGTTCAAACGGCGACAAGTTTTCTGGAGCGACAAGACAAAATTGGACCAGTTTGACCTCGTCAAACTGCGACTGGAGGCCTACAAAATGGCTTCGCCAAACTATCCCGAAAATTTCTCTTTCCTATACTGAATGTTCCATGCATTTTCTAGTATAATCGCTAGAGGTTTGCGAAGACAGGAAGTGATTTCTCTTTCCGGGTTTCAAATGGTGGTCCAAAACGAAAGTCAACTTTCCAGTTTTAACAACTCTCTACTGTTGTAAACCAATGTAACAAGACTCTATAAGAGCGTCAAAAGGATGTCATATGATCGTTTCGGTCAAACCAAAAATCAAGGCGACTCCTCGTATACCAAGGTACATGAATGAAACTTCACATCTCGTTTCTAGAGTTGCGAAGGGTACTTGGTGAGTCTCCGAAAATTGTAAAATTTAACTATTTAAAACAAGGAGAAGGTCAACTTTATCAATGGAGAGTCAAATTTGTCTGGTCGATAAAACGATATTGAAGTGATCAAAAGGGTAAGAGTTTTCTAGATCATCTCGAAGCGAGGGTGATAGTTCATGGTTTAAAGTAGGTGAGTTATAATGACTTCGAGAGTTGCGACACGACACTTTATTGTTTTGCAATGAGTTGAAGGGACATTTAACTATATTAAAATTTCTAATAATTTAAAATTCTATTTAATTGCAAAAGAGAACTAAAACACGAGAATTATGAGAGGTAAGGGAAGAAGGACCATGCCTGGAAATGAACTGGTGAGGCAGAAGTCGAGGAGTTGACATCGCACCGATTGATTTCACTTGCTTGCAGCCACGGAAGGAAAACCCAAAAATAGCATCCACAATAATGTCAAAATCGGTGGCCAGTTCTATTGGAAAATCCTCTGGTGGCAAGAAAGGAACAACAAGTGCCTCCAGCTGAGTAACAAGCCCATGGTAAAGAGGCTTATCAGTGTGTTTGGGATAGCAAACAATGTCATGTGTACTATGAATCCATTATGTGCATATCCTGCAATCCTGGCATTCCATGAGACAACATTTCTTTGAGGCATTCTCCCAAACAGTTCATGCACCTTCTCAACAAATCCTCTACATATTCAAATGTATTCATCGGGAAAAGTTCATATGCAGCCCATGTATTTGAAATATCCCAAAACCATTGCATTCCATGAGATGAAATATCTGAGGCATTTTTCCGAACAATTCACATGCCTTGAATACACTTCCACATTTTCCACGCATATCAACTATGACACCAGCAAGCACAAAATATTACAAACAAAACCACATTCTATTGTTCATACCATGTTCCAATACTTCCATTTTGGCACAGGCTGGAAGCACGCTGGCAAAGGTTGTGGATTCTGGCTTTACACAGACCAAATGCATTTGCTTGAAAGTTTCCAAGGCCTTTTCAACAACCTCATTTTTTGCACATCCTGCCATCATTACAGTCCGCAATACACATTTCTTTCAGCCATTTTTGAATAGTTTGCATGCTGCCACGTTTTTGCATATGCAAATCTACTAGGCGCATGCAACAACAACATAAGACACATTTCCTCTGCGTTTTTGGAGCCCACGCAGTCTGGGCGCGGGCTGGAATGTACCGCCATGCGTTACCAAAAAAAAAACACAAAACCACTTCGTTTTACATTATTTTCCACGCGGCAGGTGTGAGTGGTGTGGCCTGGGCGCATGCTGGCGTGGCTAGGAGGTTGGGAGGAGGCCCAACAGTGATGGCGCCCCAAGAGATGACATTTGGCGAAGCATTCCTTTGGACAGTAAAAAAAAATGCCCTGGTTTGTTTACCCACAAACCCCACCTGGTGTTTGCATTCCGCCCTTCCCTTTCTTTGCCCTAATCCGCCCTCCCAAGAAGTCACGGGCTTTCTTTTTTTTTTATATATTTTATTTATTATTTTTATTTTTATTTTAATACGAGGGCGGGGCATGACATGGTTGTAATTTTCCATTGTGAGTGATCATTGGAATATCAAGAGGTGATAAGGGAGCTTTTGATGCTAAGGGAACACTAGGAGTAGGTGCCGAAGAAGCTATAACAGGTGATATAGATGGGATATCCATAACAATGGTAGGACTAGCATTAGAAACATCCTTAATAGATGAGGAGACCGATGGAGACACATCTATAGGAGAAGATGGAGTAGGAGACGTAGATGATGTAACAAGAGGAGATGAAATAGTAGGAGAAGAAGAAGTGATAGATGGTGGTGACTCATGGACAATGCTAGATGTAATTTCAGGAGAAGGCAACAATGGAGTAGGTGAATCACACTCAACAATATGGAAAGAAGGAGAACCATGACTATCAATTACCTCATCAGTATTAGATAGATACTTAGAAATAATAATATCACTAAGGATGCTATCAATAGGATCATCAACATAATGTCAAGGAGTATGAAAACTAGCAACATTAGAAGTGGTAGAATCAATGGCTGAAGTAATATAAGAATCAATGGCCGAAGTAGAAGAAGAATCAATATGCACATGTGAGTAATTTTTAATACCAAACAAGTAATCAATAAGAGAATCATCTAAAGTTTGCTTTGAAAGGTCAAGGAGGATAAAAAGTATCCTTATAGCATGGCGTGTAACAAGTAAAGGCTATTGGATCCTCAACAATGCTAATTCCTATAGGAGAATCTTTAAAACGAGTAGGCACATATTGTTGGCCATCTAGAAGTTATTGTTTGATATGATCGGGTGTAGTAACAGAGTACTATATAGAGCCTTTAGCTCAATGATGGCAACCTCATCATAGATAGGGTTAATTGAGACATGATGGGAAAAGAAGATGAAATATCCTTATCCATTAGGGTTTGATTGGATCCTAGGGAAATATATTCAAAAGTACGGGTTCACTAAAATGATTAACTAAAATATGAAAATTAAGATTTATATTCTAAGTTAATCTAAGTAGGTACAAAGATGAAGTAAATGGTATAAATTGAAATACTGATGCTAACTAATTTTATTTGATATTAAAATGAAATGAAATAGAAGGGATAGGATACTAACCTAAAAACGACTTGCCTCATCATGTGTTCTAGACTTGAATGCAGATTGATATGTAAAAGAAGTAGAGTGTGAAGGTGTTACCCAAGAAATTGCAATAACTTGAGATCCAATTAGACTAGGGCACCCGGGAGAGGACTGGGACACTGTGGGCACCCTAGTCTATAGTCCGGGTGCTTTTGTCTATAGAAAAGATCGAATCGAGAATTTAGCAGTGTCGCTAGATCTTCATAATATCTTTATCTTTGTTGCATGGTTGTCGCACTTCCTTTGCTTATGTCACCATGAATCTTTGATGAAGATCTACCTATAAAACCCCATACAAAACATCAAATCCCTAAAAATAAAGATGCAAATGAAGGGGTCGACTAACCTTAGCTGTAAAATGGTGGACTTACAACTAAGTGTTACACTACATTCCATACCTAATGTAGTTCTGTGTGCTTTTGTGTGCAATTGTGTGCCTAGGGTGCCCTAGTGTCAATGACACAAAAGTAGGGGCAATAACTAGATGTAAGATGCAAATGGTGGATGGAATAGAATGAATACAACCCTTTCCCCCTATGCTTGTGTGATGCAGATGTAAATGATGCCAAAATGTAGTCCTTTGCCTTAGTAGATAACTAGCTTTTGATAGTAGATAGTCTACCCATAAGATAGTGAGTATGCTATGTTTATATAGGGATATCTTGCTCAAATTTCGACTAATGACTGGACATGCTTTGACTAGTACCAAGGGAATGAGAGAAAAATGACAAAGACCGACATCAAATAGGTAAATCGGACCCAAGTGTTATGGGAACATGGCATCTAACACTATGGATCTGGGGCACCCATGGGCGCCCCAATACTATCCTAGGTGCCCTAGTCAAGGACTAGAGATGACAAATGACTAAATAACGACACTTGATATTCCCTGAGAGATGACCATAACTATGTAAAAACACCGACGATTGTGTAAGTAAAATGACGATGGCGACCGATTTACGATGATGACAGAATAGGGAGAGGTAATTAGTAAATATTTTTCTTACGTGAGATCCATTTATAAAATAACATATTTAGTGGTATAAATGTAATAGTAAGTGCATGATTTTGTGACTACAATCCAATTTAAGACATCTTCTTAGAGAACCAACCCCTAATGCCTAAGGTCAATATTGTCCCTCTTATTTTTCTTACCCAAAGCTAAATAGAAACTTAACAACCATATCACCCTCTGGCCTTGGTGATAGTTTTCCTAATTAGTGTTGGGTCCTTCAAGAATTTTACCCTTGTTTGTATTGATTCTAAGCACTCTAGTAGATCTAATATCATCATCACCTTGTCTCTAGTTATATTTTTGAGTAGAGGTGGATAGAAGAACAGGGGAGAGGTTTCGCTTGGGGTATGGATTTTGAAATGAAGGTGAATGAGAAAAATGATGGCTTGGTGAAGGGGATAGGTCCTTTTTCCCCATTGGACCTCTTTAATGGAGCATTCAAGAGACATATGAATGTGAAACAATAAACTTACTAGTATATTCTTTCTGAAGTGGTTAAGAAGAACCAGATGATAATTGTTGATCATGTGCAACCTCCCCTCCATCTTCAGGTATTTGGTGATGAGCTTAACCACTTCATCAAACGAGCTCGGCAAGGAAGCCCTTAGAATACCCCAGGGACCTATTTAAGATTTTCACCATCACCCACAAAAATGGCATCTTGTTCATCCCAATTCCATTTGTTTTTGTAGAATTTGTTGCCCTGAATACTCATGGTAGTGACATGAGAAATGAGGCCCTCAAAGATTAACCACCTTTTCCCTCTTAATTGAATAGTTTTTTCCTTCCACACCATTGAAAACTCTGGGAAATTTGAGTATCACACCCTCTAATTCATTCCAGAAAGGATTTAAAGTTACTAGCACCGAGAATTTCCCATAACCGCTCATTATCCTTTAAACTCCTATTGAAGTGGGGTTCAACCCGATAAGGATCACCTCCCATTCTTCATCTGTAAACATTGCCTTTTACGTGAACTCAAATAATGAAACTAAAAAGTTTTTCGTTTCCCAAATCTGAGCAGATCCCAATACCCAAACGAATTATCCAAGCGTGGTATAATAAAACAAAAGCCTCTAAAAAATTTGCAATCATGTGTTGTGACATTCAAGGTTTGAGAAATTCATAACTTCAAGGGGAGCATTTACACCCCAATCCAATGATGAAGATTCTCGATTTGACTCTATTTGACTCCTTGTATTAATATCACTAAGATTATCAATTCAACTATGGAATTTTTTTATTTTTAATATTAAATTTAATTTAATTTAAAAAAATATTTTAAAAATAAAAAACATTTAAAAGTAAATTTTGATTGTTTTTATTTTCTTATTTCTAATTTTGTTGACTAATTAGTGAAACATACGTTTTAAATCAACTATACATCCGTGTTTCAAATAAGTTGATTCATCGTAAAATAAACAATCATATCAACTAAAGTTGTAAGATTGTTTTCTATAAAATTGTTTTCCAAGGATTTATATTAGCCTATTACCAACTTATCTAGTGTATGTTTCTTGCCAATTATTATTTTTTAAAGTATCCAACCATACATTAAAACCTCTCCTCTCCTTGGGCATTTCAAAAAAACACTTGAACCATACAATTAATTATTATGAATCATTTTAGAATTTTATTTTCAACATGCTAGATTGCAAATATTCACCTCATTGCAACAATAGAATCCCTAAGAATTTTTACCAAGAAGCTACTTCATTACATTTGATGATGCTTTTTTTGATAATCTCTAAGAAATGATATTAGCTGCCAAGTTTGAGTTTTTGCTAGAAGAAATAATTCTATCTATGATTTGCATCATAGAAAAGGTACCATTGGAGCGCCTTATTAGTTTGTTGGTCTCTTTTAACTCTTTAGATGGAGTTTTCAGGGTCTCATTCTTGGATTGTTACTTTTCAAAAGACTTGATATTTCAGGGGATAAATTTAGTTCCACCAGTTTCCTGATCATTTGGTCTTTCAAGGATATTTGACTTGGAGCTTTTGCCAATAGAAAAAGCTCAATAATTAAGTATAAAATCTGATCATATATGTAATAAAAGAGCTCAAAATCCTTGAGCACAATCCCTAAAAAAATCTCACAACTATATTATATCCGTAACCCAATTGACCAACAAATTGTTGTGAGAAGGAGAAAGAAATCATAATGACGTGATTCAACTATTTTTTTGGTTTGGGATATGTATTTTTTTAATAATTTAACTATTTTTATTATTGAAACTTGTTATTTGGTGGATTGAAAAGGCTAAAAGCAAGTTCCAAATAATAAATGGAAAAAAAAGAAAAGAGCATGCATTGGGGAAAAATATTAAGTATGAAATTATTCTTTCAAAGTCGATCTTCCTATTAGTAATATCTTCCTTCAAGTGGCTACTCAAGAGTTGGAAACAATGGCTATTGAAACATTTGAATCCATTAAGTGTTGGACTCTTTGGAAGTGAAAAATCTAAGGATATTATCCTTTTCTATTGGTATCTCTCTCTAAGATATTGTCTTCCTTTTCCATGAGTAAAGGTTGTTCATGTTCCTTAATCTCGATCTCCATAATTATTCATCATATCACATCACCAGTTCCTAAGGTCCTGTACACCCCACTTAATTTGAGAAATGACAAGGTGTTTACTTTTTAGTTGGATTCACTTCGAGGTCCTAAGATTTTTGCCAAGAGATCTAGATCCCCTCTCTATATAGATACCTTTATCAACATGCATCACATTAATTAGTGTACTATTAATGAAGGAGTTGCTTTGAAAAACATGTCTCTATGAATGTTTGAAAATGTTACCAAAAATTAATTAGAAGCTATATGAATCTCACCCCAATTGTGTTAGTTTCAATGATAACACCATTGTTCTTATGGGAACTTCAATATTTGGATCAATTTTTGACCCAAGATGGCTAGGAATAGAAGTTTTATGTGCAAAACAGCCTTGATTGATCTTATACCATTATCCTCTCGATGCCCCTAAATTGTTGAGATGCAAGATATCACTTAAATCACTTTTAGATTACTCTAGTTCAAGCATGAGGGTAGTGTTAACATTATGCATGTTGATCCCAACCTTTGGGCATGAGTGTATGCCAACAAAAATTTATTAGATGAATGTTTAGCAATATTTAATCACATGCACATTGATTATTTTTAATCAAACACATGGTATATGGAAGAGATAAACAATTGGCCTCCAACAACTATCTTGTTTTTGGTTTTCAATATAATCAAGAAAATTAATTGAAAAATAAAAGCAACTAAGTTTTAGTATCAATTTATATTATAAAATTATTAAAGCTTCATTATAAACTGAAAAGTAAATCATGTTTTGAAAATAAATACTTAATATTCCAAGACATACATTACATAACAATATGATTAATAAAGATATATGTATAATTCAAAATGTATCCTTTATATATATATATATATGGAAAAAGTATGTCTAGCTAAGTAAAAGTATAATATACATTTAAAATCAACACTATGTGAGCACACCAATACCTCAAATCACCTAAGATATATAAATATGAAATTAAGATATATAAATATGAGGGTTTAAGGGGTGTAGAAGATAATTATCCTTTGTTATAAGTCCATGGGATGAGGTAAGTGATGCCAAAGATATATAAAAATGGGTGACACTGATTTTTTAAGTGGAATTTGGCCGAATGAATATTCCTTTTAACATAATTTTAAAGTTCGTGAAAAATTTAATTAAAATTTTAAATTATACACTAAAATTTATCGTACTCACATATATATATGTTAATAAGATAATTTTTAAAATATAAAAAATTTATTCTCATTTTTTGTTAATATTAGTTTGCGATTATGTTGGAGCTAAAACATCTAGGTTTATTTTTGATTTTATATTATAACATGTTTCTTAAAAACATGTCTCATTATATATATAGTTTTCTACTTAATGTTTATTCTTGAGAATTTTGTAACCCAAAAATTACTTGGAAGACTTCTTAGACCGCTTTTATGTTATTCTAAATTTCATAAATAAATTATAATTTGTTAAAACTAAACTACTGCTCTTCTCTGTGGTGGTCGTGGGTCATTATCGGGATGAGTGATTAAGATGGAAGGAAACATACTATTCTTAGATGCCCTCCTTACGCATAATTTTAATGATTATTTAGCTCAAAGGGTACAAAAATATCACATGGATCTCTATTAACTCGCTCTTAGCAACATCACACAACACAAAAATGGAGAGTGTTGAAGAACTTGACAATACGTGAACTTGACTATTAGACAATATAAGATTTGTAATGATGAACACTTGAAAAAAACGTGAAGCATTGAATGAAATTACAAGAGCTATGAAACAAACGAGGAAGGTCACAACAAGAAACAAAGGGATGAGTATGTATATGCAAAACCGATGGCTTCCATATCTTATATTGAAAGTGTATCCAATAATATATCAAGAGTTCTAAGGTGTTCAAGTATTTTTTAAAAAAGTTATGAAAATATTTGAAATTAACAAAGAATTATTTAGAAATTAATTTTAAAAGTGGTGTTTATAGATTTGAGTTCTCATGTTGGGTCCCTTACACTTGAATAATTGGGAGGTCTATCAAGACTATTAGTCTAAGCATGCTACTGATGATGTATGATTAGAAAAGAAAGTAATATGATAATTGGATGAACACTCCTGTAAAATTGAATATTAATATGATGGAACACTCCTGCAAAATTGAACATTAAGATGATGGAACATTCTAATAATTTAAACAAGATAAATAAAACTTAAAGTTGAATCATGCTTAAAAGACCTACTATTAATAATTTAAAAAGTATAAAGTGAACATATAATGATTTAAATATAGTTGAATACAATATGTTATAAATATAGTCTCTAATTTTTACTACTAACGTGACCCTTTAAACATCAATAATTGTTACTAGAATTATTTATGTAAGAAACTCTAGTATGAGATGGATCATGAAAGAGTCTTAAATATTTAAAATATAATGTTCAAAAACATAAATGTTTTAACAATTAGAAATTATAGCAAATTAATAAATTGTGCATACAACACAAACTACATATCGAACAATCTTTAGAAGTTATCTGAACTTCATTTACATATAATATACACAATCTAAACTAGAAATAGAATACAACCGTAGTGCGAAAAAATCCCACACATTTATAGATACATTTTCCTATCTTTATATGTTCATTCTGCACTGTAAAGAAGGTGCACCATACTTTGAAGGTGATTGAAAATTTTGCTTAGTGGGGAGAAGTAAGAAATGAATTTAATCATCAAGCCAGTCTAAACAAAACTGTGCTTCCAAAATTTTAACTCTAAGCCTTGCATAAATACAAGCTCTTTATTTGCAACCACCGGTTCCCAAGCTTCTCATCACACACAACATGTTTCAGGGAACTTAATTCACAAATAGTTCTAGGTAACCTCCTCAAACTAGAACACTCTCTCATATCAAACTCACGTAATTTATTCAATTGTCCTAATTCCTTTGGAAGTTCTCTCGAGACTCTCACGTATAGAAATGTCTAGATATTCCAACCACCAAAATTTTTCCAATTGATGGTGGAAGTGATTTCAAGCTCAGTAGTGCTTGATAACCTTAACATTCTTAGAGAGCTCAAATTCCCAATGTCATATGGTAACTCATCGAACAAGGTGGCGATTCTTTAATAGACCGTAACTTAGCACAGAGCATGGAAGAGCTACTAAGGGGCAAGGCTCCAAATTACTACAAAGTGATCCAGTTAAAATATTTCATCTTGATGTTTTTGAATGTGGTTGTATGTTCAAAACTGTCGCATAAGCTTAAAGACAACGTATCTAAATTCTCTAATGCTTTGCAATGGTTTTGAATAGGGTGTGCAACCAACCTCTCTAAGTGGGTGCTCTTGAGTTGAGTGAGTAAAGATAAGACATCTAGACCTTTCAATGTTGCCCTCTTGGCACCATAATTACATACCATGAGAAATTTTAATTTTTTCATGGATTTTAGAATGGGGAAGAAAGTGATCACTTGAAGTAAAGAGCAACAAGAAAAGCCTCTATCTTAGAGAAATTCATCTCATACCATTGGTCTTCGTCCATAGAACCTGAATGAGTAAATTATAAATAAAATAAAATTACAACATTTAATATGGTTATAAATACCATCTATGATATATTGAAGTTAAATTAGGGATATCGAAAAATGTAAAAGAAGAAGTTTGTCTATGGTTTGTACATAGTCCTACTTACGAGGCGGTAAAACAAAAGCACCCAAGATTTCTTTTATAAAAAAATTAAAAGTTTACATATTAATACTAGAGTTTCATGTCATTCAAAATGGATAGAATATCAAAACATATTATTAGATTTTCATGTATAGTTATAATTCAAAAATGGATTTGATGGAATATATGATAACCAATTTTCTTAGAGCAATGATATAAACCACATACTCTGCAAACTATCGTGTCTAAAATTCTATTCCACAATAGATTAAGATATCAACTTAGGTAAATGTTGAAAATAAACATGTATAAAATTTCAAATTTGTAGATTTTTTTCAAAATTGGTGGAATTCAATTTGTTAGATATATTTGATTGAACCCAACTCTGTTAATGGAAAAATTCTAAGCATCAAATGCTTTATCATTAAGCAAGTCCCATTTCTCTCGAAAACTATTTTCCTTCCTTGGAATGAGAAACCTCTTTGTGTGGACTACATTGTTTTGGCTTCCCAAATACAAGGCCAAATCTCACATTACATTATGATGAGAAACGTATAGCTCGAGGCATTTCCATATGAGATTTGTTCTTGACTCCGAAAGTTGCAAATACTATGTCACCAATTGTTAGAAAATGATAACAAGAAATCCAATATATAAAGGGAAAGACAATTACCCTAGATTGGTGGTTAAATTCAATAGATTTCTTCTTGCAAGTTTAGATAAGATGACAAAAGCATCATGCCACTCTATATTTTGAACATAAACTCAAATGTCCAATAGTGCATCAAAATAAATTTTCCCATCCTCTCGAAACAACCCTAAGTCTAGGAAACATTCTCTAGTTACAAAAGATCTAAGAAATCAATACCGGTCTCCAACAATTTAAAAATACCTTCTTTGTGATGATATGATATAGAATATTCTCGCTGACAAATCTCGCTCTTCGCTCTCTTCCAAACCACGTGGATTCCCCATGCAAAGAGCTTCCAATCACCTTTAGTGCAAGCGGAAAACCGTCACATTCTTCTTGCACCTGTAAGTAAAGAAAGGGAACAAGAATTTATCAAGAACATCATTGGAATATGATATATTACATATATGATTTGAGCCGCTCAACCTAAATATCACATATGTTTGCAAGGCTGAGCTCGATTGTTAACCAACCAATGATAATTCCCTCGGAAAAGTGATAAATAGTCCATTGGTTGATTGACTTGTCAACCTTACAAACACATGTGGTAGATAAGATCTTCCAATTTAAACCATAATATTTGCAGATCTAAAATTTAAATATTAACATAAAATAAAATCACAAATGATGGAGAACCTTCAACATCAAATAATATACTGAAACTATACATTACATAAAAAAATTAGAAAAATAGCACTATAATACCCATTGAATAATCATTCAAAACCCTCCATTCAATTTCATAATTATATCTAAAAAATCATACTCTTATGTGAATGACATGTTCCATAGAATGGAAAAATGTGCCTAAACTCTAAAGCTCATGTTCTATCATCATATATTAAGAAATCCAAATTCTCCAAGCAAAATCCTTTTCTAAAATAACATAAGAAAACTCTGTAAAATTCTATAAAGAGTTTTGGATTCATTCAAATATTTTGTTTTCATGTTTTTTCTGCAGATGATTTAATTTTGTTGTAGCATAGATTGAATAGATAATAATAAAACATAACCATATCTATATTTCAATTCACAAAACAACTATTTATTTTGAAAAAAGTGTACCAGCCCCTTTATTAGATTTGCATCTGCATTATTTGGAATGGAAATCTGTCCAAAAGACCAGAAGCAGAAAAGGGACATAGTATCCTCTCTCCCCAACAATTGAAATTGATACAATTGAGTAGAGGAGGTTTTCGGTATAGTGGAGCTGTCTCTAGTTTATCCTAGCCATTCAAATGCTGATTTCTCCAAGTTTTCTCTAGACCACACATCATCCAAAATCACTAGAGTTGGATCGGATTGCCTAAAAATAGGAGCTGCTGTAGTTATACATGTGCATCTTCTACATTTTGAAATTCTGTGCTTTTGTTCCATCAATCTCGTCCCACATCATCTCTAAAATTCCCTTTAAGTCTGGTGACTCTGAAATAGTGATGAAAACCACATTGCTCCCAAAATAACCTGATATCCATGAAGAAACAAGTGTGTTTTAGACATTAAATTATTTAACATAAATGCTTTATATTGAGAAACAAGTGATGTAGCAATTTTATTCTACGAGTATATGCAGTTTGGTATGTGTTAAGTCATTTCCTTCTAAACAGATATTTCAAGTTAAATGCAATAAACAATTGATATATCACCTTTAATTTAATGTCTAAAACAGATCATTGGAGAGAGTCAATGCAAGAGTTGTTTTTCCCCACCTCCCATGCAATGGACACCAACAACTGACACCTCCATGTGGAACAAAAGCTCCTTCAAATCCACTATAGATTTCTCCAATCCCACATAAATGTGAGATTTTCCACGAAAGCTATTATGATTAGAGTATGTGGAATCAACTGAAGCCATTTCAAACTTAAACCGTGTGCTACTACAAAGTTATGTGCATACAACACAGACTAAAAGCGAAAACTCATGTTTATTTCAAATTTATTTGAACTTCATTTATATAAAGTTTAGATAATATAAACTATAAACAAAATATAATTGATGTGTAGAAAAGTCCCACACATTTATAGGTATGATTTCCCATCTTTATACATTCGTTCTGTACCCATAATAAAATTATTAGTAAAGAAGGTGCATTGCACTCAAGGTGGTTGAAACTTTTGCTTAACAGCTCAAGAGGTAAGAATTGAATTTAATCATCAAGCCAATCCAAACCAAATTGTGCTTCCATAATTTCAACTTTGAGCCCCGGTATAGAAAAGCTCTTGGCTTGGAACCACTGGTTCCCAAGCTTCTCATCACACACAACATGTTTTAGGGAACTCACGGGGTTCATTAGCTGAATATCCTTTCATATTGAGGTAATTAAAATTAATAAAATTAAATTCAATATACCGGTAGACATGAGGGGGTGAAAGGGTTTAATTTACATCACACACAATGTTTTAATCGGGAACTTAGTTCAGAGATGGGCCAAAGGAAATAGAGGTTTATTTTTAATATAAAACTAAAATATTTGAACCTAGTTTTTAAAAGTAAATACCTTAAAATTGGAAAAGGAGTGTGGTCATAAATTAAATTTATAATCTCTTTTTAATAAATAAATCTAGATTCTTAACCAAGAAATAATAAGATGGTAGAAATCTAGGATTGAGTATGCTTTTCAACACAAGTGATATTATTTCACCATCTTAATTATTTGAAGAACTATTGATAAATGAATAAAGCAACATATATAAGGTGACTTGTAATATGTATTTTCAAACTATCTTTCTAAAGGAAATGCATATTAAAAAAATTCCGTCTAATATATTTAGAAATAAAAAGGGTAAATAAAATTGTAATTGAAAAATGGGTAAGTAAGGTACATAGAAAAATAGGGGTATTTTCATTCTAATAATATAACGGAGGGGGAATATTAGATACCCTCACACAAATAAATATCTAGAAACTAGAATTAAGGGTATTCCTTTAATACCCTTCAATTGCACGGTGGAAGTGAATCCCAGTGAGCTTGGAAGTTAGTTCACAAACAATGCTTCTAGGTAACCTCCTCAAACTAGAACATTCTTATATCAAACTCATTCAATTTCTTCAATTGTCCTATTTCCTCCGGAAGTTCTCTTAGACCCTCACACAAAGAAATATCTAGATATTCCAACCTCCCAAGTTTTCCAATTGATGGTGGAAGTGCTCTCAAGCTTGGTAGTGCTGATAACCTTAACATTCTTAGAGAGCTCAAATTCCCAATGTCATATGGCAATCACAACAAGGTAGCATAATAGACCATATCCGAGCCGAGGGCATATAATGATACCAAGGGGCAATGCCTCCAAATTACTACAGGTGATCCAGTTAAAATCTTTCAACTTGATGTTGAATGTGGATGTGTGTTCAAACCCCTCGCATAAGCTTAAAGATAACTTCTCTAAATTCTCTAGTGCTTTGCAATGGTTTTGAATAGGGTGTGCACTCAACCTCTCTAAACGAACACTCTTGAGTTGAATGAGTGAAGATAAGGCATCTAGACCTTTCATCGTTGCCCTCTTGGGACCATGATTACATACCATGAGAAATTTTAGTTTTTTCATGGATTTCGAAATGGGGAAGAAAGTAATCACTTGAAGTAAAGAGCAACAAAGCCTCTGTCTCGGAGAAATTCATATCATACCATTGTTTTTCCTCCATAGGACCTGCATGAATAAGTTGGAAATAAAATTGAATTAGAAAATTTGGCATTGGTTATAAATACTAGCTATCATATATCTTGAAGTTGAATAAGGAGATGGAAAAATGTAAAAGAAGTTCGTCTATGGTTTTTGCATAGTCCTATTGATGAGGAAGTAAGACAAAAGCACCAAAGAAATTCAAAAATAAAAGATTGAATAGTTTACATATTACTAGATTTTCATGTCTTTCAAAAATGGATTTGATGGATATGAGAACCAATTTGCTCAAAGCAATGATATAAACCACATACCGTGTCTAAAAATCTATTCCACTATAGAATAAGATATCAAAGGTAAATATTGAAAATAAACATGTATAATATTTCAGATTGAAGAAAATCTTTTGCCAAATTGGTGGAATTCTATTTGTTAGATATATTTGGTTAAACCCACCTGTGTGAATGGCGAGAATTTGAGCATCAAATGCTATATTATTAAACAACTCCCATTTCTGTGACAAACTATTCTCGTTCCTGGGAATGAGCAACCTCTTCGTGTGGAGAACATTGTCTTGGACTCCCAAATACAAGGCCAAATCTCGCATTACATCATGCAGAGAAACATATAGCTCCGAGACATTTCCATATGAGATTGCTGCTTGACTCCTGAAAAGTGCAACCACCATGTCAGCAGGAAATCCAATATAACAATAAATCCAATATATAAAAGGATAAAGGCAGGCGGCAGCTATTACCCCAGATTGGTGGTTAAATTCAATAGATTTCTGCTTGCAAGTTTGGATAAGATGACAAAAGCATTATGCCACTCTATCTTCCGAACATAAACCCAGATGTCCAACAGTGCATTAGCACAGATTTTCCTATCCTCTGAAATAACCCCAAGTCTAAGAAACATTCCCTGGTTACATCATCTAAGAAATCAATACTGGTCTCCAACAATCGTAGAAGTCCTTCTTTGTGATAATCTGATATGGATTCTCCTTGACAAATCTTGCTCTTTGCTCTCTTCCAAACCACGTGGGATTCCCCATGCAAAGAGCTTCCAATCACCTTCAGAGCAAGCGGCAGGCCGTCACATTCTTCTTGCACCTGTATGTAAGTCAAGAAAGGAACGAAAATTTATAAGTGACATCATTGGAATATAATAAATTCCATATATGTTTTAAGCTATGTAATGTTTGCAGATCTAAAATTTAAGCATTGAGATTAAAAAATTCGCAAATGATATTGAGTTATAATACCCGTTGAATAATCATTCAAAACACTTCATTCAATTTCATAATTATGTAAAATTCATATTCTTAGGTCAATAACATATTCCATAGAATAGAAAAATGTGCCTAAACTCTAAAGCTCATCATGTTCTATCATATGTGAAGAAATCTAAATTCTCCAAGCAAAATCCTTTTCTTAAATAACATATGGAAATCGTGTAAAATTCTATAAAGAGTTTTGGATTCATTCACATATTTTGTTCTCATGCTTTTTCGGCATACGATTTAATTTTGTTGTAGCATAGATTCGAGAGATAATAATAAAACATAACTATCTATCTTTCAACTCGCAAGACAACAATTTATTTTGAAAAAACTGTACCTCCTTTATTAGATTTGCATCTGCATTATTTGGAATAGAAATCTGTCCAAAAGCCCAGAAGCAGAAAAGGGACAAAGCATCCTCTCTGCCCAGCAATGGCAATTGATACAACCGATTAGAGGGGGTTTTCGCTATAGTGGAGCTGTCTCTGGTTGTTATAAGGGTCTTGTATCCTGGTCCTTCAAATATTAACTTATCCAAGTTTTCTCTAGACCACACATCATCCAAAATCACTAGAGTTGGATTGGATTGCCTCAAAATTAGGAGCTGCTGCAATTGTATATGTGCATCTTCTACATTCTGAAATTCTGGGCTCTTCCTTCCATCGATCTTCTCCCACATCATATCTAAAATTCCTTCTAAGTTTGGTGACTCTGAAACAGTAATGAAATGCACATTGTTCCCAAAAAAACCTGAAGAAACAAGTGTGTTTTAGACATTAAATTCTTTAACATGCAGAAAAATAAATGCTTTATATGAAGAAACAAGTGATGTGGCAATTTTATTCTACAATTATATGCAGTTTGGTATGTGGTAAGTCATCATCTCCTTGGAAACAGATATTTCAAGTTAAATGCCTGAAACAATTGAGATATCACCTTTAATTTGTGGATCATTGGAGAGAGCCAATGCGAGAGTTGTTTTTCCCCCACCTCCCATGCAATGAACACCAATAACTGACACCTCCCTCTGGAACACAAGCTCCTTCAAATCCGCTATAGATTTCTCTAAGCCCACATAAATCTGAGATTTTCCAGGAAAGCTATTATGATTAGAGTATGTGGAATCCTCTACCATCTCTCTTATGTCAAACAAATTAACTGAAGCCATTTGCAAGTTGTAACCGCGTGCTGCTGCTGCTATTCCTCACTTTTCAAAGTTTATTTTGTATATTCTTCTCCTTGCAAGATTGTTAGACATGGTTATTTATATATAATATGGGCGGCAAACAGTAATGAAACATCGGACTCGGTTCCAATGGAGGATACAACCAGGAAGGCTGCCATGATTCTCAGCGTATACGCGAAATGCAGAAAACACGTTTTGGTCGTTCAAACTTGGTGGGTTTGCGTATAGATTTGTTTAATTTTCTATATTGCCGTGAAATAATTACGCCCAAACGCTGACAAACGATAGTCAAATGAACGGGATGGGTTTGTTGGTCGTTGTATCAGGTGAGCCTTGACGTTCACCAACACGGCAGTCACCGTGTGTCAAGGACAGCAATCCTCCCTGGAAACGATAAAATTCAGGAGCTTTGGATCAAGGGATCGATGTATTCATATTGTTACGGTAATTGATTGAATGTAATCTCATCCATATTTTCCTTAGAGAAGCAGTCGAAATTGATGGCTTCCTTTAAGCAGAGCAAACCCAGTACGCTTAACAGATCATTCCCTGCCCAAAACTCAGCCAAATTGACATTTGACTGCTAGCTGAAGTCTACACGCCATCGAACAATAAATTCAGTATAGCCACCTGATATGGGTTTTCTTTAACCAGAATGGAGATGCGAGATGTAACCCCACGTATTACCATCTATCCCTATGTTAAAGTCAAGAAAATTTACGTTCGACTATTGCCCACATTTCGTCGACCAACAAATTTCAGTCGACATCCACTTGGCTTCGCCGAGATTTCAGTCGAGTATTTGTGCTCTATTTAAGCATTTCAATGTCAAAAAGTTAAAAAAGTCTGAGTATTTGTGCTCTATTTAGCATTTCAATGTCAAAAAGTTAAAACAAAGGGGAAATAGAAAATGTGACATTTTTAAATTCCATAGATAGGACATAGACATGAATAATAATAATAATAATAATGAATAATGAATAATAAGTTTTTACATTACTCACATGTGGGAGGCAACTAACTTTGCTACAAACGAGGCATACATGCCCTACCCCCTGCAAGATTTGAACTTGTGACCTCTATTTCAAGAGCACATGTTCTTTATCATTAGGCCAACTCAGTGTACAATAGATGTGAATTAAATAGCCGTATGTCCCACACCCATTCCATGGATCACATTGTTTTCACCCAAATAATATATGCTATTTGTGCTCTACATATATAAGCATTTCAATGTCAAAAAGAGGGAAAATGGGGAAATCAAAAGGTTTAGGGTTGAATGAAATGTTGGAATTCAAAAGGTGTGAATTAAATACCTACATGTCCCACATCCATTCCATGGATCATATTGTTCTTACCCAAATAATATTTTCAATTTGTGCTCTATTAAAACATTTCAAGACCAGAAAAAGGGAAAAATGGAAAAAAAAGGTGACATTTTTTAATTTGATAAATAAGACATAGACATGAATGCAATGTTGGTAATCAAAAGGCGTGAGTTAAATCCCCGCATGTCCCACACCCATTCCATGGATCATATTGTTCTCACCCAAATAATATCTGCTATTTGCGCTCTATGTAAGCATTTGAATGTTAGAAAGAGGAAAAAAAAATGGGGAAATAAAATTTAAGGTTCGGGGTTTGAAATGCAATCCAAATGCTCGTCTTGAGCATATTTTAACCTCCATATCAAGTTGTAAGCTCAAGTAATTGTACGAAAATCGTTGATGTGTGAAAACCATTGATAAGTGAGGCATTCAAACAGATGGATATAATTCCAAAAGGTAGATTTTACTCGTCAATCAAGTTTTTTATTTTTTGTTTCATAGGACTAAGGCTTATGATTGGAAATCATTTAATTTGATAGGTAAGACATATACATGAATGGAATGTTGGAAATTAAAAGGTGGGAATCAAATACTCACATGTCTCGAAAAAATAATATTTGTCACATGTGCTTCACCTATTTGTCTCAATCTCGTGCTCAATATTTAGGTCAAGATCTGATGCGATATTAAAGGGGCCAAAATAAAAATGGTGAGAATTCAACCGGGCCACGTCCAAAAACCAACCAAACTATTTTCTTCTTGTAGTCCTTCGTAAGTACGCTTATCAATTTTTAGCTTAAGTACTATCAAAATGGAAAGTGATGCAAGACACAATCATTGATAATCGAGCCCCTCGGGAATAGACACATGGACAAAAGAAAGATTTTATCTGTCAATTTTATGGTGTCAATTTTTTTGGTTATATCACATTTACTTTTCTAGATACTTGGCAAAGAGAAACACCTAAAGGCAAGAAAAACCACTCTTGAAAAGATGGAAAATAACATCAAGCACGAACATCTCTGTTGCTTCCAATCAAAGATAAAGTATACAATGGAAATGAATGGTGGACAAGCATTAAGGCTGAGTGGTCATTCTTTTAAACCTCGTAAGGCATGATATAGGTGATATATTCATTGTGTATCATCTCGCCTCCACATGGAAATATTTACCGATGTATTTTATTGGATATCTCGATGACGAAGATGTTTTGGAGTTGACGAAAGGATTATTCTCTACAAATTCAAAAATCTTGCACCATCAAATTTTTGATGTCTAAATTTGAATTCCTTTTTAAATGTGCAGGGTTCTTTCTTCATTCAATTTATTTAACTTATGTGAAGTCATACATACATACATACATACATATATAGTGTTCTTGCATAACCCAAAAATTTAAAAAATATGTATGTTTTGATGATCTCAACATTTAAAATTATCAAAGTTATTGAACCCATAACGTCGAAATTCATTCTTTTCTTGTACTTTTTTTTTTTCTATTTTCATTACATTTATAAATTTTATTTGTTGTATTACTTGAATATATATATATATATATATATATATATATATATATATATATATATATATATATATATATATATATATATATATATATATATAATGTAATTGCAATCATCCAAAACATTACAAAACCATTAAAAATGAGGGCTTTCTAGGTTGTCCACAATTAAAACTAATTTTAATACTCAACATAAACAATCAACATGAATTTATTACTCAACATACATTGTATTAAATAAGACAATTGTTTATATTAACTATTAATAGGTAATTTTTAAATAACACTTATATACTTTTATGACAATATTGGATATTTTTGGTTGAGTGGCTATTAAAATAAAATTATGATAATGTAACAATGGTATTTCAAATCAAGATGAACATCTCCCTTAACTTCGATTATGGGATCCCTTTCGAATATGCTTGCAATGTGGTTGCCTTGTATTGCACACACGATGCTTCCTCAGAGATATAATCTAAAGAGCTAACTCAAGCCTTGTCTAATGAATTTGTCGCCGCTCAATGTAGAATGTCTAAATTTTGTTGTCGCTTCTTTCTTCATCAAGTCAACAAAATTGTATGATACCAAGATGAGCCTTAGACCTGTTGTGTTCTCGCATAACCCAAGGTGCCAAAAAAATTCATCCGATTGAAATTATAGGCCAAACAATAAAGACAATGTAGTGTCGAGATTGAATACATATTTTTTTATTTTCAACATTTACTTTGTTTGTCTTCTATAATTCAATTATTGACACATACATTAATTTATTATCATTTTTTTTGATGTGATATGTTTGTGACGTAATCTCCTATTATATGTTTACATGTTAATGTATTCTATTGAGGGTTATGTGTGCATGTGTTCTTAGATAGATAATGATGTCATATAAGTTTCCTTTAACTAAATCAAGGAGACTAAATATAAGTTCATGTTTAGCCAATCATGCCCTTCCCAAAACTCAACCAAATTTACATTCGACTATTACCTGAAGTCTACATGCCATCAACAAAAAAATTCAGCATATCCACCTACCCAGCCATGATTAACATGATATGGGTTTCAGAATGGAGATGTCAGTTGTTACACTAAGTGTTACCATATGTCCTCTCCTATCCCTACGAGAAACTCAATAAAATTGACACTTGACTGCTGCCCACATTTCGTTGACCAAAAAATTTAGTTGAAAACCACCTTCCTTGGCCGAGATTTGACCCCACATCTCTTCTTTGTATATTCTCAAATCTCACGTCATCAATTTTTTCAATGTCTAATGTCGAATGCCATGAGATGCTTAGGGTTATTTCTTCATATGATTCATTGAATTTACTTGAAGTAAAAATGCATACAATACAATATTGTATTCTTGCATAACCCATCAATTCAAAATACAATATGTATGTTGTAATGATCCCAATTTTAAAATTATTGAAGTTATTGTGACCCATTACGTCGAAATTCATTCTTTTCATGTTCTTTTATATTTAATATTTTCATTACATTCACAGATTGTATTTTCTGCATTTCTTCAAACTTATTTAGAATGTAATTGTAGTCATCGCTATAAATTACAAAGCCATTGAAAAGTAGGGTTTTTGTAGGTTGTCTAAAATTAAGACTAACTTAATATTTAACAAATTTAATCAAGATGAATTTATTGCTCAATAAACATTGCATTAAATAGGACAATCGTTTATGTTAATTATTAATGTGTAATTTTGTAACACTTATATAATTTTTGATCAATATTGAATATTTTTGGTTGAGTGGGTATTAAAATAAATTATGGTGATAAAACAATGATATGTTAGCTAGGTTGACTATCTCCCTTGAATTCGTTTATGGGATCCCTTTTGAATATTCTTGCAATGTGGGTGCCTTGTCTCGCACTCCGCGAGGCTTCCTCGAGATGTAATCTACGGCCACTTCTCAAGCCTTGCACCAATGAGTTTATTACTACCCAATGTAGAATGCCCGCAAAAGTTGTCACTTCTTTCTTTGTCAAATTCAACAAAATGGTATGAGCCCAAAGATTAGCCTTAGGCGTTTTCACATATTCCAAGAGGATGAAAAAACATTCATCTTATCAAAATTCTACGTTGAACAATTAAGATGGTGTGCTTTTAGTATTGAATATGTCATTTTTTTCAACATATACTTTATTTTTTTTTTATAATTGGTTTGTTGACACATACATTAATTTATTATAAATATTTTCTTTGATGTGATTTATTAGTGGTTTAGTCTCTTATTTATATGTTTACAAGTTAGTGGATTCTCTTGAAGGTTATATGTGTACATGGTCTTTGATAGATGGTTGAGGGTTCTTAGGGGCTTTCAACTAGATTGACTATCTCCCATGATTTCATCTGTTGGATCCATTTTGACTCTACTCATATTGTAAAAACTCATTCCTCTTTAAAGGTTTCATTAGAAACATATTGTAGGCCACAAATTCTCAAATTTTGTATCATTAAATTTGTAGTTTTCTAATGTTAAAAGCCTTGAAATGTTTACACTTCTTTTATATATTCATCAAATTTATGTGACGCTTAAGATTTGTCCAACACACCAGTTATTGTGTTTTCACCTAACCCAAAAAGACAAAAACATTCTTGATATCAAAATTCTAGGCTATCAATATTAGTATGAAAAATCATGCCATACAATTTGAGGTCCCACTTTGAAATGCCATCTCTCAGTACAACTTCATGTCCCATATTGAAAACAACTCCATTTGGTTTCGAGTCTCATATTTAAAATACAACATGTTTCATGAATAGAAAAACCCTCATGAAAAACACATACAGTCCATAATATTCAAATATTCATATTCTAATTAGTTTCTTCATGACATATTTTATTAAATCTTCTTAGGTTTTAATGATGGAAGTCATCGATTGTAACATCTAGGTTGTTGAAATCAACTACCCTTCCTGTCATTAAATATGTATATTATTAGAAAATAAAATTCATTGAAATGATGATTCTGAATGTAATTTTGATAAATATAAAATATAGTTTCCTAAATATAGTTGTGAAAAAGTCAACTCTAACAAAACGGTTGTGGAAACCTTTCAAGATGTAGAAAAATTTCTCGTGTCCATTCCTTGTTTGTTATTAGTTGAATGCAAGTTAAATATACCATCTATAATGTTGTTGAAAAACCACACGACCTTCCGTGTTTTTTTCTTATAAAAGTTAGTATCTAGCCCGAGAGGATTCCTTGGAGATTTAATCTAAGTAGAAACTTCTCAAACCTTAAAAACAAATTTGTAGTTTCCCAATGTTGAATTCCTTGAAAATTTGTCGCTTCTTCCTTCGTCGATTCAAAAAATTGTGTGAGGCCAAAGATGAGTCTAAGGGCTTGTTGTGTTCTTGTATATCCCAAGATTCCAAAATGCATTCTTCTTATTGAAATTATAGGCCAAATAATTAAGATGGTGTAGAGTGAGTATTGATTACACCAATTTTTTTATGCTTATGATTTGAATGATTAGTTTTCATTAGTTTGTTGACACATACAATAATTTATCATCAACACACACACACACACACACACACAATTAAATCAATTTGATGTGTTTGTAACTTAATCTCATGTTTATATGTTTACACATCAAAGTATTCTCTTGAGGGTTATATGCCTATTTGGTCAAGTCAATAGATGGTAGAGGTATTTGAGCTATTGAGGGATTTCAACTAGGCTAACCATATCCTTTGAGTACTTTGTCTTTTGGATGCCTTTTGAATCCATTCATATTGTGTATAACCTACTTCATGTGTGAGAGGATTCATTAGAAATGTAATATAGGTACATATTCATGAATCTTACATATTTAAACTAGTTGTTATCGAATGTCACATCTTAAAATCTATATTCGTTGACTATGATGTCCATGTTGTTGAAATCAAATACCCCATCCAATTAGTAAATATACATAGTATTAGAGAATAACATTTAATGGATTGCCAAGTAGTGCATTTAATTTTGATAAATATAGAAAATATAAACCCTAATTATAGAGATGTAATATTCCATGTACCTTTGAATGAGAAAATAAATTAATGATATTGGTGAATGTTCATGTGTTCAAACCTTGCCGATAACATTGTTGGAAATAACGATGTCCATGAAAGTGTGACGATTGTGAAAACATTATAAAATATAGAAAACATGTATATAATATTAGAAAATAATATTTAATGAACCAATAGTTAATACATATAAATTTGGTCAATTCCTTACAATATTTATGATAATACCCATACACTTGGTCATCTCTCATCCTTTTTCACCACTCCCTCATACTATAGAGCCCCATAACATGAATTTTTTAAAATAACATGTGTACGATTATACACATGAGAATACTTTACATTTAATGAGTGTTAAGAACCATGAATGTTTAGAAGGTGGTGTCATTTACAAATCAACAAGGAAAACTCTTGCGGATGATATCTATTGTTTCTTAGAAAAGTGTGCGTAATGGCTTAAGATAATGCTCTATAAAGATGACACAACACCACCTCACCTCCATGATTTACAACTATCAAATTTAAAAACTACATTAAATTGACATAGGATTCGAGTCCCCTTGACACATGTCTCTATCTCACATATAATGTGACACCCTCCCTTTAAAATTTCTATGTGCTCTAAATATATGCAAAACACAAGGGTTGACATCAGCAATGACCAAACATTGACATTATCGGTATTTATCATTATGAGTTTATTTTCTAAGATATCTCAAATTATATTGCCTCAATGATCTATGCATGACACACCCACTTTATTATTCAAATGATTAACAAAAATACGTGATTCATATGTTTCTTCTTGGAAGAAATAATATGTTTACTTACATCCACCCCCACATTCTCCCTAACCTTGAACTTATACTCCCTCAATTCCCTTCTTCACCGAGCCTCTTCTTCTTTCAAATGTTTCCCCAATTTTAAGATCTTCACACATCCCTATCAACGTATCCATTGTGCCTTGCTCGTGTGTGATTACTAGTTTATATTTAAATATATAAAAGATAAATATTTCTGTTATGATATACCTCAAATTTACTAAGGTGTAAGAAACATTCTTATAAATATTTATATTAATTGTCAAAATTTTATAGTGATAGGGGATAACTAAATGGGAACAAGGATTGTTGTCTTTTATATGTACTATGCATTCGTTATCAGTGACTAGTATCGTTCAAACACAAATAATTTATAACCATTCATGTGTTGTCTTTGATTCCATTATCCTTATTATATTGTATTGGGTGATACCTCCGACAAGGATCTCTAAGAAAAATATGTATGGCTGATGGGAAGTTTAAAGTTGAAGAAGAAAAAACTGATTAGTGAGACTAGAAGCCTTGGCCCAAAGGTTGTTTGAATCCTTCCTGCCCATAAAAAATCTCATCATCGTTACCCTAGGTTGTGCTAATTAGCACATTTCAAAATGGAGCAAATATCCACGTGCCACTCATTGGTGGGAAAATTTGTAAGTGTTATGGGCAATCAAAACCAACAGTTTAGGGGACCACAATCCCTCCTCTTTGATGGGGAGGTTCCCTTATTCAAACCAAAATTGATCCTACAATATTTACAAATGTACAACTATTGCAAATCTTGTGTGAGGACACCAACTTCATTGTGTAAGGATGATGGGACTGAATACAAAGGAGAAGTATTTTAGAACAACAAGAAGCTTGAGAGGGTATTGAGAGGAAGGAGGAGAAAACAACAACTTCAAATAAGGAGGAAACAAAGCTTATTCTACCATTGCATGTTCATGAGATTTAAGAATGCATACATTCACATAACATGGAGATTATTCCCTAATCCATAGGGATTCAAAATGACTCTACTTTATCAAATGAGCCAACATGAAGAAGAAGAAAATTTTACACGGAGGTTCTGTCATTTAGTGACAGGGACCGCCACCTGTCTGCGGCAGGCGGTCCCGGGATCTCCTGGCTGCATTGGGTGGCGGTCCCGCTCTGCGACATAAAATAAAATATGACGCGATGACAGTCCCAAAATTCCAAAGGGTGTCCATGTCTCTTCTTCTGCATGACCTTTCCCATTCTCCAAAGTGCATAGGAGAACATGAGAAAGGATATAAATGCATTTTATAGAAGAGAACAAAGGCATCGAAGCATGAAGCAAGGGAGTAAGAAGGTATTAGTGTTGGAATTGTGATTTGTAGAAGTAATGAGTGATTGAGACAGAGCAAGCAAGTAACTAGGAGTAAGTGTGAGATATTATCTACTTCTTTTCATACTTGTAATTTATGTACTTATTATTGAATTGGCCAATAAAAGTGGGAAGAAAGAGCAATTACCCTTCTTGAATGGTTTTCCTCCTCTGGAGGTTTTCTAGGATAAAAATTGTTTGTGTATGAGTCTATATTCTTTCCCTTTCTACAAATTGTTGATTCTAAGCACAAGAATAATTCATTCACTAGCTATCTCTGTTATTTTCTAGTAGAAAGTAGAACAACATCAATTAATTGTGATTCTCGTGGATAATTCTAAAGTCGAAGAGTTTATAGATCATTTTGGTATTAGAGCTAACAAGTATCTAGGAATTTGGTATTCGTTCTTGGATTTGTATGACAATGACAAGATCTAAAGGCGAAGAGGCTTTACCTTGCGATCCAAAAATTTCTACAAAGAAGTGGAAACAAAGAATTCGGGGACAAATGGAGGAAGAGAACTTGGTCTGTAGAATCGAGATGTTGGAGACCATGATGGATAGGATGTTCAAAAGGCAAGAAGAGCTTGCTGATTTGCAGAAGACAACTTCTATCAAGCAAGACTCCATGGACTTAGTGGTTCGGGGCTTAGCTGAAAAGTTTGGCATAGGAAGGAGCCACCATGAGGAAAGTTATGGGGAAGAGCATGAAGAAGAGACTTCAACCACAAGAGAAAAGGTAAAATCTGATCATACTCCTTTTAAAGTTGAGATGAAAGTTGATATTAAAATATTTGAAGGACAAGTAGATGCAGAGTTGCTTTGTATAAATGGTTAAAACGGTAAAAGCACAATAAAATGTCTCACTTTTTTGTATGTTTTGTACCTTTATAAACATGAATTTTCAGTTTCATTGATTTTCTAAAGGTAATATCCACAAAACCGTACACATTCATGAAATTCCACAAACTAACGAAATGTTGTGTTTAGAGTTTAGAATACATGTATATTTTTTAAAAAAATTGGTAAAAAATATGGTCTTTTTCTTGATTTTTTCATACGTTGTTTCTTATGTTATAAAAGAGTAATGACTGTCATCGGGTGGTTTATTTATATGAAACTTTATTTTTTGACCATGAAATTTTAGATGTATTTTTAAGATTTGAAATTTGAGATTCTGTCAAATTTTCATATTTTTTTGAATTATATATTTTTTAAATCAATTATTTAGTAAAAATATTTTCAAATAAATAGTGTACATATATTTATGCCAATAAAATTTAAGATTTATATCAAAATTGAGGTTTTTTTCACAGGTACGAAGAAGACTTCAATAAATAGTAATTTTATTTTTTTCAATTTTTTGATATATTCTACTATTTTTCAAATTTGGTTGATTGTGTACTATTGATTGTCCTAAAATATTGTATGTTAGTAAAAATTAAAAATAAATAACAAAACAAATTTTAAAAAAATGAAAATTACATTTTTAGAAAGCTAATAAAAATCTGAATTTTGTGTCAAAATTTTGTAATTTAACTAGTTCATTTACCCTAATTACGTGGCACCTGAGTGGTAGATTTTGGCTCACAATTATCCCCCAAAAGGATTTGGAGCCAAAATGTGCCACCCAGTCTGCGCACGCGCCACTCGAGAGGTTCACGCGAACGGGTGTGCAGTGAAAATTATTGAAGTGGATGAATCAGGGAAATGCAAAGAATGAGAAACGGAAATATACTTGAGGAAGAGAATGCAGAGAAGAATGCTAGAAGATTTGTTCATAAGAAGACACAAAGAGAGAGAGAGAGAGAGAGAAGACACAACAAGTGAAAGACAAGGCTGCAAAAATTGGTACATATGTATAGAAACCCTTGATAGATCATAATTTTTTTAGTTCTAAGGTTTAAATATGATAATATGTTTTTAGATTGGGTAAAGGCAAGGATTTTGATAGGATACCATAACCTAAAACAATAGAAATAATACACATGTGAAAATAAAATCATTTTACATAAGAATGATGTCAAAAACAACTAAAAACATAAGTAACGGTTATATCATAGAGAACGTGCAATCATCATATGTTTCCTTTAAAGTTATAATGGCATCATCTAATTTATCAAAGTAGGAGAAATTGACAACCATGTTTAATACTAATGATGATATTGATATCTAGTGTAACACCGATGAGTTCGGACCTATCCAACCACCTTCTTGATTCAAGTGTCATCAAAAGAATACTCAAATGCCTTCAAATATGTAGATCTCAAAGATGTTGGATTAGAATCTATTTGGGAATTCATATTGTTAAATTCCTTCCAACAATGATCAACAAAACAATAATAAACCTTGTACACGTATTTGGTTTTTCTTCTTTGATTTTAACCCTAAGTTCCAATATATGGTATATTATATAGTGATTCTACTTAAAATCAATTTTCCTTATTTATCTAAGTTTCTTGAACTTTCCCAAGTAGAAATATTTGAAATTGGATTGAATTGCATTAATGTCGTGGGTGGGTCACTTGGTAATAAATGTTCAAAACATTTGTTATCATGGGATTCCAAATATTACCCCTTATTTTACGTTTGATTGTAGACACCTATAATTACGCCCAAGCAATTTAAATACTTAAATTGCACTAATTATCTCATTTTTGCAAATAGATGACATATTGTCAAAAGCACTCATATTCCCTCTAATTGTCATCAATTAATTATAATATGTTAATTGATTAAGTTGCATATCCAACAAATACCCTAATTAACGACCTTCCATTAATAAATCACCCCTTCTACCTAGACTAATTAATTATTATTAATTAATTAACTTTCCCTTCCATTTAACCAATAAATAAATATTTAATTGATTTAATCCCCTTCTAATAGCCTAAATCGTACTAATATTCCTCTAATTATCTTTATAAGCTTACATCTACCTATTAGTTAATCACCTTTGATTAATTAAAACACCCCCCAACTCCCATGACTTGCTAAGCATAAATTAAACCCTTCTAAAGTAAGGTTACCTTCAATAAAGCAACCTTATCCATTCCTAATCATGTTTTACCTTTATCCCACATGCCAAGAGATGAAGTGTTTCCTTTGTCCATTGGGATATATAAGGAGCCCTCCTTCTACCTTTATACATACACCTAAAACTTCTTAAGAGAGCAAATGCAAAGCATATAACAAAGAGACTAAGAGCTTGCCTTTTGTTTTCTTGAGAGGTCACCATTGTTAAGAGCTAAAGCTTCATATTCTTGCATTCTTTAAGGATAAAAAATAATAATTTTTGATTGCCATTGGAGCTAAATAGGTCCATTCATTCTTGTTGGTAATCTAGGAGAGTAGAGATGTTAAAATAGCATGCATAGTTTTGATCTCATGTTTTCAAAGTTATAATGTTAGTTTAGATCTTGCTTAGTTCTCTATCTTGATGGTGTTTATGTTTTGTTTTAGCTAAATTGTAGAACTATTTTAGGTGGTATTTCTTGCTTCATTTGATTTAGTACTAAGAAAGTATACTTGCACACACATTTGGTAGACTGCAGGTGGGACCTACTCCATTGTCCTTTGCACTTAATTTCAAGTTTTTGTTAAGTTTCATTTTTGGTTACTAACCCTCTTTTACACATGTTGATCTAACTTGTTTTTCTTAACTTGTTTTGTTGAGTTTGCATGTGTTGAGTCTTCCTCAGTAGGTATAAAGGAGGTGAAGTGCTGTCAAAATTGGAATTGATGAGAAAATTTCAAGATTTCTCCATGTTTCATTTTTAGAGCTTACTTTTTTAACATTCTACATGCTAATTTTGTCAATTTCTTGAAAATTATAAATTCTTGAGCATGTAGATTAGTGTTTAATAGTGTCGAGTCTTCTATTTACATATTAATGTGGTGGGTTACCGTTAAAATTTAATCTTGGTGAGAAAATTTCAGGATTTCATCATGTTTTCATTTTTAGAGCTTACTTTTTCATCATTCTACATGCTAGTTTTGTCAATTTCTTGAAAAATTTAAATTTTTGAGCATGTATGTTAATGTTTGATAGTGTTGAGTCTTTTATTCATATATTAATGTGATGGGTTGTTGTCAAAATTGAATCTTGGTTGGAAAAATTTACCCATTTTGTAGTTTAAGGGACGTTTTTGACATTTTTTGAGTGCATGTCAAGTGTATACCCATGAGCATAAGAGCATATGCGTAACCCATCTTCCGAAGGCCATAAATTTTGCTCCTGAACTCGAAATGACTCCATTTATTTTGCGTTGGAAAGGTATTGAAGTTAACTATGCAATGAAAACATAAATTTGGGATTTATACTTACAAAAATTATAGGTTTTTCTATTAGTTTAAAACTGGTCATTTTCTAACATGTCTAATGTTTTGATGAATGTTGTATTTTCATGCTTACTTGATTTAGACTAAAGCGTGTGTATGCTCTTCTCTTGCAACTTTTGGTGATCTTGAGAATAAAAAAAAACTTTGATCTCTATCTTTTTAACATTGCTCGATTAAACTTGGAAATTTGATTATTCATTTTGCTTAATGGAATGAACTTTTACAAAGCATTTTTCAATGGTCCTTTGATTTGAAGTTTTCTATATCTATATAGTTGGCATAAAGTTTGTGTATTCTCTTATCTTGCACCTTAGGGTGATCTTGAGAATCAAAAACAACTTTAGTCTTCATTTTCTAATATTTGGTAAATTGGAAACTTCATCCTTCACTTTTAGTTTAGGGGAATAAGCATTTATCAAGAATTTTATATGGTTCATTGATTGAAAATATTTTCTTTACTTTTTAGTTAGATTATTTGTTGTGTATACTCTTCTCTTGCATCCTTAGATGATCTTGAGAATCAAAAGCAACTCTTAATCCTCTTTTAAATAATGTGATTTTCTTGGAGAACTACTAACGCTTGAGTGCATGACCTAAAAACGCTTGTCAAAGAAAGGAGAAATCAAAATGAAATCAAAAACTACTAATACAGTTGTTATACATGTTTCTAAAAGGTGTTCAAGAAAACCACACCTAATTAAACAAGATAAAAAGAACAACATATTCAAAACATTATATTGCAAGTTTTGGAAAAGGGTACGTCCCTCTCCGCTCAACTGGAACATAACCATTTTGGCATAATGCCTTAAGCTACAATAATGGGGTGGTTCCAGAACCCCCAAAGTAGTCCAAACAAAGGGGAACCTTGTGGACGAAACGGAAGTGCTTCGCACTAACTACTTGACTAGTGATTCCTTTGTGAGATAGCATTACATGTTGTCCGTTGTGGTGACCCCAAAGTGATAGTACACATAGACACACTAGTTGCCTATTATTCTTGAAGTCGTAAAGTAAAGCTAAGATACTCCCAAACTAGTCGGTGTGACTTTTTGGGTAAATTGCGTTCACTCGTGGCAAATTTGTAACACCTAGGGTAAGACAACCACCTAAGAGAATATACTTTGGCTAGGAGCCCACTTTGACCAATCTAAAACAATGTTGAGTTGTGAATCATATTTTCATTGAGAAACGTGTGGCGCATTACTTTCACCTAGTTTTTACTTGCCTTAGGGCGAGGTGAAACTCGCCGAAGTGAAGCTAGCATTTTTCGTCATTCTTTTGATTTGTTTCCTTCACATTATTTTGACACTTTGTTGATCAGAAGGAGAGTGACTACCTTTGTGTTACCAATCAATTGTCTCTACCACTTTTTTTTCCATTTACACCCATCCATGTTTGCGGCTGGGTAAGTTAAACGTCTAAAGTGTGTGGAGGTGTATTTATATCATTGGTAGCCTTTGTGATCTTGATACCCACATCAAGATCATCATCATAGTTCAGATTAATTCATCATTTGATCTCCCTTTGATGTGTTACCTTGTGTGCATTGTCTCGACACAATTAAGATACTTATGTCATGTTTTTCATAAATGTGATCTAAGTATCTCGCATTGTGGCGTTATTACACTGTGCACATTTTAACACATCCTCAGTATACCTTGACTTGGTTTGGCTTCAAACATTGTCCAAAATCTTGAAGAGTGTCACTTACTTTGTTTGCGTCGTTTCGATACCACTTTGACACTAATATCTCGCTTCTTCGTAAATCTTGATTAACGTGTCCAATTGGTGTGGTTACGTGGCTTACGTTTGTAATCCTCACCCTTTAACATTTAGGCCTGGTTGGTTGTTAAACTTGTCATGGTATCCTTTGATTGGGAGTCACATCTACCCTTTGTTAATATTTACGCCTTGTTCATTTTGAGCTTGACGTAAATATTGCCATTGTGTTGATCATTTTTACATCAGACTATCACTTTGCACATGCATTTTACATAGGGAGTAGTTCCTTGTTGATTGGCTTTGTGTTTCACACTTTCGTGATTGTTCTTTATGATTATTCATTCAGAAAACTTGTTTTCTAGGACAATCCCTTTTGATCTCATCGAGATTACATCATCACGATGTTTATTTTCCTTAGCCCCCTTCGGAAAAATCACACATGCATCTCCGTACATAATGAATGTCTAGTTGGCTACCATTGTGCTGCCCAAATCGGCATGGAGCCTTCTTCACTTTGAAGAAGTTTGATCGCACTATCTAGGTCTAGACATTTGTGCTTAAATGACACAAGATATGACTGATTATCGCGTGGTTCCTCACACTTACGACAATAAGGAATCCAACTTTCGGCGTTCACATCAAAGGACACCCATCATGACCAAACCTTGATTGGTTCTTCGTGCTAGAGAACCCATCCAGGTAACTCATTCCCCACCTTCATCTCATAGTCGGTGGTATGATTTGGACACGTCTGATCCAAATTATTATTCGAGTTCCCCCCACTCTTCTTCTAATTCTAATCCAAACATTTCCTCTTCTTCTGAGGATTCCAATCCAAATATTTCCTCTGACTCTTCTGAGGATTCAGATCCAAACTACTATTCGGATTCATCTAATTTGACTCCTAAGTCATCTAATGTGAATCTTATGTCGCGGTCCTCCCTTTCTTCATAGGACCCCTTTTATCAGTCGCCCAACAACGCCTCTTCTTTCCTTGAAGATACATGTGACTCCGAATCCCTCCAATCAGAAGTATAATACAATTCTTGAATCGCAGTCCTCTCTTTCTTCGCAGGACTCTTGTCATCATTCATCTAATGTGATTCTTAAATCACAGTCCTCCCCTTATTTGCAGGACCTTCTTCATCAATCACCCCCACGGAATATTCCTTCTATGAAGATTCATGTGACTCAAAGTCCTTTGAGACAAACATCTGAATCGACCCATGTGTCGCAATCTACAGACTTTGGACTTAATCCTACTATTTTACATATGACATACCATTGTATAGGTAGGTCCACACCACCTTCTTCTACTCCTGAGACATCTAGCTACACATATTCTTCGTCCCCCACATCATCTTCTTCTATCAATAATCATCAAACATCTTCTAAGTCTTCCACACCAAGTGAACCTATTTCTTCCAATAAACCCCTAGGGATCGATCAACAACTCATACCGATTGATCTCTTTCAGAATGAAGAAACAATCAGGGCATTTATAGGGGCATATGAAGATATTGCTTTAGTAGATTACAAAAAGGATTCTCTTTAGACTTTGATGCGTTTGCATATTTTGAGGAAAAGGTTGATTCCTTTGATCAAGAAACAGAGGAAGAGCCTCAGATCATGCAACTTGATCCTCCTCTTATTCTTCCATCTTCACATTCTTCATTATGTGATGAAACTCCTTGGTCTTGCATAGATCCATGGCCTATCTTCTCATCACCCAATAACTCTTCGTCTATCATAATTCCTCAATCACAATCTCTTGTGGGGTCAGCGCCAAGTAGCCCTTCATCTTCATCTAGGTGTGGGTCACCTTCTAGTAGCCCTCCCTCTTCTATTTGTGGGACATTTTTGAGTAGCCCACTATCTTCGATTATTGGGGCACGTCCAACTAGCCCCTTATCTTCTATGTATGGATCACCCCCGTAGTCCATCATCTTCTATTCTTGGGCCACATCTTGGTAGTCCATCATCTTGGTAAATTAAAGAATGTCTGACCTCTTAGAGATCCTATAACATTCAACATCTAATAAACTTGTTGCGAAGAACTTTTGGACATATTTGTTGACACTAGCCAATTTCTTCATCGTAAGCACTTCCACCTCCTTCCATCAAGCCATCAGTGGTTCTTAACCCCTTGGAAAATAAGAGAGCTGAAATAAGTTTTCAGAAAGCAAAAGAATCAAAATCAATCAAAAATCAAAAGCTAAAAGCTACAAAGCAAAAGCAAATTGATATATAACTCTCTCTTGGGGTATTTCCAATAATCTCTATCGAGGCTATGGATGCCTGATTGGCTGGTAGTAGAGAAATGTTGTGATTAGAATCAAATACATCTCCATCGGGCTATGGATGTTTGGCTGGCAGCGGAGCAATGTACGACTATCCTTTCACCCTCCATTCACAAAATCACTTATCAAAATAAATCATTCCTACACATTGGCTAGGGTCTCTTCACTTGTTGTCTATTAAATCTTCACTTCAAGAGGTAATAAAATCCACATGCACACATTGGATCTCTATGAGTAAACAGGATTAGTATGTTACCAAGTGTCTTTTTTGGACCTTGTTTAGACTCTTACTCTAGTCCATATCTCATCTCATGATTTATGCCTTTGGCTAATCACTTCTTCGCCACGAGGCTTCTAAGCTACATTCATATCATTCACATTGTTCTTCTACTTCGTTCAGAACATCCATGTGTATAAGGTTACTTGTTTTCCATGTTTGCGGACACCTTTGTCCCCTTCCACAAAAATAATCTTCTCCTTCCTTTCTATCACATGCTCTTAGGCCAACTTATGCTAGGGGCATCCTTGCTTCTTCCCAGCATTTCATTGGTTTATGTTCATCATCATGTTGTACCTATCCATAACGGCCTTGGGTCCCACTTTTACTGTGAAGATTTTACCTTTGAATACTCCCACCTTATCATTGGGACATATTTGCATCTTCACCTTTCTAGTACGCACATGGCCTTATGCCCTCAGTACATCCCATCTATTGTTGGGGGCATCCACGCTTTCTTGTCTTCCCGTAAATAGTTTCATAAAACTTTTAAAATAAACCAAAACATTCAAATATGTTCGTAAAACTTCTAAAAATTGAAAATCATCCTACAAAACGTCACTCTTTGGTTCTCATTTGTTCATGTGTGCAACTTGTGGATCATCTTGATCTACCTCCGTCAACAAAAGCTAGGTTGCTTACTTTGTCCATACTCACGGGGCACAACGAGTTTCCTGCATGCTTTCATAGTGCACATTTATTTTCCATCGGACCCAAGTGTCCTTCATTATTCCCCTCACATGTATCCTTGCTTGGGGTACCATCATCAACCCTTGTCGTTAGTTTACACAAAGTGTCGAATCAAGCTCGATAATAAAAACATTATATTATGTTTCACTCGTTAGTTTAGCTTGTTTACTTTCTCGTATTGCATTACATTTTGTATGTTGCATGGAGTTAGGAATCTTTCACTTTCTCGTCATTGCATTGCATTTTATATGTTGCATGGAGTTTGTGTTTTCAGCAATGGACAATCGTTCGTAGTATGACTTTTCATGTCGCTCTCTACCTTTGTCGTATGCTTATATTTTTATAAGAACCGATGACGTAGCTCTTATGGCAATATGATGACTCTAAAATTGTTCCAATACAAAGCGGCTAGAGGCTAAGATCTTCTCTCCTCTCCTCCATATTCATTTTACATCGCTTTCCTCTCACCCCTATTCTTCCATCTTACCTGGGGCATCTTACCTCTTCCCATTCTTCTATCTATCTCTCACCTTTTCGATCGTCGATCATCTTCTTTCATCACCCCATCGACACTCGAGGGGGCATCTCTCCCTCCTACTAATTTTTCTTCTATCCCTTCAAAATTTTTCTTCCGTCTACTATCTTTAAAGTGACGTCACTTACGCCACCCCAAAGAGGGGAAAATGTAGACACCTATAATTACGCCCAAGCAATTTAAATACTTAAATTGCGCTAATTATCTCCTTTTCCGCAAATAGATGACATATTGTCAAAAGCACTCATATTCCCTCTAATTGTCATCAATTAATTACAATACGCTAATTGATTAAGTTTCCTATCCAACAAATACCCTAATTAACGACCTTCCATTAATAAATCACCCCTTCTACCTAGACTAATTAATTATTATTAATTAATTAGTTTTCCCTTCCATTTAACCAATAAATCAATATTTAATTGATTTAATCCCCTTCTAACAGCCTAAATCGTACTAATATTCCTCTAATTATCTTCTATAAGCTTACATCTACCTATTAGTTAATCACCTTTGATTAATTAAAACACCCCCAACTCCCATGACTTGCTAAGCATAAATTAAACCCTTCTAAAGTAAGGTTACCTTTAATAAAGCAACATTATCCATCCCTAATCATGTTTTACCTTTATCCCACATGCAAAGGGATGAAGTGTTTCCTTTATCCATTGGGCTATATAAGGAGCCCTCCTTCTACCTTTATACCTACACCTAAAAATTCTTAAGAGAGAAAATGCAAAACATATAGCAAAGAGACTAAGAGCTTGCCTTTTGTTTTCTTGAGAGTCACCATTGTTAAGAGCTAAAGCTTCCTATTCTTACATTCTTTAAGGATAAAAAAGCAATTTTTATTGTCATTGGAGCTAAATAGGTCCATTCATTCTTGTTGGTAATCTAGGAGAGTAGAGATGTTAAAATAACATGCATAGTTTTGATCTCATGTTTTCAAAGTTATAATGTTAGTTTAGATCTTTCTTAGTTCTCTATCTTGATGGTGTTTATGCTTTGTTTTAGCTAAATTGTAGAACTATTTTAGGTGGTAGTTCTTGCTTCATTTGATTTAGCATTAAGCAAAGTATACTTGCACACATTGACCACTACGTCCTATTTTTCTACCAATACTATGATACAAAAGCTATACATAAAAATTACCGGGCTAGATACAATTACACATGGTATGTGTCATCAAAAACAAGGTTAACCCCCCAGCTTGATTAATTTAGGGGATATATTTGATGGTCTACCATACCTTTCATTAAAAAAATTGTTACGATTTACTCTCTAATATTGACCTTCACATGATAGTATATTTTGAATTTCGAGAGTCATTTTTTTAGTTTATATAATTTATATGTCGTGTTTTGGATTAATAATGGGTTAATAATTTAAATATAACCTGTTGTAAATAATATGACATTTGAAAATAATTTTTGTTATGAAATTTATTGGGTATAAACGTTGTGGTAGATCTTGGTAGCATTCTAAAGAGGACATCATTTTGAATTGGACAATGCAACTTATGTATTCTTCTACACTCTCTCTTCCCTATTGAGCTCGTAATTAAATTATTAGTGATGTTTACTCAATATTTTAAATACAATACAATATTTTTGGGTTTTATGTGTTAAAAGTTTTTGGTCTAGGTTTGATTTGAAAATTAGATAGCTCTAACACCAAATACACACACACACACACATATGTGTATATGTGTGTGTGTGTGTGTGTGTGTGTGTGTGTGTGTGTGTGTGTGTGTGTGTGTGTGTGTGTGTGTGTGTGTGTGTGTGTGTGTGTGTGTGTAGTAGATTTCAAGAAGGACCTCATGAAGCTATCTAAATACAATTTTAGCTTGGTCAACTTAATAAATTATTGTTTACTAGATAGTAAGCTAATTTTTAGATATTAAAGTGTTTACTAGCTTGGTCATTAATGGTGTAATCACATTTGTATGTTAATTTTTTTGCAAATTTTGGTGTACTCACATGTGTATGTTTATGGACACAAATCATGATGCACAACATTATGCTGAAGTGATAACAAAAGTTATGGAATTACTTCCCAAGAAAAATGTGAAACACTTGGTGAAGATGGATTTACAAAAATTAAAATAATTTTCCCAACAAGAACCACTATCACGAAAGAAAACAACAAAAAGTGTAGAGATAATATATGGTGAATTTGTTAATTTGACTACAGTTGCTAGAGCACATTTGTTGGTTACATTCTTGAATCATGTTGATATGAGGGAAACATTAGAATTGTTGGGTGTTGATTTTGGATGGAAAAATTCAAAACGTGTAGAAGAATAATTTGTTGGGAATGTTTTTAAAGGAATAAGTTCTTTGGGTACAAAAACTAGGTCTGCTGATAAGAGTATTTCTCATAGAGCAATATTAACTTTAGTTGTGAGTGAAGATACAACAAAGAATCGTCATGTTACCACTTGTTGCCAAGGCATTGGGTTTATCTAGAAATATGGTCAGCAGGTATGCAAAGAGGAGGAAGACATTGGATGACTCTACTATGGAAGGAAATTGGGCACTAATGTGTAGAAATCCATGTTCTGATAAAATAGAGGATAAAATTGTGAAGATAGTTTCTGATTTTTGACCGAGAGGACTTGTTGTTCTCTGAATGTGAGGGATGTTTTAAAACATAGGATAAATTGCAATAACTATGATGAACATATAAAACATTGGCTTGAAATAACTCAACATGAGATGTACATAAAGTTTACAGAAGAAAATCCAGATGTTAAGATTGGACAATGAATGTTTGAAAATTTGAAGCCTTGGTATGTGCGAGTTGATAAAGTCCTTGACACATGTTGTTGTCGCTATCACGTTGAGTTTGATTATCACTATCAGGTACAAATTTTTTTATAGATCATGTATATATATTTTGAGGTGTGCTTTCATTTATATCTATATATTTGAAATTTGTTTAAATATCATTTTTTGAGATGTGATTTAAAATTAATGTATTTCAAAATCTATGTTTTTTCAGGTGTATAGAAAGTTACGGGAAGAAAATTCCCCACCTACACGTGTCAGTGAATTCATAACTTCAATTCTTTGCACGATATCCGATGATCATGTCGATGATCGTATGACTTGCATCAAAGGTGTCTGTGACAAGTGTGGGGACTTGAAATTATTGCCAAAAACAAATGAAGATTTGGACATAGTTAAAATGGTTGCTTGCAAGAGGTGATATATATATATATAAAATTTATGTTTTTAAATTTGGATGTTAGATTTTATTTTGATTTTTATGTTTACTGCAAATGAATACATGACAATTTGTCCATGTTATGAATTGATTTTGTAGGTTCAAATACATAAAATATTCAACAAGGCTTGGAAAAGATGCAACCAGGTTGGATTTGGTAGAAGAGGAAATCCCCATTGCTACATTCATGCAAAGTTTCTGAAGTTTAATTAGTCCGTACATCAAACATTCTCACTATTCAAAGTGGCAGGCTACACAATTCAAGACTAATAGAGACACATTCCTGTTGGTTCCCTATTGTCTCGTGGTTGATTTTGCTGAGAATTACTCATTTTCTCATCGAAAAGAAATTCAAACACGATATCATACATCTTGACTGTGTTACTATCATGGTTCAAGTATTTTATAGGCATGCAAAATTGGATTTGGATGGGGTTGAAAGTACATATGTGAAGCAAATGATCAAGGAGTATCACTTCTATATAACTGATGACAAGGAACATGACACCCACTTTGTGCAACATTTTTTTGGTTTGTTCTTTCAATATCTTCATCAGCGAGGAATACAAATAGATCAACATTTTGTTTCGTCGGATGGTTGTGCATCACAATTCAAATCCTATCGCCCTTTCTTTGCACTCAGTCGTTATCATCGTCATCACAAAATTCCTCATTTATGGGTTTTTTTGAGAGTGGTCATGGGAAGGGAGAACACGATGGTGTGGGTGCATGTATCAAACATTCTCTAAAGAAACAAATATTTGATTATGAGGGAGATTGATTGATTGATGCCCACACCATTGTTGAATGGTGTAAGAAACATTTTATAGTTCAAGTTTCAACCTCATAGGCTTCAACATCACACACTTCAACCCCACAGGCTTCAACCCCACATAGAGTGTTTTGGGAGATAACAAGTACATGCACATTTAAAACATAGATATGTAGATCTTGATGTGATTTATTAAGTGAACTACAAGTTACTAACTTCTAAATTTTTTTATTCGAGTTTTGATGTTTGTTTTAAAATTTATTGATCTTTTGAGCATGATTAAATGAAAGTATTGATCGAATGACAAAGTATGGATGTGAAAGGATTCCCAATTCTCGGTCTTTGCACTCTTTGATGACTATGGATAGTAATAACTGGATAATGCAAGAGATTATTCTTGTTTTTGTTATGAATGCATGAACAAATCATACTCGAGTGCAATAGTCAAAAACATGGGTATGTAGGTGAGTGGAAGTAAGTTCCTTTAGTTGTGGATGACACATATGGATCAGATCAAATCATGATGATAATTTTAAAGATGTGCCCTTAATTTCAACTGATTATGACCACATATCTGGACTGGTTAAACAAGGTATGTTTTATTTAAAAGGATTGTATAATTTGATAATTAAATATATATTTATACTATACATGGATCATTGAATGTTTATTTGCATTTTGTTGTAGGTGATGTATTTGCAGTCATTGCTTGAAGAAGACAATGTTGAGAAAGTGGAGTACTACTTGTTGCGTTGCACAGAAGAGAGAACAAAGCTAACATGTGAAATAACAAGTGAAGAGACAACATTTTATACTGGCTCGGTTGTAGTGCAGGGAACATACTTACAACAAGTGAAAGCCCTCCAAAGTGGGATTCACTTTGTTGATTACAAACCAGAAAAAGGTGTATCATTACACCCATCACATAATTGCTACAGGGTTACAATTGCAGCAGGTGAAGACTAAAACTAGTCAATGCAAAAAATGGAGACTAGATGTAGAAGACCATGAAATTTTTTTATAGGTCATTGAACAACGAGAAGAGCCACTTGGTATTATATAGAAGGACATGGAATATTATATATTCATGTCTTCCAGGAATTTAAAATATTTTATCTATTTTATTTGTCATTTGGCATACATATTTGACAACTTTCTTAAGGATGGGTTCATTAATGATGTATATCTATTATCTCCAATAACAAATGAGTATCTCCAATAATATTATTTCCATTTATATCTTTATGTAACAAATGAGTTTTAAAAACTTAGTATTATTTTTCCTCATTTTAGTTTCTCTTTTCCAACATATTTTATAACAATTTGAAACAAGATCTCTTAGTGTCGATAAATCTAACTTGAATCATTTAAAATTTCATGTGAGAAAATGATAGACAATTAAATTTTGATATAGACAATAAAGAACTACATGACTCTTGTATTAATAAAAGATCTAGAGCTTGTATTTATCCAAATATAATCATTACATGTTTATAAGATCTTTATATCAATTATGATTCATATATCATCTTTGCACATAATATATATCTTAAGTAGAATAATGGTTATGATAAGACCCCAATAAGGCCTCCAACACTTGGTAACAATCCTTGAATTTAGTTATAGTGCATGATTATGTACACTTGTAACTTGTTGGCGTGCTCTAAGGATGTGATTATGTGATATTTTAATTATTAGGGCCTAAAGTCCTTATAGTTCTTTAGAATGAAATCCTTTAGATGTCTAAGGAGTTAAGAGATTCCCGATGTCTAGAGATGATAATTTCATGTGGGGTCACTGTAAATATAAGTGATCCTTTGTGTGCTCTTTGCAAATTTCTTGCAATTTTTAACCCATGAATTAAGCCTAGGTTGACCTAATGAAAGTGCTTGTGTTTAAAAGGCAACTATTTCCCCTGTGAGGAAAATGATGGTAGAGGAGGACAATAAAATTCGACAATAACAGATCCAAGGTAGACGATACCAAATTTGGAGACTACAAGTATGGGTTTGTGAGATGGAGAATGTATGTGTAGGTTTTATAATACATTCTTGTATATATTCAACTAATCCTGAGTAGGTATAACTTGGAGATAAAGGTGACTAAGATGATGTATGGTAAATTAGAAAGAATGAAAGTGTGATAAAGAGCCAAATATATGTCAATCATCCAAATGTGCTAAAGAACTTGTCAAATCTAATGTTGCCAAGTGTTAAAGACTAGGTTTACGTGTCTATAATGGCATGTATTTATTGGTGAATGTGCCTACTCCATGTGTAACATCTCTCAGATGTTTTCTTTGTGCTTGATTATATGCTTGACATGGTTTCTACCATACTTATTTTCATTAAATGTTTACCATGTTTTATGGTGCCACGATCCACATCGTTCATAATTCTATTTTCATACTTACCTATGTTATCATGATTCACATCATACATCTATTGGGGAAAAGGACCCATAATTTTATTTACATTGATAATATATATTATGACGATCCACATCGTTTACATCTTTCCCACACAAGGATATATTATTTTCAATGGTAAAACATTTAAATATAGTGCCTCGTGATTTAAATATTTCTCATATCTTGACCATATGGGATAGCTTATTCCTATGATCATTTTGACTACATTTTCTTACTTGGAGCATATTATCTTTTTGGGATTTCTTTGATTATACTTCATTCATATGGGGCATCTTATTCATGCACTTTCATTGCCTATATTTAACCCATAAAAGACATCTTACACTTATGCTTATATAAATTATATCATAAATCCACATATGGAAAATTTCATTTTACATATATGTTCTATGCACGTTTTCAAGGTGAAATCTTACAATATTAGACATCAACGATTTTGTTTCATATTTAACCCATGATGCACGTAATCCTTTTCTTTTGAGATACATGCTTCATAATTTCATCGCACACAATCTCAAAAAAAAGGGCATGTATTCCACTCATTTTATTTCTACACTTTTTAATAAAGAGTTCTGATATAAATTAATGTGTAAACTAAACATTCAAAACACATACATCATATAACAAATATGTACAATTGATTACCTCAATATCTGTCCCTGGCGAGATGTTGGGAGTATCTACACTATGTGTAGATCTCTATCCCGTAGATCCCTATGAAACAAAATAAATAAAATGTAAGAAGTTGATAAATAAGTTTTTTGAATAAAGTTCATTAATTTCTAACATTTCAATTTAGATTAAATATTAATTCTATTAAAACACAAGACTTTTATACCTCTGCGGAACGTGTCTCCAAATCTATGGGATTGCCACCCACGACCTCAACACCAAAAATATGTCACCAAGTGAGCCAAGCTAACTCAGGCCCAGAACATCAAGATCCATGTTGTGCTCTATCAAGAGTCAGTGTGTATGTCACACGGGTAGATGGTGTGGGCTGTGAAGCTCCACACACTGGAGCAGAAGCCTAAACATAGAAGTACATGTTTAATTTTAATATTAATAAATTGTAAAGTAATGATGAAATAAAATAAATTTTAATTAAATATTGGGTGTTTAATTTTCACACCGAACAGAAATGTGCTTTGAACATTAGGTGTGATGATCCTAACAACAAGAAGTCTATCTGTAGTAGCGGCAGTAGTACCCTGACTAGAAGATACACTCCCACTCTGCTCTATAAAATCTAAAACCCTCGATAGTGGAATGTTGCAATGCCGTGAAATCACCTCATATGCATGCAACAAGTTAGCAACCATGATGCGTCCTAGCCGATGTGCCTGAGTGGGATCTGTAACTAGCTCAAAGTCATTTGGGAAATCAAAGATGCACAAGCGTATACCTCGTTGCCTACATCATCATGCAGTTACTAGCACCTCCACTGCTAGTATCGTGTCTCTGAAGGTACTAACCCACATGGTTAAAAGATATCAATTGGGTCTCACGAGAAATTCCAGCAAGACCCTCGATAGCAGCCTCATGTGCAATCATAACGATAGGTGTTGTGACATACTGAAATCCTGATAAGAATGGTTGTGGCCTTTGTACAAGTTTTCACGTGTCAACAACTGCAGGAGCTCCCTCCTTTCTATATGCCTCCTTGTGGCTAATTCGGCCATGCCCCTGCCCCAAATAACTAGGGATGTCTAAATAGTTCACCTTTAGGTTTAAGTGAACCTCAACATGTAGCATCATTATGAAGTATAACGGTAATTGGTCATTATTCGAAATTGGCCTTGAGAGGCCACAAATCTAGGATAAATCAAAGGGGCACATAGGGGACATGAACATTTGTTTACATAATATGCCCTTATTTTCCGTTTGTCTGCATAAAAACTCCAACAAGACCTCTTAATGAATTCCTTATCGAAATTCGTAATGTAATCTCATTATATCCCACATCTCCTGATACACTTGATTTTAATGAATCCATAAATTTTTTTATTGACTCAGAATCAAAAGGGTTATATGTTTTCAAACTTGTCTCTATTCTATGAAGATCAACCAATATTTTTTCACAATGGGCTTTATACTGCCCAACTGTAGTTGGATTCTGGAGAATAGATTGCAATTTTGCAATCTCTAAATTGGTCCTCTCAAACAAATTAGGACCGGAAGAAGCCATGACTGTAAAAAATGAAAGTAAAATTCAATTAATAGTACTTTTAATGAAAAAATTCTCCTAAAAAATTCTCCAATTTTAATGAAAATAGAAATATGATTTTAAAGCTTCAATGCAAATAATTTAGAAAATAATAAATTACATATATCTTATAAGTCAGTCAGAATTGACCCTAAATCCAAAAACATAATTTAGGGTACAAGCATAATTGGCACGCATAATTGACCCTACATTTCCAAACCTCTACGTCAGAATTATAAATGGATCATGTAAAAATTTATGATCATTCATCTCCTCAATACAATGTACAATGGACTCCACCATATCCATATAAAATTCTAATATGGGATCCACCTTATTTACAAAAAATTATAGGTTGGGCACTAAAATTTCGTACAATCAACCACATTGTAACATTACTCAACCTTAAGGACCATACAAGGGATACCATAATTATAATTAAGGCTAGAACAATCCATAGATGTCAAGTGTAATGTGTAACATGGGGATACCAAGGTGGTTACTAGTAAATAATAATAGAGCCTTGACCCCAAATGTGGTGGTTTTATACAATATGACTTAAAATCAAATTTACCATTTCTTGAGCATTTACAATCTAAGGCATACAATGGAAAATAATTTGATGTAGGAAAACACTTATTCTTATCTCATAAGATTGACTAATAACTAAATAGAAGAGCATTGAATAAAGAACAACAAGAAATTTTTAAATATATAGCGATGAAGAAAAGAACCAACCCATCAAATCCATTATATTTTCTTAGCAAGAGGTGTAGGCATGGGAAAATATTTTATTTCAAAATTCATATTTTATACACTTATTCATCTCTATAACACTTTCATTGATAGTGACCCACTTAAGCAAAAATGATTGATATTAGCATACACTAGGAAAGCAACATACAATATTGGTGGAGTATAAATACACTCAGAGTTTCTTCTACCATTCAACAAATAAAACTTGATTCCATTGACATCTTAATCACTTGATACATTGTCTTTGAGAAATATGAACAACTAAGAATCATTTTCATTGATGAAATATCGATAGTAGGTTGTAGAACATTATATTTTATAGATAAACGAATGCGAGACACCCATAACAAACTTAGGAAATTTTGACATGCTCTTTTGTTGAGACTTTTATCAAGCATTACCTATACATGATTCTCTATTCTTTGAACATCCAACATTGAATGACCATGTAATTCCATACAAATTTTGGAAATAAAATATACAATGTTACCAACTACAAACAACAATTTGGAAACAAAACAAGAGATTTATTTCATGCTTGGCAAAAACTCTACAGGCTCAAAACTAACCATGACATTTCTTACATTAAAAAATTTACTTTCATGATCTTCCTATGGATACTACATTTCCATTTCTCTTTTACAAAAATAAAGATGTCGACAAACATAATCTTAAGATGATGTCAATTGTTCCTAGGAATCAAATTACTATACATCTTATAGACAATCAAGAGGAAAAATATGATAGAGACATTACATATCCTTGTTTAACTACTCTATCTCCATTGATTGTCTTGAAACCTAATATGCTAGTCAAATACTATGCAAGAAACTATGACATTCATGATGGATTAGTAAATGGATCAGGTGGCATATCCAAGGAATATACTACTACAATTGAAATAGACATAATGTGGATAAAGTTCAATGACCCAAATATCAAATATCGTCAAGAAAAAAACACGCAAATTTGTATGGAAATTCCATCCAAAAATATTGAATACCCATCTTACGCATTATAAAACATGTGCACAATGTAGAAAGAAGAACATAGTTAACCATGTGAATATACAAGGATTACACCCATCCCAATGAGGATATCCATATTCCATTAGAGATACCTTCGTCCATTAGTGGGGATTATGATGTGGATTTGAATAATTGGATGCACATATATCATGAAATCAAACTAATGAGAATGTTACAAATGGAAGAAAGATAAAAATTACAGTATTTTGGTGCACCTAATTAGGATACTTTCCTAATAAATTTTGGTGCATGATGTGGTTTTTATGACAAATTGTTTGTTCTCAGCCCAGATCTAGGGCAAACAATAAGAAATTTTCTAGTTGGTGGAATTTGATAAAACTTGATGGGAACAAACTATGAGTTGAGAAAGGGGAACTCTCAAACTAAAAGGTACATGTAATTTGGTGTACCATGGATTGGATGAACCCATCACTGAAATGAAGATACAAATATGAATAGTATTGAAGTTTTGAGGCAAGCATCTCTTTAGGTTTAGTCCATGTGGACTTGAGATATACTCTATACATATCAGTATGAATTCCATTATTTATCTCTCTTAATGAGGAGCATCCATGTGAAAGTTATGCCTAGGGGGTAGCCTTTAAATATCAAGACCAATAAGGCAAAACAATGAGGATGTTCTCACGTACCAACACGAATCAACCCATGTATGTTGTGTCTACTCCATAGATGTTTTGAAAGCGGGTTATTGATACCTAAGGCAACCACTCTAGGAGTTACCCAAATGCCTTAGTCTTTGAATCATAACTGTTGCGTCAAATATCAATGAAGCAATGAGCAAGAGTTGTGCCAAATTCTATAAGGATGATGGCATGAGGGCTTGATCTCTTGGCATGAATATGTCTGGACAACATTATGACCATCACTCTCTATTTTTTTGGTCTCAACTTGAAGGTATAATCCCTAAGTCTTAAAGCCATACAAGAGGGCAAGTGTGACCAATAATTAAAAGAAGCAGTCTTCCTCTCGAATGTCTTGAAAACATCATTTTTTAAGAATGGTGAGAGTTGCAAAACCCTTTTTCAATCTTGAATCTATACATGGAATTGAGCTAACACATGTTATAGAGAAGAGAACCCCAAAATATACAAATGAAGAGACTAACTCAACCCTATCCCCTTTGTAAATAAGAATCACCTCATTTTATTGATAGAGATGTTGAAAGTCATGACAATTTTTACCTAAAGAAATTTGAAACCCATGAATATCACAAAAGGAGGTTATATAATATCAAGTTGTTTCTAAAGACATCTAATAGAATGAGACACCAAAATTACGTCATCTACAAATTGAAGAATTGTGTTAGAGGCTCTAAAGAATAAGCAACCATTTGTTGTATCTAATGTATTTATTTCTACTAGCTCATTAATGTAAGGGCCAAAAAGTGTCAAAGAGAGTGGGCATCCTTGTTTAATATATATGACATCCTTTATATCACCATTTCTCATTTGTACCTTATCAACAATGGTCTCATAAGGTATCATCACAAGTGAAACTATCAAGGGTGGAAGATCCCAAGCCTTAAGCCTTTTAACTAACAAGCTATGAGGAACTGTATTAAATACCTTGTAGAAGTCTACAAAACAACAATATAATTCACAATTATTTCTTTAGCTTCCTCAATGATAGCGGCCAAAGTGAAGATACAATCACTAGTATGGTGGTCCCTTCTGAAACCTACTTTCCCTTTGGCTCTCAACCTCTTAGTCTATGTCCATGTGGCGATATTAATGTCCAGACTTGTGGCAAAGATCTTGGCCAAGGTGTGTCCAACGATGATATTGTGGTAATTAGTATCATTCATGTCTTTACTCTTGTAGATGGGATGTATGATATAGGAGGTCCAAGAAGGTGGAAAGCCACAAATCGCCGTGTAGTTAAACATGTATGCACTATGTTTAAAAAATTGAGCTTTGAGGTTCTCCATATCATGAGCTTTATTGGATTACAACTTAGAGATGGCGTGAAGGATTAAGCGATTAGTATTGAAATGACAATGAGAAAGTTTTAGATTGACTTGAGTGTTTGGTTGGTTTGGAGCATTATATAGGCTAGAAGCATACTCAAAACAAGTAAGGAGATTTGATATTGCACATACTAATTTCTTAGGAAGGAATACTCAATGAAATTACATTTATCAATGAAATTACAGTCTTCAGAGCACCATATTTTGGGCTTTACATTCATCAAAAATTACAGTCTTCAGAGCACCATTATTCTAAGAAGGTATATTTTAAATTTAATATATCATTACACCAGAAATTACAGTCTTAAGAGCACCATTAGTCTAAGAAGGTATATTTTAAATATAATATATCACTACACAAGAAATTACAGTCTTGAGAGAACTCAGTATATTTTAAATTAATATATCATTACACCGAAATTACAATTTTCACAACACCATTATTATTATTCTCCTGTTGGAAATTGAACAACAAAATTTGTGAATCCTGGTCATGATACAAGAGATTTTAAATGGGATTTTACAAAAAAAAGCGAGCTAGGGTTTTGTTAAAAATGGTATTGAAATGGCTACGGTTTTGCTAAAAATGGGTTTCAATTTTTTTCACCCAAATACATAAAAAAACAACACCTTGGTATCGAAATGGCTATGGGTTCCTACTTAATCCCTCATCATTGGTGGGCTCTGCCTCATGGGCGTCGTTGGTGGGCTCGTTTGCTAAGCATCGTTGGTGGGCTCGGTGGTGGGATCTGGTCGATGTTTTCTACGCGGGCATCATTGGAATTGGGCTCGGCTCATTGGTGGGCTCTGAGTAATCTTCGTGCGAAGGAGGCAAGCGGAGGAAAATGAATTCCTCCGCAACGCCTCTAATATATAAATAGGGGTGTTTGCACAAAAACCATTCGCGTGAACCCCCATTTCACATGAACCCTATTAAATGTCACATGTGACAAGATAATGGCCTACGTGTCACTTCACTCGAACTTGGTTCACATGAACGTGGGGTTCGCATGAACCCTCCTTGCATACCGCCCCACGACCTTCCCCACACACATTTTTGGGACAACAAATGGGACACAAAACCATGCATTGACCCATAGATGAAAGGCTTGGATGCACGGCCACCAACATGGACAACTAAGAAGAGGAGATGAGTAAACTATTCCAGATCAAAATTCAGATCAAGAGGACAAAGGTAAATGATTTGGTTGATACCGGTTCTCGCCTAACTTGATTTCTAAAGTAATTGTAAAGAAGCTTGGTATTGAAACTTACGAGCATCCACACCCTTATCCTTTGGATTGGGTGAAGAAGGGTGTTGAAATTTAGGTAACAAGAAGATGTAAGGTCAAGTTTGGGATAAAGTCCCAGTATATTGATGTTTTGGAAGCTAACGTTATTCCACTTGATGCTTTTGATGTTGTATTCGGGAGTCCTTACTTGTATATCAGGGATGCTATATTTAGGAGAAGGGAGAACTGGTACATATGGGTCAAGGATGGGATCAGCTACAACATCCGAGCACACCAGCTTAAGACACAAGTTACTATGGTGAGTGCTAACCAAGCAAAATGACTCATTCAGCAAATCATAATAAGTTTTTTTTACTTTTGTTAAAGGATAAACAAGATGGGGTAAAATTTTTAGAGATTTCTAACCAGGGGAAGCATGATTTGGATAGTGTTATTTAGTCCTTTCAAGAAGTATTTTAGGTTCCCAGTGGGTTACCACGAGAATGGGACGTAGAGCATGAGATTTAGCTATTGCTAGAATCCCCTCTACCGAACATCGGGTTGTATAGGAAATCCTTGCTTGAGAGTACTGAAGTAAGGAAACAACTCCAGGAACTACTAGACCAAGGGGTGATACATTTGAGCACCTCACCATGTGGTTCACCTATTATGACGGTGCCAAAGAAGGATGGTTCTTGGAGAATGTGCACCGACTACCATGCTTTGAACAAGATCACCATAAAGAAAAAATATCCACTTCCCTGCATAGATGATCTCTTGGACCAGATTCAACATGCCAAATTTTTCACGAAGTTGGATCTCAAGTCAAGTTATCACCAAGTCGAATGAAGGAGGAGGATATATGGAAGGCTTGCCTTCAAGACAAAATAGGGTTTGTATGAATGGTTAGTACTTCCTTTTGGGTTATGCAATGCACCCGCTACATTTATGAGATTGATGAATGATGTATTGCAGGATTTCATAGATTCATGTGTCATTGTATATCTAGACGATATCTTGATTTTTAGTGCCACATGGGAAGAACATCTAACTCATTTGCAGCAAGTCTTGCAAGTTCTTAGGGAGAAACAACTACTTTGTAATATGAAGAAATGTGAATTTTCCAAACAGTCACTTGTCTATCTTGGGCACGTGGTTGGAGGAGGAGAGCTATGAGTGGATCTAAAGAAGGTGGAAGCCATCACCAAATGGCCAACACCTACAGAGCCACAGAGACTAGGAGTTTTGTGGGAGTAGTACAATACATGTGGAAGTTCATTCTAGGCTTCTCCATGATTGCAACACCTCTACACACAATGGCCGCAAAGAGTAAGGGTTTTGACTAGGGTAAGGAACAAGACAAATCCTTTAAGTTATTGAAATACAAGATTAGTCATGCTCCAAAGAATTAATCTTCCTATTTGCAGAAGCCTTTTGAAGTAGAGACAAATGCCAATGATTACGCCATGGGCGCAGTGTTGCTTCAAGGAGGTAAACTCATATGTTATCATTATGAAACTTTCACTTCAAAAGTTAAAGTATATTCAATATATGATAAGGAAATGTATGCACTAGTTTAGGAAATTAAAAAATGGAAGCATTATTTTTTGGGTAAAGAAACTATTGTGCACACTGACCACAAACCTCTCCAGTATTTGTAAGCACAATCTAAATTACAGCATGCAAGGCACTACAAAGGGATGGGGTTCTTTCAACAGCCCATCCGGCGATTAAATACAAGAAGGGTAGTACAAATTTGGTGGCGGTACATGTTGTCTAGGTAACCCGAACAGAGAAGTTTTCCTATTTGGACACTATCTCTTAGATCGAGCCCTTCATGAAGGAAGCTTATAGAGAGGTATATGCCCAAGACAATGACTTTGGGGGACATTTCAGCAATTCAGTAGTCCAAGGGGTTGAAAGGACAAGTATTGAAGATTTTTATCTCATAGACGGGCTGCTCTATCGATGGGGAAGCTTTGTGTGCCAAAAGAAGAGCAAATTCTATTGATGAGGGAAGCACATACCTCAAAAGTAGCAAGAAATTTTGGTGTTGGTAAGACCCTAGTGTACGTGTACTGGTCCAATATGCAAGAAGAAGTATCAAAAGGGATGTAAATTTTTTTGTACTAGCAAGCCTAAGACTAGGAATGAAGGTTTGTATATGCCTTTTCCAAGACCTACTCGTCCATGGGAGGACATTTCTATGGATTTTGTAGGAGGATTATCTATGTCTAAACATGATTATGGCTATCTCTATGTTGGTGTTGATAGATTTAGTAAGATGTGTATTCTTATTGCATGTAAAAAGACAGTAAAAGCACATGAGGCGGAAAATATTTTCTTTTCTAATGTATGGGTGCATTTTGGTTTGCCAAAGTCTATTGTTTCTGACAAGGATTCCAGGTCCTTGGGGAAGTTTTGGACTACTTTGTGGGAAAATATGGATACCAGGTTACAGAGGAGGACAACTTTCTATCCACAAACAGATGGAAAAATAGAGGTGGTAAACAGGACTTTGGTACAATTGATCAGAGGGTATAACAACAAATACCCAAGGACTTGGGATGAGTCCTTAGCCTACATTCAACATTCCTATAATCGGGAAGTACACACATCCACTATGAAGTCACCATTTGAAGCATGCTTGGGATATCTACCTACAAATCCGTTGGACATAGAAGTTGGAAAATAGGATGAGAAGGATACACGAGACACAGAGGTGACTAGAGAAAACAAATTCATTGAGAGGATTTGACAAATCCATCTCAAAGTCAAGGAATAACTAGAGAAATCTCAGGCCAAGTACAAAGCTAGGCACGATCAACATAGAAGGGAACATAAGCTTCATGTTGGAGATAGAGTTTGGCTTTACTTGAGCAAGGAGAGACTACAAGGTCAAGCATGGAAGCTCAAGCCACTATGATATGGACCCTTCACCATACTTTGGAGCAGGTTCGAGAAATTGCCTTTCGACTTGATTTGTCGTCATTCATGAGGATGTACTCTGTAGTAAACTGCGAGAACTTGCACCTATATGAGCCATCCATGCTAGATGAAGATGAAGAACTACAGTTGCTACCTTCCATTGAGGATTGTGTCTTGGACTCACAAGGTGAATTGGAGGAGGATGTAGTACTACAGCAGAAGGTCAGAGAGACTAGGAGAGGTCCGTAGGAGTCTTGGCAAATTGGATTGAAAGGAAAGACACCAAGGCAGGCCTGGTGGTACCTGAAGGAGCAAGTGAGGGAATTATTTCCTCATCTACTCCCCCACTAAGCTTTTATGGTAGAAAAAGCCTCATAAGCGGGGAGGTGTGATCCATAAGGATCCAAAATGACTCTACTTTATGAAATCAGCCAACATGAAGAAGAAAAAAAAAAGTTACACGGAGGTTCTGTCTGTTTAGTGATAGGACCGCCACCCTATGTAGGGTGGCGGTTAAAGAACCTCCGCCCCGTATGCCAATCATGGGACCACCGGTTTGCATTGGGTGGCGGTCTTGGATCTTGCAGATAGATAATAAAATATGACGCGAACAGTCCCAGAATTCCAAAGGGTGTCCATGTCTCTTATTCTGCATAACCTTTCCCATTCTCCATTGCACGGAGAACATGAGAAAGGCTATAAATGCATGTTATGGAAGAGAACAAAGGCATCAAAACATGAAGCAAGTGAGTAAGAATCTCTTAGTGTTGGAATTGTGATTTGTAGAAGCAAGGAGTGATTGAGACAGAGCAAACAAGTAACTCGGGAGGAAGTGTGAGATATTATCTACTTCTTTTCATACTTGTTGTAATTTCTGTACTTATTAGTGAATTGGCAATAAAAGTGGGAAGAAATAACAATTGTCATTCCCGACTCGGTTTTCCCCGCTCTGGAGGTTTTCCAGGATAAAAATTGTTGGTTTATGAGTCTATATTCTTTCCCTTTCTCAAAATGTTGATTCTAAGCACAAGTATAATTCATTCACTAGTTATCTCTATAATTTTCTAGTAGAAAGTAGAACAACAACGATTAATTGTGATTATGTAGATAATTCCAAAGTTGAAGAGTTTAAAGATCATTCCCTTAAATCAGAATGCATTGACACAAAGTTATATGATTCTTGATAGAGAAAGGTGAACAAAAAGTTACACATTTCCACAAAGATGCAAAGGATACAAAATGAGACCAAAAGAGAGAAAGGTGTAATGTACCATTTTAAGGCACTAGAATACATCCTAAAACTCCTAGAAATTCATCGATAATTTTTTTGAACATATTTAAATTATTTTATCCTATTCACCTAATGTTGTCTCGAATTTAACATCCCCCTTTAGTCCATAATAATTTTAGCTGATTTATTTATAAGACCCAAAGCAATATTTATCACCCCTAAATAATTAAAACAAACTCTTCCAAGGTTAATATTTATTTAGTCCCTTAGTGAATAAAAAGTTCACTTTATTTAAACATCCCCTAAGCAATTAAGTACACCCATTTAAATTATAATCACTATGCTATTTTCCACAAATCTCAAATAAGACACTTTATTTTAAAACTTCCATAAGGCCACCCACCTAAATTTATTCACCCCATGTAATAAAATTACCCACACCCATTTATTAATTTCACCCCATCCCACTTAAATCCCATAACTAAAAAAGTGTAGGGTTCATTCTTGGCCCTTGGATCAATTAAATCCAAGCCATTGATCCTAGGGATCTTAGAGATGCCCTAATCCTCCACTAAAGGCTTTCTTTTCTTTTCTTTTCAATGTTTGTTTGATTTTGTTCTTTTATTTTTGTTTGTGTAGGTGGGGTTTGGGAGGAGGATGGAGATAATATGGAGAAATTTTCTTCTTATTTTTATTTTGATCTTGAGGAAGAAGGAATTTTTCTCTTCCATGGATGAGCTTGGGGTTATTTGGCCCTTTTTATGTCGATTTTCCATATTTTTATTTTATTTATATATATACATATATCCAAAAAAACAAGAGATTTTATAATTATGTGTGTGTAAGTAAATCCCCAATAAAAGAAACAACAAATTTTTTTTTTTCTTTTGTAGAAACGGATCTAGCTACCCTACGTTGCATTGGCAATGATTTTGTGTAGAGAAAGGGAGGCAAAAGGAAAAAATTAGGGGAATGCATGGCGCAACAGGGGGGAGGCCTGACAAGGCCGTGGACACACCACACTATAAGGGTTTTTTTTTGGGGGAAAGGGTAGGTCGCGCCGGGCCGCGACTAGTCCCTTCCCTCAATATAATTTCTTTTTCCTTCTATTACACAATACATAACAAGTCGATTTCTTTTTTGTTTTGCTTTTGTATTTATTAAGGATTTTTGTGTGTGTGTGTATATATACACTACGTTTTGAATAATGTAAATAAAAAAGAAAGATATTTTCATAGTTTAAACCATGTTGGACTTCTTGCCTCAAATCATGGTAATTTGGATATATATATATATATATATATATATATATATATATATATATATATATATATTTGTACATATATATAAGATACACAATACAAATATATTTAAAAACCCCATTTCAAAGCCTGTAAGTATTAGGGCACATAAAACTAAATCGAGAGTTAAATATATCGGAAATATAAAATGGGGTTTATTTCTCTATACACAATACAAATGCATTTAAAAATCCCCATTTCAAAACTATAAGTATTAGGGGGCAGAAAACTAAATCGAGAGTTAAAAATATCAGAAATATAAAATGAGGTTTATTTCTCTTTATGTATATATTATAAATGTTCCCGAATATATAGATATGCATACAAATTTAAATATAGAGTTGTAATTTTTTTTGTTTCAAATACCTATATAGGAATGATAGAGAGGAAAGCACTAGATAAATTTAGTTTGTAAAGATATCCTTTCTCTAATTTTCTTTAAAGGATACAACTCTAAAAAAGAATATGGTATTCTAATATCTCCAAGAGTAAGAAGTAGAATAGAAAAGGCATTTCCAATTACATTCAAAACCAGATTTATAAAAGAACTTTATTTTCAAATGCAATTGTATTCCAACTCCATATGACACAAAGCTGCAACATACCACCAATACAAAGAAGTGTAAGTTCCTATTTGTGTAGAGATGGGCCTACTATAGTCCTAGTTTCCAAGATTCAACCTTTGATAATCCACAATGAAACTTATGAATATGCCCTCATTTCTCTTATTACATCAAGCAAGCCAAATAAGCCAACAGGATAACAAAATTTAGTGAACTCAATTCATTTAATTCCTCAAATCTTCTTTTCAACATACAAGACAATGCAATCCTTTCATTCTACCATTTTAAGTATTGAAATCTTTCCATTCAAATAGGTAATAAGTTACCATAAAGCTTCCAATAACTAAAGTTTACAACCTTTATCAAAAGCAAGAAATGGGAAGTTCATTTCAACATGAAAGAATCAAAGTTTTCAATATAACAACATTCCTTTTCAAAAGGGAGAATAAAAGATTCAATCTTTCAACTACAACCATCCAAAATCCTTATTAAGGAAGGAGAAACTAAACAAATGATACAACATTTTTAAGAGTAAGATACAATTACATCCCAAGATGGAAGACTACAAAAAAATATTTTACAACATATTTACAAGAACCAAATAAAATCCAAGTGGAAAATCCTCCCCAAATGGGGAACAACATGTCAAAAATATCCATCATTTCTTCACCAAGATCCAAGCTAAATCTACATGTTTTTCACTTCAAAATGGTCTTCATAGCACAAGAAGAAAGGGCCCGGTTACCTCCCAACCTATTGGCATCATTACATGCCATCTCCAACACATGGAGGACATGCTAGCCTCCCTCCAAGCCCATGGGAGAGAGAGGATGCATGCCTCGGTTTGCACAAGTGAATAGGGAAGGGAAAAACATACAAGCACACTTTTTCAACATTCACATCAACCAAAACACAAACAACACATGAGGGAAAAATCCATGCTTTCCCCAAAATGAGGAAGAGTGATAAGAATCCCATATGAAGCCAAGTGGTGAATCCAACCATAGGATCACAATGTAAATCTCCAAGAACCCTCCTTATCTCTCCAAATCAAAATTTCCCTCCTTATCTCTCTAACCCAAGCACCAAGCCTCCTCCTTGGAAGGCTTTTCAAACCATAATGATTTCCTTGCCAAGGATGGGGAAGGAAGATCAAACCATATGAAAATCCTTCCCCACATCAAACCATATGAGGGGAGGAATAAAATAATACCATCATGGCTTGCCCATCAAGCCATGTGGTGAGAAGGGTATTCCTCCCTCTTCCCCAACACTCCAAAATCCATCACAAAGCATGATGGATGGAGAAAAGACAATAACACAATTTCACAACACACACCCATAATCCAACACACAACAATAACAAAAATGACACCATTTTCATTCCATAAACACATTATATTTCCATAAGTAAAAATAAACAGAAAAACATGGAGACCTACCTCAATCAAGCTATCCAAAATATCTATGAAATCCAACAATCCAAAGCTCCAAGCTCCACAAGCACTCTCCAAAATCTCTAACACCCAAAAGCAAGAATGACCAAAAATTCCCAACCCCTCTCCATGAGGGAATATTAAAAGAAAACCAATTAAAAATTCTCCCAAATGAGAGGGTGACATGTGTCACCCTCCTCATCTCCCAACAAAATATTCCAAAAACAAAATCAACAATAAAATAACTCTCATTTTGGAAGTTAACTCCAAAATTCCCAAAATGTAACTAAATCCAAAACCCATACAACTTTTAAGAAACACAAAAACCAACTCTCTTACATGAAAGTGATGTGTGAGGGGTCAAATGGGAGGAAAATCCCATTTGGTCTTGAAAAGAGACCCCCACCCATAGGTAGGGTTCAAGGGGTCCTTTTCCATAAAAGAAAAACTACCAAAATGAAAAGAGTTCACAAAAATTGCCACTTTTAGCCCAAATCCAAAATTGGGATAAATGACACAAGGGTTGAGGTGGTGGGGCCCACCCAAGTGACACATAGGTGGTCCCATACCTCAAACAACATAATTAATATTAAATAAAATTAGCACATGTAGGGACCACTAGGTCCCTAAACTAGCTCATAAAAGACTAGATAAATTACAAATAATAAAATTACAATTAGTGATCACCAATGGTGCCCAAACATGACATGCAACAAAATTTAAGGATTCACATGATAAAACATGGCTAGGACTTGATCCATCAATCACTTATGCAAACCTCGATGTGCAACTCTGAAACCCACATTCTCTTATGCCTTGTAATCTGCACACTCAATGCAAACATTAAACATACATGCCCAATAAAATATATCAATTAAAAATCTCAATAATCATACATGGATAAATCACGCTAACTATACCAAAATAATGTCAGTATGAAATGGCTAACACTAATCATATACATCCATACTAACCATCTAAGTAACACATGATGACATCCAATTAGCCATTGCAATTCAAATGATAACCAAGTATACGAAAAAACCATAAGTAAATTCATCACATATGAAATGAAACCAACTAAACCATAATATGTTGATATCCAAAATCATACCATGCAAGAGCTAAGATAATAATCCACAATACTAGCTTGGCGTTATGCACCCAAATCACCACAAGTGTCGTCAAAAGAACCATAATAAGAGCATATAATATCCAAATGATGCTAAAGTCCATGTCCATCATCAAATAAGAGTAACAATTCAGAAAAGAACTATTGTATAAAGAGGTGGGCACTACAAAAGGAGGATAAAAGGAGAGAAAAGAAAAATGTTCTTATATATTCAACAATATCTCGCTCTTGCATTAATCTGCTGAAATCCCCCCTTTACAATTACAAAATGAATGCTTTTATAGGCACATTAGCCGAAAATTAGTTATTTTAGCTACTTTTCACCTTAACTCACCTAAACTCTAGTTTACATAATTTGAGTTGAAATTACATTCAATTTTGACAAGCATACATTATTTTGATATTACATAAAAAATAATCAAGTTTGAAACCTTGATTAACATCTTTCCTTGGAGAAATTTTGATAATTCTTGAGAAATCTAGCAAATTGTGGTCCGTAGAGTTTTAAAGCACAAGAGGAACTGAGGAACATTCATATTAGGCCTTCCATCACCAAATTGTTCATTTTATTTACTTGGTAGCAGGGGTAGAAGATCGAGAACAAGTAGAATGTGAGAATCGTTCCATGAGTGCTTGATAGGACTGTTATATCTAATTTCCACATCTTTTCAGCATTGGTGGGGTCCTGGGGAACGAGAGGAACAAGATCTGGTTAGAGACATCAGCTATACAAAGAACTCATGGAACTAGAGAATGTTCCCTAAGTTTCTTAAAGAAGTGACATCACCGATGGATGTGCTTGAGTGTCTGTTAAGGCCGAGATGTGGGGTACTAGAGGAACATGAGAACCGTTCTAGCGGTTCCACCAACTACCGATTTCACCAACTTATTTTCCTAAATTGGCCATGATGGGGATATGGTAAACATCAAGCACTTGAGAACAGTTCAAAATTTTCCAATCAACCTTGATATAACCAATTTCTAAAGGTAAAGCGGTAAATGCGATAAATCGGAGAACATGTGGAATGAAGATCCTTGATAATTCCCATTTAAAACCCCATTTTTATATTATCAATTTGTATTAAATTAATATTAGCATTATTGTAAATAATACTTTTATATACTTAAAGAGAAATTTTATGCATAAATATCATTCATTTTCTTCTTTCATATACTTCTTTGGATGGGATAATATAGAATGATTTCTGTGCTAACAACTATGAATGAAATACCTTTTATAATCCTAGTGCATGACTCACATAAAGCCTAGCGTAGGACTCACATAAATCCTAGTGCCGGACTCACATAAAGTCTAGTGATGGAATCACACAATAGAGTACATGACTCACACAATAGAGCACAAGAATCACACAACACAACGAGGAACTTATCCAATCAACATATGAGTTGTATAATTCAAGGAGCACCTAATTAGCATCAACATCTAGTTAGCACATGAATTAAACAGTTAGTGGAGTGCCTAATCAACAGCTCGAGACTTAGATTATTTGGGTGGCAATTGTCTTTTAAACAAACAAATTATCTCCTTCAACAAGAGTAAACTCTGCTATAAATCCTTATTTGGTGGCAGCCACTACTATGCAAAGAACTCAAGTACTTGAGTTGTTTCAACTCTAGTTATCTCCAAAGTATCAACTAGATGTTGTTAACAAGGACTCCACTTGCATTTAAAAGGAAAAATCTGATCAATAAGTTACATGCAATTGTTACCTCGACCTTGTGACTCCTAGTTATGTTGTTGTTCTCATACAAATCTGTTAGTTAACTGTTTTATGTAACTTTTGCATTATTATTAAAATAACAAGTTCTCTTGAAGAAGAACTTTACTTCACCTAGTATATAAGGCGTATGTATTAGGATTAGAAAGAGGTTAGCATTTTGAGAAGAAAAGAATTGTATCAAACTATTATTGATCAATAAAAGGGCATGATTCTTAATTCAAATTTTCTTTTGTAATTAAAACGTTGCAACCAGATCGAGAGGAAGGAATAAGGGACACTCCTCCCCAATGTGAAGGGATATATTAAATGTTTGTTTAATTAGTAGTTCATTTCTTTTAGGCATTCTATTTTACAATATTTAAGACTGTCATTTTGTTTCAACATGTTTTAATTATTTTAAATAATAGTTTTAGGAGTCTCTATTTTCTTTCATCAAGATTTGATCATATACAATAGGTTATTAGGAATATTAGTTGGTTAAATTATTAAGTTAATGTATTTACATGCTCTATACAATTTCAACCTTGCTTTGTTGCAAACTGACCTCGCACACGGCCCTGGTATTGACAATTATTGAATGATTAAAGTACGTGTATTAATGATGCACACCAATTTTCGGTGTCATTTTTAGGGATTTATAAAGGTGTTATCAAATATCAAGGTACTAACTTGCATGATTTCTGATAACCTGGTAAGTTTCCATTTATAATTTCTTTTTCCATACTCTTTCTTTCGAATATAAAAGGTCTTGTAGTGACAACAAGTGTCTTTTCTGTTCTTTTGGAGTATGTGGAACACGATAATCAACTAAGAACTTATAGTTGGGAAATTTTTATTAGGAACGATAGAATTTTATGTTTAGACCTAGAGATCATAGAGGTAGGTTTGTAAGAGTAAACTTGAATAACCCCCTCAAAATTTACCTGTGGAACTAGTTGAGCAACAAGGAAGGATGACAGATGGAGTGGAAAATCCTAATGGGGAAAACAATGGTAATCCACCATTGGGAAGGAAATTCACTTATCCCATAGAATTAGATCCCAATGACCAAGGGCCTATGAATAATATATCCCCCTCAATTTTACCAAATTTCAGGGGATTAGTCTCGGAAGATCCTGATCAATTTTTATTTGAATTCAAAGTGTTATGCCAAACCTATGATTATACCTTTGACATCATGGGCCTACCTCTCAAATTTATCCATACTTGGGAATAGATGGAAAAAATATTCTTGGACAAATACCAAGATTATTGTAGGGTTAGAGACCGTAGGGAAGAACTCTTCAGGATACAACAAAAGGAGGATGAGAGTGTAGAAGATTATCTAGATTGATTCCTTTTCCTTCACAGGAGGTTTGGTACAGGTCTTGACATTACCCTTTTGAAAACAATATTTCTTAAAGGATTGGATGAGGACACTCAAGAGGATTTTAACTTAATGGGAAAAGGAGATATGAACAAACTAGAGTTTACAGACATCATTGATCTTTGTAGAAATTATTCCCAAACTCACCCAAATCTTCACAAACATAAAGGAAAGATTGTCAATGGAGACATATCCAAACTAAGAGAAGAAATTGCAAACTTAAGAACAGATCTCTTAGTTCAACTCAACACAATGGTGGATAGGGAAAAAGATAAAAATACAAAGCCATTGTTCATATATTGTCCTATATGCAAATATAAACATGAACTTAAGGATTGTACATTAGATAAAACTAAATGTTTGTCTTGTTTGTGATTTGAAACATACAACTAATCAATGTGGATTGTTACCCTTACTAAAAAGTCATCTAAAATAGAATACATAAAGTGATCTTGAGGTTAAATATGTAGCTCGAAGCAAGGAGACACTTTTTCTTCAAATAAAAACCAACATTATGTCCCCTAAACCCAATGGTTTCCAAATCAATGGAACACACCATGGTCCTATCCTTAACCTTGGAATAAAAATTTCCACAATAATTGGGTCATAAGTGGAATGTTCAACAACCACATTATCAACAACCATGAGATGTAAACCAACACACTCCACCATCATTTCATGTATTCAATCATCATTATCAACAACAATGGAATGCTTCTCAAGGATCTGGCCATCAGGTTTACAGCCAAATAAGACCATAGGGACAATAATAAGATTTGTTAACTGGACCCACACCTGCTGTCCCAAAGGAACAACCTTTCCAAACTCAAATCTCAACTCAAATGGTGGCTAATCCAAAAATGTTAGGTAGGGAAACCCAACGTACACTTTTGAAAATGACAAAATTCCCACAAAGAAACTCCTCTGACTACAAAAACATACTTTGCCATGTTTAGGGAAGATCACTTCCAAACCTTCTTCACCAATCATAGAAGAAGTTTTAGAAGACAAAGGAGGACAAGAGGAAACACAAACTAAAACTAATTTAGAAAATACATCCGAATCACTATCTAAAATTCCATTCCCATCCAAATTATTGAATAACAAAAATATCTCAAATTAGGAGGAACTCAAGAGTTAGATTTAATCTAGGGATTAAAAATTAAGCATTGGAATCCCTCTTTAACAATCTCTCAGAGATATCGCAGAGCTAAACAAAACCCAAAAAAAACCATCAAATAAATATGTTTGAAAACTACAGGAAGGAAGAAAAACCAAGGACAATACAAGTCAATGGAAATTGGAAGGGAAGAGGACTCCTTCAAAATATGGTGATCTTGGAAGTCTAATAGTCACGGTTTGTATTGGGAATGTTGAGATTCCAAATGTGTTGTTTACTTAGGATTTGTAATCAATTTAGTGAAAAAAATACTTCCTAATTTACAATCAAATCCAATAGTTTTACAAATGGACGACCAATTTTTTCCTAAACCCAAGGGAGTCATACGGGATGTAACAATTACATTTGAAGCATGGGATTATTCAAGTAGGGTTCATGTTGGGCATTGTGTCTATAGTGTTTTCATTGATGTCAAATTTCATTTATGGAAAAGGGAGTCTATATGTCATATGTTTTTCCATGAGGTGTCAATCAAGGTCAAGTCTGAAGGTTGATTGGTAGTGTCTAGTTTTGGTGAAGTTGCTATGGTGTCTATGCATGGTTTCAAGCATGGTCAAGCTAGTATGTGATATCCAAAGGTTGTATGAGACATGTATGAGGTCAAACATGGTTAGTATGATGTGTGAGAGGTGTTTAAGTTTCTACAAGTGATCATCATGGTCTGTTCATGAGAAGTCATGGTTGAGTCAAGTCATTCTAGGCATATTCCTAGACCTAGTGCATGTGGTTTATCATGGTGACATGATAAATGAAGTAGGAAAGTCATAAAAATGGAAAATGTGTCATGATGTTTCATAACATGCGTATGAGGAGTTTCAAGTTAGTATTAAGAGGTTTGATGATGTTTCAAGGTCCTTTGAAGTAATTTTCTTGAGAACAAGACATGTTAGCACATGTAAGTCTTAGTGGCTAGATATTTTTAGATGTATTTGATCATGGATGAGAGTTGAGACTATTAGAGGAGGTCATCATGGTGTTTCATGACAAGTTTCATGTCAATATGATGATATTTTCTCAAGATACGAGGTTTTGGCAAAACCAAGTTCTAATGAAGGGCAAACCAACTTGATAGGTGAAGTTGTTTTACTCACCCACACATGTGGGTTATATATGAGGCCTTGTGGATTTTGATAATAATGGTATAGCTCTGATACCAAATGATAACAATGGTATATCTTTGATACCAAATGATAGAATATAATAAGATTGCAATGACCAAAGAGGGACGGAAGCCTCACAAATATTATTGATCATGAAATCAGATTACATAACAATGCAAGAGCTGTAATATTTATAGATATTAGATAGCCTCATATGGATAGAAATGACACCCTATCAGGCACCAACTACGATATGATAAGACCCATATCACATTCACATGTAATTACTACTAATACCAATATTGAATGTTATCCAACATAACAATATTGAATGCAAGTCACTAGACTAGAGTGCACATGTTGCACATTATTAAATAAAAGACAATGCAATAAAATGCAATAAATATGCCTATGCTAAATTATGCTAACATTCCCCCCCTTAATTTTTCATAGTTTCCAATGAAGTGGAGAGGAACTCTCTGAACAGTGTGAATTTGTCACGTGCAAGTGACTTAGTGAAAACATCTACCTTCTGTTCAACTGTAGGACAAAACTGAAGCTGTATGTTGTGCTTCAAGACATGCTCACGTATGAAATGAACCTGTACTTCAATATGCTTGGTTCTCTCATGAAATACTGGATTGCGAATAAGCTTCAGAACTCCTTCATTATCAACATATACTGGAGTAGATTTCTATTGTGGTAGACCAATTCCTTCCAGTATTCAACATAGCCATATTGCTTCACAAACAGCTTCACCTGCAACTTGATACTCTTCTTCTGTAGAAGAGCGAGAAACAAAGTTCTATTTCTTACTTCCCCATGATATCGGTCCAGATCCCATAAAGAAGACAAATCCTGATGTTGACTTCCTATCATCCATGTTTCTGCGCATGATCCGAATCAATATCCCGCAAGAATAAGTTTTCGTTCTTCTTGTACTCTAGACCAAGGTCAACTGTACCCTTTAGATATCTCAGTATTCTCTTTGTTACTTTCCAATGACATATTTTCAGTTCTTACATGAAGCATGATAAATAGCTGACTGCAAAGCTGATATCTTGTCTAGTATATGTCGGAGTAAATGAGACTCCCAATCAACTTCCGATAAAGAGTTGCATTCACTAGTGGTGATGGATCGAATGAGATAACTGAAGTCTCGCTTCCATAGGTGTAGCAATAGGAGTGCAATCCATCATCCTGAATTTATCAAGCATTGTCTTGGTGTATTTCAAATGCGACACAAAGATATGATTCTCTTTTTTCCATACTTCCAACCCAAGACACAATAATGCATGAGCCCGAGATCTATCATGTCGACGATCGATTAAAATCTTTCTTTGTTGTATTGATCATCTTCACGAGAACTACCTATAATGACTAGATCGTCAACATAAACAACCACAATGACAATCTCCCCCTTACTTTTTGAGGTAGAGATTGGGATCATAAGGATTCCTTTCAAATCCATGACTTATGAGATGCTCATCAATTTTGATGTACCATGTCCGGGGTGCCTGTTTTAGGCCATATAGAGATTTTATGAGTCTGCATACCATCATCTCTTTTCCTGGTATTACATAACCATCTGGCTAAGTCATATAGACTTCTTCTTGCAAATCTCCATTAAGAAAGGCACTTTTCACATCCATTTGGTGGACTTTCCAACCAAATTGTGCAGTTAGAGCAAAGATCATCCTGATTGTCTTGATCTTGGCTGTGGGAGCAAATGTCTCCTCATAATCAATGCCTTCTTGTTGTGCATACCCCTTTGCTACAAGCCTTGATTTATACTTGTCAATAGTCCCATCTAATTTGTACTTAGTCTTGAATATCCATCTACATCCAATGGGTTTCTTCCCTGGTGGAAGGTCGACAAGTTGCCATGTGTTGTTCTTCATCACTGACTGATACTTTGAATCCATGGCATCTTTCCAAGCTTTTGATTGTAGGGCTTCTGAACTGTAGATGGCTCAACTATTTCAACAACTCTACTCATTAGGGCATAATTGACCTCTTCATGAGCTTGACTGCGAGTTCTAGGTCTAGGATTGGATGATGTGCTAGGTGCTTCATCCAAATTTACATCTCTTATTAATTGAGTATACCATTTAGGTAAATTTTTAGCTATTCCATTGGCTTGTGGTGGATCCAAGTTTTCACCATCATCAAATTCATCACTGTCATCTTCAGTGGGAACATCAAATTCTATCTTCACAAGAGGTGTATTCTGCATGTTTGTTGAGTCATTGAGTGGAGAATTTTCTTGTTTCTTCTCAAAGAACTCAACATCCCTACTTGTGTATACTTTCTTTGCTTTCGGATCCCATAATGCATGCCCAAGTGCTTCTTCACTGTATCTAATGAATATCGGTTTCCTAGCTTTCATATCCAACTTGTTCCTGTTCGTCTTGGGTATGTGCATGCTAGCTTTACACCCAAATACTCTTAGGTGTGCAATTGATGGCTTCCGATTTGACCATGCTTCTTGAGTTGTCACTTCTTCAAGAGCTACTGTGGGCACTTGGTTCAAAAAATAGACTGCAGTTCTTGCAGCTTCTACCCAAAATTTCTTTGTTAAACCCGAGTCATCAATCATACATTGCACCATTTCCATGATAGTACGATTCCTTCTCTCAACTATACCATTCTGCTGTGGTGTGTGAGTAGGAGGCATTTGTCGATGAATCCCATGAGCTTCCAAGTAATTCTTGAACTCATTACTTGTGAATTCCCCCCTCAATCTGAGCGGAGAGTTTTGATCTTGTGACCAACTTCATTCTCAACAAGTGCTTTAAACTTTTGAAATGTCTCAAAGGCTTGACTCTTGTTTCTTATACAATATATCCACATCTTTCTTAAGTAGTCATCAACACAAAACATGAAGTATTGACATCCGAATGACTTGGTTACATGGCCCCACAAAGATCGGTGTGCACCAAATCAAGCTTTCCCTTAGCTCTATATGTGTTCTTCCGGAAGGGTACTCTGTGTTGCTTTCCAGGCTAGGCAATTATGACACTTGTCGTTGTTGTGCTTGAGTGTAGGAAATCCTTTCACCATGTTGCCCTTTTGAAGTGTTTGGAGATAGCCAAAACTAATGTGACCATATCTGCGATGCCATAGTTCTCAGCAGTTGTGTGTCTTTGGCCACTAGAGCTTGATCATCCTTGTGGACAAAATCAAGTTGGAACATCGTCCCACATTGGAGGCTCTTGCTATAATATTGGAACCTCTTGACTTATCTCTTATCAAGCACACTTTTTCTCTATTATTACTGTCAAAATCCAACTTCAAGTTGTGATCAAGGAGTTGACTAACTGATAGCAAATTCTTGGTCAACCTAGGTACATATAATACATCTGTGATTTTGCAGTCATGCTTTCCAAGAGGTAGTGAAATGTTTCCAATCCCCTTGACACTGTATGATGAGTCATCACCTAATGACACATGGTTCTTGTTAGGTGAGTCACGTAGTGTGTAGAACAAATCCTTGCATCCAGTCATGTGTCGAGTTGCAGCCCCGACCTCACCAACATACCAAATATCTTGTGTGGACTTGGTTTCTTCATCAAATTGAGTAGAATACATGTGGTGTCCTTCATCTGAATCATCCTCATGTTTGGCAATGTACCCTTGTTGTTTGGGTTTTCTTTTCCAATTACCATTTTTCTGCCCTTGATTGTTGTTGTTGTTGGACTTCCCTTTATTTGAATTGTTGTTACCCTGTTGGTTGTTGGGTTTTGAATTGCTTGATGAACCCTTTTTATAGGAATTGTACTAACAATCTTTGATTTCATGTCCCCCTCTATTGAAAATGGGACACTTCTTGGTGTTGTCTCATTGAATTTGGTCCCTTTGTTGAATTTGATTTTGTGGGACTTCTTATGATTGGATTGAAATTTCCCCTTTCCTTTATGATTGGAAGATAGTGCTTGCTCATCTTCATGATCTTTGTTGTTCATTACCTCTTCTTGTTGGAGTAGATTGACCAACTTCTCAAAGGTGACTGTGTGTTCACTTATATTGATAGTTGTCACAAAGATTCTGTAGGAAGGAGGAAGTGTTCGCAACACAATTGGTACGAGGTCTTCATCACTTATCTCTTTTCCCAATGCCAATAGAGATGCCCTCAAAGTAGCAACTCGTCTCAAAAAAACTTCAACCTTCTCATTGTGCTTGAACTTGAGAGTATGCAGTTGTGATAGTAGGTTGAGGATGACATTCTTGTTCTTTGCCTCATAGACTATGCTCAACTTATCCCATGCATCCTTGGCCGATGTGGCATCTCTAATGTGGGGTTGCACATCATCATTACGCCAAACAAGATGATCAACTTGGCCTTTTGATTGGCCCTGTCAAATTGAACTTGTTGTCTTCCATCATCAAGTGATCTTGTTGTTGTTCCATCTACAACTGTCCATAGGTCTTCAAACTCAAGTAACATCTTGATCTTCGGTTTCCATGTAGCATAGTTGTCTCCTCTAAGCAGTTGTGAATCTGGCAAGAAGAACTTTGGTGCTTGTGCACCCATTTCTGTAATCTGAATTTCTGAAACTCTGAATTTCTGACAAAGGGTAAGGCTCTTATCACTCCAGGTTTATGGTCTCCCTCTCAATATACCGTCAGGCCGATATACCAAACCTTTCTATATACGCTCCCTTCCGATATACCCGTCGGTACGTGGAAGAAGATCACCCTTTCAATATACCCGTCAGTACGGAAAGAGGTGTTAACGCACGTGAAATAATTTAGTACGTGGTACGTAGACAGTATGGAGAGGGGTTTGTGCAAGCACAAACAGATGGGAGGGCTCAAATGTGTGTGTATTATGTCCTTATTACTCCCCGTTGATTTTATAGGGTCAATGCCCAGATGACATTTAGGCAGCTTGTGTTAGGCATTAAGTGCAGTAGTAGTCGCGACGGCATCACCCGTAAGCGCTTCCCAGAGGTATCGTATATACCAAACGCTGCTATGAGATCAAAGATCTTGTGTGATAGAACCAAACATAAAATAAAAAATTTGTACTTTTTTTTATATTTTGAACTTTATGCACCAAGATTAGTACAAAATTCTCCAAAAGTACATCAAAATGAAGTTTTTGTGTCCCCCTCTTTAGAAAAAGGGTCTAGAATCACAAAATACACAATATAGGCCAAAAATATTTTTACCCCCAATAGGTGTTTTTCCGCTAAATTTAGCGGTAGCTCTAAATGTGTTTGGTGAGATTCTAAATTTGGAAATCTACTAGAATTTAGTAATTTCTCCAAATTTTCCAAAAAAAAATAAAATTTAATAAAAAATATGGAGAGAGTGGGAATTGAACCGCTTACATGTTTGTTCCCAAGATCCAAACAAACAATTTGAATATTGTTTTCACCTTTTCTCACAAACCGTGATATGAGTTTTTCTAAAATTTTGACAGCAGCATCATACAATATTTTTCTTGAAACCCACAAAATTTTAGAAGAATTGGAATCTTAGTTTTTGAGATCTTACCAATTTACCAGCTAGATCTGATTTTTTTTCAGAAAAAAATGATCCAACTTGTACAGACTTTTCATCACATGTAAAGGCTGAATATAAAGATGATGTAAACTATAAAGTTGTGCGCCTCCTTCTTATCTTTCCATAAAAAAATGGTACATCAATCTGACATTTAATGAAAAAGTTATGTCCTTTTTTCTAAGAGCTATCTGCTAGAATTTTGTTGACGGGACTGCTTCAACCTTTGCTCTCGAATTCTTCACACCTCCACTTTCAGATCTGATTTTTTCTTTTTTTTAGATCTGCAAATTTTATTTTTTTCAAGATCTTTCTCCTTTTTTTTAAATCTCTTTTTTTTCCAAAATTTTTTTTTTTCAAGATTTTTTTTTTTTAAAGATCTCCAAATCTGAAATATTCCGCCAATATGTTGGATCAATTGGCTATGCCAATGACTAATCAAAAAAAAAAATTACCTTCCAAATAAGTGGATAGGTCAAATTTTAGTTGAGGGATGCTTGGAAGGAATGGAGGCTGCAGGATGCTTCAATGGCTCTCTTTTGATGTAGATCTTCTTCTCCAATGGATCCTCTCCAATAGTGCTCCTCTTCAACCTTGCTTGGATAGAACCTACTCTGATACCAAATGATAACAATGGTATAGCTCTGATACCAAATGATAACAATGGTATAGCTTTGATACCAAATGATAGAATAGAATAAGATTGCAATGACCAAAGAGGGACGGAAGCCTCACAAATATTATTGATCATGAAATCAGATTACATAACAATGCAAGAGTTGTAATATTTATAGATATTAGACAACCTCATATGGATAGACATGACACCCTATCAGGCACCAACTACGAGATGATAAGACCCATCTCACATGCACATGTAATTACTACTAATACCAATATTGAATGTTATCCAACATAACAATATTGAATGCAAGTCACTAGACTAGAGTGCACATGTTGCACATTATTAAATAAAAGACAATGCAATAAATATGCCTATGCTAAATTATGCTAACAGATTTCAGGATGATTTTTCATTGATTCTATAGTGTTTTCGAAAAATAATGGATTGATTTGATCGTCAATAATTTATGAACAATCGTTAAGAATTCAAGTTGGTCAAAACCCTAGCAAAAAACCCTCTTAGTAGAGTGATATAAAAGAAGTGAATTGTTTTGTCTCCAAATGAAGTTGGAAAAATAAATTAATGCATTAATGTTATATAAGATTCTCCAAATATCATTTTGGTGGTGGTATCATTTTCCGTGTCGGTTGGGAAGTAGGATAAATACCCTTGTTTTGTGGAAATTTATAGTTTCAGGGCTGAGATGGAAGCTTATGGATGAAAAGTGATTTTTTCAAGAATCATTGGGAGATGTGATATATAGCCATGGAAATATTTAGGCGGTATAGTGAATAAAATTTACTTGGTTTTTTCTAAAAGGGCTAAAACTTAGTCTTTTGGTTTAAGGTGTGTCTTGATGTTTTGCATCTTGGAGCGGTGGTTTTTGGTCATGAACATCTTATTTACACTTGATATGATATGACTAAAGATTTGGTTTGATCTAGATAAGTGGTTTCTTACGTAAGCCTTGTTGGTGAGAAAATTTATCGAGTTGGACAAATTGGTGGATTTCTTCCAACACTCTGGGACTAGGTCCCTCTGCTTGAATGGGGCAGCTCCATTTATTGTGTGTGAATAAAAATGAAATTATGTGGTTGGCCTAGAGGTCGGGGATCTAACAGGGACACTCCATTGAACCTGTGGAAAATGCTTGCAATTTCTTGTAAGGGAGGAATTTCTTTGAGTAGGTGAGAAAATGGAGTGGGAAATTAGGAGGGGGATTAATATTGCAGGCATAAATTTCAATTACCTACAAAGATTAATCAAAGAATATCATCACACATAATTAAAAATTACAAAAACTTACTACTAAAACACGGACAAGATGGAATTGTGAACACAAATTTTCATTCATTCCCTCATCAGAAAAGTATAAACTCCTTTCTTCTTTATTGAAATTTTGGCAAAGCTGTACATTGAGAGGAATGGAAGAACATATGAGAAGGAGAATAAAATAAAATAGCTATCGGTTTTACTTATCACAAGTATCTATCTACTCTTGAACGCATCACGAAATTGACAACCCCTTGGAATAGGGAAGTCATTACAATTTATATATTTCAAGAGGGCTCTTCACCTACCCCCACATGAATTTTCATTTATCTTTCACAACGTGTGACTCTTCGATTCCCAAGGGACGAAATTAAGTCATATTTTTATTAAATGAGGGTGAATTATTACAATATTGAATATAGTCACATTTAATTGAATATTATGAAAGTCATTATTGCTTATAACAGAGAAATAGAAAAGGGGTAGAGAAGAGGAGAAAGAATGGAGAGAGAAGATAATGAAAGCCTCACAACCTGGATGAGGATACCTCTTCCTTCGATGATGATCAATTCCACTAATTTTGAAGATGAAACTTGTCCCAAGATGGCCCTCTATAACAATTCCATGTTTCGTTGATGAAGGTTGCTCTTTTGGACACTTTTGAACACTTTTCCCCTTTTAAAAACTCTTTGAAATAATGCACTTCTACACACTGCCTGGATACACCGAGAAGAGGGATGATGAATGATTGAGAAGAATACTAATGAGAACATTGGAAGATGACTCATGTAATTGAGAAAATCCATCTAAACCCCGAGACACTATCAAAATTTCATGATCAATCATTCACATGGGAGAAATTCAATGCACTTTGTTCACTTAGGCATGATCTTGATCCTACCACCGCTTGACACACACTGATGATGAACGAGGCATGTGACCAAATCCTTCTAATTCCGGAGTGAGGAAAGAAGAATGATACCAAAATCAATTTCATCCACCAGTTGATCCTGCATCATATGTGAAATGAACTGAAAGGGTGTTCATTATAAAATTGACAATTTTCTCACTTTGACACTCTTCGCTCACTACATCGGGCAATGTGGGAATTGACTTGAGAACAGAGGGAGGAGCTCTTGTGAGTCTTTGAGACCATCATAGGATGAGTGAACGAATGAAATTTTACTAGCTTTATCTCCTTTCACTCATGTGCTATTTTTAGAATATTCACCATTATGATCTCATTTAGCCAATTTTTGCCATTTGTGTCGGTCTTGTCAATTTTGGAGTGTCTCGATCATGAGGGAGTGTGAATGAATTTTTTTCTAGAAATTACTATTTATAGTAGGTACTCCTATATAGAATTATTAAAAAAATAAAGTGGTATTCCCATTGTCGGATTAAAAAAAAAAACTTATAGATGTTTACATAATTCATTTCGAAGCTATTCTCCAATTTTCGCGTGATTCTCGCCAACTTGAACCATAGGAAGAAAAGAAGTAACTTGTTACCTTTATTTCTTTGAGTCATGGTAGACATTAATGGATTCCTTGAGATTTTTGTTAAATTTTATTTCCCACCTTGGATTGCCATTCTTGGAAGGCACAACTAGTGATCCTGATAAAAAATCCATTTTTAGGAGGTTTCAGTCTGAATTAGGCCTTGAGACCCATCCCATTATTCTCAAAATTCCATTTTCAATCAAATTAATATAAATAAGTTCCCAAAAAGACCTCTAGGAGCTTTGACAATGTCATTTTCAAGCTCCTTCCCAAGGTACAAGCTTCGTCCTTAGTCAATTTTTTCAGTACCACGTGGCAACATGAGGCTAAGGCACACTTTTTTTTCCCCTTCATACCTTTCCAAGGGGACAAGGGGGACAAAAAAATTCACCCCCACACCTTGTAGCTCCTGGACCCACCACATGACCCTAGGAGGCCTACATAAGCACCTTCTCGCAAATTTTCTAGCCCCCACCTTGTGCACTGCATGCCCGCCATTTATCACCATGAGGCTGAGGCACATTTTTTTGCCCCCTTCATCCCTTTCTAGGGGGACAAGTGGGGCATAAAAATTTTCCCCCCACCCTTCTCCCACATGATTCCTCATATGACCGAAACTCAACCTCGAGTGCTAAAATTAAACTCCTTCCTTTTGCTCCTCTGCCAATGCATGTTCGCCACTTGTCCTCCTGAGGATATGGTGCAATTTTGTGTCCCCTTAATCTATTTACAAGGGGTAAAGGGGGAAAAATAAAATTCTCCCCTCCCCCCAAGGCATATAAAACAAGGGATATAGTGTATTTTTCATCTTCCCCATTTTTCTCAAAATATACCTAGAACTCTAGAAAACAAAATCCAGAATCTTTCACCTCCATTGATTCTCTTCCATTCCTCCCTCCATGTTTCCATGATTGTAGGGAATATATTTCCACTCAATTTTTAACTTTTTAAAAGCTCCATATGTGTTTTCGTGCCTAAATGAATCCATACACAAGAAAGTGAAAATTTCATGTCTCACAAACTCGTACACAAATTGAGGTGGGGTTTTTGCTATCTTCTTCATTTCCAAATTATGTTAGGGAGAAATTGACATCATATTGAATGATGCCCTAAATTTTTAATAGTGAAAAAACATCATTTTTTGTCCTAGTTTTCATTCCTTCAATTTCCAATCACTTTGGCAAACAAATTGAGCTAAAAACTTAAATGCAAAGTCTAGAAATTGAGCTAAGTGAACAAAGTGCATTGAATTCATTTGATTCTTTCCTCATTTTTACCAATTGAACAAGGAGTTCTTGGAAATATTCAGCTGATTTGAATCTCAATATGAACTTTGATTGAATGTATTCCGAATATGTTATGGAGTGGGACGATAAGAGATAAAATTACTTGGATGCCTTTTCTTGAATTGATTCCACGAATAATCTCACCGCAACATCCTCATGTTTGATTCCAATAATTCTGTATGATGTGAAGAAGGCGGAGATATGTTCTTTGGGAAGTGTTGTGCCATCACCTTTTAACTTTAGAAATTTCTTATGGGAACTTGTCGATAGATCAAGAAGAGGAGGTACAAGAGCAATTTGACCCGTATTCCTTCCCCATAGGACAATGAGTTGGGGTCATTCTCATTATTCATCCACCATTATTTCTTTAGCTTCATCTTATGAAAATCCTTCCGACAATTATTTTTCTAATTCTTTTTCCGCTTCACTAGGTAATTCAATGTTCAATGGTGGGTGAAAGGTAGGAGAAATAAGAGAATTCTACGAAAGGAGTATCAATAGGGGTTTGACTATGATTTCAAGGGTTACCACTTGAAGACTTAGATGTCGATGAGGCTTGAGAGATGTAGTAGGGATTATCTATAATTTGTTCTTGTGGATTTTGTAAAGCCTCGAAAGTGGGATCAAAAATTCCTCTCAACCTATTCAGCATGGTGTATCTTATTTTAGCTAACTTGTGAAAATCCTGTAACAAGAATATGACAGGGCACTATGGAATACGAAGGGTCACATGTAATAATCAACAGTGGGTTTTTAGCAATGGATTTAAATCAATTCTATTTATTTTTATTTTTTGGATATTTGATTTTTAATTTATTTTTCGGTTCGTATTTGGGTGAAAAATATGCCAAGTCTTCCCCACGGTGGGCACTAAAAACAATTGACGAGAAAATTTTTCGGTTGGAAAAATTAGCGGATTTCTATAACACTCTGGGACCAGGTCCCTCTACTTGAATGGGGCATCTCCATTTATTGTGTGTGAATGAAAATCAATTTTTTTGGTTTAATTAGAGGCTAAGGATCTAATAAGGACACTCCAATAAACCTATGGAAAATGCTTGCAATTTCTTGCAAGGGAGGAATTTGTTGAGTAGGTGGGAAAAGGGAGTGGGAAATTAGGAGGGGGATTAATATTATAGGTAGAAATTTCAGATGCCTGCAAAGATTAATAAAATCATATCATCACACATAATTAGAAAGAAAACAACCTTTCTACTAACACCAAGACAAGATGGAATTATGAACACAAAGTTTCATTCATTCCCTCATCAAAAAATCATAAAATCCTTTCTTCTTTATTGACATTTTGGAAAAGTTGTACATTGAGAGGAATGAAAGAATATATGAGAAGGAGAATAGAAGAAAATAGTTATCTCTTTTGCTTATCACAAGTAGTTATCTACTCTTGAACATACAAAATTGACAACCCCTTGGAATGGGGAAGTCATTACAATTTATAGATTTCAAGAGGGATCTTCACCTACCCCCCACATGAATTTTCATTTATCTTCTACAACATGTGACTCTTCAATTCCCTAGGGATGAAATTAAGTCCCCTTTTTATTAATTGAGGGTGACTTATTACAATATTGACTATAGTCACATTTAATTGAATAGGACAAAAGTCATGATTGCTTATAATGGAGAAATAGAAAGGGGGTAGAGAAGAGGAGAAATAATGGAGAGAGAAGAGAAGGAATGCCCCACAACCTGGATGAGGATGCCTCTTCCTTCGATGAAGATCAGCTCCACTGATGTTGAAGATTGAAACTTGTCCCAAGATGACCCTCTATAACACTACCATGCTCCATTGATGAAGGTTTCTCTTTTGGACACTTTTAAACACTTTCCCCCTTTAAAAACTCTTTAAAATAATACACTTCTACACACTTCCTGGATACACCAAGAAGAGGGATGATGAACACTTGAGAATAATACCACTGAGAACATTGGAAGATGACTCCCCTCATTGAGAAAATCCTTTTGATCCTTGAGACACTATCATAACTTCATGATCAATCATTCACATGGGAGAAATTGGATGCACTTTGTTCACTCAGCCATGATCTTGATCCTACCACTGCGGACACACTAATGATGAATGAGGCATGTGACCAAATCCTTTTGATTTTAGAGTGAGGAAAGAAGAATGAGACAAAAATAAATTTCATCCACCAATTGATCCTACATCACATGTGAAATGAAATGAAAAGGGTCTTCATTATAAAATTGGTAATTTTCTTGCTTTGACACTCTTTGCTCACCGCATCGGGAATGCAGGAATTGAATTGAGAACAAAGGGAGGAGCTCTCGTGAGTGATGAGACCATCGTAGGATGAGTGAATGACTGAAATGTAACCACATTTAGCTCCTTTCACTCATTTTATATTTTTATAATATTCACCATTATGGTCTCATTTAGACAAATTTTCACCATTTTCGTCAATCTTTTCAATTTTGGAGTGTCTTGATCATGAGGGAGTGTGAATGCACATTTTTTATTATCAAAATTACTATTTATAGTAGGTTCTTCTATATAGACTTAATAAAAATAAAAATTTCTCTTCCTAGTTTTGGATTCAAATGAAACCACATACAAAAGTTTAAATAATTCATTTCAAGCTATGCTCCAATTTTTTGCGTGATTCCGCCACTGTAAACCCCGTGAAGTGAAGAAGTACTTTGGTACCTTTCACTACTGAGTCAAGGTAGCCATTAATGGAGTCCCTGAACTTTTTGAAAAATGTTATTTCCCACCTTGGATTGTAATGAAATCAACTTCACTGAAATAGGTTTTTCATCTAGACTTTGCGTTCAAGTTTTTAGCTTGATCCGTCTGCCGAAGTGATGGGAAATTGAAGGAATGAAAGATAGGGCACAAAAAATATGGATAAAAATATTGGGCATGATTTAATATGTTTTCACTTTCTCCCTAAAGGAATTTAAAAATGGAGAAGATAGCAAAAACATACCTTTATCCGTGCACCAGTTTGTGAGATATGAAAATTTCACTTTCATGTGTATGTAGTCATTTAGGCATGCAAATGCATATGGAACCTTTAAAAATTTGAAAATTTAATGGATATATTTTCATTGTGATCATGGAAACATGGAGGGAGGAATGGAAGATAATTAATGGAGGTGAAAGATTCCAGAAACTTTTTTCTAGAGTTCCGCGTAGATTTTGAGCAAAATGGGAGGAAGATGAAAAATGCACTTTATCCTTGGTGTTATATGCCTTGGGGGAACATTTACCCCCACCCCATTTACCCTTGGAAAGGAAAAATGGGACAAAAATTTCACCCTAGCCATAGGAGGACAAGTGGCGAACATGCATCAAGGCGGAGGAGCGAGAGGAAGGAGCTTAATTTTGCTTAGCACATAGGGTTGAGTTTCAGTCATATGAAGAATCATGTGGGATCAAGGTGGGTGGGGGATTTTTGTCCCCATTTAACCCTAGAAATGGATGGAGGGGGCACAAAATTTCACCTCATCCTCATGGTGAAAAGTGGCGGGAATGCAATGTACGAGGCGGGGTTATAAAATTGCCGAGTTGCTTACAGAGGCCTCTTAGGGTCATGTGTTTGGTCCTAAAGTTCCAAGGTGGTGGGTGAATTTTTATGTCCCCCTTGTTCCATTGTAAAGGGATGAAGGGGACATGAAAGTGTGCCTCATCCTCATGCTACCACGTGGCGTTGAAATTTTTGACTAAGCATGGAACTTGTACCTTGGGAAGGAGCTTGAGAATGACATTGTTGGAGCTCCCAGAGGTATTTTTGGGAACTTATTTATATGAATTTGACTTAAAAATTCATTTTGAGAAGAATTAAATAGGTATCAAGGTATGATTCATCTTCATCCTCCTAAAATATTTCCTTTTTTAATTGGGATCGTCGCTTTTCTTGCCAAGAATGAGTTGTGGAAAGAAATGCATGGGTCTTATGAAAGATACAAAAATACCACCATGTAGGGGATTGAATTAGATTTAAATTAATATATTATTTGTCTTCTAACTCATTCCAAAGCTCCCAATCACCTTCCAAAGCTCAAGTGCTTTTTTGTAGTGCAAGCTCCTTTGACCTCAAAACCCACTTTTATTGAACTTGCTCTGAATCTCCAAATCTTTCCTAAATCTTCCTAAATCACTTGCACAATGTTATTGGATCATTAATACCACTGCCTAATGAATTTTGTTCTTGAAATATAATATGAAGAATGTGCACCCGCCTCGAAAGGCTAAAATTATCCATTTCTAAGCCTCTTGAAAGATATACCTCAAGAGATATTTTGTAATGAAATTACTTGTATAATTAAGATTAAGAGAAACAATAGAACACCAAATAACACAATATTTCAAATAATGATCTCAATATGCAATTAGAATAGCTTCACCACTTCGAGGGGGAAACCTCCAAACCATATAATAATACTCAAATGCTCAAATGATAATGAAATACTACCTATAATCCCCTATATATACTATTCATATGCTATGGCCATCACCAAGGCTGACCTATTAAGCATGAGAAAGTATAAATGATATGGTAAGCCACAAGTCGGCTACTCATATCCTACAAGCAATAGGTTAAGGGCGTAGCATGCCCTTCCCCTTCAAACCAACGTTGTCCTCAATGTTGAATAATCCTGGATGTTGCTGCAGAAAACCTTCATCCTCCTAGGTGGCATCTTCTATGCTCAGATTCTTCCACTTGATTAGATATTCCTTAATGTCTCTATTTCCCAACCTTTTAAATACGTGTTTACAGAATCTTCTCTGGCTCCAAAATTATTCTTCCTTCCTCATCAAGTTCTGGTAACTCTTTCTGGGCTTCAAATTTCTATTCAATAACCTTCTTCAGGCATGAAACATGGAATACTGGGTGTATGTGTGAAGATGGAGGAAACTCTAGTTTATAATCAACACTACCAATTTTCTCGTAGAACCCGATAAGGGCCATAATATTTAGGAGCAATTTTGTTTTCCTTTTTCCATTGCTTTAGGGACATCTGTTTGTAATGTTGAGACGTACAAAAACTTACTCACCAATTTCCAAATGTATTTCACTACGGTCTTGATCTACGCTTGTTGTTTCATCATGTTTTGTACTAATGCTAAATTCTCCTTCAAACTAGCCAAAACCTATTGTTGATGTTGAATGTGTTCCTCAACATCTCTCGACATTAGTTTGCATCCTCAAGGAGGAAGTGATAGAAGGTGGATGGTAGCCATATAATGCTAAAAATGGGGTCATTTGAGAAGAGGTCTGAAAACATGTGTTATAACACCATTCTACTAGTGGTAGCCATTTAATCCACCTTTCCCGCTTATCCGATACAAAACAACGTAAATACCCCTCTAAGAATTTGTTGACCACTTGTTTTCCCATCGGTTTGAGGATGATAAGATAAACGTGAGCTAGTTGAGTACCCAAACATGAAAATAATTCCGTCCAAAATTACTTGTGAAAATAGGATCACGATCACTTACAATTATCTTTGGGGTTCCATGTAGCCTTTGAGCTGTCTCCAAAAATATAGTTGCATCAGTGTACTTAGCTGCAAATGGATGTGATAGGGCACAAAAATGGGCATATTTTGTGAGCCTATCCACAATCATGAAAATAACATTCTTACCCTCTCGAACAAGGAAATCCGGTGATGAAATCCATGGAGACCTCCTCCCATCTCTCGGCTAGGAATTGGTAAGGGTGCAGAACAGACTGGTGTCTTAATTATTTCCCCTTTGTTACTCGTGGCACACTAAACACTCTGATACAAAATTTTGTACATCCCCCTTGAGTCCTTCCCAAAAGAATTCTCTTTTTATTCTATGATATGTCTTCAAAAACCCAGAGTGTCCTCCAACAGGTGAGGCATGTAGCTTTGCAAGAATCTTATGCTTTAACTCAAAATCTTTACTCAAGTATAACCTATCCTTGTACCATAGGGCATTACCTTTTCACTCAAATTTTTTAGATGTCATAGATCCTTGCTTGATATTCTATATTAGAGATTGTGTATCCTTATCTTGATTCCATTCCAATCTTTCTTCATCCACCCAATCGGCCGTCAACATGGACATTCCACATAGTAAGGCATCTCATGGATGTATCCCTTCTGCAACAACACATCACTACTACATTTTATTTACCCTTTTTGTATATGATTTCAAAATCATAACCCAACATTTTGTTACCCACTTTTGTTGTTCCTTAGATGATAACCTTTGCTCCAAAAAGTATTTGAGACTATCATGATCAATTTTTACCTTGAAGTGTCTACCCATGAGATAGGGCCTCCATTGCTTGACCGCATGAAGAATAGCCATCATTTCTTTCTCATAGATAGGTTTGAGCAGATATTTTCCTTTGAATTGGTGACTCTCAAATGCAATTGGTCTTCCTGCCTGTATTAGAACTACTCCGAATCCCGATCCCGAAGCATCATATTCAATAATGAAGGTTTTTAAGAAGTTGGGAGTAGCCAAAAGTGGGGTCTTTGCACATGGCTTCCTTCACCGCTCAAAGGATTTAGTGGCTACGTCTCATTCCAATGGAAGGCATCCTTCTTTAACAATGCGGTGAGTGGGGTGGGGTTGCTATTCTACCATATCCCCACACAAATCTTCTCAGTAGTACCTGTTAGTCCTCTCGAACCCACAAAGATTTTTGGGCCTTGGCCATTCCACCATAGCTTTGATCTTCTAAGGATCAACTTTGATGCCTTCATGGGATACAATATGACCCAAGTACTCTACCTCTTATACACCAAAATAACATTTGGATGAATTTGCATACGAGTATGTTTCTCTAAAACTTCCAACACGTTATTTACATGTTGTAAGTTTTCTTCCCATGTCTTACTGTAAATCAATATGTCATCAAAGAAAACTAATACAAATTTCCTTAAAAACGGCCTAAAAATAGTGTTAATCAAGCTTTGAAAGGTTGAGGCGCATTTGTAAGACCAAAAGGCATTACCAAAAACTCATAATGGCCCTCATGAGTCCTGAAAGCCATTTTATGAACATCTTCCTCTTTTATCCTAATTTGATGGTACCCCGAACGAAGATCTAATTTTGTGAAATAAACAACACCATGCAATTCATCAAGTAAATCATCAATTATTGGAATAGGAAACTTATCTTTGATGGTGTACTTGTTGAGTTCTCAGTAATCTGGACACATCCTCCATGTTTCATCCTTCTTACGTACCATGACCACTGGTGAAGAATATGCACTCTGGCTATGCCTGATGATACATGCCTTCAACATTTCCTCCACCATTTTCTCGATCTCACTTTTCTGGGAATATGGGTATCTATATGGTCTGATGTTAGGTGTTTGGCTCCCTGGAATCAACTAAATGGCATGATCATGATCCCTAACTGGTGGTAGTCCCTTTGGAATTGCATCAAAAATAGATGAGTGAGCATCCACAATCTTCTGAAGATTGGGTGGCATTGAAGACTCTATATTTTGTACTTCTATGGAAAATAACTTTGCTATAAAGCCATCCACTCCTTTTCTGAGAACCTTCTGCATCTGATGAGAGCTAATAATTTGTGGAGACTTAGCTACCATCCCATTCAATTGTATTTTCCTTCCATCTAAATGAAATCACACGAACAATTCTTGGAAATTCATCTCTATAATACCTAAGGTTATGAGCCACTGGACCCCCAAAACAATATTTGCCCCTCCCATAGAAATAGCAAACATAGGTGAGTCTAACATGTAGTCTCCCATGGAAAGCTTGATACTATGGCACTTTCCTGTGCACTTGACTGTCCCACCATCCACAATCATAACTTGCATTTCTGGAGCTGGGTAAATAAAACAATTGAGGCGGGCAACTAATTTACTATTTATGAAGTTATGAGTACTCCCCGAGTCAATCAACACTGTCACCTTCTATTTTTGAGACAACCAATAACCTTGAGTGTTTGAGGAGTACTAATACTTGAGAATGCATGGCAAGAAATTGTAGGTTGGTGATCCTCTACTTCATGTTCTGCTAGTTCCTCGGGCTCTCCTATAATTTCAGCTTCCTCATCATCCTCGGTACCTCCGTCAATATAGAACAACTTCTTCTCAAAGCACATTTATGTCCCGGTCCATATTTGCTATCACCGTTAAAACATAATCCTTTTTCTCTCTTTTCTTCCATTTGTTGAGGAGTCAGTCTAATTGCCTAGCAAATGAAGGGGAAGAGATACTACAGCCTTTGGTGTTAATGAAAGGTGGCATCCCACTACAAAGAACTTTTTCCTTTGCACAATGTGCAATGATAATAGAATCAGAAATCTTGATTGGATTAAACATACGTACCTCATGCTCAATGTTGTCCTTAAGACCCCCAAGAAACAGGTCATTCGATTCTCTTACGAATATTCTCTACCCTTAAGGATAGGTTTTGGAATTGATGTACATAATATTTGACTGATCTTGTTTTTTGTAACTTTTCTAATTGACTAAAGTAGTTCTCTGAAACACTAGAACTATAGTGTAATTGCAACTCCTCGGTAAAAACTGTCCAAGTGATACCTAGACCATTCTTACGCCTCGAGCACATAACCAACGATACCAAACAAATTGGTTGGGTTCAAGATATAGGTATGCCAATGTCACCTTTTGTCCTGATGGTGTTTGATGTAACTCAAAGAAGTTCTCCATTTGATTTATCCAATTCAAGGGATCCTTACCATCAAATTTGTGCATATCCACTTTCGGCATCATGTTCCGTGGTTGTGAATAAGTTTGATTCTGATGGGACTACAAAAGTGATACAATATGGTTAGTTTGTCCATGATTTTGAATTGAAGGTCCTCCTTGGTTGATATGGGCCAGATTTGGGCCATATTGGTTACCCTTTGCATGTTGCATGATATCATCTAATCGATGATTGATTTGGGCTATGTCTCCTTTAGAGGCCATCTCAGATTGTACATTTCACAACTCATACTCAAGTTGGCTCACCTTATGATCAACTGAGGTAAACCCTAGTGCTGAGGAATTTGTATTTAGCCCTTTTGACTCCATCTCTTCAATCACTATCCCATCTTTATCTAGGGTTTTACCTGGAGTAACCGGATTCTTTTTTTGCTCTTGTGGAAGGCCCCGTCATGATGTCAAACCTTAGGGTTTAGGGTTTTGATACAATTTTGGCTGAACAGGAAAAAATGCAGAGAAGATACTAATACTATTTTTTTGAGATATTTCCGAAAATGTAAATAACTTGAAATTTTTCCACAATTTTCACCCTAGGGAGTGATTTTACTAGAAAACCTAAATTTGTAATAACTTTTGCAAAATCAATCAAAAAAGTCTGAAATTTTCAGGGAACCTTACTTTAAATTCTTCTCAACTATGGTAAAAATATCTCCAACCAATTAGCTCGGTTCGCAATATGTGGTGGAAACACAAAATTAGGGTTTTTGCCCTAATTTCGCCTAGATCACAGCTACGATACCACTTGTAATGAAATTAATTATATAATTAAGATTAAGAGAAACAATAGAAAAAAATAACACAATATTTCAGAATAATGATCTCAATATGCAATTAGAATAGCTTCGCCACTTCGAGGGGCAACCTCTAAACCATATAATAAGACTCAAATGCTCAAATGATAATGAAATACTACCTATAATCTCCTATATATACTATTCATATGCTATAGCCATCACCAAGGCTGACCTATTAACCATGAGAAAGTATAAATGATATAATAAAATTATATGGTAAGCCACAAGTCGGCTACTCATATCCTAATACAAGCAATAGGTTAAGGGCGTAGCATATTTCCTTGAAATAATCTTATGAACTTGCTTTTCTCTTTGTAACACATGGGAAAGGTTGGAACAACACATATGGACATTGAAAGGATGGGGATAATATTGAATCAAGGGATGAAATGACCTAGAAGTGTTCTGATAAGGTTTACGAAGAATTTCGACACTAAGGATTGAAATTATCATGTTGCACATTTGCATGACAAAAGTGTTATGGCCTAATTGGTTCTATTAGGCTTTCCAAGATAGGTGACTGAAAAGGTGTTCTTGCTTGATTTTATCGAAATGGAATATGATTTATAGTTATTTATCATGTTGGTAGAAGTGTCCTTGATGTGTTCCGGTGGTGGTTGAGATTGGAAATGGCCTTAGAGGTGTTTGGAGTCATATTCCTCAAGACTAGTTCTTGAGTTTATTTTGGCAGTTTGGACCTATTTTAGAGAGTGAGTCATGCAGGCTTTATGATATGTTTTTATGAATGGAATAAGTTGTTTGAGAAATTATACTTATAGATATTTCCATTTATATATTACTTGAGCTATGGTGAAGAATTTTGATTGGAGAAGTTGCTTGTTTTTGGGACTATATTTTGGGTGCTTGAAGAACTTGTTGGAGTGGCTTGCTTCTTGGTATGTTTCATGGTGGAGATAGCTGATGCAGATGTTCTTGAGCTGGTTGGTGATTCCTAGAGGTTATTCTTGAGTTTCGTGGAGCTTCTTGAGCCTTGAAATAGCTGGAGTGTGCCCTTGAATATCAATATTCATTCGTTAGGAGATGAAGACCTTGTTTGAGAAGCCTTAAGATTGTTGGTGTTGTATTGACCCTTTATGACCTACTTGGGTCTTTTGAGTTGATTTATATGATGTTATTTATGTATCTTGTTGTTTTTATGATCGAATCGTATGGTCATGGATGACCTAGGGGTGTTTAGAAGTTGAGTTGTGTATATAAGCATGCTATATTTACTCATTATGACTTGTAGTGATGATGGGGATGTGAGAGAGACAAAGGAGGAAGAAGAGAAGTATAGAGGGGTGAAGGAAAAATATAATAAGAACAGCGAAGGCCATAGAAAGATTGAATATCAGGGGTGCAAGGTTATTAGACCTAGTAAACAAGAGAAGGTAATATTTGAGTGAATTAGGAGAGTGCTTGTTTTGAGATGGTTTAAAGAGAGAGGAGTTGAATTCGATATCACTATCATTTTTAGAGAAACATATCTTTAGTGATCATCCATTTCAAGTGGTTGAGGTAGTGCTTGATCACCTTAGGGGGTTATAACCTCCTTGTAGGATTCGTGTACTACTAAACTAGGGGTTGGAGCTCCGTGTGGGGTTGGTGCCTCACTAAAGAAATATTGTATGATGTGTAATATTCACATGAGTCCTTTGTTATGAGTAATATTAGCAGAGGTTTTAGTGGGTTTTCTTCCCCTTTAGGGTTTCCCACTTACATATGGTGTTCATGTGTTCTCTTTTTGTTTCATGTACTTGTGAATGGATGTTACACACTTAATAAGCTCAATTTTAATGCATATGGTTAATGGTTACTTTGGATGATGTTATAAGTTATGTTAAACGAATTAAAATATTTGTAAAACTGATTCACCGCCCCCTCTCACTCTATGTGCTTCAAAAAATTGGTATCACAACAAGGTCCTTGTGAAGCAAGTATAACATCTTGGAGGAGATCCTACAAGTACAGTAGGAAAATCATCTAGAGTTCATAATTCCTTGCTGACTTTGAAGAAGAAGTATGAAATAGCTATGTCCCTAATCCATGGATTATAAGAGAAAATTAGTTACATGGAAGTTGAGCATAGTGAAACAATCAAAGAGTGTAATCACAAGTTGAGAGTGTAAAAAAATTCCTAAAGGTCAAATATGAAGATAAGTTGAGATATTTGGAATCCAATTTAGAAGGTGCGTCCAACATGTTGAAGATGTATAAATTATTAAAGAAGAGATATGAAGCTCTAGATGAGATATTGGAGAATCAAAGAGAAACTAGTGACAAGACAACCCCAGGCTTCAAAGGAGAGAATGTGGAGAATGATGAAAAAGTTAGAGTACTCAAGCAGACAAGAAGGAGACAAAGAAGACTGATTCAAGAAGGTATAACCTTGTTAGAAAACCAAATGTAATGAGGTATGGTTCTTCTTTCAATGGTTATTGTTATGCTTGTAATGGTTTTGGTCACGAACTAGAGATTGCAAGAAAAATCTCTCTAAGAATGAGTATTCATGGAATGGTGAAAGCTCCTTTAAGGGTAAATGTTATTCATGTTGTGAGTATGGTCATAAGGTAGATGAATGTGGTTGTAATCTTAGTTTCTATCAGTGAAAGAGAAAAAATCGTGTTGTGTGCTATAATTTTCACAAATAGGGACATATTGCTAAATTTTTCAATCAAAGTGCATCTCCAAGAGTCAAAAACAAGTTTCAAGCTCCCATAGATCAAGATAATAAGAAATTTTTCAAGAGAGAGATCAGTCTAAAGAGTGGGTGTAAGATAAAAAGGATATAGATCAAGATAACAAGGTCAAGAGAATTGATTCTAAGTTTGATATGTAGAGTATGAGATTTGAAGAGCCAAGGCATGATAAGGAGGATGTTAAATAAGGTCATGTGATGCATAGTTAAGATCTATCTACTAGTCAAGGTGAAGTGTTTTCTAAGGTTAAAAAGGATAAGAAATCAGAAAGTGTAGAGGGTGTAAAGGAGAAGGTTGCAAAGCTAATCAAGTTGCCAAAAAGTATTGACAAGATCAAGAAGGAGTAATTTAGGATGGTCAAGCCTAATAAAAGTCATAGAAGACTACTAAAACTAATTACAAATGAAGACAACCATGTGTGTATGACGAGTATCGAATTAGAAGATGAAGGGTTTGCAAATGAGATTATCATTCCTAAAAACAAGAGGTTCTTAAAGAAAAATAGAAAGATAGAGGATAAATTCCTTGGGCTCATTTGATGACTACATTTTGTTTTAGTACTTTAAGTGACTTTTGTGTCTTCTCTAGGAATCTATAAGACATTCATCTAATGGAGGAAACATGGGTATTGGTCTTGTATGCTCCTAAAATTTGTTTAAAGATCTGTCATTCCAATCCTGTAAAGGTATGTTTAAGTCGCCTTTGTTCATTCATCAAGTCTTGTTTTGAAAAATGTGTGGTCTTATTCAAAAGGTCTCTGAAGTTATATTTTCATGTCGAGTGTTCAAAATGAAGTATTTCCATCATGAGTTAGTATGAGTGTGTGTGTTTTCCATAATTTCACCATTCTCAATTGATGTACAGGTTTGTATACTCAAAAGTCATTGTCATAAGTCATGAGTACAAGTTTTTATGAAGAGAGGTTTGATGTTGCTTTGTGTAAAGGTCCGTAAGGTTGATCCATCAATAGTATGACTATAATATACATTTATCTATGTCTGAAACAAGTTATGACCTTGAGTATGAATAATTCCACATATGAAAAATATATGTCTTGATTGTGAAAATAAGAAGAATGTCCTAATTGGTTGAAATGACATCAAGACATATATCATTTGGTCATGTCTCTAAATCTAAGTTGTAAGAAAAGTGACAATTGATGGTCAAGTTTGAAGAAACTAGGTATGGTCCTTTAGATCATGAGAAACCGTAGGTACTTTAAGAAATTAATGTCTATATGTGTTGTATTAGATAGAGTATTCTATGTTTGCATTAAATTTTGAACACATATTGAAGATGAGCAAGACTATGCAGTTTAGAAGACTATCTATATGATCTAACAATGATGTTTGAGGTTGATATTCCATCAAGAAGTGTTTTCGAGTCCAAGAATTTCAAGAGCACGCTCCTAGGGGGAATTGGGTACTATAGTGATTAGGTTGATGATATGTCCTACATCATAATCAAGATATGAAGATGGCATTGGAGTTCAATATCCTTATTTTAGGTATGCTATGAATAATACGGAAGATGGATCGAGATTTACATGAGTAAGAGTGTTATGAGATGATATGCATTTTCCCTAAGAAGGTAAAGGTATGATTGTGTTGTGTTGGATCGAAAATCATCGCAGGCGATTTATGGATAAACGAGTCAACAGTGTGCAGGGCATAGCCCCTCTTTGAGTCAGCAAAGCGAAACTGGTTTATTGCTATTCTACCAGCAGGAATCTGTGCAAGTCTCACAATATTCTACCTTCGGGGGTTTGGGATCTCATCCCAGTAGGGGTGTTTCCAACTGCGGAAAGAAAGGAACGAAGGGGGAGACGGAGGAAAGATCAGATCCGAAGGGAGAAAAGAAATGAATTCCAAAGCAGAAGGGTCAAAGGGTCTATGGTTTGGGTTGGTAGTAAACAGAGCTGAACCTACTTGCATAGACGGATAAAGCAATACTGATGAATAAATGACAACAAAGTAGAAGCAAATCCAACAGAACAATCACACAAATCTAACATAAGAAAGATCTGATATTAAAACACATGTATTCAGCACAAAGTCTAAATATATTGTATTTAATGTTTGTTTCTATTACAGAGAGTTCAAAATCTTCTTCTTACTTCTATTTCTCATCTGAAAAGTATTCACACCCCGAATATGACAAATATTCGAGTATTTATAGAAGAAGGAGAAGAAGGAAGGCAAAAAGGAACCAACCACCTATTTACATAATATCTACAAAATATCTCAAAGTCATGTTGACTTTTGACAACTTGATGGATGACATCATCCCATGGTGCAACATGGATGATGTCATCATTTGTGCCAACATACTTTAGACATTTACAAAAAGAAAGTCGAAGAAGAGAGAGAAATTATTCATCGTCGTCGTCCCGCGGCTGAAAGGGGGGATCCTGCTTCTGCTGCTGCTCAGGTGACGAGATGTGGAATTGGGCACGGTATTCCATGAACTTGCTGATCATGGGCTCTAGTTGATCCTGGGAAGGATCCTTGTGTCGCTCAGATGATAGCCTCGCAAGTCTCCCGCTCGTCTGTGAGCTTCTCTGGGAGTTTGGAATATTCATTCTCTGCTTCTATTAAGAACCCGATGAAGTCCCGACAGGCCAGCAGGTTATTGATGGATTCTGCGTCAAAAGTGACCTCTGGCCCCAGCCCTTGCGAAACAATCTCCTTGAAGATCTGGAATGGTTTCGTCAACCTTCCTTAAGGCGAAAGAAGGAGTAAGCAACCCTGGAGACATCGTTAGAACAATTTGTTCCATCTGATGCATTGCGTCTAGGGCTTCTTCCTTTACCTTATCAATCTTTTCGAGGACGAATTCCAGTTGATCCATCCAGTAATCCAGAGTGGAAAGGGTCTTATTGAGGGCCCTGGGTAACCAAAAACACCGAACTTGACCGAGATCTTGACCGAATGTACCGAAAATTCGTTGAAAGGTCTCATCTTGCATGCCCTAGCATGGTCTAGCTCTTCGGATATGGGTCTTGCTAATGCCTGGAGCTCTTTATTCACCTTGTTGATGTTCAGATACAAATCGGTGAACTTGCAATCACTGCGTTCACCGTCCTTGAGGATCTGGCTCCTCTAGGTGGAAATTGCCATACCCTGCTCGCCGATCTTTGCATATTCATTAATTTTATCTGAATAAGAGGCTCAGGAATTTCGGCGCTTGATTATGGGAGGTGCACCGCCCATCTTCTCGTAAGGCGTGGAGTAGATGTTTATTTTGCTCTTTCGTAGCCTTTTCTCTTATTTTTCATCTTGAAGCTTATTACGAGGGCGTCAATGCGAGATAGGGCCTCTCCCTGAAGGCTTTCAGAAGACGTCCCCATTGTGACTTGAGTCACTGTGTAATCTGTCGAAGACAGATCCTTTTTATCTTTCAGAGGATTGGGGTATGCGATCTCCATTACCCTCTCTCCCGAAGCACTCTGAGAGAAGCATGTGATAGGCTTTTGCTTCTTGGCCCCCTTTGATTGGATAATGGAAAAGTCCATCGGTGCGATGGGAACTTTCCTTTTCTGTTGACTTAGGTGCTGGGAGATCCAGGCTGGACTTAGGGGAGAAGGACCAGAAACAGAGAAGGGGGCAGCTGTAGTAGTAGAAGGGAAAAACGTGGAGACACGTGGCGGCGGCATAGAGAGAAAAGCCGAGGAAGTGCCCACGGGAGGAAGGGATACTGCAGGGGAGGAAGACATAGGAAGGGAAGGGAGCTCAGAGATGAGGGAAGAAATGGAGGGGGACAGGTCCGCGAGAGAAGAGAAGATGGACGAGGAAGCAGGAGGAATGGTAGAAGAAGGGGGAGAGGACACGACCAAAGGGATGGTCGCTTGGGTCACTCGAGGAGGGGAAGGAGGAGAGGGAGAAGGGACAGAAGGGACCTCAATTGTTATAGTCGTGGCCACATCCTGAGTGGATATGCCTATTGGAACATCTTCTGCCGCTTCTTCTTCTGAGATTTTGGGATTTCAACCCGTTCTTGTGAAGTGGAAGGAGGGCTTTCAGGAGCTTCCTCTTGGGTGGAACTGGATTCACCCTCTATTCCTTTTCCCTTGCCTTTTGGCTGCTTTGATCGAGGAGGTGCGTTGCCCAACGGAGAGGTTGTGAAATCGACTCCGAGGTAGATGAGCCCGTTCATTCGGCACCAATGCTCCATCCTACGCAGAGTTTCCTTGACCCTTTCCTCTATTGTCTGGGGTGCTTTAGTTCTATCAATCACCGTGAAAGGCCAATCGTCCCCACCTGTGTCAAGATACACTTGATCCACTTCTTTCTCAGTAGTTTGGTAGCCTTTGGGGACGATGGCCACCCCGTACTGGATGATTTCTGCTAAGGCCAAGCGAGAATGGTCCTTCCTCCTGAGCTCAACCTCATGATATATATCGATGTAGATATCTTCGATCTGAGGGATGTGGATCGGGTCGAGCTTGGCCCTAGGCAGACAATTTCTTGGGTCGAAGGTGGGCCTTGCTGGGAAGTTATGTTTCAGATTCAGCAGCTCCAGCTCTGCAAACATGTCTTTTGCCTTGTGGTGAGTGAGACACGTATACCTACCCACTGTGAGGGGGAAAGGAGTTCCACCCTTCTTTCTCTTGAGGCACTTCTCATGGTAGGTGATTAGCTGCCTTGACAGTTCTAGCAAGATCAATTTGGGACCGGCATACCTTGGCAGTTTAGTTGGTTCCCCCAAGAAGTTAGCCACCCTTAGATAGGTGAATGTGGGGAATTGAGTGAACAGGGCCCCCCACTTCTCGGTAGCTGCTACAATACTCTTGATCATGCGACCATGAGTCATATTCGGCCTCAACAGGTAGATGATGAAATAGAAGAATGCATCATTGATCTTTGTAAATTGGGGGATGCTATTTTCCAGCTTCAGTTCTGGATAGTATTCATAGATTTTAACCTGGGGCCAAACCCCGCACCGCATCAGAGCTGGATAATCTCTTTCTGAAGCTGCAGCATAGACCACGTAGGAGTTCATATAGAACCTCCTGTTGTGTTAAGTTGTTGTAGCTGCTCAGAGATTGTGCTGCTTATGATTTCTGCCCACTCAAAGCGTTGATCGGGCACATTTTTGTTCATTGTTTCTAGGTACCGCAGCATCCACTTGTGAAAATAATGGGCGTCAGGAAGCCCAAAGACTCTGCTCAGGAATGTAATGGTGTCGCTGAGTTCCTCTGAAAATTCACTACGATGAATGACTTGTGGCCACCGAGTCACCACCTTTTTATTTTTCAAATATACCTCGTTCATCAGCTGCATACACTGATCTTCATTGTCATCCCAGGCCTTGATGCAGTCTTCGCTGACGGCCACAAAGTGCCGGTGGTGAGGGATGCCGAGCATTATTTCGAAATGGTGGGCAGTGAGGTTGATTATAACCTCGCCCTTCTCATTGTGGACACATCTTGTGTCTTTATTGTAGCATCGGGCAACTACCATCATAAATTCATTGTTCACGGCGCTAACTGGGATTCCTCCAGCAAAGTGCAGGGCACTGCCTATCAATTTGTCCATCCAGGGACTTCGTGTGACCTTCTGGTTCTGGTCCAGAACTCCTCCATATCAATGTGTCCAAGTTCTGAGTCTCTGATATCTAAGTCACACTCTGCCTGGGATTCGGGCATCCTGACCCTCTGATATTTATACTTCATTTCTTCTTCTGTGAGCTTGGCCTTGCCTTTAGATTTGGTAGGTTTCTTGCTTGATGTTGACATATGTAACTCCGAACTCAGTTGCTGATCTGCAAGGAGAAGAAGCGAAACACAACGCAGGAAGGTCATGTTAGTGGTTTGATCTTCCATTAAAGCATTAACAGGAGAAAGAGTAATGATTTAAATGCTTGAGGGCACAGGTGCATGGATACTACAGGCTGCAGGGCTAAATAGTACGGCGCACAGAAAAAGGTTGTTGCAAGGGGAAAAATAAGTGCCAAAGGGCGCATGGCGCATGGAAATTACATGGTACATTTTGTTGTTGCAATCAGAAGTGCGCCTGCGCCATATGTATGCATTTTATAACGGGCGCATGGATGTAGCATGTTACATGGGTACAGGATGCGCCAAAGGGCGCAGGATTTGTGCATGTTACATCATTTTTTCGTGTGCCATAAGGGAACCTGGCGCGGTGCATGGAGGGTCTGCATGACATGCTGTTATTGTAATGAGGGATGCGCCTGCGCCATTTTACAGTTGCACTTGGCGCGGATAATTTCTATGTTGCATACATGCAGGGTGCGCCAAAGCGCATGTTTTAACGATGCGACAAATGAATTTGGTGTGCCATGAGGGCGCAACTGTTCTTCATGTTGTAGGGTGCGCCAATGCGCCAAAGGAGAAGAAAAATACAGTTTCTTTTTAAGCTTTGATTCTCTCTCTGAGGGGTTTATATGTGGTTAAGCTCCTTTTTAGGGTACCTTGGGGTGATGAAGAGGCTTAAACAAAGAGTTTTTAAGCAATCATTTCAGGACAGAGTTTCCTCTACCAGCAGATCTGGAAAGAGGGGGAAGAACATGTGGAAGAATGGAAAAGACAGCAAGGAAGGGGGGGGGAAGTTCATGATTTCACAGTCTTTCCAATCCAATCCATACCAACAAGCAGCCAAAAACCACAAACACAAAGTGCACAAAAGAAAGAGGACCTCTTACCAGGATAAATAGTGGAGAAGTGTGCAAACGGGTCCACGAAAAGATTCGAAAGCGACAGGGCTAATGCACTGATAGGTACAGAGAAAAATAATCACGTGATTTGTGTTTGGTGACAATGACAGTGCAGACGCGCCTATATATAGGTGAGGTAGTAATAAATGCGCCACCAACTTTTTAAGTGGCGCATGAAAAGCATTGTCGACACTAGAAAGCGTGCGCCCTGTGGCGCACCGAAAGACTCGCCAACACGAAGTTATATGCGCCCTTGGCGCACCGAAAGTGATGTCGACAGAGGAATATGTGCGCCATTGGCACACCAAAAAGTGGCGCAACAAATGTTTTGTTGACATGGAGGCGCATGCGCCTTGGCGCGTGCAAGGAAGACTCAACATAGTGAGGCACACCAAAATGCCTGTTGACACAAGAAAGCATGCGCCAAAGGATTTAAAGGGGGCGCATCAAAACTTGATGTTGCATAGTCATTATGTGCGCCCAACCAAAAAAGACCAAAAAGGCTAAGTTCGGAAAACTAGATTTCCCGGGAAGGGATTTTGCAATGTTCTGAACGCAAGGGGTCCCTGACGAGGGACCGGAACAAAATTTTGGTAAGGTTATCAGTAAAATTGCCCTTGCCAATTTTACGGGATAACATGTTGTTCACTATTCTATATCATCTTTGGAGAGGTATGTGAATTATGAATATTAAGGTAACTAAAGTTATGTGTTCTAAACCATGATCAAGGTCTTGAAGCGTGTTACAAGAGAATACATAAGCTCTTAGATGAAGTATAAAAGTTAGGCACGAGATAGATGATCATGAAGAAAGTGAATGAGACTATATTTTTGATGATTTAGTGGGCTCAAGTAGCTATAAAGAGATTCTTATCCTAGGGGAGTCGGTAGGTGATCAAGATTGTCTAGTATTCATAGGTAATGTATGTATGGTCAAGGTATTTTGCAATTCACTCAAAATTGCAGGGTATTAGATTGATTCTTGAAGATATCATAATGATCGAAAGATGGTTTGACCTTATTGAGTTCTTCGAGATGCTATGATGGTTACTACACACTCTTTGAAGAGTTTTAGGATGAAGAGGGTCTATATTTGAAGTTTTCTCATGTAAAAAATAGAGCATCAAGACCGTGTATCCACAAGATTATTCTCTCATGAAATAAAAAAGGTATGTTACTGATGAATGAGTGTATCCTTGTGAGGATATTCCATTTATTGGGTTATTAGGAGTGTAAAAGAATGTTCTGAATTACTTATTCATTAAGACATCATAAATGTCATATTAAAGGTATGATGCTTAGAATCAAGTTCTAAGGATTGTCATGTTCACCATGTTGAGCATAGGTCAAAGGTTGTGGTTTGTATGTCTTCTTGATCCTATCATAATGGTTGATATGGGTGTAAGTGACTATTCTAGGAAAACATGTTGTTGTATATCAAATCTATGGATAACGATGGTGTCTAAGGTTGGATGTTGTTATGAAATCTGTGTGTTCCATTTTGAAGCATAACCATGATATCATATCTCGTGATATGAAGTTAAGAGAGTATGTAATGAAAAATGCTACAAGTGTGAGCTTCCTCCATGATCATGAAACTAAGAAGCTAAGAAGGTCTCATTAGGTAGAAATGATGACTGTTGCATGTATTTTGAGAGAAAGAGCTAGCCATATGATCAAGAAAATAATGCATATAACATTGAAACATTGACTCAGAACAAAGGTATTTGATTTGGTTCATCTTTATGGTGTTGGTGCTCAATCTAAGCCTTTTTCTTAAATAAGTTGAGTTGTCCAAAAATGTTCCCGTCAATAATCCCAAATTCACACCCCTTGTAAATTTGGATAACTCATCAAAATGAACTTAGCCATTTTTTCTCTAAGAAACTACAGAGATTGTTTGAGTGTACCACAAAGTGCAAGAACTTAGTGTTTTGCGGGTTCTCCTAACTTTGTAGAAAAAGGAGCATCGGTTTGAGACTTAGGCAAGTTTTAATTAAACCCAAAAGAAGTAATTAAAACCGCACAAAAAAGAATAAGATGCGGAATGAGATTAGAAGTCATGGGACATTGAAAATCCACACAACAAAGAAACATGGAAGAGTTTGGGAATGAAATATGGCATGATATTAAGCATCAAAGGTAGGATATGTGTCAACATTCTAACAATATCCAAGCCTTTCACATTTCATAGACCATAAGTCCACGAAATAAACTAAGCTCAATAATTCTTCAGGTCTGTGTCGTGGCGGTGCACTAATTCAAAAAGTCAACAAGGTCAACATGGATACGTGGCAACATTCTATAAAGAATTTTTTCAAGTCGGCCCAAGATGGAAATTGCAATGCGAAGGTGCAACCAATGAAAGGTGAATGTGTGGATATGTGGATATTTTTATTGGATCGTATTTTGTGGAAGTTAGAAGGGGCTATCAAATAGACTCACATGCGAAGTAGCATGGAGCTTCATTATTGGATCATAATTTGGAGAGGTCACTCAAGGTTCTCAACATGTCCGACATGACTTGACATTTATGAAGAGCGTGGAGCCTCCTCATTGGATAGAACTTTGTATTCTATCGAAAAGGGCTAAGAAGAGTCTAACAAGGTGAAGGAGCATGGTGTTTTTTTATTGGCTCACATTTCATAAAGGGAGTAGAAAAAGATGAAAAGCCTAACCCCACGACTCAACAAGAGACCAAAACATGGAAAAAGGAAAATTAATGCACACATAAGTAGAGGACATCACTGAGCTAATCAAAGGCTGCCACGTGGAACATTTATGTGCTTCGCGACACACAAAAATTTAGAAGGCCATATCTTTCGATTCCCTACTCCAAATCTTGTAAAATTTATATCATTGGAAAGGTCTCTTTGATTCATTTACTTTGGCATCATTAGATTTAGGAATTTATGGTATTTGGTGGGAGAAAAATCAGAAAATTTCTTTTTCATTCAAGTTACAGTCCTAGTGTTGGTCAACCACCCGTCTTAATGAATTATGGTGTTTGTTTCTTCTCTAAACACACAATATAGAGGAATGAGTGAATTTGGTAGGAAGCCGATGGTCCCGTGTAGGATTTAAATGTTTTTGTTGGTGGATGAAGAAGGAGATCATATTTTTCTTCTCTCTCTCTCTCTCTCATCTCTATATATTATAACAAGATACATTTTGGCGAGGAGGCGGATTGGGGGTAGTTGTAGAATTTTTGATCAATTTTTAGGTTCCAGTTTCTAGTTTTCTTGAAAAAAATTTGTATGTGTTGATTTCTGTGAGGAAGAGATAAGGTGGTTGTGTTGTACAACCATTAGTAGGTTTTGAAGGCATTTTCCCCTAGCCAAAACTTACATGAATAAGATTCTCGACTATTTTGAGAAAGATATACTTTCTCATTTCTCATGTTTTAAAAGAATGAATGAGGCAATATTGTTTCATTACTATCTTGCATTGGATTTACTTTATTAAGTACACAAGGGTCTTTCTTAGTTGTTTTATTCTCACTATGGGAATATTGCAAAATAGTGTATATTTTGCAATAGTTCAGTTTGGTTGTAAAATCCTAAAGGCAACATCACTTTTGAAGATATTTTTATGCCTTAAGGGTCTTTTGGGTGTATAATACAAATATAACAAGTGCTTTATCTCAGCTCTAACTCCATGATTTTTAGTTAGGATTGTGAAGACTATAGATGGAATTTTTGCACATTGAGTATCAATGAATGCAAATGTTATTTCACAGATCGTGTTAAATTGATTGTTCTTTTCAAGCATCATAGTTAAGGATGGATTCATTCCATGGGAACACTAATGTACCAAGGTCATAAAAGCGATTGCCCCCCTTCAAATCTCAATTAAAAAAAACCAGTTATATCTATACCAACTAAGCATATCATACCTGCATACCATACATATGCTTATTCTACAAAGTGAGCTTAAAATTTGTTCATTACCAATAAGCTTTGCTAAAATTCCCACCAAGTTTGTGATCCAATATCATTTAAAGCATCCTTGGTCAATAATGTTATGCAAATGCAATATTTGAAGTTATTCATTATCTGTCTTTTTGATCTGTATTTGACTATCAAGTGCTTACAATAAATCAAGTGACAACTCTTTTGAGAGAAGTATTGTATTGATGTCTACACTTGCTTCAAATTAAGTTGCACCAATCATATAGGAAACCCATACATGAATTTTTTTCTGTATTCGCATCATCCAACTAGGTCCTCTCACCTTAGTCTAGGTAGATCTAGAAGTAACAAGGTAAAGCCATCCCCTTTGTGAAGGTGCCTCCTGATCGCCTCCTTGATTTGAGTTAGTGAGTTGAGTGTTCAACAACTCCTCGACTATCAATAAAAAAATTTCATTTTTCATCATTCTCTTAAAGCCAACCCACTCATTAGTCTGTTCATTCTTTTTGAGGGTGTTATTTTAGGAGCCAACACTTAAGTGGTGTCATTCGGGGTCAAAGCATACAAGTGTGTCCCACTTTGTGGCCATAAATATTTTAAAATCTGACTAGTAAATAAATAATTAAATAATACTATAAAAATTTAAAAAATCAGGCAAATTTTGGATGCCCTGCACCTTGGTATTTATAGACTCGTAAAAATGCATGTTTGGTCATTTTATATGTGTTTGTGTTTTGGTTGTCAGACATAGTTTGCTGAAAGTACAAAAACTACAAAAAAGTGGGACACAGGGAAAGAATTTGAAGGTTCCATCTATTTCTAGAATTTGATATTCTAGTGGTGACTCCCTAAAGAAAAAGATGGGATAGGTTAGTTTCATTACATAGAATATTGACAGGCCTCTATTGGAATTCTTATCAATAACGTTCTCATTATAAATAGGATTTTCATAAAACTTGACTCTGCTAGTAAAAAATGTGGTAAATTCATAAAGATCTACAAATCTCAACCTTCTAATTTATAAAGCTATCATTTTAAGATATTTTTGAGTTAATCTATGGATATAAGGTGCAAGGCCTTAGTGGTGGCTCCGTCTTTCAAAGAAAATATGGGATATACAAGTGAAATTGTTTTACATCTTACTCATTTATTCTCCCCTTAACAAAGCCGGAAGGACAAAGGTCCTTTTTCAAGTCGAGATCCTACCAGAAGATTACATCCAGTAACTGGAAAATACACGCTTAAGAAAGATGCGATTTGGAAACCAGTGGGTGGTCAAAATTCAGAAGAAAAAATTGTTCACATTGTTGAGATTGATCAACATTTGGTGGAAGACTACGCTAACACACCTAAAAGATCTAATTTTGGAAGTTCTCAAGCTAATTTACATTCATTGTTTCAAGAAGGTTCAACATCTACAAGTAACAAAGGTATTCTTCATCTCCCTTCTTTGTTGACTCATGAGAATCAAGTATTTTGTGAAACTGAGTCCTTGAAGGATTTCCATTTTTGAAGATCATACTCCTCTACCTTCAAAGTTCCCTAATTCCCCACCATTTCAATCCTTCTTTTGAAACATATCCATCAGATAATATGGCACAGTCTCCACCGAGAGTTCAATTCCATAAGCTTACTACTTATAGACCAATAAGGTTCCATGGAATGATGGGCTATCCTAATGAAGTACCACATGAAATTAAAATGATGTTGCCTAGATTTCAAGGGAATAATTCCATAAGTGGATATCAACATCTTAGATTTTTTCAAGATGATATGTATAACTATGGAATAGAGCATGAAGATGTTCATGTTAAGTTATTCATACATACATTAGAAGAAGATGCTAGGGAATGGTATAAATTGCTTCCTACAAAATCAATTGACTCTTGGGTAGAAATGAAGAATGCTTTCAGTTTACAATATGGCAATAATATAGCCACATATCCATTAACAACAAGAGTTTCAATAGTAGAAGAAGAACATATCATTGAGTGGTGTGATAAATGTTTGTTACCACATTTCCCTTGTGAGCAACTTGTTGAAGATGATGCTATTAATGAGGTAGCTGATTTTGGTGATGCATGTGTGTAATGAAAATCCCGAATGATTTACCACGAGGAGCTACTTCTACTGATCTTCTAAATTCCAAAACTACAAAATAATTTTGGGCCTACATCAATAAGATATTCTCTATTACTCATGTAGCTAATGTTGTTATGGATATGGCTTAATCATTTGAACTTCCTAATGAACACCTTGAAGACATAAACGCTCCTGGAAATTGAATTTTGATGAAGCATGTTCCAATGTTGGAAATGGAGTTAGATTGGTTCTAACTTCTCCAAATCAGTATGAAAATGAAACCGTGTCTCCTTTTTGTAAGAATCGTGAAGTAGAGGTATTGGTTAGACCATCAGTCCCTGATAACATTCAACATTGGCATGTTTTTGAAGATGATGCTCAAATCCAAAGGCTTATGAACTATAAAGATGAATTCATGATCAAATCATTTATCTTGAGCCTATGATTGTCTTATGTGATGAAAAAGAAATCCTATTTTGAAAATAAGAAATTCAATTGAAGACTAATGTAATTCCTAGAGGACTTGTTAGCTTGGAATCAAATTTTGACAATATTGATAGAGTTGTGAGCAATCCTATCTATGTGCCTAGAGATATTGAGGATTTTAACTTGGGGAATTTTCAAAGTTCCATAAAGGTTTGGTTGGGGTGTAGCATGAGAAAAAAAAAAAAATTATGCCCAATTGCTAAAGAAATACCAAGTTTTCCTAACATGGTCTTATCCAGATGGCCATGTATGATTTTGTACAATGTACAAATTTGTTTTATTTTTTTAATTTTGTTTATCTTGTTTTTCCCTTTTTTGTGCTCTGGTCTATAGTGACTAGGTTTTTGTAGTTTTCTATTTTGCCCCGTCTGTTTTACATCTATTTTGGAAGCCTTGTGTGTTTTGTCCCTGTGACTCCTTGCCCAATGGACTAGGCATTTGGTCTTTGTTCTTGTGGCACCCACAAGGGGTTCCCATCCCCAAGAAGGAGCCGATGTTGGTGCTCATTCTGAGAGCCTTGTTCTTAACTAAGTTGAGTTGTCTAAAAACAATTCCATGTATAATTATCTGAAATTTGCACACTTTGAAAATTTGGATAACTCATCAAAATGGACTTAGCCATTTTTTCTCTAAGAAACCGAGGAGACTGCTTTTAGTGTACCGCAGAGTGCAGAAAATTAGTGTTCCACTAGCTCTTCTAACTCATGGAATAAAGGATAATTGATCTAAGACTTAGGAAATTTTTAATTAAACCCATGAGAAACAAGTAAAGCCACACAACAAAGAATAAGCCGTGGAACAATGTCAGAAGCTGCAGGACATTGAAAATCCACACAACAAAGAAACATGGTGGAGTTTGGGATGACACATGAAATGATATTAAGCATCGATGGTAGAAAATGTGTCGAAAGATTCGACATACTCCAAGCCTTTTGCATTTCCAGGACCAAAAGTCCATGGAATAAACTAAGCTCAATAATTTTTTGGGTCCATCGTGGCGGTGCACTAAGTAAAAAAGTCAGCAAGGTCAACAACGATACATGGTAGAATTCTATGAAGCAAAAAGTTTTAAGTCCTCTTAAGATGGAAATTGCGACATGAAAGTGGAACTAATGAAAGATGAATGCGTGGTTACATGGATATTTTATATTAGCTTGTATTTCATAGCATTCGAAAGGGGCTATCAAATAGACTAACGTGCGAAGTGGCGTGGAGCTTCCCTTTTGGCTCATGCTTCACAGAGGTTAGTTAAGGTTCTCAACAAGTCTGACATGACTTGACATTTACAAAGATCGTGGAGCCTCCTCATTGGTTGGAACTTTACACTCTGTCGAAGTGGAATAAAGGCTAAGAGTCCGAAAAGGCGAAGAAGCGTGGCGTTTTTTTATTGGCTCACATTTCATAAAGGGGAAGATAAAGGAAGTAAATCCACGAACCCGCAACCCAACTAGAGAATGACACATGGAAAAGGAAATTCAATACACACGTAGGCAGAGGAAATGCCCGAGCTAATCAAAGGCCACCATGTGTCACATTTATATGCTTCCCAACATGCAAAACTTCAAAAGGCCATATCTTTCGAGTCTCTACTCCAAATCTTGTAAAATTTATATCATTGGAAAGGTTTCTTTGAGCCCTTCACTTTGGCATCATCAGATTTAGGAATTGATGGTAGTTGGTGGAAGAAAAAGTAGAAAATGTATTTTTCATTCAAGTTACAGTCCTAGTGTTGGTCAACCACCATCTTAATGAAGTATGGTGTCTGTTTCTTCTCTAAACATGTAAGATAGAGGAATGAGTGAATTTGGCGGTAAATCCATGCTACTTTACAAGATTTTAATTTTTTTTTTGGTGATTATAGAAGGATATTGGATTTTTATTCTCTCTCTCTCTCTCTCTCTCTCATCTACTATATATTCTAACATTCTACCATTTTGGTGAAGAGGTGGATTGGGGGTAGTTGTATAATTTTTGATCAAGTTTTAGGTTCCGGTTTCTAGATTTCTTGCAAAAAATTTGCATGTGTCGAGTTCTGTGAGGAAGAGCTAAGGTGGTTGTGATGTACAACCACTATCAAGTTTTGAAGGCATTTGTTTATGTCCCCTTGCTAAAACTTACATGAATAAGATTCTAAATATTTTGAGAAAGATATACTTTCCCGTTTTTGATGTTTTAAAAGAATGAATGAGGCAATATTGGTTTTTTTACTATCTTACATTGGATTTACTTTGTTAATCACACACAAGTCTTTCTTAGTTGTTGTTTTCTTCTGGTCACCATGGGAATATTGCACAATAGTGTATATTTTTCAACAATTTAGTCTGGTTGTAAAATCCTAAAGTCGAAATCACGTTTTAAGAGATTTTGTTATCCCTTAAGGGTCTTTTGGGTGTATAACACAAATACAACAAGTGCTTTATCTCAATTCTAACTCCATGATTTGTAATTAGGATTGTGAAGACTGTAGATGACATTTGTGCACATTGAGTATCAATGAATGCAAATGTTATTTCACAGAATCGAGTTAAATTGATTGTTCTTTTCAAGCATCACAGTTAAGAATGGATTCATTCCATGGGAACACTAATGTACCAAGGTCATAAAATTAATTGTTCCCCCCTTCAAATCTCAATTTAAAAAAACTAGTTATATCTATACTAACTAAGCATATCATACCTTCATACCATACATATGCTTATTCTACAAAGTTGAGCTTAAAATTTGTTCATTACTAGTAAGCTTTGTTAAAAATTCCACCAAGTATGTGATCCAATATCATTTAAAGAATACTTGGTCAATAATGTTATGCAAATACAATATTTGAAGTTATTCATTATCTACCTTTTTGATTTGTATTTGACTGTCAAGTGCTTACAATAAATCAAGTGACAACTATTTTGAGAGAAGTATTGTATCTATGGCTACACTTGCTTCAAATTAAGTTGCACCAACCATAGAGGAAACCAAGCCATGAAATATTTTCCTTTATTCAAATCATCCAACTAGGTCCTCTCACCTTGGTCTAGGAAGATCCAAAAGTAGCAGGTAAATCCATCCCCTTTGTGAAGGTGCCTCTTGATCACCTCCTTGATTTGAGTCATTGAGTTGAGTGTTGAACAAGCCCTCAACTATCAAAGATAAAAAACTTCTCATTGTTCATCATTCTCTTAAAGCCAACCCACTCAAGTTAGCTAATCATTCTTTGAGGGGTGCTATTTTGGGAGCCAACGCATGGTATGTGGTCAAGGTATGTGTCTTAATGTTTGTTTGGACTATGATAATATGATGAAATGATGTCAGGGAGGAGTAGTTAGATGGAGTTTTACATACATTGTTTGATCCTATTGCACTAGAATGTTCGTAGTTTTGACTAAAAGTGTGTTTTATGAATCTTGGTCCTAAAAGATACAAAGGTAGTAGTCTTTGAGGTAGATATTGTGATTTCAAACATGGAACAGTCTAGAAGATGATACATAACATGTTTGAATCCAAATTTGGAGAATATAATATCGGGGAAATTATTTAAATGATTATATCAGGTCCATGGATCCTTTATTGTTGATCTTGAGGTCAATAAAATAGAATATAAACCAAGGGGAGCTTGTAAGCATGTAAGTAATTGTTTTCATTGTGTTTAGTCAACATTTTTCATGTTGTGTTGTCATCGAGCCTTTTTCATAGATGTCAATGGGGGAGAGTAGGCTCAAAAAAAAAAAAAAAAAATGAGAAAGGGAGTCTTGTAGGTTTTTGGTTTTGAGCCTTTTTCATAGATGTCAAAGGAGGAGAGTAGGCCCAGACACATGAAAAAGTGAGTCTTGTAGGTGTTTGGTCTTGTGGTTGCCATCAATGTTTTTGAAGGTGGTTTCCATCAATGACAAAAGGGGATATTGTTGACCATTATGTCTATAGTGTTTTCATTGATGTCAAAGGTATCTGATTGAAAAGGGTGTCTAGATGTCATATGTGTCTCCATGAGTTGTCAATCAAGGTCAAGTATGAAGGTTTACTTGGTAGTGTCTAGTTTTAGTGAAATTTTTATGTTGTCGAGGGATAGTTTCAAGCGTGGTCAAGCTATTATTTGCTCTCCGGAGGTTATACGAGTCATATATGAGGTTAAGCATGGTTACTATGATGGGTGAGAGGTTTATAAGTGTCTTCAACTAGTCATCATGGTCTGTTCATGAGAAGTCATGGTTGAGTCGAGTCATTCTAGGCCTATTCCTAGACCTAGCGCATGTGGTTTAACATGGTGGCATGAGAAATGGAGCAGGGAAGTCATGAAAAAACATGTGAAATATTTCATGTTATTTCATAACATGTGTATGAGGAGTTTCAGGACAATATTTAGAGGTTTGATGATGTTTCAAGGTCCTTTGAAGCTAGTTTCTTGAGAACAAGGCGTATTGGCACATGTAAGTCTTAGTGGCTGGAGAGTTGTAGATGTATTTGAGTATATATGAGAGTTGTGACTATTAGAGGAGGTCATTTTGGTGCTTCAAGCCAAGTTTTAGGTCAGTATGATGAGATTTACTCAAGATATGAGGTTTTGGAAAAACCTAATTCTAATGAAGGAAACCCACTTCGATAAGTGAAGTTATTTTGCTCATCCACATGTGTTGGTTTTTCATGGTAAAAGATGGATTCCAAGGATGATCTTTCATTTATTCTAGAGTGTTTTTCAAAAATAATGGATTGATTTGATTGTCATATATTTATGAACAATCATTAAGAAGTCAAGTTGGTCAAAACCCTAGCTAAAACCCTCCTAGTAGAGCGATACAAAAGAAGTGAATTGTTTGGTATCCAAATGAAGTTAGAAATATAAATTGATACATAAAGGTTGTATATGATTCTCTAAATTTCATTTTGGTGGTGGTCTTATTTTCCGAGATCGGTTGGGAAGTAGGAGAAAACCCTTGTTTTGTGGAAATTTACGCTTTAAGGGCTGAGATGGAAGCTTCAGGATGAAAAGTGAATTATTCCATAATCCTTTAGAGATGTGATATATGGCATTGAAAATATTCAGGTATGTATAAAAATAAAATTTGAGTTATAATACTCTAAAGTTTCCCTACTTTTTTTTTGTCTAGCAGGATAAAACCTAGTCTTTTGGTTTGAGGTGTGTCTTGATGTTTTGCATCATGGAGTAGTGGTTTTTGGTCATGAAAACATTATTGACACCTGATATGATATGATTGAATATTTGGTTTGATCTAGAGAATTGGTTTCTTGCTTAAGTCCTAATGGCCTAATTAGTCCTATTAGGCTTGCCAAGATAAGTGACTGAAACAGGTGCGCTTGGTTGATTTCTCCAAATGGAATATGATTTTTAGTGCTTAAGCATGTTGGTATAAGTGTCCTTGATGTGTTCCAGGTGTTGGTTGAGCTTTTAAGTTTCCTTAGAGGTAATTGGAGTCACATTTCTCAAGACTGGTTCTTGAGTTCATTTTGGCAATTTGGACCTATTTCATAGATTGAGTGGTTGGAGGCCTTGTGCTATGGTTTAATGAATGAAATAAGTTGTTATAGAAAGTAGAATTAGAGATATTTCCATTGATATAATGCTTGAGCCATGATGAAGAGTTTTGATAGGAGAAGTGCTTGTTTTCTGGGACTGAATTATAGGTTCTTGAAGACCTTGTTGGAGTGGTTTGCTTCTTGGTATGTTTTATGGTGGAGATAGCTGATGTATTTGTTCTTGAGCTGGTTAGTGATTCCTAGATGTTTTTCTTGAGTTTTGTGGAGATTATTGAGCCTTGAAATATATGGAGTGTTCCTTGAAGATTAGTATTCATTTGTTAGGAGATGAAGACCTTGTTTTGAGCTTGTTTGAGAAGCCTTGAGCTTGTTGGTGTTGTATTGAACCTTTCGACCTACTCGAGTCTCTTGAGTTGATTTATATGATGTTTTTGATGTATTTTATTGTTATTATGTCTGACCTATATTTTTAGGCCAACCAACTGGTGTTTATAAGTTGAGTTGTGTATATAAGCATGTTATATTTGCTCATTGTGACTTGTAGTGATAATGGGGATGTGAGTGAGCCAAAGGAGGAAAAAGAGAAGTATAGAAGGGTTATAGAAATATATAAGAAGAGTGATTAAGGCCTGAGAAATATTGAATATCATGGGTCCATGGTCATTATACCTAATCATCGTGGAGAGGGGTAGATTTAAGTGAGTTAGGAAAGTTCTTGTTTTGAGAGAGTTTGAAGAGAGACGAGCTGAATTTGAGATCACTATATGTTTTGGGAGCAACATATCTTCAGTGATCATCCATTTCATGTGGTTGGGTTGGTATTTGATCACCTTAGGGGTTGTAGCCTCCTTGTAGGATTAGTGTCCTACTAAACTAGGGGTTGGTGCTCCTTGTGGGGTTGGTGCCTCACTAAAGAAATATTGTGTGATGTGTAATATTCACATGAGTCCTTTGTTATGAGTAATATTAGCAGAGGTTTCAGTGGGTTTTCTTCCCCTTGAGGGTTTTCGTTGGTGTATATGACTCGTCTCGTCGTCACTTGCACCTTTTCCACCTCTTATGGTTAGTTATATCACTTAGTGAGAATAGGTTAATAGGGTTAGTTAGGGTTGTGTACGTGTGTCATGCACATGAGTTACAAAACACTCCTATACGTACCTATTTTTTTAATAAATGAGCATGCTAGACACACCGTTATATTTTTGTATTTGATTCTCATTTTTGATTTGATTTCTTTCTTAGTATGTGGAGTGTTCACAACACCATAAGAAGTGCAACCTTATTCGATGTGCATGGGGTTCGTATTGATCCTTATAGAACAACTGATCGATATGGTATCGTGAGCGATTGTTTGTTAATTGTTTGATTCTCGTTGTTATTAATTTGTACCATTTCAAATCTCAACAGTTTGAAAATATCATTTTTAGATTTTTTCTAGGTTTTTTGATTGTGCACATGTAGGTGACATGTGTTTACATGCCAGATCTAGCTAGTTGCAACTAAATTTAGGGAACCGCTAAATTTGGAGGTTGGTACATTTTTAGTTTTAATCAGTAATTTTTAATTGAAAGTCATTTTTTAAAAGAAATTTTGCGTTTTGAACTTGTTTGTTTTTTCCTTCTGGTTTGCATTTCTGGTTATCATGTGTTGTTTGTCCTTCCCTCCCGCCACTCAACTAAACTCCTATAGATCTCAACGAGCTCCTTGGCGAGTTGGCTCTCCCTCCCAACTTGGCGAGTTAGGCTATCTTTGCCCAATGAGATAAGTTATTTTTTTGCACACGAGTTAGTTTTTATTTGGCCTACGAGGGAGTTATCTCTATTTTTTTTTGCATCGAACCACTTATTTCTACCTTTGCATTCTAATCCTTTATATTGGAAACCGAGATGGTGCCCTTACCTCTGCCACATAAAGTCAACTTGTTTTGTCAAGATTGCTTTCATGTTTTCAATCTACGGCCCGTGCCCTTGCCGTGTTGGGTCATTGACCCTTACCTCTATGTTTTGGGTCATGGTTTTTTACTTGTCACGAAGGGTTTCAAGTCTAGCTTGATTGGGTTTGGGTCTAATTGATGAGATATGCTTGTGTTTTTACTTTGGTTGCCTTTGTGCGTTGAGTTGATAATTAATATTTTCTCTTGATGAGTGCATTGTGAATAATTTTTCTTCTCCATAGTGGTCTCCTACTTGGGCTTATTCCTCACCATTGAACATGCTCTGGGTCACCCAAACCCCGTGCTTCCCGTCTATTGCGTGTAATCCTTCATTGAGTTCTTCTCTCCCCGCATCTCATCATTTCTAACCATTGCACACCATTTTGATCAAGCACAACGAACGAGTCTTCCTTCCCACTCCCTAAATCACCCTTTTCCTTCCTTTTCACCATGTGGCTCTCTTCTCGAGATCCGATGCTTTCGTAGCTCGACCGTCGCTCAAACCCCCATATCTCTTCCCGATGTTTTATTTTACAACATATTTATTTTAATATATTACAAAGTGATGTTTGTTTTAATTTTATTAAGTGGGGGGTTAATTTGGTGGTGTGTTTATTTAAAAGGGATGGTATTGTTAATTAAGGGTGGGTTTTTTAATCTAAAGTAGGTTTAATGTTTTTTTAGTGGTCGATGTATTTTAAAAGGGGTTATTTTTAAGTTAGGTCTTAAATTAGATAATTCTAGGATATAATTTAATTTTTATAAGGTGTTTTTAATTTTTGTATTAGATATTTAATATCAAATATTTAGGATCTAATTTATTTTGAAAATTAGATCAATTTAACTAATCTCTTCTTTAGGAGGATTAATTAATCTTAATCGGGATCTAATTAATTTAGGAACCTTAATTATTTTTGGAACTTCTTTAATATCTTTAGAAGTTTAAATTTAAATTTTTGCTGTAACATTATTTTCATTTTATCGTCCTTTTTCCCTTTTAATCATTAAAAATAGACTAATTGGAAAATTTCAAAGACGATTTTACATGTTATTGGGCATTTTTTACTACTAATTGTTTTCTCGAGTGTGTAACATCCATCTAATCATTTATTCACCTTCTAGGAGCCTTTATTGTGTCCTAGAAGCCTCTTGGACTCCTTTTGAGCCCCTTTTCCCCATTGTGATTCTTTTCATTGCTTTTGGGTTTGTGAGTGCATCTGCCACAACCTTGCGGCAAGAGAGATTCCTTCCCTTTTAACTTGATTTTATGCTTGTTCACTTGTTTCGTTATGCACAACTGAACATATTGTGGTCTCCACGCTTGTGTGATATTTTTATAATTACAAGGTGAGTGACCAATCATCTCACATCACACAAACACTTGGGTGTAATCAATGCACTACTTATAAAGTTCCATAATTAGGGGGTGTTCATTTTGTGTGGTTCTTTTCTTTTTGCTATTTTCTTTACTCACTTTTATCTGTTATGGATCTTAATTTTGTTCTTTTTCTTACCCCATTTAACTATCATAAATGGAAAGATGCCATATCTCTCGCTTTGAGAAAATAAAAACTGTATTGGATAACTATGGGATTGCAAACTAGACCTACAAAATATGCAAAGAAATAAAAGTGGGTTACCTTTTGTGTCTTTTTGTATCACCGAACTACGCTTTCATATTAACATAACCAAATCACCCAAGGAATTTTGGGATGCCTTAGAAAATTTTTTTGGGAAACATGATGAAATGAAAGGGCATGAAATGGAAAATGAGTTGATTAGTCTTATCCCTAGAAATTTTGACACTCTCCAGAAATTTTTCACCAAACTCAAATATTTTAGATTGTAACTGAAAAATTGTAGAATTGACAAGAAGGACTCACAACTTGTACTTTTTGTCCTCACAAACTTGGTCTTGACTAATTTTTCTTTGTCTCAACCTTCCATGCTACTAAAAGAGCACTTGGTGCAAGCTAAACTATGACCTCCTTTGATGAGTTTGTTGCTGATTTGAATAAAGAATAGTATAAGCTAATACAAATGGGTACTCTTAGATCCAAAAAATCCCATGCTCTCATTGCTGGTCATGAAAAATCTAGGGTTTCAAAAGAGAATAAGCAAAACAATAAGGATCATGAGAATAAAAATGACCAATCCACTACAAAATCAAACTTTTCCACTTCCTCTTCTAGTTCTAAAAACCTAAAGAACGGATCAAATGTGGGTACTGTAGTGGTAGGCATAAGGAATATAAATTTTTTAAGAAGAAGATTTACCTTCTTATGGGTCTTTAGAAGAACAACATAGGAGTTCTCGATTCTCTCAAGCCATATTCATCATTAATTGAAGAAATTTCTAAGAAAAAAACAATGGAAAGGGGAAAGTGAAAGAAAAAGAATGAACTAAGGAAAAAAATAAAGATCTTTAGTTAGCTTGTGTAACCTACTCCTAAATGGGTAATTCATTTGGGTGCATCTCATCATATGGCCTCATATGACATTGATTTTTTTTTCTTTAGAGCCATATGACATGTATTCTATTCAGCTTGGTGATGACATTTCTACACCAATTTTTGGGAGAGGGTATGTTGAAGTGAATGGTTGAACTTTCAACAATGTTCTTAATGTTCCTTAACTTTCAACTAATTCCCTATTAGTGTATCAGATCACTCACATTAATCAAGGCATGTAGGTTGAGTTCAATACGGATTCCGTTTATGTCAGAGAGCTTCATAGTGAAAATATTATTATAGTTGGTATAATTTATCATCACACTTGGCTCTACTCTTTTATTCACTTTGTTCCTCCTTTAGATTATTCAATGGATTCACCTAGACTAGATGATATTTCGAGTTCACTTCTGATGATGATGACTTATCTTATATCTTGGTTTAGTTCCTTAGTGATGGGGACCAACCTCCACTATCCACTTATCATCTTCCACATGTCTTGAGGAGTTATTTCTTGATCCACCTACTTCGGGTTCTCTACAGAATTTTCAAGGAGCAAGTACTTTGATTTGGGAATCATCAGACATCGAGCACTCTTCCATATGGTTGCAATACATTCCACTTTCCTTCTTCACCATTACTTTAGATTCACCATCCCTTTATGGAGTAGTTTGAAATTCCACCTCACATATGGAGCATCATTCCTTGGATAAGAACCACACCTTGTCACTTTGAGGATCTTCTTTTAACTTGATACAGGGTGGTCTTCAACACATTCTTCATCTTGGGAGTCTAGCTAATTTTTCTTCATCTCTTCTCTTCTTCTAGAAATATTGAAATTTATACATGAGTACCTCTTAGGCGTTTAGTTTCGGGACTCATTTGATGCATCTTTCTTAGGTTTTTAGGGGCGTCTTTTATCTCTTGTAAGTGGATGTTTTCCTTAGGGTTTTTTTATCCATTACTTGAGATCCTTATTGTACATAGGTACCTCATCAAGCCTAATTATTGGGATCCATTTTCCTTCCCCTCTTCTTCTTTTCCAGAAAGATGTTGTTTGTACATGGGTACCTTATCAAGATTAGTATATGGGCCCCATTGACACATATTTCTTACTTGTCTAGAGATTTATCTTTCAATTATGAAATTCCATGACCTCTACCTGAACTTTGATGAAGGGGGTGGTGATGTATATGATTTGTTTCATGGTCACTTAGTGTCTTTTCCACCTCTTGTGGTTAGTCATATCACTTAGTGAGAATAGGGGATTAACTAAAATGTGGAAATATCCTATAGTTAATCTAATATAGAACGTCATGTAAATGTAATAAAGAAATATATAAATGACCCAAACAAATAATCTAATGAAAATGAAAACCCTAATATGCAAGAGAAGTATGGAAATGACTTAGCTGATTCGAGGTTGATTTAAACTGTTGTAGAAGTGAATAGAGAAACTTAAATAAAGAATGATTGCGCAAAGGTCCCGAAAAGGATAGATCTAGAATATCTAGCTAGACTGGAGCACCTGGAGAGGGATTGAGGCACCTATGGGTGCTCTATTCTCAGAATGGGCACCCCGGTCTCTGTAAAATATCTAGAACAGAGTTTCACATGTCCAGCTCGGTGGTCCAAACCCTCGTTGTGTGTCACATCATATTTATTACACTACGTCAGTGTCGTTGATAATCTAAGAGGATGGAATGACCTCGTAAAAATCCACAAGAAGTATCAAAACCCTAAAAAAAGAAAAATTTAAATGAATGGGTCGACTAACCTTAGCCGCCACACCAATGGGATTACTAACAGAGCATTGCACTACATTTCAGATCCAAATTTAGTTATGGTGTGTGTTTACATAATGTTCCCTAGGTGCTCTTGTGCCACGCACTTTGTGAAGTAACGAGCAATAACTAGATGTAGAAAATGTAGTAAAATTTGTGCATTGAATAGAATAGAATCCCTCCCCTATGCTTGTGTGATATAGATGAACCAACCTTGCCCTTGTGATGGAGCTAATGGATGCAAATGATCTCCAAATGGATGCAACTCTAGGTGGATAATAGTAGTGACTAGTGCTTGGTCCCTCATTATGGTCTCATAACTTTATATTTATAGGGTTATCTTGATCTAATTTCATAATTAACCTTTAAATGGATGACCACCAAAAGCTAAAGATATAAAATGACTAGAAAGAGCCCTAAAAGTGGTGGGAAAGTGCAAAAAAGGATCGGGGTGCCCCGATGGGACAAGGGTGCCCATGGGTCCCCCAATACTATCTTGGGTGCCCCATTTGAGGATAAAATAATGCAAAGTGACAAAAATTGACTGGGCATGTAGGTTTAAAAGGCCGGGAATGACGAAATAATATAAGAGAAGATTTCCAAAAGATGGGGCTAATTAGTAATTTCGTCACTCAAAACCTTATAAATAGTAGTATGAGACCGGACTACATAGTGTCTAAAGTGCATGATTTTTTGTCTATAATAGGTCAATAGGGCTAGTTAGGGTTGTGTACACGTGTTATGCACAAGAGATAGACACCACTCTTATATGTAACTATTTTATTTGATCTATGAGCATGTCAAAAACACTATTGTCTTTTTGTACTTGATTCTCATTTGGCAATTTGATATCTTGCTTACTACGTGGAGCATTTACGACACCATTAGAAGTGCAACCTTATTCAATGTGCACGAGGTTCCATATTAATCCTCTTAGAACAATTTGATATTTTCCCAATTACATATGGTGTTCATGTGTTCTCTCTCTTATTTTATGTTCTTTTGAATGGATGTTGCACACTTAATAATCTCATATTGAATGTATATGGTTAATGGTTGTTTTGGATGATGTTTTAAGTTATGGTAAATGAATTAAAAGATTTTTAAGACTGATTCACCCCCTCTCGCTCTTTTCTTTAAAAATTCATGGTTATAAAAAAGAACAAGAAAATTGGATATCCCTTAATCTTAGGACACCCATGGTTAGCCACTGCTGCAACATTCATTGAATGTAGGAAATAAGATATGAAAATATCTAATGGACATGATGTAAAAAAATATTTCGTACCTAGTCAGTAAACGCTTTTCCACCTCATGCAATCCATGGTGTACAAATGACTCATAAGAGACTGAGGATGTTGTTTCCTCACTAGTTGTGGTAATAATACAAGAACACTCAAAGCAGATATAAGATTGGGATTCTTCTAAAATTCAATCACAAGAATTAGATGCAAAGAAAGACATCTTATATAAAAACATGTAACGAATAATCAACCATTTCACAATGAACATTGATTTGACTAAGTGCATTTTCCATAACATCTTTGAAATCCATAGATTACTACCTCATAAATTCCCCTTGAACTCATTACTAAGAGAGTACCTAGTTGTAAATTATCTCCACTCAGATACAAAATAGATATCTATTTTTCTAGGGAAGACATTGGAAATTAATATCCGGCTGACTAATCAAGAGGAGAAGACATTGTTTAAGCGTTTATGCTCTCATCCTCAAGATTTTTCTTAGGAATACAGTGATATGAAGGGTATTCATCCTAACATTTTCTCACATCACATTTATACCACTGATTCCAGACAAGTTAGGCATCCCCAGAGGAGGATAAACCTTGTCTTGAGAGACTTTGTAAAGACTGAAAATGAGAAACTACTCTATGGGTAAGTGCATCAGTATGGGAGGAAAGAAGCAAACAGAAAAGTGAAAATGAATAAAACACATACGTGTTTTACAATAACGTGATCACAGTATGTTTTATTAGGTTTGGTAATTCACAAACCTAAAATGTGTATGCGTTTTATAAAACTATAAATAAATAAAAATCCTGAGCCCCCTTCATTTCTATTTCACCCAAACATGAGTTTGAGATTAAAACCCTGCACTCGTGTTTTATATTCAATTAGATCTATCTCCCATGATCATATGAGAATCACCGTAAAGATCAGAATTGACAACGACACCATTGAGAAGAGGTCGATAAAATTATTTCTCTAAATTGCATTGAAAATTTGTAATTATATAGTAGAATTTGAATTGAATACATTTTTTTATTGTTATAGTTCCACCTCAACCACAACCAAACCCTGTAATTCATGTGAACCCTCCTAGACCTACAATTTCGAACATCCCCGGTAGTCGTGTGGATTTAACACCCCATATAGTGGAAAAAAAGATTGAAATTGAGGAATTAATTAAAAATGAGGGATTCCCATTCTATAAACCCCCATTGTGCCTCTCTTGCAAACACATTAGAGGCATTAGTGGCTCAAGTTGACATGAAAATGAGTCAAATTGATCATTGGACATCTTATAAAGAGAATTGTAGGGAATATTATGCCAACAAATTGTCATATGCGGATGTAAAGAAAAAGAAATTACAAAAGACCTCATATGTGCCTTATTCACGGACCCCCAAACCAATTTTCCTATTTCTCATTTGTCATGCAAACGATTTCTAATCCACTGGTGCAATAATGATTTGATTAAAAATAATTTTTGGGACCGATGGTGGATGGTGTTTGATTTTCCACCTTGCAATAACAATGAGGTTCCATAATACTTTTTAAGGAAAATCTATTGTGAGTTTTTCCTCAACGAGATCCCGAACTATTTTGATTTCTGAGATTTCTAAGGCCAAGGAAAAGGCTCTGCATAGGATTTACTAGGTGTAAAACATGCACCTATTTAGCAGGGTAGAGTCCCCATACAAAGCCCCCTCATCTTGAGATTTTCTCTCAAGTAGTGAAGGAGACAGTAGATAATGATACATTACACACACTTTGGTGCTATATGATACCCTTGTCTAACGTATGAGGGATATTTTTGATCTAGATGTTTGTGGAGGTACACAGAGTATCCCCTCAGGAAGTACTAGCATGAGGCCACATCTTTGCACATCATGTGGTAGAATATTCTTGGGGCATGAGGAGGATGATACTTTCATGCATATTGGTGTTGGTGGACTTGCCACTGGTGGTACACATGATAATGTCACTATGTCAGACACCTTTGAATGATAAATTTAGATTCCAGACATCGGCGACACCTTCATAGGTATTTGTTATTTTTTATTATGTATGTTATAAAAAGATCTGAGTACTTGATTTACTTATATATGTTAAATTTTTGAAATAATTGTATTTGTACATGTATGCATTGATATTACACCATGCAGAGGGACATCATCATCCCAACCACAGGATGTGAGCACCATGCCTATGCATACATTCACAGAGGTAATTTAGAATGTTAATTGTGTAAAATTTTCATGTATGAAAATATATATAACTTTTGAACTCAAATATATGTCTATATATATGTATGTTCTTGTATATATATTATATATGTTCAACTAACTTGACGTGATATATGTTTGATAAAGTTTATGACCTCACTAGACACACCACCATCTCTACAAGGAGTAGAGAAAGGTGTTGCTGCTGCGATTTCATCTGCACAACAACTCACCGAGGTATTCAAACTACATGTATTTTCATTAAATAGCTCGTGTAATTCATATTATGTTAAATTATGTTAATAATTTCCTTCATTGTAGCATTATTAAATTATGTTAATAATGTCCTTCATTGTGTATATGCAAAAGTTACCTGTGGGTAATTATCCTGCTCATATGAGTCATAAGCATGACACGGTAAAAAAATAGTTGTATATTGATAAAATTAGTTAAAATATTGTCATTACACATACATGTACTTAGTTGGCATAATTTTTTTGATCTGCATTCAAAAAATTTATTGTTAACATAGTTCTATTTTGGCTAATTTTGATGTTTGATTTTGTGATCTTATGTGTATGTAGGGTTTAACCCCTTCCATTTTTACTTCGAGGTCATCGTTTTGATACCCCCGTTCGTGCTCCGAAGCTCCCAATGACTCATCTGAGCATGAGATGCAGATTCAACGTGATCGAGAGATTGCGGTAAGTGTGTGTAAATGTAAATAGTTTCATTAACATGGTCTTATACATGTTGAAAACTTATATATTAAGTTTTGACAAAAAAATTGTTTGCATTTACAGTTCAACTATAGGCAAGTTTAGAGCGGAAGAGGACTTGTAGTCGGCCACGGGGATCTGAAGTCATCTCATAGATCTCTATCTATATCTAAGGGAGGGCCTTCTTTGAGAAAGGCCAAGAGAGGGATAGATTTTGATTACACACACACACACACACATACATACATACATACATATATATATATATATATATATATATGTATGTATATATGTATGTGTATATATATGTATGTATATATGTATGTGTATATATATATATATACATATATACATATATATATATATATATATACATATATATACATGTATATACATGTATATATATATATATATATACATATATATACATGTATATATATATGTATATATATATATACATATATATACATATATATACATGTATATACATATACATATATATATATATATATACATATATACATATATATACATATATACATATATATATATACATATATATACATATATACATATATATATATATATACATATATATATATATATACATATATATATATATATACATATATATATATATATATATATATATATATATACATATATATATATATATATATATATATATATATATATATATATATATATATATATATGTCTTATGACTTTTTTTGTATGCCTATGTGCATGACATTGTATGCACATTCGACATTGTGCACGTTAATACAATTTGGAACTTGATATTTTTGTATGAGACCTTACATTTATGAGATTATTTTTGTATGAAACTAATATGATGTGCACTTGACAATATAAGACATTATGGATTATTTTTTCATTTATTGGTGTTGTATACTAGCATTTTCAATGTATAATATGCATGAAACTTTGGAAATCAATATTTATATAATGTATGTATATAAAGAGTTATCTAATTTGAGTAATTATTCGTTCAATTTATCAATGTGTATATGTGTATTTACCTTACTTGTGCTTCATCTTACCAAAACTGATCAACTATGCCCCTTAAGACAATGTTTTTTGCAACAAGCATGGATAGAAGGATCTAAGGATACCCAAAAATTCTTACAAGCTTCATTAGTTCAATTTTTCCATCCCTAAGGTGCTCCCAAAATCTTAGACTCCAACTCCTTAGAGCTCACCTTTTCACTTTTCGCTCTTAAAGCACTAACTAGCCTTGTCCCATTGACTTTGTGTAGCATATATCCACTTGTATGAGGTTCCCAAGTGATGCAGAGAATCAAGAAAATTATTCAAACTTTTCAAAAACTTACAAAAATGGCTTACTTCTTCTTAACAAGAACCTTGTACAAACACCTTTCAATCACTTTCTATCATATTTCAACCTACTTTGTTACACTTATTTTTACTTGATCTTGATCTAGGTTATCTTAGACACTCCAAACTCATCCCCATTGATATCACTCTCACTCTTTTCTCCCAAACCACTCATCCATCCTTGTTATTTTCACTTACTTCCAACTCCTTGCTCTATGGCTCTAAAGGAAACTGTCTCAGAACTCATAGTTAGGATTGGTATGCCATCTTACAGGTATGACATCTTACAGGTAACCTCTTCAGGCCTCATCAAATAGTATGCCATCTTACAGGTAACCTCCTCCTCTGATCCCACTCTCATTAAGAAACAATATAGAAAACTAGCCTTGTTATTGCATCCTGATAAAAACAAGTTCCTAGGAGCCGAGGAGATTATAAAGTTATCACACAATCATGGGGAGTTCTCTCCGATAATACCAAAAAGGATACCTATGATTTCATGAGAAAAAAACAAGGGCACAACCCCACCTTCCTCCAACCGAATTCCACAGGCACTGCCACTACCATTAGCATTGCCAACAATCTAAATGGAAATAATTCTTCAAGTGTGGATTCCTTTCCTGAAACTTCCATATTCGATGACCATGACTAGAACAAGAACAAGAAAAATAAACAGGACCAATAACACGACCTAGACCAATACCTAGACCTAGACTAGGACCAAGACTAGGACACCCACACTCTCATAAAAAATGCCTTCATTGTGCAGGACAGTCCAATTCTGCTGATATTTTGAAGGAGGGAAATGTCAGATATCTAAGAACAATCCAGTATAAAGAAATGTTACCCAATACAACTATTTCCTTTTTTTCTATAGCTTTTGATTTATATTTGGAGCTCCAAAAGAGTTATAAATTGAGAATAACAAGTCCAGTGGTATATCTAGATCCATGATTAGGATACTAAGAAAATTTGATCATTTTTGACACTCTTTTGAATAGTTCTTTCAACAAGTAAGTCATTGAGAACAAAGGTCTCATTTGAAGAACATATTTGTATATGTCTAGTGCTTGTGTAAGTTGGCAATTTGATAGGATTTATAAGGTTCATTTTTATTTTCCAAGATGTATTACTCCAACGTTTGAGAATTTTTCTCCGGATGCAACAACATTGTGATTCGGACACTCGATGATTCCCCGAATGTCCAATCCGCCACATACCCCAAAGTAGTCCTCGATCCTTGGATACATTGAGAAACCGTTACTTGGATTCCATTTATAACGATAGAGATATTTTTAAATTCATGTTATGACCTCTAAATCTATGTGTTCTTACTAGGTGATTGATAACCCCTGTGTGTTCTTAGCCATTCCCCTCTTGCTATGCTTATTTTGTACAAACAGACTCAATGATGTTTCTAGGCACGAGACTAGGAAATATGGTCCTAATATTATCATGACATCCTAGTCAAGTAGTTAATAAAATTTATGTTTCATTGATTCAAAACAAAGAAAAATTTAGTGAGAGTGTGAGAGGAAAAGAGAGTGAGAGTGAGATTGAGATTGTGTGTGAGAGAGAAAGAAAACATGAGAGGGAGAGAGAATGAGAGGTTTTCCAATGCATTATTTTGTAAATGGAAGCTCGTGGAACTAAAGAAACTATGCCAACACATTGGTGACCCGGTAAATGCTAGTGGAGGATTTTTTTTGGTTCCGGATGATGTCGTTGCTTTCGGGCTACTTCGTTCGGGCGTAGTCCCTTAAGAGTCCTGAGAACAAAAAAGGCTATAACTTTGATGGGTGATATCTTAGTCTCCATGGCACCTGAAAAGGTATCACTAATCTTACACAGCTATATTAAGACCCTCTAGGAAATCCTATCACAGTTTACACACCATCTCCATTTTGTTCTCTCATTGTGCTATTGTTTGCAACCATGCGAAATAATACAATTTGAGTCAATGTAAGGATTTCCAATGCATTATTTTGCAAATGAAATCTCATGGCACCAAAATGACTGTGCCAAAATGTCTCGATTAGTCCTGGCAAACACTAGTGGAGAATTTTTTTTCAATGTTTTATGATGTCGTTTCTTTCTGTGCTATTTTATCTGGGCATAGTTCCTTAAGAGACTGAGACCAAAAAGGCTATAAATTTTACAAGTGATATCTTGGTCTCTGTGGCACCTAGAGAGGTCTCGTATGATGTTACACCTCCGTGTTGAGACCCTCTACAAAAATCTATCTCAATTTTCTCCATCTCCATTCAATTCTCTCGTTGTCCTATTGTTTGCAACAATGCAAAATATTGTACTTTGAGTTAGTGTAAGGTTGTCCAACACAATATTTTTCAAACGGAAGCTCTTGGAACAAAAAAAAAAATACAAAATCATGTCCGAGTGGCCTAGTAAGAACTAGTGGAGGATTTTTTTCGGTGTCAAACATTTCCATTTATTTCGAGCTACTTCATCCGGCGTAGTCCCTTAAGAGCCCCGAGACCAAAAATGCTATAACTTCGACGAGTGATTTCTCGGACTCCATGGCACCTTCAGAGATCCCATCTAATACTACACCTCCATGTAGGGACCCTCTACAAAATCATATTTCATTTTTTTCCAGGTCAATTTGGTTCTCTCATTGTCTATTTGTTTGGACCCGCACCAAATACTACAGTTTGAGTCATTGTAAGGTTGTCCGATGCTATATTTTACAAACGAAGCTCGTGGGACCAAAAAAAATATGTACACAAATCCATATGGCTATGTAAATGCTAGTTTAGGTTTTTTTTTTTTTATGCGGGATGGTGTCGTTGCTTCCGGACTACTTCGTCAGGAGTAGTCCCTTAAGAACCCTGAGACCAAAAAATGATATAACTTTGATGGGTGATTTCTCAGACTCCATGGAACCTAGAAAGGTCCCATTAGATCCTACACCTCCATGTTGGGAACCTATACAAAATTCTATCTCATTTTTTTCCATCTCGATTTGGTTCTCTCGTTGTGTTATTTTTTGTAACCACGCCAAATATTGTAGTTTAAGTCAGTGTAAGGTTGTTTGATGCATTATTTTCTAAACAAAAGTTTTTGGCACCAAAATTTTTTTCACACACATCTAGATGGATAGTTAAATGCTAATAGAGGCTTTTTTTGGTGTGGGATGTTGTCATTGCTTCCGAGCTACTTCATCTGAGTGTAGTCCCTTAAGAGCCCCGAGACCAAAGAATGCTATAACTTCGACGGGTTATTTATTAGAGTCCGTGGCACCTCGGAGAGGTCTCGTCGATCCTAAACCTCCATTTAAAGACAATATACAAAATATTTATATCAATTTTGTCCATCTCAATTTGGTTCTCTCGTTGTGTTATTGTTTGCAACCACACACAAAATACTACAGTTTGAGTCAATGTAAGGTTGTCCGATGCTATATTTTACAAATGAAAGCTCATGGGACCAATTTAACCGCACACACGCACATCTAGATGGCTAGGTAAACACTAGTGGAGGCTTCATTTTTGTGTGGGAAAGTTTCGTTGCTTTCGGGATCCTTCATCTGGGCGTAGTCCCTTAAGAGCCCTAAGACCAAAAAAATGCTATAACTTTGACGGGTGGTTTCTCATACTTCGTGGAACCTAGAAAGGTATTTTTAGATCCTACACCTCCATTTCGAGACCCTCTACCAAATCTATCTCATTTTTTTCCATCTCAATTTGGCTCTCTCTCATTGTTCTAATGTTTGCAACCATGTCAAATACTGAAGTTTGGGTCAGTATAAGGTTGTTTGATGCTATATTTTGCAAACGAAGCTCGGGGACCGAACCGACAGTGCACACACATCTAGATGGCCTAGTAAACACTTGCGGAGGTGTCATTTTGGTCCCCTATGCTCCCAAAGTGTTTCCGAGGCTACTTTGTCTGGGTGTAGTCACTTAAGAGCCCTAAGATCAAAAAATGCTTTAATTTCATCAGGTGATTTCTCGGACTCACTCATGGGTACCTAGAAAGGTCTCATTAGATCATACACCTCCACATTGGTACCCTTTACGAAATCCCATCTCAGTTTTATTCATCTCAATTCGGTCCTCTCGTTGTCCTATTATTTGCAAAAGTGTAGAATAGTTCAGTCTAAGTCAGTGTAAGGTTGTCCATAGCCAACCACATGAATAATACAAGTGGTTCATAAAATATAGGTGGTGAAATGAGAATTTTAAGAGGATATTTTTATAATATAGGTAGTGAAATGATAATTTATGTTTATTGTTCCTTTTGAATATTTAATTTCCCTTAACTTTTCTTGGCTTCGAGAATAATAACTTCTCTACTAACAGTGCCAACCATGTAAAGGTGAAAGATTTTTTGGCACCACTAACCTACATAAACATGTTAGTAAGCAATTAAATAGAATTTTAAATCCTACAAAATTTTTAAAAAATCATTAAAGTAAATATTCAAATTAAATTCATGAATAACATACCTTTACAAATTATATCCAATGAACCGCAAGGATCAACTCTACTCTTGACAGTACAAAAATTGCTTCATGATCTATTCACAAACCTTCCAAATCTTCTTGGTTAATGACCTACCTCGATATTTGATCAATTGATTATTTTTTACAGGAACCAAATGTGAATAGTGAAGTATCTTTCGATGCACTTCATTTAAACAACCAAGTATTTGGTTTTTTTATGGATATCATCGAAGCCAAGTTCTAGTAATACCCATTTGACCCAATCGGATACTCAAGGCCTTCACCATCAATGACTATGGAAGTCAATTTTTTCCCCTCTACACAATGAGACAAGAAGTAGTTTGTTCCCTCTTCGTTAAATTATGTTGCAATAACTACAAAAATGTGCCCTACATCACAAAGTAAAACTCAAGTAAAATTTAAAATACATTAAGAGTTGATCATTTAATAATTTATAAATCTAAAACATGACATACATATGTACCTTGTTGCACTAAATCAGATACTTGGTCAAAGTCAGGTGATGTTGTCATATGATCTGAAGACACTGCAAGTTGTAATGCTCGTGGAACTTGATATGTGTCGAGTGGAATTAGAGGTCTACAAGTCCATTCGTCCACCCATTGTTGTGACTCACATTCATTCCATGTAAAATAAATGCATGATATACAAAAACATTCTATGCACCTAGTATAAATAGTCCAAGAACTTACATCTAAACTACAAAATGAGTGAATATCACTTGATCCTGCAATTATCATACAATCTTCTTAGCTTGCCAAATGTTGTTCCTTTATCAACTAGAAATATCTACAAACCATTGAAATCTCTTGAGATTCATGGCCCATGTTCTCGACACACCAATCAATAATACTTTTTTGTACCTTTAAATTTAGCACCATCATTGAACTTTAACTCTTCTCTTGCAAGTGATTTTTTCACACATGCTCCTACACCATCATTCTCTCCTTTCCCATGTTCCATCTCAGTAAAAATCCATATATGGGTAAGTGTATGATAATGGGGGACCAAAAGGGGGTTAAAAAGGGACACATTTTCTTGAAATCAGCAAAACCTGAACTTCATCTAATAATTTGGCATGCATATGCTCAAAATTTGACAAAGTGATAAGAATGAGTACGGTAGATCTTAGAATATAGTTTCTAAACTACTATTTTTTTTTTTGAAAATGGTGGAGATTAAGAGGGTCAAATGTGGTGCACATAAAAGTATGTCTATTTTGTGTCAAAAAGATAAGAACCTATTGTGTGTGTGCCCCCCATTTTTGAGTTATATAATTTATTTTAAAATCCCTTTAGTAGAAAGTTAGATAAAACCATGTACAAGGTCCCACTAATGTTTCATAATTTTTGGATGAATATATAATTTTTTATTAATTTTCAAAGTGCACACATCCCGAAAATGAAAAATTTGTGTACACCCCCATAACTTTGAGAAAAAAAATTTTTTAAATTTTTTTAGTGTGTGTAGAATGGAGTTTCGAAGAGAGGTTTTTTTTTGAAATTTTGTTGAAAAAATCATAAATTGTGTACAAAAACGTATGCATACGTTTTGACAAGAAAATAAGGCACTAGTAAAAGAAATTAAGGATGAAAGCCTTAAACTAATCAAATTTTAGAAAGAAGCATATCGTCACCAAGATAAAATTGAGCTTGACATCGTAGTAGTATAATTTTTTTTAGAATATTATGTTATAACACATTTAATATTGGGGTGTACACGTGAGATTTTGATGTTTTCTTGCAAAACACAAATCCATTCATGGATTGCATAGTCCAAGGCTTAGGGTGGGAGATCCAAGGCAAATCCAAGCTTGTGGGTCAGGATTTTCAAACCCATAAAAAATTTGGAAAGTGAGCTCGTTATAACAGCGCTTGCATTCCTATTTGTTATGTGTGCGTATGTGGGATATCCTATTTGTTATGTGGTATGTGTTTATGGGGGATATATTTATTAAAATAAATGGTTTAAGTATAAGTTTTTCTTTTATTAATATTTATACTTTATTATTTCTTATAGTTTTATGGTTTAAATTTATTTTAGTAAATATAATAAGTTAGGGTCACTCTACACCTTATGGAACTAGTCTCACAACTCCATCTCTCATTGTTTAGAAGATGGTTTTTCATATTCTAACCTTGTCAATACATAGGTATTTTTTAGGATTTCAACATTCATTCTAAAGCTTTTAGGGTTTAAATTATACAATCAATGTCTATTTTGGGAAAGAATATATTATTGTTTAGGTTTTGGGGCCTTTTGGATTGGTTATTAACATTTGTAGGAGTGTTAAATGTGTCAAAATTAGAATTTACAAACCTCACAACTCCAAAGGTAGCGAAATGAAAATAAATATATGGACTCATGAATTTTCCCATGAGCATGGAGTTGAATCCCTAATTTTGTCTTAGAATATGGTAAAATCATACTATGGATGAGTACCTACTTTACAAGCTTAGGGAATACATCTTTTGCTTCCTTATCAATGGTGCATCCTTCCTCTGGCCAACTTGCCTTAGGTACCACTCTCAACCTAGATTAAAATAAATTATTAAAAATGTTTTTTAAGTTTGTTTCAATTGTAGAGGGATGATTGGATACGATGATTAATGAGTTCAATGTGACTTGATGGAAGATAACTTCCTCCGGAGGCCTAAAAAGGCCATTCTAAGCTAATCAAACACCTCTGGGAGAGTTCAAGAAATATATTAAGTATCTGGAGGTGATGTCAGAGAATATTGGAAGTGTTGGAGGAAATTTAGGAATATTGTTTAGGGCTTAGGGTTTAGGGTTAATAATATGGTTTAGGGTTTAGGGTTTAGGGCTCGGGGTTTAGGGCTTAGGGTTTAGAGTTAAGGGTTTAGGGTTTATGGTTGAGGGTTTAGGGTTTAGGGTTTGGGGTTGAGGTTTATGGTTTAGGGCTCAGGGTTTAGGGTTTAGGGCTTAGGGTTTAGGGTTTAAGGTTTAGGGTTTAGGCTTTAGGGTTTAGGGCTCAGGTTTAAGGTTTAGGGTTTAGGGTTTAGGGATTAGGTTTAATGGTTTAACGGATTATTTTAGGTTTCGGGACATGGTTTAGGGTTTAGGGTTTTAAGGTTTGTGGTTTAGGGTTTAGGTTTTAAGGCTTATGGTTTAGGGTTTAGGGTTTAGGGGTTAGGGTTTAGGGATCAAGGTTTAAGGCTCGGGGTTTAGGATTACCCATTCACTCACTTTGTAATGTTTAGTGTCTTACCCATTCTTATTAGTATTAGAGAGTTTTCAACTTAAAAGGGTTCAATTTCTTCGTAGGTAGAACATTCAAAGAGAGTCATCACAATTTGATGTCTTTCATCTGTTGATATTTTGAAGGAGGAAAATTTTAGATATTCAAGAACAATTTGGTACAGAGAAATGTTTTTGACACTCTTTTGAATAGTTCTTTTAGTTGTAGAAGCTTTGAGGGAACAAAGGTTTCATTCAAATAACAAAGTTTGATATGCCTAGTGTTTGTGTAAGTTGGTAATTTGAGAGGATTTCTGAGGTTTAATTTTATTTTCTAAGATGCATTACTCCATGTTTGAATTTTTTTCTCCTGTACCCATTTTGATTTAGACACTCAATGATTCCTAATGTCCAATCCTGCCACATACCCTAGTAGTCCTCGATCCTTGGATACAAGGGAGACACCATTACTTGGCTTTAATTTATAATAATAGAGATATTTGTAAATTCATGTTATGACCTATAAATCTATATGCATTTCAAGTTGTTTGGAAATCACATCACACCCTTCACTAGGCTTGATGAATACCCCTATCTTTTTTAAGGCACTTTTGAAATCATCCATGGGTTTATCATAGAAGGAATTATCAATGAATGGAAGGTCACTAAGCCATAGGCCAACTGACTCCCATTCAAAACTAAACAAGAAAGATTTACTAGGTGATTGATAACCCCTTTGTGTTATTAGTCATTCCCTATTCTATGCTTATTTTGAACACTTTAGGAAGTTCTGTAAATTTGTTATCTATTCCAGTAGCAAAAGAACTTTTCTCTTTCTCCAAAGGAGAGGATACTATAGGCAATTTAGTTATGATCCTACACCTCCAAGCATTGGTATATTCTCTATGTTTCTTCCATTTCCTTTGAGATTAATTTTTTGTGTTGCGATGGTTATTTTTTCCAGCTTCCAATGGGTCATCCTGGCTTGCATAATACCATACATGGAAATATGAAAATGTGAAATTTATTTCAGAGTGTGAAGAAATTGACATTCAAGAGCGCAAGTATATGTGGGAGAAAAAGTTTGGAAGAGATGTGTAATATGCATTGTAAGGCACAAGGTAGATGTCATATCCATTTAGTTACTTGTCCCACCTCTCATAAAATAAGGTAGTTGTACAAACAGACCAATAGTTCTAGGCACGAGACTAGGAAATATGGTCCTAATATTAATATTAAAAAATGATCTCACTCATGAGACCTACTAGAAATATATGAGGTTTTCCTATCCTTGTAGTGTAGAAGATCAAGAGTTGTTTTCACTTTGTAATCACTACTATAGACTAGAGGGATTTTAAACAATCTCTAGGTTTCCTTGTGGTTGTCATGCCCTCCTAGTCGAGTCATCAATAAAACTGAAGTTTGTTTGATTCAAAATAAAGAAAGAGTTAGTGAGAGTGTGAGAGGAAAAGAGAGTGAGAGTGAGATTGAGATTGTTTAGGGCTTAGTGTTTAGGGTTTAGGGTTTAGGGTTTAGGGTTCATGGTGGTAAAAATAGGGTTTAGGGTTTAGGGCTTGGGGCTCATGACTTAGGGCTTAGAGCTCATGGTTTAGGGATCATGGTTTAGAGTTAAGGGTTTAGGGTTTAGGGTTTAGGGTTTAGGTTTATATTTTAGGGTTTCATGGTTTAGGGTTTAAGGCTCATGGTTTAGGGTTTAGGTTTAGGGTTTAGGTTTAGGGTATAAGGGGTTTAGGGTTTAGGGGTTTAGGGTTTAGGGTTTAGGGTTTAGGGGATTCAGGGTTTAGGTTTAGGGCTTTAGGGTTTAGGGTTCGGGGTTTAGGTTTTAGGTTTTAGGGTTAGGGTTTTTGAGGGTTTAGGGAGGGCATGGTTTAGGGTTTAGGGTTTAGGGTGGGGTTTAATGCTTAGGGATCATGGTTTAGGATTTAGGGTTTGGGGTTTAGGGCTCAGGTCAGGGTTTAGGGTTTAGGGTTTAGGGTTAGGTTTAGGGTTTAGGATTTAGGGTTTAGGTTTTAGGGGTCGGGTTCATGATTTAGGGTTTATTTAGGTTTTTAGGGATTAGGGCTTAGGGCTTAGGGTTTAGGGTTTAGGGTTGAAGCTTGAAAATTGGTAGATATGATGCTAAGGAGGTCTATTAGGAGATTCAAAGGAAAATTGGAAGGTTCATTGGGTGCATGTTGAGGTGTGAGTGATAGTCTAGGGGAGAAACAACAAATACAAACCTAGACCTAATTGTTAGCTCAATTTAATGAAGGAAGTGGTATTTATCTTTGGAGTTCAAACCTAAAACTCTTAATGCAACTAGAAACCCTTAATGGGTACTCTAATTCCCTCAACTTGTTTAGTATGTGTTTAAATTTGAAGATACAATCAACATAACACCCAGGCAGGGCTAGAAAGTGGGAAGGCCAGTCTAAGAGAGTGGATAGTGAATGGAGCAACTAATGGAAGGTTATGTTAAAAAAACTTGTCATACCTCCTTGAGATTGAGAAGGGTGTTTAGGGATGATTTTAGCTTGCATGAAGAGTTTTGCAGAGTAGACAAACCAAGAAGTGACTAGTGAACCTTGCTCTTGTGCAATGCAAGGGTAATTTTGGTAAAGGCAAGTGAGAGGAGTCTTTGGATGAATGTTGAGCAACTAGATGAGTGAAATAGGTGGTTTAGTTTTTTTAGAACATGATGGAATGATAATACTATCTCAGAAGAGAGGAATAGATTCAAAGGTGCCTAGATTTGAAGCTTCTTAGTTGAGGAAACAAACCCAATTGAACTAGTCAGAAGAGTTGGACCAAAACAAGAGCACTAGAGGAAATTCTTGGGATAGGGATAACACTGAGAGAATGAAGGAAGCCTTGAGGAAGACCTCATGATTTTTCTAATTGCACCCATTGTCCTCATGATGTTTCAGATCCTTCACATAGACCTCATGATGACCATTCCCTTGATTATTTGAATCAATAAAAACTTACATATGTGTTTTGATTTATTATGTGTTATAAGGAATTGCATGAGTCCATATATTCGAGAAATTGTTGCTACCTTTGGGAGTTGTGAGATTTATAAAATATAGTTTTGACACATCTAAAACTCCTATAAATGTCAATAACCAATCAAGAAGACCCCAAAACCTAAACAATGACTATATTCTTTCACAAAATAGATATCGATTGTATAATTTAAACCCTAAAATATTTAGGTTAAATGTTGAATCTGAAAAATACCTATGTACTAACTAGATTAGAATCTAAAAACTATCTTCTAAACCATGACAAATGGAGCTGTGAGACTAGTTCTATAAGGTGCAGAGTGACCTAACTTCTTATATTTACTAAAATAAATTTAAAGTATAAGAAATAATAAAGTATAAAGATTAATAAAAGAAAAACTTATACTTAAATAGTAATATATCCCTCCCATAAGCATATATACCACATCACAATCAGGAATGCGAACACGTTATAATGCTCTCGTGTTTCAAGAAAGGTAATTATCAAACTCTGAAAATTCAAAACGCACTTTACTTTCCCAAAACACTCTCGCATTTTGCTTAAAATCATATTTGTGTCTACTTTTTGGCCCCCATCTTTGTGCACTTACCCATATGTTTTACACTTGTTTCTTTGTGCATCATGCTTAGCCAATAAAACAATCACGCATTCTTGAATTGTGATGTGCAATTGTCTGACCAAATGTAATGTTGATTGAATTTTTGTTCCTCTCATTCAAGTTCGCATAAAACACCTAGAAACACCCTTGCACATATTTTGTAGAATGTTTATGATCATCACTGATGTAGAAATGATACTCTTTTAATATTTTTTGATCTTTCTCAGTGCTTTCTGGAGAGTGCATGAATGTTATATGCACAAAATAACAACTTGCACTAAGTTATAGTATTGAGGCTGAACCATTTGTGGCTGCAATGTTTAATTTCTTACAAAGTCCACTCTTGAAAAATAGTACCAAGTGGGAATGTGTCCTTTCTTTACTTGAATTGTTCGTCCAACCATCGAGCTTTATGTGTGTGCTTTGCATACTCATAAACAATTTCTCCTTCGATTACTAACTACAAAATTATAACCACGCCGTGTGTGTGTGTGTGTGTGTGTGTGTGTGTGTGTGTGTGTGTGTGTGTGTGTGTGTAATTAGCTATTTACAATAAGCCTTTGTACTTGTTCAACAAAAAGAATCGATTCCCTAGAAGTAATAATGAAATAGAAAAATTACACAAGCCTTCCCTTGTTCTAAAAATATGAGTCACCATTAGATAAAGTGAAAACAAACTACCAACCTTTAATTGATGTAAATAAAATCCATTGAATTCATAACAGTTAGAGGTGATTTTCCCATATCGGTAGCAAACCATCACATGTAGGTCCACTAACAAATGAGCACCTCTTCCTCATCTAAGCAATAGGGCCTCATATTTCAAACATATTCTTCAATCATCTATGTACCAAGTAGTCACATTAATAAATTCAACCCCTCTTTTAGAGCAGTGAACCCCTATAACATAATATTGAAGCTCGCAAGCTTCTATGCTCATTGCTTGCAATATAGCCTTAGGTCCATTTGATCTTCATGTATAGAGAAAGATCTCATTTCATGACCGAGAAACATCAAACACTTTATGATAGCCAATAGTCTACTTAATATCCAACAACATAGGTTTCATGAGCTTCAAATGTCTCTAATCTCCACCTTTTCCACCTTAGCCACCTGAGAGATCAACCTATACACCCACACTTGCACACCGATAATTTTCACCCTAGGACTATTAATCTCATCAACAAAGTAGTCTTCTAAAATGGCCCTAGAAAATTGCGCCACCCACACCTTGCTCTTCCCACTATTTACTGTGTAATAAAGGGAGAACCATGGTCCAATTTGAGCTCTTGCATGCTTGTTGTTGATGATTTAAGTTTTTGTTCTCATGGTTTTTGTGGATTATTTTTTTTTTGTTCTTGTGGTATCTAGAGATAATGATAGAATTTTATAGGGTAACACAACTATTTAGTCATTGAACTCACAAAATAACAATTTATTCTGTAAAAACTACACATCCTTTACTAGATTTGCATCTGCAATACTCAAAATAGAAATTTGTCCAAAAGTCCAGAAGCATAAAAGAGATAAGGTGGCCTCATCTTTGTTACAATGAGGATACGGGAATAAACACAAAATACTCTCATAAATGAATTTGCTTATATTTTCTTCAAAATGAGAGCACCTCAAGGAGAAAAATTTCAAATTTTTAAGAAATTTTCATAGAAAATGTCACCTCATAGACTATACAGGAGGAAAATTCACCAATTTTTATGCAAAATACCTCCAAAAAAAGATATCACCCCAATAATTACTCTTGTAATGTTCTATTTTTCAAAATTTTCAAGATTTATGAAACCATAACATATTTATCAAGGCAAATATGTTATAGAGCAAGTAATAAGTCTATAATGAGAACACCCATAAAGAAAGAAAATTATGTGATTGAGAATGAGTTCCTCACTTATCATGATGATGGAGAAATGGGAACAAAACCATTTAAATTCAAAAGAAAAGAGAAGCAACTAATCTATGGACACTATGATGGTGGTGGCCTTTTCATGAAAAGGATCAAATGTTAGATGATGGTTGAAGACCTGCAACCTCAAACTGATGGTGGTTTTTGTCTTTCTGTTAAAAATGTTTGAATTCTCATTGTAAGGAGTATACCAACTACAACAATTTTTTAACATAGAATGAACTCTCAAAAAGTCATTGAAGTGACTTAAGCAATCGACACAGCTACACCTATGCAATCCGATGAAAAGCGGTTTCGATAAGGCGTCGAAATGAAAAGCGGTTTAACGAAGTCGTCGAAAGCAGTCCTCACAAGTGGTCCACCACACCACACCAATAAACTTGTTCCGGTCAACAAGCACAGAAAACTGTCGCTGTAGAGATATCTTTGCGGGCATCAATCGCCAAAAATTCATCTCCTCGTCACAAAATTTGTGTCCTGTTTCGTCATCAAAAACGATCTCAAATTGTCCTGAAAACTATGAAAGTATTATTTCAACTGCGCAAACAAAATTTGTAAAATCTAAACTAGAAACAAAATACACCCATGTTTGAAAATTAACATGGATAATATTCCAGATTTGCAGAAATAGTTTTGCCACATTGGTGGAATTCTATTTGTTATATATATTTGGTTAAACCTTTGTGAATGACGAGACTTACCTTAGATTGCTGGTTAAATCCAATTACCTTAGATTGTTCGATAAAGTAATTACCTTAGATTGCTGCTTTAATTCAATAGATTTCTGTTTGCAAGATTTTCCTATCCTTTGGAAATAACTCCAAGTCTAGGAAACATTCCTGGTTACATCATCTAAGAAATCAATACTGGTTCCCAACAATCTAAGAAGCCCTTCTTTGTGATAATCTGATATGGATTCTCTTTGATAAATATCGTTCTTTGTTCTCTTCCAAACCACATGGCATTCCCCATGCAAAGAGCTTCCAATCACCCTTAGTGCAAGTGGCAAGGCCATCACATTCTTCTTGCACCTATAAGTCAAGAAAGAGAACTAGAAATTTATCAATGATATCATTAGAATATGTTATATTACATGTATATGATTTAAGCCTCTCAGCTTAAACATCACATATGTTGTCAACCAACCAATGATAAATCTCCTCAAAAAAATGGTAAACAGTCTATCAGTTGATTGACTTGTCAGACTTACATACACATGTGATAGATAGGCTCTTCCAATTTAATCCATAATATTTGCAGATCAAAAATTTAAGCATTAAAAATAATAAAATTGTAAATGATAGAGAACCTTCATCAAACAATACTCAAACTATACATTACATACAAAATTAGAGAATAGCGCTACAATACCCATTGAATAATCATTCAAAACTCTCCATCAATTTCATAATTATATCTAAAATAACATATTCTTATGTCACTAACACATCTCATAGAATACAAAAATGTGCCTAAACTCAAAGCTCAAGTTCTATCATCATATGTGAACAAATCCAAATTCTCCAAAAAATCCTTTCCTTAAATAACATAAAAAAATCCTTTAAAATTCTATAAAGAGTTTTGGATTCATTAAGATATTTTGCTCTCATGGTTTTTGCGGATGATTTAATTTTGTTTTATCATAATTCCATGAAGAATAATTAAATTTTATAGGATAAAACATAACTATCTAATCATTCAATTATCGAAATGACAATTTACTCCGAAAAAATGCACCTTCTTTATTAGATATATGTATTTGCATTATTTGGAATAGAAATCTGTCCAAAACCCACAAGCAGAAAAGGGACAAAGCATCCAGCAGGGGGTTTTCGAGATGATGGAGCTGTAAGTTCTTGTATCCTGGCTCTTCAAATAGCAATTTCTCCAAGTTTTCTCTAGAAACCACATCATCAAAAATTACTAGAGTTAGATTGCATTACCTCAAAAGGAGCTGCTGCAGCTGTATATATGCATCTTCTACGATAAAAAAAATTCCGGGTTCTTCCGTCCATCAATCCTGTCCCACATAATCTCCAAAATTTCCTTGAAGTTTTGTGACTCTGAAACAGTGATCTAACAAGCGCAGTGTTCACAAAGTAATTTGATACTTACAAAGATATAACTCAAAAAGTGCACAAAGTAATTCTACGCTTTTGTGCAGGGCAGTGGAAGGTTGTGTGACTTACAAACCAGACATCCAGGGTCCAGGGTTCAAGTTTTGCTGTCTTTAAGATCTTCTTTCAATTATTTGTGTGCAATGTATAGGAGGTGGGTGAAAAACAAATCTAACATTGATTCTTCTCAAATTAAAATTGCCTCTGAATTGGTGTGCAATGCATGGGATGTGGTGGAAAAACAACTCTTGCATTGGTTCTCTGCAATGATCCTCAAATTAAAAGTGATATAGTCGATTTTATATGTAATTTGGTATGTGTTAAGGCTGATAAATCCTCCCAAAAGTGATAAAGAGCCTATAAGTAAGATGACAAGTCAACCGTACAAACACATATGACAGATAGGCTCCAGATATCCAAATTCTTAGCATCCAAGAGACAAGAATCCAGAAACAATTGACTATGTCACCTTTAAATTGAGAATCATTACGAAGAGTCAATGCCAGAGTTGTCTTTCCCCCACCTCCCATGCATTGCACACCAACAACTGACACCTCGCTGTCAAACAAAATCCTGAATTGACCTCTCAAACTAAATTATTTTCCATGATATGATAAGCGTATGTGAAATCCTCTGCCATCTCAGTTCTGTCCATTTGAAACTTGAAACTTGCTGCTGCTATTCCTCACTTTGCAAAGTTTCTTATATATTCTTCCGCTTCCAAACTTCTTATATATATGTTAATGGGGTCCGACAAACAGTAATGAAACATCCGAGTAGGTTTCAATGGAGGACACTACGAGGAACGCTGCCAAAATTCTCAGCGTATACGCGTAACGCATAAAATATAAAATTATGTGATGCACAAGCTTCTGGAAAACACGTTTGCGTGGTTCAAACGTGTTGGGACGTGTTCCGTTTGCATGGTAATATATGGTAGAGGATTAAATTTCACGGCCGTTTAGATTTTTTTGTAATTTTAGTGGTAAAATACCTGCAAATATTTGTAATAGCTGTCATATGACTTGCACATTTAAATTTTGACCTTCATTTTTTTAATACATATAATATAATTATAATAATATTAAAAATATAGATTAGTTATAAATAAAATTGTTTTGTATTTTTAAAGGGCAAATTTTTTTTTGGTTGAGAGTCGAGCTTTGCTAGGGTTTAGGTCTTAGTTGTTTGTTCATGCTCGCCATCGTCCATCTTTACTATCGTCACACCGTTGTTCCTTTGGGTTTTCAACAAGATTTTACACATTAATTTTGTTATGTGGGTCTTTTTTTCGCCCTTTTGGGCGACGATAGTCCCGTTTTAATGGCCTCCAATTCGACTCCCTCATCTACTGATGCAAGGCTCATCGATGGAGTGACTAACATCAATGGCACCAAAGAAATAATGGAAGTTCATCCCAAAGGTTTTTGAGGTAATGAGTCTGATACTCCTTTACTCCAGACGTTGTTCTTGATTTTCATGCTTTTGATAATGCATGCAATTGGTTTGAAAACTATACCCTGGTTGGGTATTTTGTTGGCGAGTCCCCCATGAAAGCCTTTTGAAACAATGGGTTCACAACCACTAGCAGAGTCATGGGGTTAAACTCAACATAGTTCTAAACCTCACAAAGGTTTTTTTGTTTCGTTTTGCTAACTCATTACACTACAAGGACATTGTTAACCATGGTGTTTGGTTCATTAACAACTCCTTGATTGTTTTTTCACACTAGCCCTGAGACTTTCAGAATTTTGAGCAAGCTAAGCTCAAATTCCTTGTTTGGATTGAATTTCCAGGACTACATTTTACTTCTTTGGGGTTTTATTGGGGACTTAGTCAAACCCTTGGGAGGCTCATCTATAATGAGCAACCCAATTTTTTTCATGCTCGCCTTCAACATCGTGTTTGTGTTGAAATTGATTTATCAAAAGACTTAAAAGAAACCATCGATATTCAGATTGGGGACACTCGTTTCTCCCAAAGGGTGCTTTACATCAACTTATTGTATACTTGTTTCCGTTGTCATTGTCGTCGAGTCACAGAGCACATGACTCTTGAGTTTCCTCTTATGGCTAACTCTCATCCTGCTCCCACTGATAAACCTTTGAAAAACCCTAAGGCCAATCCTGCTTCCGATGGTTGGACCACAGTCACTAACAAAAAGGGTGCTTCTCGGGGTCCTTCAAAATCCTCGCCCTCCACCTATCGTCCAGTTGCTAACAATGTTGTTGCCTCCTCTACTCTTATAAAACAAGATGAGTCTGCTAAACAAAAACCTCCACCTTCCCACACTCTTTTGGCCGTTTTGGTTGCTTCCCCTATTTCTCTTCCTCAACTTCCATCCATGGCTCCTATGGCCTTACCTGAGTCCCCTTTTATGGTTGATTCGTCTCAATCGTGTAAGACTCAGTTGGATCACTCTTAGCCCTTCCCCACCAAAGGATGGTGAGTATGTTCAAGATAAACATCACCCTTGGAATTTAGGAGATCTAGCTCCGATTCTTACTTGGGTTTGTTCTTCTCATAACAAGTTTTCTACCCTTTCTTATATGGACGATGAAGGAAACATATACTTAAACCCTTCTCAATGATTGTGTACTCTTGGAATATACATGGTCTTACTGAATCAACCCGATGATGTCGGTTAGGAAAGTTACCTACATTTTTCGTCACATTAAAATTTTGTGTTTGGAAGAAGTCAAGTTGGTGGATTTTTTTGTACTCTGAATCTCGTACTATCTGGCCCCATGTCATTTTCATTCCTCTAATCATGATCCTAGCCATGGTGGAGTCATGACCTTGATTTCTTCTGACAATGCCAAACATGTGATTTATTGGGGCTCGGACCCCACGTATCAAGTAGTGTGGTCCCTTTTTGATTTTGACAAACATATTTTTGGGTTAGCCAACATCTACGCTTTGAATGATGTGGGCGAGCGAGCTCTTTTTTCACGCTGGCTTGCCGATTCCTTTCCATAGGCTCTTTAGGTCATTTGCAATTACTTTAACATGGTGGAAAGCCTTGAAGATAAAAAGGGTGTCTTCGTATGCATTGGTGTGTGGGCGAGTGGGAGGCTTGGTTTTATTTTAGGAACAAGCTTGAAATTTTTGATCCCAATCTTCCCTTTCATCATAAATCCCCTTCTTTTGGTTCACTTGGTCTAATTTTAGAGAAGGACAAGATCAAGTTGTTCAGGTGTTGGACCGCTCCCTCATGACCAATCATATTTTTTGTCTTTCCCATGTTTTAGGTCATCATGTTGTTGTTGTTGACACCACCTTGCCATCGAGAAAATTCTCCCATTTTTTCAACATTATGTGGTATGTACCTACAAAAAGCATCAGCTACCTCACAATTTTAAGTTAACACCACTCACCTTAAACATGCTCGGACTATGTTACACATACAGGGAGTATGAAATATGGTTGATCGACCTTTTGATGGGTCTGGCTGATCACTTGGTGGAATGATGCCATCGAATGCACCACCACCTTCCTTCGGATATATGGGAAGAAAACTTCACTATTTATACATCATGCACAAGAAGCCTCATATCATGAGTTCTCCATAATCTCACAAGAGCTAAATAAATCATATATGGTTTGGGCTTAATTGATGTCGACACAAGAGGTATATTCTTTATACTAAATGGATCTTGTGTAGTCTGGAAGGGACGAATCCTAGAAAATTCTCCTTGTGCATGGTATTTGTCAGGGTGTTCCTATGGGCAGACAGGATTGGTAGGGTTTTAACTTTCAATGTCTCCTTCTCTAACCAGTGCCGGTTAAGATTAAGGGCACTTTTATTCTATAAAGTATTTGGAAGGCATGGGAATCTCTCAGACCACACCTTCTTTGGGTTGGAAATGGTTTCAGATCTAACATTTCCCTCAATTCATTCTCTCTCTAGTGGTCCTCTCTTTTCTTTTCATGATTCACCTCTGGCTTTGGCTCCTTGGGCTAAAGCCCTCAAATTTTTCAAAAGGGGATTAAATTTGTTGGGGATTTGTTTTGTAAGAAATCTTGTTCCTATATTTCTTGGGAGACTTTGGCTTTAAAATTCCACCTTTTTCCTATAGATGTTACTCATATCTGATAGTTAATTACTTGTATTCTGAAGAATATTTACACAAGATATGACTTACCTCTAGAGTTCCTTGGTGGCATGACTAGAATTGGCCTACTGCTACTCCTTTTCACAGATACAAACCCTCCCTTGGTTATTATATGTTGAATCATCATTCAAGATATATAGTGATACGTTTAACAGGTGTTGGTCTCTCTCCTCCTCATATTTGGTTTGGTCCCATCGATTTCAAAGGGTTTACTTGGCTATTGTGTAGCCTAAAAATCTCATTTCCTTTGGTGTCTTCTTCACAAAGGTCTCTATACGCACAAAAATTACATGTACCACATTGTCGAAAAATAGTTACAAAAGTCCCCAATGATGATTTATGTCCTTTAAGAAGGTGTTCAAGCTCCAAAACCCATTCACAGTGTATATTTGTAGCCTAGACATCCTTACTTAGCTTTTCCATGCTTTCTTCCAACTTTCTTGCTCATTTCTATGCATGTTTTTACTTTAGTGTCATAACTGCCTCCCAGGAAGGGCAGCGGTCCTAGGAATGCCTCTCCATGTAGGGTGGTGGTCCTGAACACTTTTTCCATAACTCTTTATGCATGTTTTTGACACGCGATGCTTCACTTAACTTGACTTTTAGGGTGCATTTGTGAACCAAATTGCCTAAAAATAGTCTTATTTGCATGGTATTCCTTCCCTCTTCTATTTTTAAATAGATTTAATTAGTTGAACTACCTCTTCTTTCCTTGTGCATGAAGGCACATCCCATCCCCAATTCTTATATATTCCATGCTTGTATTCAAGCAAAAGGCCTGAGAATTTTTGTGTATCTTGTATTGTATTGTTGCCACAATCTTGCTAGGAATTGCATAGCCAAGCTTAGATCTCTTGTGCTATCTCTCTTCTACTTGCATTAAAACCAGACTATCTTCAAGCTACCATTGCTCAAGTGTGTTCTCCCGTTGTTTCCTTTGCATTCCCAATTCTTTGGAATCATATGGACACACAGAGATAGAAAGGATAAACTAAGGGGGGAAATTACTACACAGCTAGATTTACCTCTGTTCTATGAATTCCAAGTTTGAGTTGTTGTTTGATTTCCTTCATTAATGCAATTTATCATTGTTACATCATATCAAATAGAAAAGAAATCAATTTTCTTTCATTTGCAAGTAATTAGTTAATTTCCAAGAGGGTTTGAATCTGTCATAAAAACCCCCAGTGATGGATCCTCTTCTTCCCATCCCTATGGATTTCAAGGAGAGAATATCTACAGGAAGATGTCTACATATCATAGATCATTTGGATAAGTTATTATTTTAAGTTATTTTAGTTTCAATACACTCAACACAGGTGAATAACCACACCGGGTTATTTTTCTTGTTTAGTTTTAGTGTAGAAATAGATTAGGTTATTTAGAATAAAAGTGAATTGTTCTTTGTGATTGTAATATTTCAATTTTGTGATTTGTTTAAATTAGTTTCCTTTTAGCAGTAACATAGATTGTTGGTTTTAGCTTAGTTAATTTGGACACTTCAAACTAGATCAACTCTTAGATCCAAGTTAAGTAAACAAACCATAGGAAATTTACGCTACCCATTCATAGCCTCTAAATCTCCCCTTTACCAACTAAGCTACCTAGGAGATCACACTACCAGATATTAGTCACTGATCCTCCTATAGTTAGCCACACACATTCAACATCAGATGCTCCGGCACGACCTCGGGGAGTCGAGTACGGTTGAATGTTGCATGTCAATTTTCATCCCTACAAATTGGTGAACCCGACGTGAAGGATTAATTCCTTCTTGTTTCCTTTATTGCTACTACCTCACCTCTCCATTTCTTCCCCTATTTTAGTAGGTATTTTATACTTTCTAAAATATGTCTGGAAGAGTGTTTGTGGGCCATTTGCTCTGATAGATATTACACCAATGGTTCAACCACAACAGCTCCCTTCTCTTTCAAGGTGGGGTGACAATTACACAAGCAACGTCCAAACATCCCCTAGTTACACTTCAAACCCTATTAGCTATGTAAGGATGGAGGAGGTTGATCAACCATTAAACATATAATACAGTCAACCTAATGCAAACCATGTTGTTATCACAAATGGAACATGTTCTTACCATAGGGTCTTGTCAAGACTTCACATTGCCATGAAATCAACAAAGGATTATCTATTTGCATGAATAGATATTCCTCTTCATTAGAAAGATGTGTCTTTGGATAGAATGAAGGCTTTAACCTCTGAGATTTTGAATACCTATCCTAAGATTCTTACTTCTGAGGAAGACAAGAATTATAACACTCAACAATTCATAACAGGGTATCATGAGTCCTTCTCAATCAAACCCTGCACCATGAAGCCCCTACAAGGACTCAATCCTCTCCCAATGATCTTATTTCTACTTTAGTAGGGAGGATTAGAAAACTAGAAAGTGCCCAAACTTCACAACCAACACATGTAGTAGGGAAGAACATGGGGTATCCAGTTGATAACAAAGGATATATCCCTTCCAATGAGAAATCAACACAATATCCTATACAACAAGGTTATCTCGGTTCATTCAGATCCAGGTGATCTTATCACAGGGTTAGACACACTAGGGATGGGTCCTCATCCTTCGTAAACTTATCCTATGCAAGGGCTGGCCGGAAGTGATTCTCAATGCCTCACAACAAGAAATGCGATGTTCCCTATTTTACGCCCACTAGTCCATATCCTAGTACTATCCCACCTTACGTGCATATGTATTCAAAACATCTCCAAATGAACCCATATACCATTCCTGCTCCCTACATTCCATATCAAGGGACCCCATACGTTCCCGTCAATGCTTATAATGCAGCTTATCCAACCTCCTCCACCTCCTCATCAAGGATCTTCAATGGTAGAATCTTACGCAATGGGTACATATGTTGAGTACTTATAGGAGCCTCTTGAATTCACCATATGTAGTGTCATGCTTCCACACCCATTGCCAGATCTTCCAAAATTTAAGGAGAAGGAGACTCAAATTCTCATATCAAGGCTTACGCTGCTGCTATCAAGGAATTTCTTCCTTGGGATGCTGTAGTCACTAATATCTTTCCAAAGACTCTCGAAGGAATTGCACTAGATTGGTATTACCGTATTCGGAAGATTCTATACATTCCTTTAAAAACTTGTTTCTGAGTTCATCAAAGCATTTTACATGAACAAGTTGTTGCATACATGGATTAGGAATTCTACATATTAGATAGGAGCAAAATGAATCTATTTCCCATTTCATCCAGAGATGGCACCAAGTTCTCTATTCCTTTACAAGTGCACCCAACATGGACTGGATGGAACTTTGCGATATTTTCCTTCACTCGCTCAATCGAGAGACTAAGGAAGAGGTCCAAAATTTTCCTTTTCGTAGTTATGAGGAAGTTTTGGAAGGTGCGCTTCGGATTGACCAAACCGCTATAGATAGTGGGCATAAGATCTATGGTCCCAATGGGAAATTTGTATCCCCAAATCAAAATAATGCAAATTATCAAAATAATGGTGCCAACAACCAATGACCTAAAGGTGTGAATCGCAATCATGGTTCTACCACGAATAATGATACTGATCAAGCCAAGAATGTTAGTTTTCCAAATAACAGCAACAATGACAATAAAACAACTCAAGCAATCAAAGAGGCCCTAATATTGTGTCATATGTCAACACAGTTTATAAACTGTCCCTCTCAAAAGCAAGATCAAACCCAATTCCTAAACTAGTATCAAAACTCTGGCCAAGGGGCAGCGAATCATGGTTATAGCAACAAATTTCAAAACTACAACCAAGGCTATAATCAACAACAAGAAGATGCTTATCAAAGGCCAAGAGGTTGAACCTAACATATATTGTGGTATCCATAAGGTTCAGGTCATGACGATAGGAATTACCGTGATTGCAAAAAGTTTATATAAAGACTTTCCGAAAACCAAAGGCAACTATTTGTAGACATGTTCTTAGCAAATCCTAAAACAAACTCGCAATCTGACTATACAGGACCTGTGGCTCCTCGAAATCTAATGTGAGCATATTTTGAGATCCTCTCCATACACATCCTTAAAATTTCAAGGTGAATTCACAAAACACAAACAAGGGCATTCCTATAGGAAACAACGAACATGAAGCCTTGACTTCTGACAACTCTTAGGTTGCTCCTAATCTTTGTTCAAACAATAATACAAAAATATTAGGATTAGTTGAGCTAGAGGTTGAGTGTGAAATTAATGCAACAACTCGAACAAAGGAGTATGTTTCACATCCCCTATCCACTTTTTCCTTCCCACGGGATGATGTTCCTATAATCACAAAATCAGTAGGAACCTATGATTTAATAAGCGGATTTGAACAAGACCTTTTCTCACATTTTGTTTCTAGATTTCTTTAAGAATTCACATGTGCATCATTTTGTGTTTCTTAGTATAGTAATTCTTGGTCATCTAATCCATGTTACGCCACCTCCTAGCTCTCAAATAAATCATATTGACTTTGGCATACATCCTCTGGGACATAATGATAGGGATACTTGGGTTTGTTTTCAATATAGACAAGATGCCATCTGACGCTGAAATTTCCCGAAGAGGTGATCCTGCCTTATTTTTACAAGTCTGTGTTTATAAAAATTGCCTTAAGAGAGCCATGATTGATAACGAGGTTGTTGTAAATGTGGTTCATTTCTCTTTCTTTCAAAATTTGGGATATGGAGATAAAAATTATTCCTCTACAAGGAACATGTTACGGGGGTACGAAAGTATTAAAGCGACCTCTATTGGAACCATAGTTCTTCCAATCACACTTGGTCCAAAAACTATCTAGACAGAGTTTTACATTATCGATAGGAAAACAAGTTATAACATGATCCTCGGGAGACCATGGATTCATCGAATGAAGGCTATCCCTTCTACCTTGTTCCAGGAGATTAGATTCCTCCATTTATGGGAAGGTATTCATCGCTCAGGGGATCCTAAGCCCTTCGATATACACTTAGAAAACCTCAAGAAGAAGAAAGGAGTTCATACGGAGTATGAACTTCCTTTGAATTAATTTCACAAACCACCTCCAAGAAAAGGGTTTGTCCGGTCACCCTAGATGTACCAAAGGTTGAAGTCGTTGACCCAAAAACATTTGAGGTGGCAAAAATAGATAAGGGTAAATCAATATCTGTGGAAACAGTGTCCACTAAAACCACAACGGAAATTATGAAACTCTTAGAGAGTGGCGATCCAATCTTCCTCCCATTTGAACCATAGGGAATGGGTAGTCTTCTCGGTTTAACATCTCTTCCCTCTGACGACTTAGGTCTAGGGGTGAACATGATAGAATTAAAAAACAAAGAAGGGAAATTTGAGATAGAAATGATGCCCATCAAAACCATCTCTAGGGTTTTTCTATTCTAAACCCCATTTTCAACCCATGTGTGTTTGAAACCAAGGTTTCCATATCCATGGGGTAAGGCCTCATCATTCAGCAAGTGTCACAAATAAACACAATGCTCCACATAGGAAACAAGGCCGAGCATAGTATAGTCATGCTCACCCACACACCATGTCTCAAGAACATGACAAAGAGGTGCACGAATGCCTCTTTCGAAAAATGATTTTAATGATTGGACATATACACTTCTGGGAAAGGGTTGTAAGTTTAGACTTAGAATGCTAGGCCCTTGTCAAAAGAATGGAAATTTTGAGGATCATGGTTCTCCGTTGTGTACTCTTAGGGGCAAAGAATTTGATATTCATCAAATTTCTTCACCTTAGCTATCATGACATGTAGTTTCACCTGCATTTCCATATGTACATTATTGCATCTGCATTGAACTTTAATTTTCCAAATCATTTCATAAATTTGTGATCAATGGACTTATTCTTATAGCAATTCCTAAAAACTTCTTAAAATATTGGTAAAACATTCAAATCATGTCTCTTCAAATCTTCACGGTATCACCAATTGTTTCGAATCATTTCATCAATCCAAACAAGATAAGATAAAGATTTGAAAATCACCATACCAAGGCCTGCATACTTGGTTCTACTTATAGTCTCTTTCTAGGTTAGGTTTCTTTTCCTATGGTCTATTCTAGAAGCTTCTTGGTGTCGCATCTATCCCGTATACATCTCTTTGGAAATAAGAACATTCTAAACATTTTTTAGATAAATAATTCAAATGCAAATCCATAGAAATTTTTTATTTTACACATTTCTTTTCCCTACCAACCTTCGGTGTTGAGCCTGTGTCTCTTGCTAGTGATGTAGGGTTGGGAAAGGAGATAAATCCCCTTACTCGCTTATTCCTTATACATGGTGATGAGCCCATGCTTCCTACTGATAGCATGGGGCAAGGTGTAGGGTCTCTTTGATAAACTTGAAAGTTAGAAACAATCCATTCAAATATTGTGAAATCATAAGTCAAAGAAAAAGTGAGTTAGATGTCCAAAATTCCAAAAGAGTTTAAAACCTCAAAACATAATTTTTCAACCAAGTAGCCATCTACATATCTAAGTCTCGATAAACTAGAAAGTAAATCAAATTCTAAATGATGAAGTAACTTGAGTAGAGTAAGGTTGTAGTGTTTCAATTTGGTCCTGTTAAACCATTGTCTTTCCCTCATCATTACCATTGAACAAATTTTTGTAACTTGTGCCCTTTTCGACTCTTGGTGTTGAGCCCTCGCATCCCCTCTTTGGTTCGTGGAGTTAGGAGTAGATGAAAATTCATCCACTTATCATATCTCTCTTTCGCATTTTTGCCAAAACAATACGAAGTACCAAAAAGTTTTTAGAAATCAAGAAACTAAATTCGATTCAACATCATCCGATGTGATTGTATTATCATAATTCTCTTCCCAGCGTTAAAAATGAAAATAAATAAATCATTCCTCATCTCCTTCATGTCCTATTTCATTGCATGCATTTTGAAAATCATATGAAAATTAGAAATTCTAAACATCTAATAGTACACACATGAATCAAATCATCAATGTAAATACACATCTCACAAAAGGAAATACAGGGATAAAAACATGCAAGCCAAAATGTAATGATATATGTACATATCAAAGGATTGAGTGTTTTCACATAACATTTCAACATCTCGATGTCATCGCACACTAGGTGATCGGTCAAAAAAGGTGCTTGCATGGAAAGGTACACAAATTCTGCCATCAAAACATCGTATATGCTTCACAAAATTGAAATTAAGCAAAAAGGCACTTCTCTTTTTACTGCCGATCCACCTCTTGAGGCTCCTTATGATGATTGTAATTCACGAATTTATTGGGAGTTCTTCCATTCAAATTTTTAACATTCAAAGAGAATGGGCCCATTCTTCATTAAAAATGGTGGTACCATTCCCAAATCCATTCCAATTCAATTTTCTCTCTCCAAACTCTCATAAATGAAAAAGATCACCATGGGCTTAGAGCTCAAAATCACCAAGTCTTTCCATTGATATAATGAATTGAAAATATGAGTTTGTTTTAGGTATATATATGTTTTTTTGAATTTTTACCTTTTTTTTGAGTGTATGTGTTCCCCATGCCCCAGTCCAGATGGAGTTTTATTGGGCGCGTTTCCAGGTTTAGCCTTATGTATCCTCGTCTTGACGTATGCAGGACATGGTAAGTCCTATTGTTATTTTTCAATTTAGTGTTTATTTTTCAATATTTTATCTATCTTTGACTTGAGTCTTCTTTTCATTTTATAGGTAGTGGCGAGATTCTATTGGGATTTTTTCTTGACGATGACATTTTTCGACACATGGGTGTGTTGGGTATAGCTTATAACTCCCTTTTGATTTCGGGAATGCCATACCAAACTCTCCTCCGACGCCACTTCTTTGGACACGTGCCTTTTCATTGCTAAGAAATTTCTTCCACCGAGCCAGGGGAAAAATATGGAGTTAGGAGGAAAACTTTACCCAAAATTAGATGTGCTCTATCCAATGGAAAGCGAGTTACAAAAAAATTTTGTCCCAAGATGAGTGGGATCCATGTCATTTAAGGTGTTTGAGCTCCAAAGCACATTCACAATGTGATTGTATTATCATATATTTGTGTTAGCAAAAAAGAAATCATTCTATTATCCTTACTTAGTTTTTCCATGCTTTCTTTCTAGCTTCCACATGCTCATTTCATGTACATTATTTTAGATTTATGTCATGGTGTGTCATAGTTTCGAGGCGGGTCATCACACACTAGGTCCTCAAGACCGCCTCCAAAATACCAAAACATCGTATATGCTTCACGGTGAAATCCAATAAAGGCACTCTCCTCCGCATCTTTGAGGCCCCTTATCCGAACACTTTTTATTGAACTCTTTATGCATGGTTTTGACCCAAATCCATTCGCTTCACCCATACTCAAAAATGAAAAATGGTCTTGACTTTTCACCAAGTTTGTATGTGCGTTGAATTGAACCAAATTTGCCTAATATATAGTCTTTTGATCATTTTGAATGTGTTCATGGAGCGTCCTTCCTCTTCTATTTTTAAATAGATTTACTTTTCAGTTTTTACTACCTCTTCTTTTCATTTTATAGGTAGCGGGATTTGTGCATGAAGGCACATCCCATTTCCCATACCCGATTATTATATATTCCATGCTTTTCATTCAAAAAACATGCTTTGAGAATATTTACAAAAGTCCCCATGATCCATGTCGTTTAAGAAGGTTTTGAGCTCCAAAACACATTCGCCACAATCTTGCTTAGAATTTCATAGCCAAGCTCAAATCTCTTCCGTTCAATCTCTCTTGCTGTTTTGGATTTAGTGTCATAACCGCCTTCAAGAACTTTTCATTGAACTCAATGCACTTTCTCTACTACTACTTCACTTTTAGCATTACCCAAATTACCTTGGACTCATGGTATTCCTTCACTCTTCTATTGTAAAATAGATTTAATTAGTTAATCCCGGGGGCATAAATTACTACCATGCTTGTATTGGGTTTGATTTTTGTGTACGTATTGTCTCTATTGCATGCCAAGAATTACTCTTGGATTTTTTCTGTTTGATTTCCTTCATTAGTTTAATTTATCATTGTTACATCATATCAAATAGATTAGAAAATTACTACACATTGGATTCAATTTCCTTGGATTATGTGAATTCCAGAGTTGGATTTTTTGTTTGGTTTCAAGTAATTAGTTAATTTCAAAATAGAGGGAAATTTGAATATTATTTAATTTCAAGAGGGTTTGAATCTTTCATAGCAACCCCCTCGTGACGGATCCTCTTCTTCCCATCCCTATGGATCTAATGGAGAGAATATCTGTAGGAGGTTGTCTACATATCATAGATCATTTGGAAAAGTTATTATTTTAAGTTAGATTAATTTCAATACTACTCATAACATGTGAGTAACCACACTAAGTTATTTTTCTTTTTAGTTTTAGTGTAGAAGTAGATTAGGTTATTTAGAATAAAAGTGAATTATTATTTGTGATTGTAATATTTTAGTTTTTTTATTTGTTTAAATTAGTTTCCTTTCAACAGTAGCATAGATTGTTGGGTTCAGCTTAGTTAATTTGGACACTTCAAACTAGATCAAAACTTAGATCCAAGTTAAGTAAACAAACCATAGGGAATTTACACTACCCGATCATGGCCTCTAAATCTCCCCTTTGCCAACTTAGCTACCAAGAGATCACACTACCATATCTTAGTCATTGATCCTCTTATAATTAGCCACACACATTTAACATCAGTTTTCTCCGGCATGACCTCGGGGGGTTGAGTACGGTTTAAGGTTGCATGCCAATTTTCATTCGTATAATCTCCCCATTGGTTCTTGTCTCAAACATTTTGGGTCTAATCCCATATGTTTGTGTTACAGAACTAGCTAGAGTCTATCAAAAACATTTTTGTTTTTTCCCATGCTCGATGACTTGGAGATGGATTCACACCCTTTTCCAATCCCTTTATTCCAAGTTCTCAATTGGAAAATGGTTTTTTGGGAAATTCAACCTTGTTACATGCGTTTACAAAAAAAATTGGTACATCTTCGGATCTTAAATTCGTTCTATTTATGGAAAGAAAAAAACAATGTTATTTTTAATAATGTTCTTCTAGATTATGATTTCTCTATTAATAATAAGGTGGTTGTGATTTCTACCACTATGTTTCATATTAAAAACCAAGCTGGAAAAGTGCACTTTGAGGTGGAGCATCTCTAGCGCCTCCTCGACCATTAGGGGTTTTCTGCCCTACGTGTCGTCGGTCAAGTTCCCTCATGCATCTCCACATCATCTCTCTCTACCTTGGTGCCAATATTCGCCACCTCTTGCTCATGGTTGGGGGCTATTCGTCATTGGCTTTGGAATCCTCTACCTCTTCCCCACTGGAAATCCCCTCGATCTAGGCCACCTTCATTGCGTCTTCTCCACTTGGTGATTTGTGTTGGTTGGGTGTTTCTCAAGGGAAATTCCCTCAGATGGATTTATCCATTTATCCCCATAGGCATGCTGATGGTATTGATGTTGAGTAGAAGAAGGATTCTGGCTGGGATGGGTGGGATATTATCTTTAGTGAGGCTCGCCCTCTAGTTTGGGCTAGGGCGATAAGCCCGATAGTTCGCCTCCTCCTGCACCACATGTTTCCATGTTTGTTGTTGCTTCTTAATTTTTCTATTCACCTTTTTAATTGAAATTCACACTATGTAGTTTTTTATTATTGTACTTTGAGGTGACTTGGCCTCTCTAAAGGCTTTTTGGCTTGATTTGATTGGACATCTCGTATTTTGGGGTGTGACTTTTTCCACCGATTTTTGTATGATTAACATTGTACATCTTTGTTATTAATATAAAAGTGTTCTTTTCAATAAAAAATACCATCACCCAAAAAATATTTGACACACATAATTGGCTCTCAAATTTAACTCCTGGATGGGACTTATATGATTTGATATATTGTTTGTAAATATGTTTATATGTATATGAGACTAGCAATTGCATGAAAAGTGTATAATGGGTATGTTGAAGGGAGGAAGTCGAATATGGATGAGAATTTTTCTTACGAAAGGACAAAATTATTTTGAAATTTTATTGTATTAGAACCTCTTTTCTTTAAAATGTTGTGGTGAATCCCAAATTATGCATAATAAACCACATATTATGATTATGGTGGTGGTGTCACTCCCCAGTGAACCAAAAACATTCCATAAGCCACATTGGCATCTGGTTCGAGAGGTGTGTAAATGGTAGGAGGTGACCAAGTGGATGCATTCATATTCTCCTTCACCACTGCTTGCATATGGAGTTTAAACTATATTTGGTTGAATAGTTAATGCTTCTACCCTTTCCCACCATGTCATCTAGCATGTCAACACCAAATTAGGGTTCAAAACCATTTCCTCCATTACAAAGGGAATTTTTAGCGGTGAAGATTCATAATTATCCGATGAGTAGAGATTTCCTAAATACCATTTTTTCATTGGCTATTTGGTCATTGTATATATTATATGGGCCCTCTTGCTTTGCATGTGTGTGTTATGTTTACTTGAACAATGTTTTCACATTTTGGGAATTACTTATTTCCTATTCGCATAACCAAAGAATTTTAGTTTCAATTAATGAGTCCTTTTGATGAATTGCCTTCACATTAACGGTCCATGATTGTAAAGAATGTTTACATTGTTATATATTATATGGGCCCTTGGATCACAGTTATAATGTTGAGAGGAAAAATTCAAATTTATTTGAATTTTTCATGTGTGTGTTATGTTTACTTGAACGTAAATGCTTTTGTTTATCTTTTGCGAATTATGAATTTGGGACTTGAAAATTTATCTTAATAGAAAAGGAATAAACAATATCATATTGCTTATTGCTTACAAAATTTAGATAAACAATGATATCCTGCAGGTTGTCACGTTCAATTTTACAATGTAGTAGCCTATAGGCAAACTTGTAAGATCAATTCCTTAAGTGGTTTTCTTTATTTCTAGAGGCTCATTCCTTTCATGTGCGCATACATTAATGATCCATTTTTGTCACATGTGATTTGATAACATGTTTGTGTCTTAGCTCTACGTGTTTTATCATGTTTGTCACATTGCTTTCTCTATTTTCATGAGTTAGTGATGCTTCCTATTAAAATTTATGATTTTTTTTTCAAATTGTCTTTTCTTAATTTACGAAATTTACCACATTATATAGATGTAACATCACCAATATAGATGTAAAGATAATTTCACATAATCAAGAGGGTAAATGCAGCAAGTTGGGGGACCATCCACCATACTCGATTTTATTTGCACCATGCAATTAACCATGTCATGAAGGTTCTATCATATGCCGTGAAAAACTAGTCTTACATGCCCTTCAATGATGATCCCTTAAAATCTCCAGACTTTTCATTAAGTGGACATCAAATCCCAAATTTTACAAACTTGCATTCTTGGCCCTTGTGGCCTCCACCCTACACTAGCCACCTTGCGGTTATGTGACCATTGTTTGTTTGGCCCATTAATCTTGTCACATGTGTCTGGAAATTTAAATATCATAAGACCACGATCGTACTAGTTTTAAAGCGTGATCGTAGTTGTTTATAAACCATGATCGCATGGAGAATACACACTCCTTTCATAACATGATACCAAAAAAAAGAGGGTGATTCATGTAAATATGATTCTATCCTGAATTTTATGATCGTGGTTTATAAAAATTTATAATACTAAGATCATTATATCACGGTTTATAAACCATGATTGCATGTCCTTTGATACCAAAAAAATCTTATTTTACCATATTCTAAGGTCAATTTAGAACCGTAATCACGGTCAATTTAGAACCGCGATATTATCCTAAGCATCATCATCAAATCTGACCCTCAATGCTCAGGAAATCTTTTTTTTCCTAAACTTGAGCTTTGGGAGGTCATTATGGCATCTGAAAGGCCAAAAACATCAAATTTTCTCTTCCGCAGACTTGAACTATGCCAAAAAATTGAAAACATGCCACAAAAATGGTACCATTGCGTAGGGGAGACTATTAACTTCATAGAAATATTGATTTTAAAGTGAATAGAATATGATAAATATCATTTATAACTTTTTACTAATAGTAGGTCTTTAAGACACTTTTTCCCATGAATATTCATCTCTATGTTTAAGACTATGTTGTTCCCTCAAAATTCCCCTCTTTTGAAAGTTTGAAAATTTTGAAAATTTTGAGTTGGCACCCTCACCCTGAAGTGTTTCAGTGAAGTACAAAATTTGAAGAGATGGTGAAAATTCCATTTCTTGGGGTCATTTTAGTAACTTGCATGGGTCTATCGGACATTTTTCCCTCATGTCCCAAGTACTTATGGGACCTCTTGTTTGCTAAATTAACTGATTTCCCCACAAGTCCTTGTCCGATTGGATTTTTTAGAATTTTTCAGCCCTCATATCTCAAGTGCACTCATGCCTCATGTTCACCGATTCCATGCATCGGCCCAAATCAGCTCTTCGCATCCTTCTTCACATTTCTATGTCCCTTGGACCACCCGTGCTCTTTTCTTTGGCTTCATTCCCTGCATCACCCACATCGGTCAAAATCGGATCTTCACGTCCTTCACATTTCTGTGTCCTTTGGACTCGCCCATTCTCTTTTCACCCCACATTCCCGCATCGGGTGAATCGGATCTTCGCATCCCTAATGTCCCAATGTCCATGGACCATTTGGGCCATTTTTTCCACTTTTCCCACATTTCACCTTTTTGATTCGGTGTAAGGTGTATTTAATGCACATTTATGATCTTCTCTCTCTTGAATGGCTATTTAAAGGGGCAATATCTATGCACTTGTCACATTGCTTGCTCATTATCTCTTGCCTGTATTCTTGCAAAAGTGAGTCATTTTCCGCCTTCCTGTATCTCTTTGCAATTCTTGTCATGAATTTGTTCTTTGGAGCCCATTCCTCTGTTCACTTTGTCAATGAAGATTAAGTTTCAAGGACATGAGCATATGTCCCCTTTGGAGACCTTTGTACCCAATATTGGAGATAGTGAAGTTTGACATTTGGATTTTGATGATTTTTGGGGTAGATTAGCATGCGAAAACCTTGCTCCCATGGCTCAAATGATAAATGATAATGGAATTGCATACACCATTGGTTTCCCTCTTCTATACAATGTTTGACATTGTGCTCGCCTATGGGGATAATTTCAATCCAGACACCAAGGAGGTTGTCAATGTGCATGGTGAGTTGATTACAAAATTGGATGCCACCGCCATCACACTACCCTACGTATCCCTGAAATGGAGGACTCCATTGTTCTCACCCTCGCTCAAGGTCAAGCTCTGTTTGATCAAGACAATGAGAAATATAAGGCTTGAGTAGCGAAGTCATGGCTAAAGTGCCCTAAGAAGGGAGTGTCCCAACTCTCTAAGGCATTGTTCAGGGTTGATTTCAATGAGGAACTATCATATTTCATCACTCTACTCGCCGATTATGGGAATTCCCTCTACTAATGACTTCCATTTTTGGATGTGCCCTTTCATAAACATCATCTGTGAGGGTAAGAAAAACATAAATTGGGCTGAGATTATCTGTGGAAACCTGACTGAACAATTGTCAAATGTTCATCAGACCAAAAATTTCTACATGACCTCCTATCTCATGTACACCTTGGCAGCATCTCGCGAGTGGTTCAACTTCACTTTCATTAAAGGAAAGAAGGATGAGCCCATCTACACATATTTCCCTTAGTTTACCCTCAAGGACAGTAATCATAATTTTATAAGGGTAAATGATGCCTTCACCATGTACATTGTGAGACTCTTGGAGGGTGACATTGCTAGAAGATTCTCTGATGAGGCTAAGGATTTGATAAATAAGTATGGGGCTTTCTTCATTTAGTTCTGAAAGTTCTCATACATCAGGCTGGATTGTTTTGAAAGCACACCTCTCAAGCTTCCCATGTTCTGTAATGAAAAAATGGCTTTGATTGAGGTATGCGAGATATTGGATAAACTACATATAACCCGCGTAAGATAAGAAGATTACAAGTCTTCATTTCCTATCACCTTGGGAATCATACATGCAGACAACTCTAGATGCCCAAACTATGTAGAAAGGGATATTAATCCTCTTACGAGTTCATTTCTTTAATCGTAGGACTTTCTTTGATCTAAATAAATTCATTGATTAAAATCTCATAATAACTTATCATCATCGTCCTGATACTGAGGATTACTGGGCTGATTGTGCTGATGATTTTGAAGTAAGGAGGAGGAATTTTGGTAGATTGTCTCTACAACATATCATAGACCTCAACCTCTACCATGTTCCTGAGGGTCTTAAGGACGATGATGAAGATTTGTAATCCTTTGAGTATAAAAGATCAATCAAGCACACTCCTCTAGAAACACTAGATTGGTATGTCAAGGAAAGAGATGACTTGAGTGAGATAATCACCCCTGTCATCGTCAGAACCAAGATTTGGTTTGACAGAAAGGTACGTGAACTCAGGATGAACAAAGGTAGATCCTCTTCAAGAGAGACTTCCACACCTAGGAAGGAAGTACATATGCCTAGCACTAAGGCACTTGAGCAAACTCTCCTTCTTCTTCTTTGAAAGAACTTGAAGTTGTCTACTCCTTCCTCTTCCACTAGAGTGTACCAGAAGAAGGTAAAAGAAGTAAAGAAAGAACCGATCGAGGAAGAGACTCTTCTGGAGCAGTCAAAATTGTCTAGTGGTCTAGAGAACATTATTGTTCTAAGTGAGAATGATGATGATGAGATGAAAGAACCGAATTACCTAGTGAAATAGAAAAGAAGGACATTACCGAACTTTTTAACTCTATAAGATAAGTTCCTAAGGTTGCATTCACTTCCCCTCTGGAGACAATAGTGGTTCATACTTTGAGCGCCATGAGTTCACTTTCACTTGGGTCCCTTGATTCTTCTATTTCTTCTTCTTCCTTTTCCTGGGTACAACCCCTAGTTGACAACAAGAAAATAAATTCTTCCTCTCGATTAACAAGGCCTGACTTTGATGTTGTGGTAGCTCTACTGCTTGCACTACCCCTCTCCTCCAACAAAGAAAGCAAAGACTACTTCGAGGATGGTAACTAATGCTCAAGGCCAACAGTTCCTGGAGGTTGCAAAACCCAAAGTGGAAAAAGAGGAGAAAGATATTTTGATCTCTAACTTGAACTTTCTAGAATTCTAATGGGAGAATCCACACCTAAGAGTGAAGTTCATAACCTCAGAAACCGTCACTAAGGTTATTGAATGGGTGGAGAAAGGCAAGAAAACCATGGAGTAGTTGAAAGAATAGAACCAAGTTCTTTCCAACTTTATTAGATCATTGTTGGCAAAGGATAAAGTTTTAGATCGAGCCCCATTTTCCATTCTCCCACCTTCCATAGCTCTCAATCAAGATGAGGTCCAAACCATCAAAGACATTCATAAGTATTCTACTTATGGGAATGCTATTGAGGCCATGGTGGATGATATGACTATATCAGGTTTAAAATTCATTGAGGAAGCCTTCAAAACTAATGAGAAGGTGATCAAGCTGTAGCAAAAATTCACTTCTTCAATCAAGGCTATGGACAAGGAGTTGAAAGTCTGGAGTGGGTGTATCTCAGATCTTCATCTGATGGGTCAAACTGATTATAGAATCCTGTTGGCCAACAATGTGTTTGATGATGTCAAGAATAACTTGTTAAGGACATTAATTTTTAGCATCAAATGGAAAATAAAGGTTCTAAAAGAAGCAATGGGGGAATTAAGGAATGTATGGAAAAAGGGAGTCTTTTAAAACTTGTGTTGTATCTGCCTTCAAATATATCCACTCCCATTTTCAGGATGAAACCACAGGTGTTTTATTCTCCTCTCAATAAATCAAGGCTCAGTTTAAAGCCTTTGTCAAGGATGATTTGTTTAAGGAAGAGTCAATCACCAAAGAGAGAATTAAAGATGTTTGTTCCCTCCATTCAGCTATAGCCAAGGCTAATAAGGAATATCTAGATCACATTGAGTTTGAAAAAGATATGGAGAAATGCCTAGGCATGTGGACCCACACTACTTCCAACACAACGATTCCTAGGGGCATGGAGATAGCGGAAGCATGGAAGAGATTCAGTAACTAGATCCTCAAAATAGGGCCCCCTCGCCTTCAACCGGATGTCTCTACTTATGGCTCTTGACTCTCTGCTTCTATTTTTGGTTAGATCTCATTGTAATTTAATTAAGGACTTTATGTTGTGTATTTCCTTAATTAATATTTTAGTTAAAATAAATGGTACCAAAATGTAACCACTTTGTAAGCTATATATTGGGCTCTCCATGCCATTCTAAGGGGCTGGAACTTTGATAATTTTTGAAAGTGTAAAAGAACTAAAAGCTATCAATACATAATATTTCCCTTCCTATTTCTACTGCATCGATTTATTCTTTCTGGCTTGTCTAAAGTTTTTGAATCATTAATCTATTGCATTAAGAAGCTTTGTATTCTTATGGATACCATTTTGGAAATTTGTGTCTATGAAATAATATCTGGTGATTTAATATGAATGATTTTGTTCTATATATCATCCTTGCACAACATTTATAAGGAACTATTTTGCTATCTATATTTCCTGGGAATGTTGTTATATTCTACCTTTTCCCTCCCTTAAGTTCTTATGTTCTTACTCTCAGTATTGATGATCTATCTTTACATTAAAACACTTTCATGATATTAGAGTTCCTCATTAAAATAGAAAGTTGTACATTTGTAAATAGTTTTTCTGCTTGCTTTCAATAAGGGCACCTCTCCCATTAAAGAGGAGGGACTTTTTGTCCCATGACTATTGCTTTCATTAAATTCCTAATTTGACAACCAACAGACTACAACTTTTGTTTCACTTGTCATAATGTGATAAAACCTATACCATCCCAACCGTGGAAAAATTATATACATGTTCAAAAACATTAATTGATTTCAATATTTTTTGATGAAGTTATGGTGGGAAAATGAAAAGTGCTCCATTTTATTTATGTTTTTAGACCACTTTCATGGAAAAAATCATCAAAAAAATATTGCTCAAAAATAAAATAAAATCTATCCCAGATAGACAAAGTGGCATATAAATTTTAACCAAAGAAAAAAAAACATTTTTGGTCATCCAAATCATGGGCAAACATACTACAATCTTATAGTCTTTTTAAAAAAACCAAGTCATTGAATTTTTAGTGTTTAGTATAGCTAAACTTATCCATTATTAAATTTTTAGTAGTTTAAAAACTAGATTCTAGATGCTACGATTCATATTTATATAATTTTTCTAATTTTGAGTGCACACATTGCTAATAATCCCTACAAGTTGATATTTCACTATTTTTGCAATATGACGTCCACTTATGACCCCTTTTTGGCCCCCCAACTTGCTGCACTTACCTAAGAGAGATTTGAATACCCATTATGAGTAATAATGCTCTCATAGAATACATTCAACTAGTAATAGAGTCTTCCATACAATACCAAACAATCCAATGACCCAAGACATTAATGAACTCTCCATGAGATATGACATGCCCGGATAATCTCCAACTATTCACATGACTCGAGACATAAACAAGGCTAGACTAGGATTCCAATTACATGGACATTACAAATATTAATAGGGTGGGAATTGAAAGAGGGCATGTAAAATGATGCGCGAGGATCACGAGGGATGACGTGAACATCCACGGATGTGCGAATGGAAACGTGAAGAGATCTAGAGAGGAGTGAGCATAAACCAAAAACGTGTATGTAAAGATGAAAAATGGGCGAGCCTTACTACAATCCACAAACTCACTAATCTCATAGATTTGAAGGTGTGTACATATAGGGGGTATTGAGTAACCCTTAATGTTACAATCACGACAACTCGAGTGGAGAGGGGGACTTACATTCCCAGAATAGAAAAGTAACTCCCAATGATGCATATGGCGCGACCGATGCATAAGATAATATCATAATGAACCATAAATGACACGCAAACCTATAATCTCACCTAAGTGAGATGACTCACCTGCCGATGTGGAAAATGACTCACACCAACACCCCCTTTCATCAAAAATTAGGATGGGAAATATCTCAAAAAGTAGAAGAAGAGGGAGACGAGAGGAAGGCAGAAGATGCCATGGAAGAATTTGAACTACGTAAATCTTGGAAGTCTCTTAGAAGATTTTTGATGATGTAGTCCTCTACCTTTAGACTGAATAAGAGCCACCTACACAGAACTTTGTGCCTGGCCTTAAGAAGGATAGAAATAGAGTGTTGAAATTCCACCCACTGCATGAATGAAACTAAAGGTAGTAGCACGAAAAACTATGAATCTATTCCATGAAATTGTGACATATGTTTAGTGTGAGAGTGCCTAGGAACCAAAGGTAATGCCACATGCATAGAAATATCAGCGTGTGAAGAGGGAACATCCATAGAAAGGATTTTTAAGTGATTTGAAGGTAACATAACAACCCCCACAATAGAAAAGGGATCCATAAGCAAGGGTGGATCAATGAGGAACTTTAGAAAGTGGAAGTGATAAGAGTCCCAGAAGGGCACTCCCAAAAATACAGATGATGAACTCCTAAAAAACATATATATAAGGATGAGGAACTTGAAGTGCTTCACAAGTGGACTTTGCGAAAAAATGACCAAGGTCGGGAAGATACTCATCCCAATGAGGGGGATCGATAAATAATAGATGGATGTCAAATAATTATAAGTCACCATGCATAAAGGTAGAGGAGTGTAAATGGTATCGCACACTAGAAGTGGAAAGAGGTAGGTGCAATGATTGTATAAGGATGAGAAGGAGACTAATCAATGTCTAGATGAGATGTGGATGTGTCAACACTCTCTGTAATAGGGAGAGAAGGATGAGAGGAGTTCTCTGTGGTACTCTTGGCATCAGAACTGGGAGCACAATCATTTTCATTAGAATAAAAATCAACCGATCCTGAGTCATTAGAACTTCCATCACATGAAGAACAAGAGGAGACAACTATAGAAGACTGCAATAGAGATTTTCTAAGGAAAAGGTGAAGCAACATGGCACTCAATGGAAGCAACAAGTTTAGGGAGAGTGCCTTTAATTGAGAAATAAAGATGTGAAGGATCACATGGGGTAGTGGTCAAATCTATCTAAGAGAAGCAAGATCTCAATGGAACATGAGTACGAAGAGTGAATGGAAGCATGAACATGGTCAACAATGAGAAGTATGTGAAGGGTATCCAAACAAATATTGAAAGATGCTCCAAATGTGGTGGGGAGGATCTAAGTTTTCCACATGAATGCGGAGAGGTCTGGTGAAGGATAAAATCAAGTGACCAAATACATGGTCCCAAGTGTCAAGAAAGTCCTCAAGACGATTGTAGATCGGTGGGTGCATGAAGTAAGAAAGAAGTGTGTAAGACCCTCATAGGTGAAGTAGCATTCCATGAAGAACTAATCTGAATAGTTCTCTCTCCCAAAAAGAAGTGGCAGAGGTTGCAACACAATCCTATGATGCTCAATTCTTGAAAAGGCATCCTTCATGATGTATAAGTGGAAGAAAGAAGAGGGTGAAAGAATGTAAGATGTCAAACTTTGCTAATAATGCATTTGTAAGAAACATGACACTTGAGAAAAGCAACGATAACCCCCTGTATGTGGCACTTTATAACATAGTACATGACTATAATAGGATGTGTACATGTAATGTTGTATATTTGACCAATCACTTAGTAGTAGGTGATGAATCACATGAGACTGGAAGCCATTATGAATTCCTAATCGAAGCGAGAAGAACACATGCAATCGAAACACAAGGTGAAAAATAAAGACAAGGTACACTTCTCAATATGAGAAAAATGGGCATCTCACATTGTAAAGAGAAGGCTCTCTTACCGTAAGGTTGTGGTAGAAACGTCCACTAGTCATAGGTGAAGAAGAGCCCTCAATAGATGAGCTAGGAAAAAGGCTCAAAAAGCCCAATAACCATAAATGTGGAGCCCAAAAAAAGATACTCCCCTTTATACAATGCTAGTAGTGATTAAATGCGAAAAAAGGCAAAAATACCAAAAAGGGGGATCGGGGAGTGTCCGGAGCTCACGGGGTATGAGGGTAAAATTAACTCAGTGAGTTGAGTTAGAAGTGAGCTAGTGGGAAGATGAGAGCTAGCTGCTCGAGTGTAACTCGCTTGGGTGAGTTTTTGGCTGGATACATGGCAAGTTAGGTCAGTAGGGTAGACTAAGTCATCGGATGGAGCCAAACGGTGATTTATGTGGTGAATGAGTCTGTGATAGCCACGTGGAGTTGGGTCATTAGTGTGCGTAATGACAAGTGAGGGTAGGTCACCGGGAGTTCATGTTAAGCCGATAAGTGAAAGAATGCCAATGATCACAGGGAACAAATGCCATATGGAGGTTACACAAATAATGTTGAGATCTAATCGGAAGCAGACTAAGGAGATGATTTGTGCCAAGTGGATTGGAAGCCGATGTGGTAGCGAGTTGTTAGTAGGGAGCACATTGGGGAGATAGAAGCACAATGAGTTGGATGTGGATGCCCGAGTTAGGTCACTGGGTAGTGTGCATAGGCCGGTGCAGTGAGCAAGTTGGGAGCTGAGGCCACGTGTCGGGGCGGGAGCATTGTATGTTGAGTTGGGTCAACGATACTCCACGATCGGGGCAGCCAAAGCGGTGATACCAAGGCACGTGAGATTCAAACGTAGGGAAAACCACACATCCAGGTTGAGACCAATCTCAAAGAAGATTGAGCACGGGCTAGTGGAGGTCAACATAGAGAAATCCATGATGCAGGGGCCGAGTTAAAACCAATAGAAAAGAAAACAAGGGTATGAAGGATGCAAGTAGAAGCATGCAATAGGGTTGGTTTGATCAAAGGCCGAGGTGCCATGAATAATTCATGAGTTAAACCATGAGTCGAAGGTGGAAACAATCGAAGAAAAACATGAACTAGTGCAAAAATGCCATAGAAAAAAAAAATCAAGCCAAGTTGATAACCAAGGCAAGACCGAGCCGACAAACCCGTACATGGTGAGTTGGAGAGGGTGAGATGGGGGCAGCTTGGTTCCTATCTCGATGAGATGGGGCCAATTTAACCTTTGAAAAATACCCGATACATTTCTAAACTCCTCAAACCAGCATGGTGGAAACTCAAATCTAAAACCCAATCCTATGAAAATGCCTGCGAACACACATGCAAGGCAGAAAACCATGAACACGTAAAAACATTAACAAGCCGAAAAACCCAAACAAGAGAATGGAACCACGAAAAAGGTATGGCTTTAAGCCGAGTCAATGCAATAACTACACAACTACAATAGTCATTACGATGGATGCTCAAGAGGCATGTTTATCTAGTCGAGAAAATAAGAAAAAACACCGAAGAGTTGCACGGATCGATAATGTGCACTCGGATACCATGAAAGAGGGTGTGTGAAAACCTAAAGTGTGAGGATCATGAGGGATGATGTGAACATCCATGGACGTGCAAACGACAACGTGATGAGATATAGAGAGAGCAACCATTAACCAAAAAATGTGCATGCAAAGATGAAAAACGAGCATAACCTTGTTATAATCCATAAACTCTCACTAATCTCATAGATCTGAAGGGGTGTACATATAGGGGGTGATGAGAACCCCAGATTCTCGTAAATCATGACAACTCAAGTGGAGAGGGGGAGTTACATTCCCAAAATAGAAAAGTAACTCCCAATGATGCATATGATGCACACGATGTGTAAGATAATCTCATAATGACCCCTAAATGACACACAGACCTACGATCTCACCTAAGTGAGATGACTCACCCACTGATGTGGAAAATGACTCACACCAATAGAACTTTCCTTTCACCATGATCATGTGATTTAGTCTAAAAATAGACCAACTCTATACATAGATACATGCTTTACAAATCTTACTTCTCTATAATTAGACTCAAACCTATGGTTCTCCAAAAGTAGTATTCTCTCTTATGAAAGCTTGATTTTTGTCTCATGCGCTATAAATAGCCCTGCTTTATTTCCATCTCATGTGATATAAATATCTCTACTCTATCCATCTATTGATCTCATCTATAGTTAGTCCTACATGCTTTTATCATGTTACTCCTCAATTCTTATCCATGCTTCTTCTATTCTTGTCTTCCTTGGTAATTAAGTCAACTCTACTTTTCCTATATTCAGATTTCGTAGTGATCAAACTATCCCCGCCTTGTGCAGCACGCCAAACCTTCATGCATGTTCCTTCATGTTTCCATGCACAACTTTTGCACACTTGTCAAACTTTGCGCTTATCCAATATTTATCAATTTTATCAACCCAATACCGCGTTTTTGCTCTGTGTGGTCATACGCCCCTCTTTTGTAGATAGTGTGTGGGAAACATTTGCACTAGCCCTAATAGCCCTTCCAACATGGGTATGTGTGTGTATACATACATACATACATACAACTATATAAATACTAAGAGAGAGATAAAGAGAGAGATGTTTATATGTGTGTGTGAGTGTAAAAACATATCTCTCTACACACACGCGCATGCACACACGCACACGCGCACACACGCACACACACACACATGTAATAAAAATAAAGATGTTTAAATTTGTGGGACTTTCCATGATATCTCCACTAACCTTCTAAACAACCAAAAATAAAATGATGGAACAAAAAGGAGAAGAACAAATATACGAAATTCATTAAAAAACTAGGGTTAGGTTTGACCTAAATATCTACGATTGGGGATCAATTGATCCAAGCATTTGCATTTAGTCCTACCTTTGTACTTACAAATTGATTTTCTATCCAAGAGAAATTTTGAAACCCTTTTAAACTAATTAATAAAATTTTTAATAACTTTAACATGTGGTGGAAAAATATGGACTTAATAAGTGTTATAAGATAATCAATAAGAGGCACTTAATGTAAATTGTAATAGTTTTATGCTTTGCATGAAAGATGCTTTTAATTTAGTGGTAATAACTAAATTGTGACCCTAACCACCTTAACCTCGTTGTCAAAATTGATAACTTTAAAATGGAGGTCACACAATAATCTTTGTGCAACATTAACCATCTTGTATGTTTAAATGTTAATTGTCAATGAGGTTATTAGCTTCACCAATTTAACCAATGATAGTTGTATTGCACAACATGAATGACTCACAAGAGTGTAAACCATTTGACACTATGGAACAAAGATCAATTGCAGAAGATAGAATGATATTCATTCAATGCGTGTCTTTACAAACAAGAGTGCAAAGCCTTATAAAGGCTGCATGGGAGGAGAGAAGGAGAGAGAGGACATTTATAACTATCCATTAACAACAATGGATTAAACTAATGCTAACATTCCCCCTTAATACATTGTTCGTACAAATATACATTTCCTGATAATAGCCCCCTTAATGAGAACACCGCAAAGAGGTTCTTCACACGAGCATGTGCCTACATGGTCTCACATGGTTTTTCTAAGGTTGACCAAAAACCTAGAGGGACAGGAACACTTTCCAACTATTCACCTCGGTGGTTTTATAGGATTACCACGAACCAAGAGGATTTTACCTCGTGGTTTTACAGTGTACCACAAACCCAAGAGGATGATACCTCGGTGGTTTTACAGGATTACCACGAACCCAGGGTGAGTACCATGCGCTACTTTTAGTGCTTTTCTATTCCCCACGACGCTCTTCAATTAGGAGGTCCCACATAGGAAATTTCGTATCATCTGTACTTCATTGAACAACCTCACAACATAGGAAAACAACAAACAATACTGACAAATATTCAACATTCACTTCTAAGAATCATAGAAAATATGTTCTCGATTTTAGACCTTTTGTTTAGCCAATCTTCAACAACAAATGAAACAAATCACTGCCACTGAATGTTACCCTTGACTAAGTCATTTTTTCCCATAATGTGAATTAAGAACACTGAGAAATAAATCGCATCAAAGAACATGCTCTAGAAAATGATGCTCCAGAATAATCCATTTTCAGCATCCAATCACAAAACAACAGAACACGAACAAAACAGAAACTGAAATAAACACAAACCAAAAATTGAGGAATAGGTCCTCAATACCTTATTTTACCACAATCTCTATCGGTGGCCTCGTCGCTTGCGGCTTGAAAGAGGTCGCTGGATTTCCTCTAGCCTCCATTTTCCTCCGTCCTCCTGTAATGTATTTCTACTTACTTCACATCAGAATTTTCAACACCTTCAACATCTGGTGGGTCTTTATCAATTTTCATTGCACCCATTATATTTTTCTTGTCTACACGAACATCAACAATGAAAGCAAGGCTATCATTGTCCTCAATTTTCTTTATTGTAGACTCGGTTGCGAGGGGATAGTTCAACACAGTGTAATGATCAAGTTTCTTTCTACGAAGTGTACTGAGTGGAGAATATCTGGGATTACAAGGTGTCTTCTTCTTGAGAGTATTTGCAGAAAATATATATTTAACATATTTTACCAATAAAACAACATCACAAGTTGCAACCGTAACACTGTTGGCGGATGACGCAATGAACGGGCATACACTCTCCAACTTTTCCCTAATTCCATTGTGCGTTGGTTGTGTGGTTGATCTTTCACATTGTTGGATGAAGAAATCATGTAGGTGTAATATGGAGACAGCGATACGAGCTCCTTTGGGAATTGCAAAATCCATTTCTGATATGATAATGGCAAGTGTAAATAGGTAGGATTTGTCGTAATAGGCCATATTGGTGGCAAGATAGTTTCTCCTAACGTTGCACTCTACACATTCTTCCTCCCGATCACTCTGCAAAAAAAAAGTTGGAGACGATTCTGAAGATGGTTGAAGTCAAAATTTCAACTGTTTGAGTCTTCCACGCAGATCTCAAGGCAGAAAACAAAATGACTAGCAAACAGAATGTCCCACGTAGGTCATCCACTCTTCCATGTCTCCAATGCTAAGATAAAATAGGTTGCAGGATTCCTCTTGCTTCTCAAATGCCCCTCCCACTTCAAGACAAATCGCTCTAATAAATGCCAATGGAAACAACATCACGTCACGATGCTAAACAAAAATGTGTATCCAATCGCCATGGCTCTGCAGATTCTAGGTGCTAATAGACATGCATGTCTCCAAAATTTAAACCACGTTTAAACTCCTTCATCCACCGTGATTACAATGGAGACTGCACTGAGAAGGCATCCGCTCTGATACCAATGATGGAACAGAGATCAATTGCAGAAGATAGAATGATATTCATTCAATGCGTGTCTTTACAAACAAGAGTGCAAAGCCTTATAAAGGTTGTGGGAGGAGAGAAGGAGAGAGAGGACAATTATAACTGTCCATTAACAACAATGGATTAAACTAATGCTAACAGGGACAACATGACAATGCAACGAAGCACACCTTAATAATGTAAAATTGATTTTTTTCTCATTAATTCTTTTTAAAAACTTATATGTAATTTTTATTGTTATCATTGTTTATTTTAGTATTTTAATATCATGGTGCTACATTTGGTATCAAAGCGTAGGTTTGCAAACACTTAAAGATCCGGGATTATGTTTACAGAAAATTTTTCTGTAATTAATTTATTTTGTTTTATAGGATGCCACATGATGAAAGTGGGAGCAATGTAACAAACATAGCGTGATTTGATCCAACATACTTGAGCATGCAAATATTATAGACACTACGAAGGTGAGAGATAAATTAAGAAGAGAATGTCCATTAGTGCCATCAATCCACATGTCCATGGTGTCACCGATGACCACCTAGTGAGAATCCATTAGGATGTATTACATGTACCTTATTACCCCTTGGATCATATAGAACACAATCATAGTATGTAGACATAACAACAACAACGCTCGACATCTCCATCATGAGCCACAAAAAAGTTGGGGCACTATACAAATGCACCAAAGGAGCCTCCTTCTCTGTATGTTTAGATCTTATGGGCATTTAGACATTCCAGGATGTGTCCTACCATGAGACATTTTTTTTTGAGCAAATCAAAACCAAACACATGTACGTCTTTGAGCTAGTAAGGATCGGTGGTGCGACATGCGAAGGTCCTAACAAGAGGAAGGTACCTCTGTGGAATTTGTTACTTCTACAGTCATATGATCATTATATATGAGATTTCTGCATTGAAATCCTAGACCACACCAAAGAACTAGGACCAAACAGTCCTTTAGGTTAGTGAAGCATTATGTTTTATGTTAGCTAGTTATGGTTTTAAATGATGTTATTAATTATACATATTTTAGGAGATTTTGATATTGAAGGGTACCATAAAAATTTGAGTAGGAAATTTTGTATGGTGTCTCACCCTTAGGATGTTTGTACTTTTTTTTGTGAAGTTTCCTAAACTATTGTCAAAAGCATCACTAGAAATATGAAACAATTGAGCTTAAGTTTTTGATAATTTTGGTACTCTTAAACATTTGTGTTGCACCCATTTTTATCCGTAGAGAAATTTAAATAAACAATGAATATAGCTAGTTGAACAATAATGAGGCAAAGTGGAAACAATAGGGAAAATGTGAATTAGGAGTAAGAGTTAAATAAAATTGGTAACATTCAACATAACAAGAAAACTAAGATATATTAATTTTAAACATTGTGGAAATAGATAAAGTTTAATGTGGAACAAAATGAAATAAAAGACATAAATCCTATAAAACGGATCAAATAGAGAATTGTTGTAATTGGAGAAAACAATAAGGGGATAATGTAATATTGAGACGGTCAATAAGGACATATAAACATTATAGGAGTCATAATTTGTTTCTTGTAAATATTAAGTGCGAGAAAAACTAAGAAGAAGTAAGTAAGACAAGTTAGGAATAAAGAAAGCAAATGTTCCACACACAAAAATTATGAGTGTCTAACCCATTAAGTAATTCTAACAAGGAAGTAATATACCAAATTAGTTATCAACAATGTTGTTATAGCATAAGGATTTGACAAATGATACGGGTAAGAGCAACGCATGGAAAATAAAATACAAACAAAAGATGAATTTCCATAATGAATCTTGATCTATGATAACAAAACAAGGTTTGAGATAAGTAAAATTAAAAGAGTTTTGAAAAACTCAAAATGGTTTAAGTATAATTGTAATGACCAATGAACATGTTACAAGTGATAGGGATTTAAAACTTGTATAGAAAAGTAATTAGGAAAGCATTAAATAAGGCCACCTTGGGTATGATAGAGTAAGAGATGACAGTTATAATGTGGTGAATGATGCAAACAAACTAAATAGAATTAAGGAAGAGGGAAAATGGAGACAAATATTAATAATGATTTAAACACTTAAGTAAAGTGAAACCCTAGGAGAGAAACAAGAAGAATGTATGGATTGAAAAGTTTGTACGTATATGATGAGGTTGAAATTATATGTTAATGGAAACATAGTAAGTTAATATAAAAGTAAAACACCTAAAGCTCATAAAATGAGATGGAAAACTTGAAATAAAATGAATGCAAGCAATCAAATTAATGGAAAGAAAACCTTATATTTAAGCACAATGAAAAGGACCATTTAGAAACTAATTTAAAAAGTGGTCTTTATAGATTTGAGTGCTCATGTGGCGTCGCTTACACTGAGAAAATTGGGAGATCTATCAAGATCATGATTAAAAAGAATGTACATATGTATGATTGGAGAAGAAAGAGCAAGCAACATTGGTTGAGAAATCCTACAAAACTAAACATTGTAAATTCACATCAAGAATACTACCATAAGCACTATGGAAATTCATTTTCACAAATAGACATTAAGAGAGAACATTTGAATGGTGGAATATTCCAATAATAAGAATGGAAATAACTTGAGTGTAATGTTGAGTCATACTTAGAAACCTATTTTTCTTAACTTATAAAATATGCATGGAATAAACATTTAATGATTTGAAGATAGTTGAATACATTTTTAATAAATACCCTAACACTATTTTCACCCCTAATGTCATCCTTTAAATGTCAATATTTCTTACAAGAATATATATATATATATATATATATTTATATTTTATATACTATACTTTTAGATTATGTTTGGATGGTGGATCATGGATGAACCTTAAATATCTAAAATAACAAAATTTGAACATTAATGTTTTGACAAGTGCATACAACACAAACTGAAAAAAGTGAAAACTCGTGTTTATTAGGAATTTATTTGAACTTCATTTATACAAAGTATAGATAATATAAACTATAAACAAAATACAATTGTAGTGCGAAAAACTCCCACACATTTATAGGTATGACTTCCTATCTTTATACATTCATTTTGTACCCATAATATAATTACTAGTAAAGAAGGTGCATTGCACTCAAGGTGGTTGAAACCTTTGCTTCGCAGCTCGAGAGGTAAGACATGAATTTAATCATCAAGCCAATCCAAACTAAATTTTTCTTCCACAATTTCAACTCTTAGCCTTGGTATAGAAAAGCTCTTGGCTTGCTCAGAACCACCGGTTCCCAAGCTTCTCATCACACACAACATGTTTCAGGGAACTTAGATCACAAACATTTCTAGGTAACATCCTCAAACTAAAACACTCTCTCATATCAAACTCACTCAATTTCTTCAATTGTCCTATTTCCTCTAGAAGTTCTCATAGACCCTCACACAAAGAAATGTCTAGATATTCCAACCACCTAAGTTTTCCAATTGATGGTGGAAGCGTTTTCAAGCTTGGTAGTGCTGATAACCTTAACATTCTTAGAGAGCTCAAATTCCCAATGTCATATGGTAACTATTGAACAAGGTGGAAGTTGCTAATAGACCATATCTGAGCCGAGGGCATATAATAGATACCAAGGGGCAATGCCTCCAAATTACTACAATGATCCATGTTAAAATATTTCAGCTTGATGTTGAATGTCGATGTGTGTTCAAACCCCTTGCATAAGCTTAAAGATAGCTTCTCTAAATTCTCTAGTGATTTACAATGGTTTTGAATAGGGTGTGCACTCAACCTCTCTAAATCAACACTCTTGAGTTGAGTGAGTGAAGATAAGGCATCTAGACCTTTCACTATTGCCCTCTTGGGACCATAATTACATACCATGAGAAATTTTAGTTTTTTCATGGATTTTAGAAATGGGGGAAGAAAGTAATCACTTGAAGTAAAGAGCAACAATGCCTTTGTCTCAAAGAAATTCATCTCGTACCATTCATTTTCCTCCATAGGACCTGCATGAATAAGTCAGAAATAAAATTGAATTAGAACATTCAACATTGGTTATAAATACTAGCTATCATATCTTGAAGTTGAATAAGGGAGATGGAAGAATGTAAAAGAAGAACTTTGTCTATGGTTTTTGCATAGTCCTATTAATGAGGAAGTAAAACAAAAGCAAACAAGAAATTTAAAAATAAAAGATTCAATAGTTTACATATTACTAGATTTTCATGTCATTCAAAATCGATTTGATGGATATGAAAACCAATTTGCTAATCATATAAACCACATAACCTACAAACTATCATGTCTAAAATCCTATTCCACCATGGAATAAGATATCAAAGCTAAATATTGAAAATAAACATGTATAATATTTCAGATTTGCAGAAAATCTTTTCCAAATTGGGGGAATTCTATTTGTTAGATATATTTGGTTAAACTCACTTTGTGAATGGAGAGAATTTGAACATCAAATGCTCTATTATTAAGCAACTCCCATTTCTCTAGCAAACTATTCTCATTCCTAGGAATAAGCAACCTCTTTGTGTGGAGAATATTGTCTTGGCCTCCCAAATACAACGCCAAATCTCACATTACGTCATGCAGAGAAACGTATAAATCCGAGGCATTTCCATATGAGAATGTTGCTTGACTCCTTAAAAGTGGAACCACTATGTCAGCCAAGTGTTAGAAAATGATAACAAGAAATCTAATTTATAAAAGGAAAGGCAATTACCCTAGATTGGTGGTTAAATTCAATAGATTTCTACTTGCAAGTTTGGAGAAGATGACAAAAGCATCATGCCACTCTATCCTCCGAACATAAACCCAGATGTCCAATAGTGCATCAACACAGATTTTCCTATCCTCTGGAAACAACCCTAAGTCTAGGAAACATTCCTGGTTATATCATCCAAGAAATCAATACTGGTCTCCAATAATCTAAGAAGCCCTTCTTTGTGATAATCTGATATGGATTGTCCTTGACAAATTGTGCTCTTTGCTTTCTTCCAAACCATGTGGGATTCCCATGCAAAGAGCTTCCAATCACCTTCAATGCAAGCGGCAGGCCGTCACATTCTTCTTGCACTTGTAAGTCAAGAAAGGGAACAAATAATTAATCGGTGACATCATCGAAATATATATATATATATATATATATATATATATATATATATATATATATATATATATATATATGTATATATATATATATACATATATATACATATATACATATATATACATATATATATATATATAGATGTATATATGTATATAGATGTATATATATGTATATATATGTATATATGTATATATATATATATATATATATATATATATGTATACCTATATATATATATATATATGTATATATATATATACATGTATATATATATATGTATACATATATATATATATATGTATACATATATATACATATATATATATATATATATATATATATATATATATATATATATATATATATATATATATATATATATATATATATATATATATATATATATATATATGCTTTAAGGCTCGCCAGCGTAAACATCACCATAATAATATATATGTATATATGTATATATATATATATATGTATATGTATATATGTATATGTATATGTATATATGTATATGTATATGTATATATGTATATATACATATATATATGTATATATACATATATATATGTATATATATATATATATATGTATATATATATATATATATATATATATATATATATATATATATGCTTTAAGGCGCTCAGCGTAAACATCACCATAATAATATTTGCAGATCTAAAATTTAAACATTGAGATAAAAAAATTTGCAAATGATGGGAAACCTTCAATGTCAAACAATACTCAAGCTATACATTAGATACAGAATTAGAAGAATATCACTATAATATCCATTGAATAATCATTCAAAACCCTCCATTCAATTTCATAATTATATCTGAAAATCATATTCTTATGCTAAAGCTCGTGGTGTATCATCATATGTGAAGAAATCCAAATTCTCCAAGCAAAATCCTTTTCTTAAATAACATAAGGAAATCCTGTAGATCTATAAAGAGTTTTGGATTCTATTAAACATTTTGTTGTCATGTTTTTCAACAGATGATTTAATTTTGTTCTAGTATAGATTCCAGAGATAATAATAAAACATAACTATCTATCTTTCAACTCACAAAACAACAATTCATTCTGAAAAAAACTGTACCTCGTTTACTATATTTGCATCTGCATCATTTGGAATAGAAATCTGTCCAAAAGCCCAGAAGCAGAAAAGGGACAAAGCATCCTCTCTGCCCAGCAATGGCAATTGATACAATCGAGTAGACGGGGTTTTCGGTATAGTGGAGCTGTCTCTGGTTGTTATAAGGGTTTTGTATCCTGGTCCTTCAAATAGTAATTTATCCAAGTTTTCTCTAGACCACACATCATCCAAAATCACTAGAGTTGGATTGGATTGCCTCAATAGGAGCTGCTGTAGTTGTATATGTGCATCTTCAACATTCTGAAATTCTGGGCTCTTCCTTCCATCAATCTTGTCCCACATCATCTCTAAAATTTCCATTAAGTTTGGCGACTCTGAAACAGTGATGAAAAGCACATTGTTCCCAAAATAACCTGAGATCCATGAAGAAACAATTGTATTTTAGAGACTAAATTCTTTAACGTGTAGTTTGGTATGCCTTAAGTTATCTCCTTTAAAATTATATGCGTGAAACAATCGAGATATCACCTTTAATTTGTGGATCATTGGAGAGAGCCAATGCAAGAGTTGTTTTTCCCCCACCTCCCATGCAATGGACACCAACAACTGACACCTCCCTGTGGAATAAGAGCTCCTTCAAATCCACAATAGATTTCTCTAAGCCCACATAAATCTGAGATTTTCCGGGAAAACTATTATGAATAGAGTATGTGGAATCCTCTAACATCTCTCTTATGTCAAACAAATCAACTGAAGCCATTTGAAACTTGAAACCGCGTGCTGCTGCTATTCCTCACTTTGCAAAGTTTATTTTCTATATTCATTGTTAGACTTGGGTTCTTTATATAATAATATGGGTGGCAAACAGTAACGAAACATCGGAGTCGGTTTCAATGGAGGACACAACCAGGAAGGCTGCCACAATTCTCAGCGTATACGCGAAATGCATAAAATTCTACGAACACGTTTTGGTGGTTCAAACTTGGTGGGTTTGCGTAGTAACTTTCAAGCGATTTGTTTAATTTAATGTATTGTTGGGAAATAATTACACCCAAATGCTGACAAGCGACAGTCAAATGAACGGGATGGGCTTGTATGGTCGTTGAATCAGGTGTCAAGGACAGCATTCCTCCCAGGAAATGATAAAATTCAGGAGGTTTGGTCTTTCTGAAAGCAGAAATTTTGGAGCTTTGGATTTGGATCGATGTATTCATATTGAAGCCTAGTTTTTACGGCAATTGATTGAATGTAATCTCATCCATATTTTCCCTAGAGAACCAGAGCAAGCCTACGCTTAACCGATCATTCCCTGCCCAAAACTCAGCCAAATTGACATTCTACTGTTACCTGAATTCTACACGCCATCGAACAAAAAATTCATTATAACATTCGACTATTGCCCACATTTCATCGACCAACAAATTCCAGTCGACATCCGCTTGCCTTCGCCGGGATTTCAGTCGACTATTTGTGCTCTATTTAAGCATTTCAATGTCACAAAGAGGGGAAATAGAAAATGTGACATTTTTTACTTCAATAGATAGGAAGTAGACATGAATAGATAGATGTCCCACACCCATTTTATGGATCATATTGTTTTTTACCCAAAATAACATGTGCTATTTGTGCTCTATTTAACCATTTCAATGTCACAAAGAGGGAAAAAATGGAGAAATAAAAAAGGTGACATTTTTAATTTGATAAAAAGACACATACATGAATGGAATGATACTAATCAAAAGGTGGGAGTTAAATACCTGCTGGTCCCATACCCATTCCATGGATCATATTGTTCTCTTGCCCAAATAATATTCGCTATTTGCACTTTATGTAAGCATTTCAATGTCGAAAGAGGGGAAATAAATGGGGAAATAAAAAAATTTCAAGGTTCGAAATACAATCCAAATGCTTGTGTCTTGTAGCATATTTTAGCCTCCGTATCAAGTTGCAAGCTCAAATAATTGTATGAATATAAATTGTGTGTGAATAACCATCTATAAGTGAGGCATTCAAGTAGATGGATATAATTCTAAAAGGTAGATTTTATTCGTCAATCAAGCTTTTTATTTTTTTGTTTCATAGCACTAAGGCTTATGATTGGAAAACATTTAATTTGATAGGTAAGACGTATACATGAATGGAATGTTGGAAATTTAAAGGTGGGAATCAAATACTCGCATGTCCCACACCTATTTGACAAAGCAGATTGTTCCTAAACAAATAATATTTGCCACATGTGCTTCACCTAGTTGTCTCAACCTTGTGCACAATATTCACGTCAATGCAATGCAATATTAAAGGGGCCAAAATTAAAATGGTTAGAATTCAATGGGGCCATGTCCGAAAGCACACCACACTATTTGCTTCTTGTATTCCTTTACAAGTATGCTTATCGATTTTCATTTTGAGCCATCTCAAAATAGAAAGTGATGTAAGACACAATCATTGATAATTGAGCCTCTTCAGGGAATAGACTTATGAACAAAAGAAATATTTTATCTGTCAATTTTGTGGTCTCAAATTTTTTGGCTATATCACATTTACTTTTCTAGATAAGGCTAAGAAAAACACTTGAAGGCAAGAAAAAATACTTTAGAAGAGATGAAAAATCACAGCAAGAACGAACATTTGTTACTTGCAATCAAAGGTAAAGTCTATAATGGAATTGAATGGGCAGACAAGCATCAAGGCAACGAGCTTGTTCTTTTAAACCTTGCAGGGTATGATATAGGTGATATATTCATTGCGTATCATCATGCCTCCGCATGGAAATAATTACTAACGAATTTTATTGGATATCTCGATGGTGAAGATGTTTTAGAATCGACAAAGGATATTCTTTGTAAATTCTCAAATCTTGCACCATCAAATTTTTGATGTCTAAAGTTGAATTCCTTTTTAACGTGTATGGTTCTTTCTTCATTCGATTTATTGAACTTACGTGAAGTTAAAGATACATATAATATAATATTGTGCTCTCGCATAACCCAAAAATTTGAAAATTTTGTATGTACGCTTTGTTGGTCTCAATATTTAAAATTATCAAAGTTATTGTGACACATAACCTTGAAATTCATTTTTTCATGTACTATATTTTTTTATTGTCATTACATTTATGAATTTTATTTGTTGCATTGCTTGAATATTTATATATAATGCAATTATAATCATCCAAATTTTTTACAAAACCATTAAAAATGAAGGCATGCTAGGTCGTCCACAATTAAGACTAATTTTAATACTCAACATAAATAGTCAAAATGAATTTATTACTCAACAAACATTGTATGCAATAGGACAATTGTTTATGTTAACTATTAATAAGTAATTTTGTAACAACACTTATATGTACTTTTTAGAAAATATTGGATATTTTTGGTCGAGGAGCTATTAAAATAAAATTATGATAATGTAACAATGGTATTTCAGTTGGGGTGACCATCTCCCTTAACTCCGATTGTGGGATCCCTTTTGAATCTACTTGCAATGTGGTTTCCTTGTATTGCACACATGAGGCTTCCTTAGAGATATAATCTAAGGAGCTAACTCTCAAGCCTTGCACTAATGCATTTGTCGTCACTCAATGTAGAATGCCTAAATTTTTTTTTGCTTCTTTCTTCGTCGAATTCAACAAAATTGTATGAGCCCGAAGATGAGCCTTAGACCCTATTGTGTTCTCGCATAACCCAAGATGTTGAAAAACATTGATCTTATTGAAATTCGAGTTGAACAATAAAGACAATATAGTGTTAGTATTGAATACATAAATTTTTATTTTCAACGTATACTTTGTTTGTCTTCTATAATTAGTTTTTTTGACACGTACATTAATTTATTATCATTTTTTTATGTGATGTGTTTTTGAATTAATCTCCTTTTTATATGTTTGCATGATAATGTATTCTATTGAGGGTTATGTGTGTCGGTATTTCAAGATCGAGCCAAAGCTACAACACGTGGGACAACACATGTAGCCACCAACCACTCCTATAGGCTCCCATTCTAGATCAGTTTGTACACCACTATCACCTAATTTTCTTGTAGGAAACAACCCAACAAGGGTGTCATTTTGGGTGGCTTAGTCCCGAGAGTCTGCATGTATACCCAAAATTCCATGCTAATTTACAGTTCCTCATGTTTTTAATAGGGGATATGAAATTGTATTGAGATGCCATTCCAAAGTAGGACCTCACATTGCACGACATGATTTTTCTCACAACAACATTATTGGTAGATAATTTCAATAACATGAACGCTTCACTGACTTCTTCAATTCACGAGCACCAAGATTTATCAAACTCATCTTCAACATTAGGTAATTATGCCAAATTTGATGAAGAAACAAGTGAAAGCTTATTAAAGAATTCCCCAATAGTTGGTGAAAATTTTATTAGTGAAAGGCTTGAGAATTTTGTGGCTTGATTTATATTTGTAAGAAACAAAAGCGTATATGACAAAAACCACCAAAACTCCTTTCATATGCACTTCATGTTAAAGGTATAGAAGAAAGTTAATAGTAGAATAAGTTAATATAAAAATGATAGTTTATCAAATGGGTTGTAGTCTAGCCATGTGTATGATAGTGTAAAAGGTGTTGCCTAGGCATACACTAAAGTTGAAATCCCAAGAGATAACAAGTAATGAAGGATGAGTTCGAGGAAAATTTGATGGAATGGAAACTCTCAATCCATAATTGTTAAGCGAGAGAATTCTCCACACCTACTCCATACATAAACCTTAGAATTTTATGCACCAACCCCACACAATCTTCTCAGACATAAATGTCTCTCAATATGCAAATATTAAATGTGGAATACATTCAAATCATCTAAAAATGAGTGGGCAACACCTTAGGCCCTCCACCAAACCATGATATAGATTTTTACATCTCATTATCTGCAATTAGGATCCCATAGAATATAAAGGTAGTGGGTACCAGATATGACATGTTCATTTTCCTTTACGCATCCCTGCCCACAAAATAATTAAACCGAAGGTCAATAAGTATACAATTGATTTCCATGTGATAAAACAAACAAAACAAAACAAAACAAAAATAAAAAATTCATACCCTGCGTTGTGACTAAACGTACTATATTTGGGTTTTATTGGAATCGAGTTTGATGAGCTTTTTCTCCGTTTTGGGTTTGTGATGTTGCTCAAGACTATTGTTTTCTACTGTTGTGTGAAACCACCACCTGACGTGCTTTAAACTTGGATTAATCCCCTTTGATTGTCACAAGTAGGAGGCTAGGTAGTTGATGGGAATGAGGTGGTTGGGCAGCGGCAACAATAGGTAGGTGTTGTCACCATGGAACTCATTGTCGATGGAGAGACTCAGGCCCCTCGCGAATGCAGTATTGGTGGGGATATTGAAAATAAGTACGTATTTGTGATGGGCGTGTAGAAATTACGGGATTCTCCATTGGGGAAGATGATCTTCACCAGGACTTTGCTTACGAATGTGTGCCCATTTTTAGCCTGGGGGGACAAAAATATTGCAAGTACCTAGCGAAAATAAGTAAAATTCAAGCATCTAAATTTTATAAGATATTTAACCCTAGAAGAAGTTAGCAATATCCCACCAGATTTATTATGCAAGCGAGGTCCCCGCTGAGCTCACAGTCTTCCTACCCAGCTACTCGACCTTCCGCCAATTGTCCTCTATTCCCTTGTACACTGCTTGTAAGTTGTAAACTTCAATCCAACTGCAAAAGCTAAGGTCTTTCGTGACAAACATGAAATTCTAGAGGTAAATAAAGGAAGCATACCCATCCATTATATGCTACAAGGACAGTTATCTGCTCAGGGCTCTCTCCTTCAGCTGTCATCCAAGTTAAAAGGGCAACAACCATTTCCGCTTCCCCTGGATTTGTGAAATTGCTCAGACAACATAATTGATTTGCCATCCACAGATAATATGGATGGGCTCCAACTAATTGTTAGAAACCGAGAAGATGCGCAGCTTTTTCCGGACTCCACAATTTACAGGATCTCTCCATCGGATAAACAATCTTCCAACTATTTCCCATTAGCAAGGCACTTTCTTCTTCCCTAAAATGATCCATCTTTACTTCATCTAGCGGTGCCCCACCCATCCTCAAATCAAAAACTCTCTCCTTCAAATCGTCACAAACATAAATCTTCTTATCATTAAATTTTACAGTACTGTGTAATGTATTGAACTCGTTTCCTAACGAGAAACTCAGAGACCTTCTAAAATTCCTGGGATCCCACACATACAACAAAGTTTTCTCTTCTCTTGTCGATAAAGTATCAGGAAACAGAAACAGAAACACTTGGGGGCTCTTTTGAAATCGATTAGCGCCTGACAAAACTGCTCTGGTATCATTGAGATTATTATCATGGCGGCATTTACCGACCTCAATATCCCACAGTCGGATGGTATTATCTCTGTTTGGGAAATTGCAGAATTCAATCCAAGACTGTAGCTAGAGAATGATCTCGATCCGAGGAAGGAATCTTCTGCCGCAGCTACTTCCTCTTGACAGTCGAGAAAAATGGTATTTGACAGGGAGAAAAAAGGAATAGAATTCATACCGCTTAGTGGAGTGTCTTCAGAGCCGAGACTTTGAGCCGAGAAAGCCCATCTCATACAATTTTTTCCGAAAAACCATTGGAATTCCACCCGGAAAACACGAAAACGTCTAGACGGCCGTCAAACCGTCAAATTTAATATAGTCACAGAAACGTCCGCAAAGGCCTTTCCCATAGGGAATGCCTTTGGTGTAATAATATTAGTATGTATTAGTAGGAAATAATTCACATTCACAATCATCATTAATAATTTTTTTAAAGACTTATTTTTAATCATTCTCTATGTCGGTTGCCAATTTGTTATTTTTAAAATTTGCTATAAAGTTACTTACATCCAACCCAATATCTATATGAATATCAATCAATTGTGGAAGTAGCAGTTGTTGATTGATCTTCTTTTCATTGATACAATTGTCAATTTATTACATATCAAAAGGCGACGATGGATGCCAAAAGTGGGGAAAAGGAAGTCATGGATTGAAGAATCCATACACACACACGTGTTGTTACAATCTTTAATAGCATCATATTTCCAATAAATTCCACATGGAGATTTCATATGATTGTTTTATGAAAAAATGGCTTTATTAAGTCAACAACTACTTGTGTCACATGCCAAAAATTAAGATTGAATGGTTGTAGGTATCAGAATAATATAGTTTCCATATGGAAACTAGTGGTTGAATGACTGCAAGAATCAAATTAATATACATTTTATCGATTTTTTATGCACTAAAAATTATGCCATTATTATTCTTTTGAAAGGATCTCAATGCTCTCATAAATTCTTGCATCTTTACTTTTTGTAGAGAAAATTGTCTTAGTAATGCATTTTTTTCCATGGATACCAAATATGGCCGTATTTTAGATTTTTACCGTACTTTTGCGTTTTGCAGTCTCCACCATATGGAACTCCAAAATTTTCGGGATTTGATTTTAAAAATTAGAAAAAGCAGAAACTCAGAAACCAAACCCGTAAAAGCCAAAAAGTGAGGAATTACAGGGAATTGAGGGCATTTGTTTAGAATTTTCTATTTTTATAGTAGCCCGCACCATATTAATTAAGGGCAGTTAGAGAGTGAAAGTGCATAGTGAGCAGTAGAGGTAAAAACAGAGCTTTCAACAGAGGTAAAAACAATAATTTTCCAGAGCTTTCAACAGCAGAGTTAACAAAGGTTTCATTGCAGCGACTGCAGGTTAGTTAAAATTTATTTCAAGTGTAATTTTTTTTTAATGGTTTATTCATCACTGTTATAATTTATTTTATCAAAAGAAGATTTCATTCATATATTTTACAAACAAACATAGTATATCAAATTCGAAATCATATTGAAATTCAACTTAAGATCTTATATTTTTATTTCAAAACAGGGTGGATATGGCACAAAAAAGGTCCACAACACCTGAATGGAAATACATAGAATGGGATGATACAGAAAAGGTGTATAAATGCACATTTTGTAAATCTAGAATGCAAGATAATTTAACTAGGATTCGAGGTCATCTTCTTGGAAATTCAAACCAAGTTTCTAGTTGCCTACAGATTGATAAGGATACAAAACAAAATATATTAAAACAGTTTGAATCCAAACTAGAGAATGCTGCAAGGAAACATAAAATACACATTGAAGTTGGATCAGTTCAGTCTCATCTGCAAATTTCACAAGGAAAACAAAAACAAACATTGAAGACATTTTGGAATCAAAAGTCTAAGGAAGATGTTGATAGGGTAGTGGGCAGGTATTTTTATGGTGATGCAGTACCTTTTAATCATGCTAGATCTCCATATTTTTGTGGAATGGTGCGTGCAATTTCAGAATTTGGGAAAGGGTATCTTAGCCCTTCTTATGAGAGTTTGAGGACATCGGGTCTCAAGAAAGAGAAGGATGAAATAATAAAGGAGCTGAAACCTATTATAGATTCTTGGAGCAAAATTGGATGCACAATTGTTAGTGACGGTTGGTCAGATAGGAGACGTAGAACTCTTGTCAATACTCTTTCTTGTTGTCCTCGTGGAGCTGTGTTTTTAAAGGCTGTGGATGCTTCAAGTGAAACAAAAACTTCAGAATATATTGCTAATGTCCTTGAACAAGCTATTTTACATGTTGGAGTGGAAAATGTAGTTCAAATTGTGACTGACAATGCTACAAATTGTGTTGGAGCAGGAAAAATTTTGATGGAAAAATATCCAACTATAATCTGGAGTCCTTGTGTTGCTCATGTCTTGGATCTTCTTTTGGAAGATTTTGGAAAGTTACATTGGGTATCAACAGTTGTGGAAGAAGGCAAATTGATTGCCAAGTTTATTACAAACCACCAATTTACACTAAGCAAATACAGAAAAGAGTGTAAGAGGGAATTATTGATGCCAGGGGACACAAGATTTGCAACTCGATTTATTACCTTGCAAAGAGAAATTGAAGAGAAGGAAGCAATTAGAAGTGTGGTGGTTGGTCGAGATTGGGAAAATAGTAAACTTTCATCTATTCAAAAAAATAAAGAAATTGCAGCTATCATTCTAGGGGAACAATTTTGGGAGGGAGCAATAAAGGCCAATAAAATATTTGAGCCTATTGTAAGAGTGCTTAGAATGGCTGATGGTGACATTCCTTGCATGGGAGATATTATTGAGGCAATGGACACGGCAAAAGAGGCAATCAAACAATCCTTTGGTGGAGATTCTTGTAAGCCAGAATGGAATTATTTATGGGATATGATAGATGAGAGGTGGTATATGATGCACTCTCCGTTACATTCAACAACGCATGTTACTTGAATCCTCGGTTGTTTGGGATGAAACATGAAAGTGATGAGGAGACTATGGATGGTTTGTATCAATGCATGGATAGAATGTGCTTAGATCCTGATATTTGAAGCAAGTTAGATGTTCAAAAAAATGCATATAGGGATGAGATTGGGCTCCTCTTCTCTCGACAAAAAGCAAGAGAGAATAGAACTAATCCAGATATCACACCTGTGCAATGGTGGGAATCTTATGGTGGTTCAACTCCAGAGTTACAAAAGTTTGCTATTCGTATTCTAAGTCAAGTATGCAGTGCATCTAGTTGTGAAAGGAATTGGAGTACATTTGAACTCATTCATTCAAAGCGGAGGAATAAATTAGGGACTCAACAACTATCAGATCTAGTTTTTGTCCATAGCAACATGCAGATGTAAGTAGTGGTGATGATGAGATATCAGATGGTGAATATTCAAAGAATGATACAAATGAGGGATGACTCTTTATGTGGGAGCTTCATAGTTGTGTTCCTATTTTTAAGAATTGTAAACATTTGTCAACACTCATGATGTTAGAGACATAAAATATGTTATTTCCATCATTTTAGTTAATGCATACATGTTTTAAGTTTAAGCAAAAATCTTTTCACTTTAATAATTTTTAATTTGTTGTATAGTTGTGTGTTTAATTATTAAAATTACCATATTTTTATATATACAAATTACCGTATTTTTCGTATTTTTTCTATGGACCGTTTTTTTTTCATATTTTGTGTCCACTAGTTTAATACTCTCCATACAAAAGTTGCTACTATGCTTTTTTCTATAGTAAGCATGTGGCTTGGTTTTAATGACGTACATATTTGCAAAGCTAAATAGTTGTATTGTATTGTTGGGATTAAACACTCTATACATATGTGTTTTAAAATTTGATACTTCATATATCACAAAACTATGTCGAGGAGGTCACAATTCTTTCTATTAGTCATATAGATAGTGGCTTGATATAGATGGGTAGGATTTAAAACTTTATATCTATATCTCTAGAAGTTTTACTAATTGATATTCCATATATCATCAAGCCATACAAAAGAGAATCACTTATAATTTATCCCCAAAATAATAATACTAGCAATATAACCAAGAGTTCAAGGAAAATGGGTTGTTGACATCTTCACTCCTTCTATGGTAGTTGAGTATTTCTAACAAATTTTAACAATTAAAACTCAATTAATAATAAATATTGTATTTAACAACATATATGGCAATAGTTACTTGGCTATAATTTATTTTGTTATAAATAGTTTATAATTATAATTTACATTAATTCAATATATTAAAATTCAAGTATAAATGAATACAATGAAATAGTATAAAGAAATACTATCATATCATATTTTTATAATTACGACATTTCCAAAATCATTTGTCATCACTCACTAATTTTTTTGCACTTTCCATACATGTGTATAACGTATTTTGTAAATTCCTTCTCATTAATGTGAATTGGAATCACTTACCTTCTATATGATCTTTCTCGGAATTGTTGGTGTACATTAGTTGAATGTATTTAGAAGACTTTCTTTGGGGGACGTGTGTGAGAGATTGAGATTACGATTAGTAGTGGAGATCACATTTGCATTGACATTATCTTTGTATGATTACAACTAAAGTATTATAAATATACATATCATTATTGAATCTATTTCTACCAAAATGTCAGTAGAACACTACCACCATCATTGTAGACAAAAATGATTTTTATGTTTCCTTTTTAATCATAAATATTTTCGCTTAAAAGTTGTCAAGGGTTTAACCACTGACTTTCCTATAACTTTAAATAGATAACCATATTTTAAGTATGGGAGAGTGTAAATTCATACCAAAATATTTAATAGAATTTTCGTTGACATAGATAGTGTGTAAATATGTGTATATCTAATTAACTAGAAATCACACATGAGTAGTGTGATGTGAACGCCGAAAGGGATGTGGTGGAAGAAAGATATGTGGAAAAGGGAAGGAAAATAAGAAGCGTAGTTGTGTTGGTTAAGGTATTTGATATGTCAGTTATATGAAGGAAGAGAGAGTGGAATAGAAGTTAAAATTAGTACGGGGTGGTGGTGTAATGTGTGGTAACGTTAGAGAGGAGCAACTATTTATGATGATTGTTTAAAGGAAAGTACTAGAAATATGAGTGAAGAGAATGGGGTCAATGATAGAAAATGCAGTTGACATGAAGAAATGTTTTATGCAAAGAATCAAATTTGATGGGGAATAAGAGAAGGAAATGCTCGTGATATGGACAACAACAAAAACATCTTTACAATAGGGATGTAAAGGAGGATGAAAAGTGACAAACGAGGGAGAGTCTTTATAGTATGCTCCCTTCTAGATCTATAGGCATCCTCTTGTACTAGGTAAAGGGCTATGGGGAAAGACTGAAACTCTAGTATCGTACAACCACATGACATATTTGCAAATATCTTAAAGGGGTAAGGACCAATTGCACAGTCATTAAGGCAATGTATTGTGGAGATATCTAAAAAAATAAAGAGTGGTTGATCAATAATACTGAATTGAATAGTTGTTTGCAATTTCATACCTTTTTTATTGGGTAGTTAGAACAAACATATATGTAAGGGTAATTTACGTGTATGTCTCATGGGACAACTTAGAGACAGAGAGATGTTGACCATACATGGCGTGTGAGGGTGGCGATTTCATGTACATTTGAGATTAGGGTTTCTCTTTAGCTATAAGGGTAATGAGTAAGAGTTCCCTCATCAATAGTTCTCGACGGATCGGTGTCATCCACTTTCCATTAAATACTAATAAATAAGTAATAGCCATACACGTTTGTTAGCCAAAAAAAAGTTGTCGGAAGATGTTCAAACATCAAAAATAGAAACTATAAAAAAAAGAGATAAACAAAACCTCAAACCTTACTTCTAATATTCTTCCCATGCTTTATTTACAGGTTCCTTCTCTTTTAATCTTCTTTTACCTTACTTTATTTTCATGTTGCTCATCTTTTAATCTCCTTTCATATTGCTTTATTTTCGTATTGCCTCACAAAGTTCCTTCTTTTTAATCTTCTTGCCCAATACTTTATTTTTGTATTCCTCCCTTTGAATCTCCTTTCACCTTTTTAATTTTCTTCCCCAAGCTTTATTTTCTTATTCGTCCTCTTAATCTCTTTTCACCCTCCTTTATTTCTTTCTTTACTTTCCACCCACACACACACACACACACAGATATATATATATATATATATATATATATATATATATATATATATATATATATATATATATATATATATATATATATATATATATAAGTTTTTCTTCCTTTTTCCTTTCCATCCTCAATATTCCTTTTTGAAGTTTCATAGAAAAACTTTGTGGTTGCAAAAGGATTTACTTTGATGGTTGTACACATATATGTAGGATTTTTTTGATTGTAAAACTTAAAACATAGTTAAGGAAGCAAGCAATAATGATCTTCTATAAAATAAAAATCATAATGATCTTCCGTCAGCTACCGCTTGTGCTTTAGACATGGCAGCTCTATCCAAAATTTTATTTTTAATTTTTTTAATATATGTGTGGGGTATGCTTTTGCAAGCATTTTGTATTTCAGTATATGTAACTTCTCGGAGATAGGGATGTCGATTCCTGATCTTACATAAAAATTAATGGTGTCAAAAGAAAAATTAAAGAAAGCATTGCATGGTAAAAATGCCACATTCAAATATATATATATATATATATATATATATATATATATATATATATATATATATATATACACACACTCTATATATATCTCTCTAATTCTCCAAGTCAAAGTTGACAAGATTATATAAATTTACACATGTTCAACGTGGAGAGAAAGATGAAGTTACAAAAGTCTATGAATCCAAAAAATTTGAGTCTTATATAAAATTACCATTAAGTGAAATACACAACTCGGACTTATAAGTGATTATCGTAGAACCTTTTCATGAAGGTTGGATCGTGGTTAAAAAGAAAAAAAAGACAAGCCTAAGGTTATGTCCAGGGTTTGTTTTCTTGTTTTTATTTTCCCGCAACTATGTGTTGGTGTGGTGTCTCATGGTGTGCTTCCATATCACCAATTTTTTTATCACACTTTTATTTTTACAATGATTGTATTGCTACTTTGAGGCGAGTTGGCCTCCTTCTTGAGGTCTTTCTACATTATGGAGTGAACTCTCTCCACCTATCTATTTTGTAGTGTGTGTGTGTGTATAAAAGTGTGTTTTTAAATCAAAATAACAATATGAATCTTCCTAATAAGACAAGAATCTTGTATTTTGTTAAAGAAGTATGAAAGTCTCTCTTACTAATTATGAAATTTATAATTCACATGATATCATGTAAATAATATTTATTTTGAAATTTAATAATTTAATAAAAATCTTGGCGACTTTATATATAACTAATTCCTAAAATTTCGCTTCTTAAATATTATAGTACAATAAAATTAGAAATTCATGAAACGAGGGTTCAAATTTGAACGCCGTTCACATGTATTTTATATTATTAACCATAAAATATTTGCACATTTTTGAAATAACCTTCTTTGTAACAATGTTTTCCAACATACTTTTCCGACAATATTATTTTCTCCTATACCAAAATAAATATATAAATATTTAGATTCTCTCCCACGTAATTTACAACTCCTAACATATTTTAAAAACTAATATTAAAAATTACAATTATTTGAAAAATATTTTGAAAGAAACCTACATAAAACCACGAAAGACTCGTATATTTTATTAAGTCCCTCTACATTCTTTCCGTGTAGAGCCGGTGAACTTTAAACGAGAAGACTTTATTTTATAAAATGGAAAACTACGTCTCCCGCATGCGCGATCAATTTATACAATTTAATTTAAAATGCAAGGCGGTTCAGGTTTTTCCGTGTAATAAGTTTTCTTTAGTCATTAATAAAATCTGATAAAAAACTACATGATTATTAAAAAAATTAGGCGGTAGGTTTGCTAGTAATAGAAAAAAACAAGGACCGACCTTATAATTTGTGATTTATTAGTTCCTATCGTACTATGCCTTTCATCCTTTTTATTTAGTAATTTAAATTTTAAATTCATTTTTTTATTGGTTATTATTTATGGAATAAATAACTTTTGATTATTATTACAATACAATTTTTCTTTTTATTTTGTAAACATGAATTTTAAAGTTAATATATGTATTAAGGACTCTCTAGATGTCATAATTTTATTTTTATGTTGAGAGGCATTTACACTATATATATATATATATATATATATATATATATATATATATATATGGAGCGAAAGAGTCTTATGTCGTGTCCATGTCTGAATTTTATTTTATGTAATCTGGGTCCACTCACCCTTTGAAAAAAAAAAATGCAAATGCAATTCTAGTTACTTGCATCAAATAGGATCACCTACCATTTTTTTCACATTGAGCGCAACTGATATGTATTGCCTGATCTACATGCATTAATGCCTGGAACACCGCCGATAATCCACGAGAAGCACAAAATTGGCGAAGGAAAAATATCATCGAATATCCACATATAGTGGCACATTATATGCACTGCGACATACACTTTTCCGAAAGGAGGTATTACAAAAAGGAATGAAAGTTAAAGATTATTGGTCTAGATATGAATGACAACATAGAGGTTCGCCACATGTGCATGGATTCATATGGTTAGAAGGGGCACCGAATATGGACAACCTTGATTGGAATGATGATTTTCAACGTGGAAATGCTAAAAATACTTCCATTCTATTGTCCATGCATGGAATCCTCGGGATGACCCACACCAATGAAACATACAAGTAATTTATCGATTCTCATCGAGTCTATGATTTATATAGAATTTTTACATTCTCAAAATATATTGTGTATTCTTATGTTCTATGTTACAGTCTACCAAAATTTTATGCAGCATCTCGTGTCTTCGAAATACAAGACAACTGACACAATTCGATATGGAACGTGACTATGAAGAGATTCTCAACAGTGTAGAACGACATACGATGTGTAGAGAGGGTGCCTGCCTACGTAAGAAAAGGGGAAAAATTGTTTGTAGGTAAGATGTTCAAAAATTTGAATAATTAAATTGAAATAAAAACACATACGTGGAAGAACTAATAATTGATTATTACATTTTGCAGGTATAATGCACCATGGCCATTGAATCTCGACGGATCAAAGTTATATCAAGACTCAGAGATGGAGATAAAAATTTCGAACCTACTAGAAATGATGATAGGGTAAATACACATAATCGCTACATATTACAATTGTGGAGAGCAAACGTAGATTGGCAACTTGTTCTTTCCAAACATGTAGTAATCAAGTACATTGCAAAGTATGCAGCAAAAGTAGAGAAAAGCTCTGAAACTTATCATCAAATGTTGATGCGGATGGCAAATATTGAAAACCCAGATGAAATGGCAATGCGACAACATACATGAGACTTCTAATCAAACAATTGTTGAAAGAGACATTGGCGCAAAAGAAACATGTCACATGTTGTTAGAGCTCCCTTTGGTAGAGAGCAGTAGAGTATTTGTCAATTTGAATGTTGCACGCGAGGTGTTCAAAAAAGTAACAACACCTGATGGAGATGACCATGAAGAACATGCAAAAGTTTCATTGATGGGTACAAGAATAGGCCTTTTCCATGGAAAGTGTGTCTCTTATTGATGCCGCTAGATCTTGGACATTTAATCAGAAAATATAACAAGTGGGAGGTCAGGAGTTTGGCAACTATTGTGAGAGTGTTCCCAGGTTTTCCTCTGTCCCTTCATGGGAATCTCATAAATGGGTTGATTTTTGTTGGTAAGATTTGTTGCTTTACAAGCCGTTTCGAGATATAGCAGAGATATCGGACATGATTCTGATTCAATAAGTTCAAACTGGGATTCGTTCCATTATAATCCATGGCATGTCGAAAGGAGGAATGTAGTAGAAGACGTTGAAAATAACATCAATTATGAAGATGAAATTAATCAACATGTTCAATAGAATACAATAGAACAAGAATGGGAAATCATGTGTAGGCTTCATCATGGTCAAATTTTGCAAGCGATAGAAATAGATATGTTGGGAAGGAGAGATATTGATAGACAAGCACCGTGGAATGATGAATATCGAGGTGAAGAATACATAAGTAAAGCGATAAAATTCATAATCAACATGGAAGATAATGGGTTGGTTATACACGATGAATTAGCCTCGAATTTCAATTGCGACACCTTGGGTGCTAAACAAAAACAAGCACTTGATATAATAATGACACATTATAATCAATGTCGAAATAACATTCCATTACTCATGATAGTTCAAGGAACTGCAAGAATAGGAAAATCCTATTTGATTGGTGCGATTCATCAAGCACTTTTTGATGCATCATTCCCTGAATGTGCTCCTCTTCTATTACTTGCACCAACAAGAGTTGCAGCTTTTAATATTGGTGCTTCGACAATCCATTCACAACTTCGAATCCCTATTACAGATTTTGCAGAATTGGAGGGATCGAGACTTGCAACATTCCAACAAGAGATTTGCCACATAAAATATGTATTGATTGATGAAATGAGCTTCGTCGGAAAAATTTGCTAGAAAATGTGGACTCTCGACTTTGTCAAGCATTCCCTGAAAGAGCAGACATGAGTTTTGGTGGTGTTTCTATCGTTTTTGTAGGATATTTGGGGCAACTTCCTCCTATTATTGATAAACCGCCATATGATAGTAATAGACGTGCAACACTATTATGGGAAGCATTCATAACAATTGTTACATTGGATAAGGTATTTAGGCAAGGAGGAGAAGATGAAGACCAAAAATGTTTTTGAGAACTTTTGGCCAATCTCAGAGATGTAATCTGACACTGGATGATTGAATGTTGTTAATGAGTAGAACAAGTTCTGCATTAGACAAAGATAACAACGAAGAATTCAATAATAATATTCATCTGATGGTGAAAAATATTAACGTGAATAACCAAACAACAAAAAATTACATTCATTGAAAAGACTTGTCGCATGTAGCATTCAAGAACTAGAAAAGTACCACCAACACACTGGCAGGAGGTCTGAATGACAAACTTGATTTAGAATTATTAATTTCTAATGATGCAAGGGTTATGCTAACATCCAATCTTTGGATAGAAGCAGGTCTTGTAAATGGAGCTCTGGGATATATTCGAAGCATAGTATATGCACCTGGTAGTGGTCCACCAAACCCGCCAACATATGTAATGGTTGAATTTGATAGTTACTTTGGAATACCATTCGAAGATAGAACTCCGCGTACCATCCCAATTACACCAATACAGAGGGGACGCACACACCAATTACCCTTACGGTTGGCATGGGCATTGATGATACATAAATCACAAGGTTTGACTCTTTCCAAGGCTACAATTGATATTGAAGAAAGAGAAATAATGGGGTTAACATTTGTGGCTATCTCAAGTGAAGTCGTTGCAGAGTCTAAGAATATCTCCACCATTTTCATATGAGCGCTATGCAAAAATGAAGAACGAAAAACTACTTTCAAATGGAAGGTTGAGGAAAAAGACTTATGTCCTTGGAATATAAATAATGTACCATGTGTAACACACATTTCATTCTATGAATTTGTCATTACATGTGATGTACATTACACATTTCAATTCGTATGAAAAAGAATGTATTTTTTTAACTTGATAATACAGTTACTAATAAAATCCATAAGAACTTCATGCATTATAGACCTTGATTTTTTTGCTCATACTCATTCTCCAAAGACAAATATGGTTCCTTATTTAAATACATTTATGATGTTCCTTGTAAGATATTTGATTTTATTCATGCACGAACAAAATTCCCCCTTATTTTCCGTACTTTATTTTTGGTATTATTTTCTGCATAATGCAACTCCAGTGGTTGCTACTAGCATACCTATATTATATAAATATATGTAATATATGCCGAGAGGTATATATTACATATATTATATATTATATAGGTGCCTCGTGAACTTCACCTCTCGGCATATTTTACATATCATGTTTTGATTTATGTTTCTATATGTATGTAAAATATGCCGAGAGGTGAAGTTCACGAGGCACCTATATAATATATAATATATGTAATATATACCTCTCGGCATATATTACATATACTTATATAATATAGGTATGCTAGTTAGTTCCTATCGTACTATGCCTTTCATCCTTTTTATTTAGTAATTTAAATTTTAAATTCATTTTTTATTGGTTATTATTTATGGAATAAATAACTTTTGAATCTTGTTACAATACAATTTTTTATTTTTATTTTGTAAACATGAATTTTAAAGTTAATATATGTATTAAGGACTCTATTAGATGCCATAATTTTATTTTTATGCTGAGAGGCATTTACACTTATATATATGGAGCAAAAGAGTCTTATGTTGTGCCCATGTCTGAATTTTATTTTGTGCAACTGGGGTCCACTCACCCTTTGAAAAAAAAAAATGCAAATGTAATTCTAGTTACTACACTTAAATATTTACATTAAAAAAAAATAGAAATGTAATTTTACTTGCTAAACTTAAGTTACATAAGAAAAAAAAAAGTAATTTTACTTACTATACTTAAGTAATTACATAAGAAAAACCAAATAGAAATGTAATTTGCACTTAACTTACATAAGAAAAAATTACAAATACAATTTTATTAAAATTTATATAATAAACTATACCTCTCAGCATATTTTACATATATTTTAATAAGATAAGTATGTTAGTAATATGACTGATTTATATTGATGTAACATTTTTTTAATCTCATTCTATTACAATTTCATTTTTAAAAATGAGTTCTAAAACTAACACATTATTTTGACAAAATAATTGATAATAACATTATAATCTTATTAATTAATATTAGTATATCTTAATAGGAATTAATTCACATTCATTACCATCATTAATAATTTTTTTGAAGACTTATTTTTAATCATTCTCTATGCTTTAGTTGACAATTTGTTATTTTTAAAATTTGCTCAAAATTTATTTGTCCAACCCAATATCTATATGAATATCAATCAATTGTGGAAGTAGCAATTTGTTGATTGCTACTCTCTTTTCATTGATAAAATTGCATGTTTCTTGCATTTCAAAAGGTGATGATGGATGCCAAAAGTAGGGAAAAGAAGTCATGTATTGAAGAATCCATACACACTCAAGTGTTGTTACAATGCTTTAGTAGCATCATATTTCCAATAAATTCCATGTGGGATTTCATACTCACTATTTTATGAAAAAAATGGCTTTATTAAGTCAACAACTACTTGCATCACATGCCAAAAATTAAGATTGAATGGCTGTAGGAATAAGATTAATATAGTTTCCATATGGAAACTAATGGTTGAATGACTGCAAGAATCAAATTAATATACTTTTTATCGGTATTTTATGCACTAAAAATTATACCTTGATTATTCTTTTGAAAGGATCTCAATACTCTCATAAATTCTTTCATATTTACTTTTTGTAGAGCAAATTGTCTTAGCAATGCACTTTTTTCTATAGTAAGCCTATGGCTTGGTTTTATAACATACATATTTGCAAAGCTAAATAATTATACTGTATTGTTGGGATTAAAAACTCTATACATACACATGTTTTAAAATTTGAGACTTCATATATCACAAAACCATGTGAGGAGGTCGAATTTCTTTCTATTACTCATATAGATATTGGCTTGATATAGATGGGTGGGATTTAAAACTTTATATCTACATTTCTAGAAGCTTTACTAATTGATATTCTATATCATCAAGCAATACAAAAGAGAATCAAATTTCTACTTATAATTTATCCCCAAAATAATAATACTAGCAATATAACCAAGAGTTCAAGGAAAATGGGTTGTTGACATCTTCACTCCTTCCATGGTAGTTGAGTATTTCTAACAAATTTCAACAATTAAAACTCAATTCATAATAAAGCTTGTGTCTAACAACATATATGTCGAAACTAACAATTACGTGACTCTAATTTATTTTGTTTTAAATAGTTTATAATTATAATTTACATTAATTAAATATATTAAATTTTTATAAATGAATATGATAAAATAGTTTAGAGAAATACTATTATATCATATTTTTATAATTACTGACATTGCCAAAATTCTTTGTCATCACTCACTAATTTTTTTGCACTTTTCATACATGTGTATAGTGTATTTTGTAAATTCCTTCTCATTAATGTGGATTGGAATTACTTACCTTCTATGTGAACTTTCTCATAATTATTGGTCTACATTAGTTGAATATATGTAGAAGACTTTATCTGGGGGATGCGTGTGAGAGGTTGAGATTACGATTGGTAGCGGATAGTGATCACATTTGCATTGTCATTGTCTTTGTATGATTACAACTAAAATATTATAAATGTATATTATTATTGAATCTATTTCTAACACAATGTCAATAGAACACTACCACCATCATTGTAGACAAAAATGATTTTATGTTTCCTTCTTTAATCATAAATCTTTTTCCTTAAAAACGGTTTAGTGTTTAACCACTGACTTTCCTATAGCTTTATAGCTTTACAAGGGCAATTTTAAATAAATAACCATATTATAAGTATGAAAGAGTGTAAATCCGTATCAAAATATTTAATATAATTTTTGTTGACATAGATAATGTGTAAATATGTGTATATCTAATTAATCAGGAATTCAAGATACAAATCCCTTAAAAACTTACCCCATGCGATTATTATTTTTCTTTCACACATCTCACATTATTCACATTATGATCAAGAAAAAGGCCACAATTCCAAACTTATTTGTTTTTACTTCCACACATCTCACATTATGATTAAGAAAAAGTCCACAATTCCAAACTTATAAAATAGATATAGGTGAGATATTATAGATCTAATAATTCATATGATATCACTCTCATCAAACACTTTTACTATAAATTTATGATTCACATGTCCTCACAAGGTCCCTTCGTCTATAATCTTCTTCCCCATGCTTTATTTTTTATGTTATTTCTTTTGAAATATCCTTGCACCCTTCTCCTTTGTGTGACTCTTCCTTTTCATAAAATCTTTTTAGATTTGAGAAGCACGTTTCCCCCTTTCTTTCCATAACATTCCTTTTCGAAATTTCATAGGGAATGTATGTGGTTGGAAGAGGATTTACTTCGATGGTTGTATGAATATATGTAAGATTTTTTTAATTGTAAAACTTTAAAAATGATTAAGGAAGCCAGCAATAATGATCTTCCATAAAATAAAAATAATAATGGTTTTTCATAAGTTTTTTGAGCGTTATGTTTTGGACATGACAACTCTATTCAAAACTTTTTATTTTATTTTTTAATGTATGTGTAGTTTGTATTTCAATAGATTTAAATTTCTTGGAGATGAGGATGTTGATTCCTTGTCGAATGGTAAATTGATTGATGATCTAACATAATGGAGATGTTGTTTCCGTGTGTGCATGTAAATTATCTTCATAGCAATAGTGAGTGTGGAGTGAGAAATTAGGTTTAAAAAATAGTATGGATATCGTTAATGGTCATGAAAACGAGGCACGACTAAAGGCACAGGAAGTAGTTGTTGCGTGAAAAAGTGGGAGATAGGAAACCCCGCAGAGCTTGGAATTAAATAGCTCAACACTTCTTTCATGGTTTTATTTTCTTAGGGGTTGTGTGGAGGAGTTATAAGGGCAAGGGCTCCTTCCTAATCCTATAAGGATGTTGCTCGATCAAATGGATATCTTCTTTCATCCCGACCCCTTGTCATGCCAAGCCCATACAATATAGAGAAATTAGATGATGTGCCTACTCGGAGGTCGGGTACATAGTGGTAAATGATTTTTTTAGCCCTTAAATATATAGCTATAATTTGTTTGTTTAATGAATTTTGGTTGAATTTTGTAAATATTCATCAATTGGATTACCCCAATTGGACCAAAGTTTTGATATTGTTTTATGTTCTAAAGGTTTATCTGTAGTCCATCTCCACGAGGATGAGGAATACCAAAAAACTTTTGAAGAAGGGCTCTAGTATTTTGGGAAGAGTCATGCTATCCATTACCCCTTGGTTTCTAGATTTTAACCCCTCTACTATGGTGGTATCAAAAATTCTAGTTTGGCTCTGGCTCTAAACTTTTCTTGTTCCTTTTTGACATCCTTTTCTCATTCGAATATTGGAAATACTTTGGATGAAATTTTAAAGAAAAATTTAGAGTGGACTGTACATCATATTTTCACATATGCTCAAATATGTGGAGATTGACTTTAGTAAAGGTCTCCTAGACAAGTCATTTTTCAAATAGGGTAATTTCAAATAGATCTAGATCTTGGATTAGGAAAATATGGCATTTAAGTGGCTTTTTTCATCAAACAAGCTACCATCTTCATGTTTTCTTTCCTCAAGCACAAGGGCATCCTAAAAGGAAAAAGGAACAACTTGTCAAACTTAAAAGTTGGAAGACATACGAGACTCCAATCTTAGAAGCTAAAGATGATAGGAATACACAATATTTACACACCTTGGAGGTTGAGAAATAGGAAGATGAAGGCACACAAGTCAAGAATGTAGATGTAAATCATTCATTGAAGGCTCTGTAAGAAGTGATGTTTATGGAGGATCTTTGCTCAAGAGCAATAACTATAAATGAATTTCCAATAGGAAAAGTGAAGAGAGACCATGAATCTAAAAATTCCGAGTCTAATAAAGAATAATCCTTAATTGAAATATAGAACTTAGACCTATAAGTGAATGTTGTAGGACCTCCTCTTGGGGGTTCGAATGTGGTAAAAAGTAAGGAAAAAAGGTAATACTAGGTCATGTCCTTGTGATGGATTTGCTATTGTTTTTGTTGTTCATAGGCTTATGAATCGGTGTGGTGTCTCGTGGCATGCTCTCATGTTTTTTTTATCACACATTTTTTTCTATGACTCTGATGTTTTTTTTTCAATTAGGTAAAACTTAAGGGTTTTGAAAGTATCCCATTACCTCATAAAATCTCAGAAAGATTAAACAGAAAACCCAAACTAAACAATAAAAAAACTAGACCCTTCAAGACCCTTCATTATCATACAATTAAAATAACAAAAAGTGTTAACAAAAAGTAACGAACAAGTCCTAGCTCTAGACAGTTCAAACAAATTCTAATCATTATTAAGTTTTGGGTTCTTAGATTCTTCTAATTATTTTTACAGACCAGTGAATTTCCAAACCAAAGTTACATCTTCCACGCTCTCCTCTTTCTTCTTTTGACAGGTTGTAGTTCTCGAGATTATCTCCTTTAACTTCTCGATGACCTTCCATTTCTTATTCACCCTTCTTCCCTCACTATATTTAGTTGCAGTACCTTTTAACTTTATTGTCCCACTCCTCTCTCATGTCCATGAAATCCTGCATAGTGAGTGACCCTTGTGCCATCTTGTCAACCTATTTATTTAACAGAATCTCCAATATTGGTATAATAATAACATTGTTGGATTTTATATTATTTAATTATAGTTTTAGTTGCCTCACCTTCTCATTTATTTTCTTGGGTTTTTCCACCAAATCCTTGTTGATCCAAAACTGAATGTCAAAATCCTTCTCCACTATGCACGTCCTACCTTAAATGTTTTCATCCATTTCAGATGCAAGAAAAGATTGTGATTTTAGGGGGTCTTCCATGCCCGCCTTCTCCTTCCCCTTGTAAATAGAAATCCCTCCAACGAATGGAATTTCCCTAATTTCAACTATTTCTTCCCCACCTTGTATCATGAAGATGCCTTTGGGATTATGGGAATTCATCTTCTTCTTCCCTTTATCTTTTGCAACCTTCTTCTCATAATCTGATTCCTCATTTGAAAATTTCTCACTATCATCACTGAAAGGTGGTTCATACTATTCATCCTTGATTTTCTTCCTACTTGCACCTCCCTTTTCCCATTCAGGGGTCGATGGATGGTTTTTAGTAATGATCGGTTTACCATTTGAGAACAAAAAAGGATTGGGTATTGATGAACAGGGACATCAATCTTAATGTACTAATAATCTATAACCATCGATTATAGATGAACAGGACATCAATCTTAATGTACTAATAATCTATGACCATCGATTATAGTGAGATGGATAAAACAAAAGGAATGCTCATGGTCTCACAATGTCTAAAATGATTAAGTAAATAAAAATGGTGTGAATGAATTTTCCTATCCAATTCGGACCACGGGAGGGGAGGATACATCATTTGGATGTCATTGTAATGCCCAACACATTTAATAAATAAATTAAAAAAATGAGTGATGAAGGTGGTTGGGTGGAATGAAGGAGGCTGGTAGAAGAGTGATGAGGGTGGTTGTGTGGATGAAGGAGAGCGGAGGCACTTTTGACAGGGTATGGCCGCCCTTACTGACCTCTCATTTTCCTTGCATAATAATCTAACCACTTTACTTGAGATCCAAAGGCAGTAACCACGCTGAAACCCAATCAAAATTATTAATTTAGCAGTAACTGGATAGTTGCAGCGATAAAAGAGTTATAAGCCCATAATTAAATAAGCAAATTATTGCGTGAAAAGTGCTAACATAGATTTAGGTGCGGTCACCCTAAAATCCATTTAATATGGGTCAGATCAATCCAGCACACAAAGATAAATCTGAACTCAAATGTCTCCTCTTTTCCCGTAAAGAATTTGTTTGATATGGATTTGCATTTACTCTGAATTGGTTTTCCATTTCCCCAATGAACTTGCAACATGCCACTCTTTTGTTTACTATTTACAATTGATTGATTTGGGTCTACATCTGTATCTGTATCTAAAGAAAGTTCAGTGTAACTTAGAGGAAGGGAAAGTTCTGCCTGCCGCTGTTGGTTTGTTGTAAGCAGAAGGAGAAAAGATTAAGGGATTTGGAGGCACCTCATTTGGATGTTCTGTCTAGCTGTGTTGTTTTGCTTATTATCATTTAGCCCGTGACACATGCAGGGTACCTTGGCAGCACGTCTCCCTATTTGTTATCTCTTATTTGTGAGCAGTCGTTACATATTTATTAAGACTTTAAAAGTGCCTTTTCTGCTATTCCACTTATGTCTATGTGAGATTTGTCTCTTTCACTCTCCCCTGCGTGTCCCCCTTTTCTAGCATCCTCCCAACCTGTATCAAAATGGGATCTTTAGATCAGGGTTTGGACGTCTATCAAAGCATAAAAGATAAGAGGAAGTTTTTCAGATGTTGTAGTTGCAAATGCTCAGGTAGACGTGTATGCTGAATGCAGAACCTTATATAGGGCAGGTTAACTGTTTGACTGAATGTCTTTTAAAAAGAAGAAGAAAGAAACGTGGTTTTGTGGACGTGATAACTTTGCATGAACATGGGAGCCCATGCAACAGTTGGTTTAGGTAAAGAGATTGGGAATAAATGTTTCTTTCCTTGGAAAATTTGAAGAAAATACACGATACATGGAGATGGAGGGAAAGAGAAGATGAGGAATGGAGGAAAGAAATGTATGAGGTGTTTTGCAAGCTAGATAGGGAGGATAAGATATCTTTTCTCTCAGAGAAGAGCAATCCTAGAGAACATAAAAATTACAGAAATCAGAGTAATGCCAAAGAAGAAACAAGATTCATGAATATTCATAGGGATTTAAGTAAATATCGTTGGCAGATCTAGATGAAATTTGAGACCTTTGTGAGCCTCATTCCTACCTATGCAAATTCGGAGCTTCAAAATAGGATAAGGACTCCCATTGAGCAACAAGGACAATGATAATTTTTAGATGTAGAGGTGGTTTTTCTGTAGTCATATATTCAAAGCATGGGAGCATAGGCAAACATGCAAACCATTTGACGGAATGTTTGGTAGAGGGATGAAGTCTTGTGGAGTGTGAGTGAAACCGCTTGGATTACCTTATACATTGCGGATGCAAATATCTCACATGGCATGGTTCATCTCACCTTGTCCTTCATAATTCTCGTACTTTAGTTTTTCATTTGCAACAAAATAAATTTAAAACCTTGGAGTATCTCACATTTGATTATTTTTATATAAACTTGTTTTGCAAAACAATAAAATGTCATCTGACACTTATGTAACCCAAATAACACTTGGTAGCCAAGCATAAACTTAAACCCCTCCTTCGGACACAATCTAGAAAACTTCATAACTAGACTATTAGCGTGAAACAATAAAACTCCTCCTTATGATTTACATTACCGACTTGTAATTTGATTGTCATCCGTAGTTGCGACCACAACCTTATGCATTGCTAGACCCATGGTATCAAAATTTGGTGCTCGTGTCCATTTGGTATTGGTGAGTTCCAGATGAGTCACCAACTAAAACAACCATTCTGTCCACCTAGCAAAGTTATAAAAATGCAATTTTTAGAGACTTACAAAACAACACTCTAAGCCTCGTAAAAGAGATGTAAAGTGTCATATGTGTTCCTTGTTATGTAGAGAGTCACATCAAGCATTAGCTCAACCTCGTTTGACCATTTGTTAATTCTTTTCTCCTCTAGCCTATTAATTGATTTGCCTTTTAGGAATGCCTTGGGTTTCGTTTTCCATGCCATTTGGACCCATTTTCAATGAAATTTTTGTACCCCCTTTCTAGTAATTTTACTAGAAAATTATTGAACTTTCAATTTTTTTAAAATGCATTTCCTTTTGATTAGTTTTGGAGGATTTGTATATTTGGTCACCTTTATAGTTAAATTTAGCCATTTATCAATGGGGACTTCAAACCTAAGCTGGTGAAATGTTTTTTACTCAATTCTAGTTTTCTACCATCTTATTATTTCTTGGTTAAGAATCTAGATTTATTTATTAAAACCTTTATAATTTAATTTATGACCACACTCCTTTTAGAAGGCAATTTTAACAAAGTTTTTAGCCTCCAAGCTAAAAACTAGGGTGTTTTTAGAATTAGGTAAAAATGGTTTTATAGGCCCATCTCTTAGTCATTGTTGAAAAGTTAAATTTCAGACCGACGTTTGGCAAAATATTGCCTAGCTCTGAACCCCTAAACCTGTCTTCCTTGTTATGTAAAAATGAATTGACATCAAATTAATCCATGTTTACCATTTGTGCTCTCTTCGAATCCTCTGGTTATTATTTTGATTTAGGAATGGTAGAAATTCAACTATTTGGATTAGATTTGAAATGTTTGTCCCCAACCCTTTAATTTTACTAGACAATTTCATGCCTCAACCTTGAATTTTGGGAAAAATGTGTTCCTGGCTGGTTTGAAAAGGGCCTTTTATAGGCTAAATTGGGTTATTGATAATTTAATGTAAGAAAAATAAAATGAAAGTATATGTATTCATGTTATAGTAAACCATCGTGGAAATGCTTTATTATACTTGTGAATAAGGTAGTTTTTGATTGTATTTTCTCTATCTTTTGACTATGTTTGTGTGAAATTAGAGGATAGTTCAACTTTTGTGAAAATAAATATATTCTCTTTTGTAAAATAATTTTCTCTTCCTATCCCTCTCTCTCTCCTGTTCTCTCTCTCTTAAGAAATGAAGTGAAATGAATATATGTTTCTAACCCTCTCTTTTCGAGTGCAAATTATTATTATGATGTAAATGGAAAACTAAAAACTTCAATTATGCTAGATTTAGGTACATGCCATGCCAATGATTTATCGTTAATTTCATGCTCACATGGTTTTGTAGGATGCAAGTAGGATGGTGAAATGACGTGGTTGTAACTCATTATGTATTATTGTAATTTATGTATGTTAATGGAAAATAAATAAGTATATATGCATTGCTATGTTACAGTAAATACTTATTATTGAAATTTGGTAATATGAATGAGATGCTAGATTATGGGTACTTTGGGAAATGTGCATTTAACTATAGGTGTTCTTTTGATTCAAATTTACATATGGTAAAAAGGGGGGGATGGATATGTATATGTTAAGTGATATTGTAGAGGATAGTTCAACATTTTGTGAAGTATTGAAATGTTTATTAGTGAAGTTTTGTAACATTTTAAGACATTAGTGTTTAAGGGAAATGTTCATCTAAACATGGGTGGTATTTTGATCCCAACTTTTGTATTATAAAAGTTGGATATATGTGTTAAATGAAATTGAATTTAATAGCTTATAGTGCAATTCCATTGTGCAATTGATGATTAAATAATTGGTGTGTTGTGTTCCTTACCTTTTAAAGGTAATAAAAAATCTAAACGAAACAGTCAACCCTAGTATAAAATTCATGCATAACTATTCTACATGTATGATCCCCTTTTAGCATAGGAAACTAAACCTTAGGATAAAATTCAATCCTTACACTCGATGAAACCTTCTAGTTAAGTAGATAAGATCCAAGTTGAGATTTCCATCCTAGCTTGCATGCTTAGTGACATCATCGTGAACCCAACGATTAGGAAACACATGGTTAAACATTATCTTGAGTGTATGATTCCCTCCTAGGTTTGGTAATCGTCTGTGTAGTAAGGAGAATGTGTTCTCTTAAAGTAGTACTACTTGGGAAACCAACATTAAACTTTGTGTAGAATCCTCCTTGACCGACATGCGTGTTGAGTAACGAAGATTGCCAACTAACCTTGAAGTCACCTTAATAGTTGGGATCATAAATGAAATCGATACCCAATTTCTATTATCGTTTAGTTTATATGGTTCAATACTAAGAGATACTTGTGAAACATAACAACTTTTTAAAATTGTGATTAGTTGGTGAAAAAGTAACCGTAAGATGATGTGCTTAGAAAAAGGTGAAAATTAGATCGTTCATATAACATGCTTAAACCATCTCGTGGTGAGAAAAAGGATCCACGTTGTGTAGAATCTAATGTGATCCTTAACCCTTTTAACGATGGACTACCCCATCTTGCTCTCCCACTTGTCCTATTATGTAATGGGTATATGATGTGAAACTATGTGATCATGTTTCTAGTGATAAATCCCCTAAGATAGGGACTAGTAGTCTCATGAGGTTACAAATTCCCTATTAGAAAATAGGTTACACAATTCATCACAAAAATCATATGAACCTAGTTAGGAGAAAACCATCTTAAGTTAGACGTAAAACGATACTCAGAAACCTAATCTAGAAACAAAAAATAAGGAAGTATGTTGTCATGTTTAGAGCCTTCGAATCCTTAACTAATTGTTGGAGCATAACTATAGTAAAATTATAATTGATGCTTGACCTTGGGAAGTGTAATCGTGGGATGTTATTCCATAGGAAATTGAAACATGACCTTCCTTGTAATGTGATTAAACCCTCTTGCTATGGATGAAGAACCTAATTCCTATAATGCTTATTGTGTACTAACTCAATTATCAATTTATAAATGAATGAGAGAAACTTGACCCTAAATCCTTAAAAAAATGTGAGCTTAACATCCTTTGGACTTACACTTGTCCCATTGTGTAATGGAGGTAGGATATAAGGTCAAGATGAATGCCCTTAGGAGTGGATCCTAGGGATAATACCTAATAGCCTTGTGTGTAAATAAATACCCTATTAACAAACAAGTGAATTAAACAAGTACTTGAAATAATGTCGATGATCCTTATTAAATGAGATACACCATAAGTTAAATGTTAAACAATATAGAGTCGAAATATAGAAAAAGGAAAAAGGAATGTATGATTCACATATTATGAGCCTTTCTAGAACTTAAGTTAAAAATTGAAACATGATTATAATAATTGTATAACCCTAAAAGTATCATGTCATGGGAAGACCCTATCTATAGGTTTATATTGTAGTTGAATCATTATGTTGTGCCTTGTCATTTAAAAAAATGGCCTTGATGTGCATCAAGAGTTTTGATGTTATCTATGCGGGTTAATATTCATGCAAAATGTATCATGTGTTGTATAGAGTCCTTAGTCATCTCTTGTAGTGTTATGTGTACTACAATGTAAATCAAAAAAATTATTCTGATATTTTAGTGTTGTATTTGTGTGCGTAAAGTGTGGGCATTACAATCATCTTCTTGTAGACACCTAAATTCCACTTTTGCAATCTTATTGCCAAAACACACAAAAATCATTCTCATTCTGGCCAATTCTATTATAATTAGTGATCTTTACAAATTAACTAACGTTTCTTGCCACTTTGGTCAATTAGCAAGAACTTCATTGATCACCAAACCTCTTTTGCATTCAGGATGCCACTTTACGATGAATTGTAAGTCAAAATCCTCTTCAAAACAAACAATTAGTGTTTATAAGCTAATTAAGCCTATTTTGCCCTTGATTTGGTCAATATACCCTAATGTTGACTCAAACCACTCTTCCAACCACTCAAAATCACCCCATTCACCTCCACAACATCTCGGAAAGCTTCAAAAGCTTATCCTAGCCTTCTAGTTGACCCTAAGCGGTTGATTAAGGCTCCACACATCTTAATCACTTGGTAATTCACTAATTATGATTAACAAAGCTTAATCATGATTAGCAATTCTAATCTAATTTGGGGCTTTTAGTCCCACATGCACTAAAACACAAGTTTTTCCCAAAAGGAAAACTATAAAAAGAGTGCACCTCTTACCTTAATAATTTACACCATGCTTTGATTTGCATCTCATATATACATATGATTTCTAAGCCAAGTCCAATCCTTGCTTAAAACCTTCAACAAGGTTAGTAGATGAATATCTAAAGTGACTTAACAAGTCATTTGGAGAGGTCATTTTACCATTGTTTGAATAGCAACCATAACCATTTGATTGGCCCTTAGGTCTATTTAGGCCAATGTAAGGTAATTAATCATATTAGTAGGCATGTTTAGTTAGATTTACATTGTTTTCATACTAGTTAAGCATTCTTTTAAGCTTATATCTTAATGTTATATTCCTAGACTTAGAGCCCTAGCTAATTAGGTGGCAATGGTGTTAGCCTTCCTTGTTTAGCTTTGTAGTTTTCTTTGTAAAGTTTGGGGTGCTTTCATTTGGCATGCCAGTGGGAGAATACCCCATTGCATTCAATTTTTAAGTTTTTTTAACTTAGTTTCAAAGTTTTTCATTTCAAGTTTCTAGATTAGTTTCAAGTTTCCTAGATTAATTTCAAGTTTTCTAGTTTACTTTCAAGCTTTCTAGAGTACTTTCAAGCTTTTTAGATTAGTTTCTCAAGATTTTTAGATTAATTTCAAAGTTTTTGATTAATTTTCAAAGTTATGTATAGATTAATTTTTCAAGCTAAGTTGTTGTTTCAACTAGATTAGTGGTAGAAGTTGTGTTTTCATGCTTTTTGCAAGATATAAGGAGGTGAAGCCCTATCAAAATTCCATCAAAATACCAAAGATTGGACCTTTTTTTCAAGAAATCTTCTCAAAAACCCATATTTTTGACCACCTACAGGAAAAAGGCACATGTGCATTATTGTGAGCGCCTTTGCAGCACTGATTTTTTTGGGTCCTGAGTGAAAAGTGTGTTTGTGCATGCAGACAGGCACCTATGCCTCACTGGAAGTACCCATGCATTAATGAATGTGCAAAAATGATAGAAGAGCACCTCTGCATCACTGTGAGTGCCTATATGTCATACATGACTGTGAGTACCTGTGCATCTAGAGGGGCACCCATGCATCAAGGTAAAATTTCCTCAAACTTCAAAATTTCAAATTTTGTGTTTTTGGAGTAGCTATCATTTCTAGAGGTTTTTAGTTGATTTTAGTCCATTTATTGATTTTAGAGTTCTTACCAAAATTCACTTAGGGTTTGATAAGTAATTTTTGTTAAAGTTGGCCTAGGGTTTTGATAAGTGATTTCTCAAGCTTTATTTGAGTTTGGAATAGGATATGTATGCTCTTCCCTTGCACTTAGTGTGATCTTGGGATTCAAAAGCACTTCTAAACAACTTTTTGCTATTTTAGGATAAGTAAGAAAAATCATCATTTCATTGATATGCTTGATCTTTTAGTTTAAGAGATTTTTCATTTGATAAATAATCAAGTCTAAATTTTTGTATGCTCTTCCCTTGCACCTACTGTGATCTTGGGAATCAAAAGCAATTTTAGTCTTTCATTAAGAAGCACTTGGATTAATTAGGAATAAACCTTAATTTTTGCTAAATCTTGATGGTAATTAGTTGATTTACAAGCATTTTCATTGCTATATTTCTATGATATTGTGAATCTTGTTGAACTACTAACCATTTGTGTGAAGGACCTAAAACGCTTGTCAAAGAAAGAAGGGATCTCTTCAAACCAAATTCTAACATTCACGTGTGTTGTAGGTTGCCAAAGGTGGTCTAAACCAAATTTCTTAATCCAAAAGATAAAAACACACCAACACACAAATTCAAAACACCGTATTGTAGGTTTCGGTTAAGAGCTATGGCTCGTCCACTTAAAACTAGGACATAACCCCTTTGGCATAAGCCTTAAGCTACAACAATGGGGGTGGTCCTAGGAACCCTAAAGTAGTTCATGCAAGAGGGAACCTTGTGAACGAAACAGGAAAGTGCTCCACACTACCGACTTGTCTAGTACGCCTTGGTGAGATTAGAGTCAAAGTTATTTCCATTACAACCCCAGTGAAAGTATAACTGAATGCACTTCAATGCTCATTATATTGAAGGGGGTAAAGTAAAGTTGAGATACTCCTTGGGAAACCTTGGTAAATCGAGCTCATAGAAGTAAACTTGTGACACATAGAGAGAGAACCACCTAGGAAGTTTGCCGACTTGGAGCCATTGTTTTTGTCTTAGTTGTTATACTTGAGAGCTCTCACAAAGTGACAACTTTGTTGGATTCAAACTCTTGTTTTTCGAACAAGGGAAAGAATCTCTTGAAGTTGAAACCACGTGACATTTCATCATGAAATCTACTTAGTGTCATTTGTCCTAGTTTTTCACTTGTCCTAAAATAAGGCAAAAACTCTGCCAAAATAACACCAAGTTTATTTCAACACCACTTGGTCTACACCCTTGTTTTTTGTTACCCATTTTTGGACAAAAGGAAACAACATATACGGACACCACTAGATATCACATGTCCGCCACTTTTGTATTCTACTTGCGTGACTAGGTTCAATGCTAGAGTGCAAGTGTTTAAAGTTTGCATGGTATGTACTCACGATCTAGTAGGCCCCTTTGTCTCAAAACCCATATTTGAGACTTATTATCATCGTAGTTAGGTGATTTCATCCTTGCATTCTTTTGAGTTATTATGCTGCCCGCATTATAGCCATACAATTGAGATATTTACGTCTTGTTTGCATTGTGAAACTTGACCTAAATCTCTATATTGTATCGTTAAGATGCTTGCGCACATAACAATTCCTTGTTATATTTATACATAGTTTCTACACCCTAACTTTATCTTACGTTTTGTGAATGTTGAGGATACATTGTTAGCATCGCAATAACATCATTTTGACACTAAAAATATTGATCTCCCGAAAACTTGGTTCACAAGTCCAAATAGTGTTGTTATGCTCCTCACATTGCTATCATCCATTTTACAAGACTTAGGTTTTGTTAGTGTTTAGAAACTGGTTTCTAATATACATGTTGACCTATTTTTCCCCTTAGGAAAAATTGATCGAACAAGACCTTGCACAGGAGAAATTGAAGGGTTGGTTTAGTCGTGTGAGCTCACACTCGATCCCAAAAATCAAGTTGCGAGCGGGGCTCGACAATGGAGAAGCAAGGTCGGAAATGAGGCCAAACAATGTTAAAGGAGATTAGAGCTCAACAGGAGAAAATGGAGAAAGGCAGTGTTCACTCGAGGCCTGAATCAACTAAGTATAAAAGTCGGCGGAAAGCCTCCACGTGTCACTCGCGTAACTTTCAAAGGTAAATCCAAAAGCAGGCCCCAAACAAGCACATGCCCTCCACGTGGTCAGAATCAAAAAAGGTAGAGCCGGCTGTTGAATCGACTAAGTATAAAAGAGTCAGCGGAAGCCTCCACATGTCAGCTCGGTAAAAATTCAAAGGTAAATCCAAAAGATAGTTCTCAAACAAGCGCAGGCTCACCACGTGGTCAGAGTCCAAGAAAGTGGCACTAGCCATTGAAAGGTCCAAGCATGGGAAGAGCTAGTGGAAGCCGCCACGTGTCTCATCAGTGCAACTTCAAAGGTAAAATCTGGAGGTAGTCCCCAAATGAGCATAGGCCCTCCACGTGGTCGAGTTCGAAAAGGAAAACCGATGTTGAAAAGTCTAAAGCATGGGAAGAGCTAGCGGAAGCCGCTACGTGTGTCATCATTTAACGCACCTTTGAAGGTAAAATCCAAAGGCAGTCTCCAAACAACACACGAAGCCTCCACATGTCTAGGGTCCAACATAGTTTCTCCTAAATAGGTAGGAGGGACTTAGCCAAAACACGAAGAAAGTAGAGCAGGCCCATGGATGATGCCAAGTGTCCAATCGGTGCAACTTCAAGAGTGAAAGGAGGGGTGAAATCTTAAGATGCGCGGGGCTGCCACGTGGATCTTGCGCGGAAATAGACTCCAAACCCAAAGCACCTTCAGATGGCCATATCCTTCACTAGGAAGCTCAAATTTGAGAAGGAGAGAACTTTTGGAAAGCTCTCAATGTATCTGTTACTCTCACCTACCACCATTAATGAAGAATTTTAATTACAGTCCACCATTTTTGAGGCTTTCGGCTTCTCACCTACCATTATAATGAGGTTTGGTCTTCCTTTCTTGCCCAACAAGGAACATTAATGAAGGCACGGGTTGTGTCATGGAACCCATCAATTTTGTAGGTGAGTTCAATGCATTTTTGGGGTGGTTGGAGTAGGTGAATTCAATGCATTTTCTTGGGTGGTTGGAGTAGGATTTTTTCAATTCTTCCCTCCTTTCTCTCTTATTCTTCCTATATATTGTAAGGAGGGCAATTTTCTAAAGGTTGGACATTTTTTTTGCACCCTCCCTTCTTCTTTCTACAAGTGAATTTGTGGAGTTCAAACCTCCCATTCAAATAAATGCAATCTTGCCTCTTGGCCATTGTAATGCACTGTATCAAATCTTTGGAGCAATAATATAAAGTTCTGTGGATGATTTTCAACCCTCTCTTATGTTCATTGCATCTTCCTGATCTCTCATTGCAATCTTGGTTATCTTGTGCATGGTGGTTGTATTATATTTTTAATGGTTTGTGTTTAATGGCAAAGTAGGTGTTCAACATTCCTTTGGTGCATCACCCTTGTTAGTTTAGGTTTTATTTCTTGCATCTCCTTAACCATGTCTCCTTGGCAAGTTAGAGTAGGTTTTAGAGTAGATCCTCTGCAATATGAATGTGTGCACTGAATAGAGGAATAGGAACCGGCCTTCATCCGAGAGAGCTCTCCCATCGATTCACAAAGTCCCACACTTTGGGAGAAGCTCCATGTTATGCAATCACACTGAGAGTCTCAACCCATCATGTTGCAGACATTTAGGGGTGTTGTGATTATGCATCAACAATTTTGGCATGCCCAGTGGGACCAAAGTCAATATTTTTATTGTTATCAAGATTGGGTGTGTGTCTTGGTAAAATTCCAGCCTTTGGAGGCTTTGGAGCAACACATCTGGTGACTCCATCACTCAAATCCAGTGGTTTCAATAGCCCAAGTTTATCAAGTTCATGAGAAGAATACAAACAAGGTCAAGAACTAGAGAAGAGGGGCTATTTGTCTATCTACATTTATCCCCAGATAGAGAAGAAGGGGGAAGAAGAGCTCAAAGGTCTCCATCTCCACCAAACAAGACATTGTCAACACCTCCACTGGTAGGCCTTTCATTCAATCAACTAGAGTTCTTCGACCAATCAGGATGGCACAACCCAACCCCTATGTCAACTTCACTGGCAGCAGCCCACTTGCTCTCAATGCACAAAATCTAGTTCCAGTTGCAGCATTGAAGAACATTCCATATTTTACTGGAGAGAACTAGACAACTCCAATTGATCATATCCAGACATTGCAAATGTCTATGTAATCCATGAAATTGCTGAAATGGACATTGTTGTCAAGTTGTTGGCATCCTCCTTTAAAGGTAAAGCTTTGTAGTGGTTCAGAAGTCTAACACAGGATCCATCCAGAATTGGGACCATTTATGCACAACTCTCCATAATCAATTTGGAGAAAAGGGGATAATCTGTCTTTATTGGAACAATTGACAACAATCAAGAGGGCTCCTAATGAACAGTTGAACTGACTTCAACTTCAGATTCCAGCAGACATGGGATAGGATTCCATTGGCCATGAGACCAACAACTAAAGGTGCTTTTCTATACTTCCTTAAAGCTTTAAATTCTGATATTTCTATGATGATTCAATCCATGGGAGGTATAACTTTACCCACATCCTATAACATTGCTATTAGAGCTGAAAATTGCTTGATCCAAGCTGGTAAACTTGCACCTAGGCCACCTATGCCTCTATATCCAGAACTAGGAGCCCTACAACTAGTCAAACACCAAGAATTGAATCCCATTCCAGCCCTAGGAATCAAAGCAATAGTGAGGCTTCTACTTCTTCAAGCACTTCAAAAGAGCTACAAGAGGTTATGAAACAACTACAGAACCTAGGAAATGAGCTAGTGACTATCAAGAGACAACAAGCTCAAAGTTCTAGGCCATATCAACCTCAAAATCAATATCAAGCTAGACCCCCATATCAGCAAAATAGACCACCAGCTCAGGCTGCAAATCAAAACCAGAACCAAGGACAACCTCAAGCTACTTAGGCCATTCCACCATATGATCCAAACATAGCTTCAACATCGAGGGCCTTGGTTCCAACACAAAACAACATGGCACATGAGTACGACTAGTGTTACCCCTACAATCTACCTCACAATCAATCAATGTGTTTCAATGGTGCACTTAAACTAGGCCTTGATGGTACAGAACCATTGGTGTATCCCAAGAACCAAGTCAAGAGGGAAATCAACAACATGAAACTCAACAAGAGGCACCTCCAATGGAAACCACATTGGTCAATTGGCACACAAAAGACTTTTGTGGAGTTAATCAACCCCCTTTTTAGGGTGTAGCTGCCAACACACAGTCAAAGAAGAGAAACATTGAGGAGGGACAACCATCTAATCCAGTTGTTTCTCAGCCCACTCCTACACAACAAGGAGTTAGTAGACCAAATTCAGCCCCAAACATGTGCAAAATCAGCCCAAGACACCCCTGTAGCAGCAGCACATGTGCCTGTTCAAGCTCCCGAGAAGTTGTGCAAGTAAGGGGAAAAAAAGGATAATTCATCCCCTTCAACATTATTGATCAGATGAAGAAAACACATGTGAACATTTCCATGTGGGAGTCACTGGAAATCCCAGGACAATGAGATTTGTTGCAAGCTGCAATGGCCAATTGGTCTACCTCGAATGGATCAAACCAAGGTCAGGAGAAAGTTCTCACTAATGCAGTGCAACAGGGTGGTGGTCAACCAAGCAAAAATTTGAAGCCTCCACCATTCTATGTGTCATTAATTATTGGGAACCACTTGGTACATAACTGCATGATCGATTCGGGTGCAAGTAGCTCAGTGATGCCAAAAAAATAGTAGATCAATTGGGTCTAAAGTATGAGCCGTGTTTGAAAGGAGTAGTGCAACTAGATGGGACAATAGTAGGAATGGTTGGGGTCATCAAGGGTTTAAGCCTAACACTACATGCATGTCCAAATGTCACAGTCTTGCAAGATGTGTCTGTAATTGACCTCCCACCACTCTTTGCATTGTGTTTGTCAAGAGACTTCACTTGCCAAAATTGGTGGATATCTATCTGCAGATTGGTCACACATGCTTTTTAGATGAAGGTATGGAGCTAAGGCTACCATCAGGTCGAACCATTGCAAACTTTCACATTGAGCCTCATGTGCCAAGTCCTATCAATGTTAATTGCTCAACCTTTGACCAAGAAGAGTGTTCAAATGATTTAGAAATAGGTACTAAGGTTGAGGGTATTCCAGATTTGACTCTGGATGAATGGGAAAACAAAGGGCATGCATTTGACCCATATAAGGAAATTGAAGAATCTGAATTGGGTGTATATTGTGTACATGAAGAAAATCACCCATTCCTAACATCACCAAGCTAGAAAATGAAGATGAAAATGAAGTATGGAAACTATATTTTGATGGTTCAAGAAGAAAACAAGGTGTTGGAGGAGGTGCATTGTTAGTTTCACCATAAAACACCAAGTATTATTCAACATTTCATTTCCAATTTTCCTATTCAAACAACACAATTGAATATGAGGCTTTAATTCATGGGATTCATTGGGCTAGGAAAAGAGGCATAAAGAATTTGTGAGTATTTGGTGATAGTGAGCTAATCATCAATCAAGTCGGGGGCAACATGCTGCAAAGAATGACCTACTCAAGAGCTACAAAAATAGGGTATGGGACCTAATTGAAGACTTTGAAGCTTTCAACATTGTGTCCATACCCAGGAAGAAGAATGAAGTTATAGATAGGCTTGCAGTAGTTGGAGCAACATTTGATGTGGTTGATAGTATCAAAAGAGACAAAACACAACCACATATCCATGTGATTGTAAGGCCAAGTTCCGACAAATAACACAAGTTGGTAGGTGTTTGAGAATGATCAACAGATCATCAATTTCTTGCAAGAAGAGGCTGAATTCTCAGCTAGGAATCAAGATAAATTGGAGCAGCAATACGGGGATCAAGTAGTGCAGCTGCGAACCAACAAGCTTCCCAGAGGTTTGGTGACATTGGAGTCAATATTCAATCCTAATGACCAATTTCGTAAAGAGAAAGCAAACATTAAGGTCAAGGGAGATGATTCAGAACCTATTTTTGTTGGGGAAGGAAAGACACTCCAAATTGGTAAGGTGGCCACTGAACAAGAGAGATATGAGTTTGCACAACTTTTCCAAGAGTTTCTAGACATCTTCACTTGGAGCTATGAGGACCTGCGAGGATTCAATCCAAATTTGGCACAACATACAATAGAGATGGATCTAGATGCTAGCCCATCAGGTAGAAGCAAAGACCAGTCAACCCACACATTGAGCCTCTTATGAAGAAAGAGCTAAACAAGCTAATAGAGGAAAGCATTATATTTCCAATCAAACATTCAAGTTGGGTTGCAAACTTGGTACCAGTCAGAAGAAGAATGGAGAAATCAGGTTGTGCGTGGACTTTCGAGACTTGAATAGGCATCTCTCAAGGACCATTACCCACTTCCTTCAATGGAAAAAATCTTACAAGTGGTATCCGGCTCAGAAATATTTTCCCTCCTCGATGGCTACTCGGGGTATAATCAGATAATGGTGAAAGAAGATGACCAGTTCAAAATGGCTTTCACCACTAAGTGGGGCACCTATGCCTACAGAAGATGCCATTCGGATTGTCTAATGCCAAAGCCACTTTTCAAAGGGTGATGGACATGGAATTCAAGGGGTTGATCAAAAAAATAGTGCTAATATATCTTGATGATATCACTGTTCTCCAAAAAATGTAGCGGATCACCTTTTCATCTGAGACAGGTATTTCAAAGATGTAGGAATTTGGGGTATCATTAAATCCCAAAAATGCATATTCTTGCTCACGAAGGCAAGCTCCTAGGCCATATTGTGTCAAAGGAAGGATTGACGATCGACCCAAAAAGAGTTGAAGCAATTCGAGCATTACCATTTCCAAGCCATAAGAAGGCTCTTCAGAGCTTTCTAGGAAGGATCAATTTTGTTCACAGGTTTGTGCCAAATTTTTCCACTCTTGTGAAGCCAATAACACTTGATGTTGAAGAAGAGCATGGAATTTAGGTGGAAAGCTGAGGGAAAATAAAGTTTTGAAGCCATCAAAGAGGCTATATCCCAAGCTCCAACTCTCGTCAATCCAGACTTCTCCAAGGACTTCATGCTTTATGCCTTTGGTGGTGGGGACACAATTTCTACAATCCTAGTGCAACAAAACAAAGAGGGATCTAAACAACTAGTTTCCTTCTTTAGTCAATGTTTGGAGGACTATGAAGTGAGATACTCCTTCATCAAAAAGCATGTCCTTGCAGTGATCAGGAGCTTGAAGAAGTTCAAGCACCTTGTCTCAAACAACAAAATTCAGTTGTTGGTCTCTCATGCGGAGTCAAGGACTTCCTTTTGAACAAAGATCTAAATGAGAAACATGCAGGATGGATCACTCATGTCATGGAATATGACATTGAGATTAAAGTCACTAAGCGGGTCCATGGAAAGGGGTTATGTGAACAGCTAGCATCAAGTCAACAAGCTGAAGCAGGTAATGAAAATGGGGTTGTTTTGGTACTACAAGATGGTCAAGAACAGCAAATGATAATGTGCCTATCCCTTGTTGGACTCAAAACATGATACATTTCCTACAAACATGCCTATGCCCCCAAAATGAGCAAAGCAAAGAGGAGATACTTCAGATTACAAGCCATTCCATATGTGCTTGTTGATGGTGTTTTGTTCAAAAGGGACATCAATGGTGTTCTACTTGAGATGCATCGGAATAGGTCAAATCGAGAAGGTGTTACAGGAGTTTCACGATGATGGAGAAGCCGAGGTCATTTTTCTCCATGGGTAACAACTCTCAAGATAATGAAGGTGGGATATTATTGGCCCACGGTGTTCAGTGACTGCTACACATGGATCAAAAAATGTAAAAATGTGCATTCTTCATAGGCAAAGGAAAGATTAGCAACACTTCCATTGCACCCAATTTCAGTTGACCAACCATTCATGCAATGGGGATTGGACTTCATTGGGGTCATCAATCCAAACTCAAGCCAAGGCCACAAGTGGATTCTCACAACAATAAACTATTTCACCAAGTGGACCGAGGTGGTAGCACTCAAAGAAGCAAAAACGAGTCTAGCATACTAGACTTTTATGAAGGGATAGTGACTAGGTTTGAGTACCACCACTATCATATCAAATAATGCATTGGCATTCCTAGGTTCCAAGATCACATAATGGGCTATCAAGAATGGGATCTACTTGAGCACCTCTTCAAATTATTACCCACAGGGTAATGGGTAGGCAGAGTCCACAAATAAGAATTTGCTAAGAATCATCAAAGGACTCTAGATGAAAATCAAAGGACATGGCATACCAAGCTCAAATCAGCATTATGGGCTGATAGATCACACCAAAGAGGTCACAAGTAATTCTCCCTTACAGCTAGTCTATGGGAAAGAGGTAGTGTTTCCTATATCATTAGAACTCCCCACATTAGAGCTCATGAAGTAGTTGGAGTTATTTGAGTTTGAACCAATGGAGGCTAGGTATGCAGAGCTGATGGAATTGGAAGAAATCAGAGAACATTCAGTTCAAATGGAAAAAAGGATCAAGCCTTAATTAAAAGATGGTTTGATAAGAAAGCAAGAGCAAGGACCTTTCAGAAGGGGACCTAGTTCTGAAGTGGGATGCAGATCGGGAAAAACCAGGAAGGCATTCTAAATTTGATGCTATTTGGAGTGGCCCCTACATGGTCACAGGATGTAAAAGTAGCAATGCCTTCCAATTGTCTACATTGGATGGAGAGGAGCTTCCGATTCCGGTTAATGGAATCTATCTCAAACATTTCTACTAAAAGGAAGTTTCACCCTTGTAAATATTAGCCTAGGATTTTAATTCCTCTAAGTGCGTATGCACATTGTCTTGTTGTAGTGTAGGTTTCAATTTCCCTAAGTGCTTTGGCACAGGTTTTTTTGCTCCAAGGTTATATCATTGTGCATTCAGTGTGCCTCCAAGTGAATGTGTGCCTACAGTCCATTTCTAGAAGTAGGTGAATGCTCCAGGTCAAGACAATTTTCTACTCTCAAAAATCTCACCTTCAAGATTTTCTTATGAAAATTGAGAGTGCAAGCAGTGGAGTAGGTTAAGGGCCAACAGTTGCAAGCAGTTAGGCTCGAGGTTTTAGGAACAAGATCAGTACCAAGCTATCATTCATGACTCCATGCCCAATGGATACTTCAAGGCAATTGATCTTTTCACCTAGCAGGGTGATCCCATGTGAGTCACCAAATTGTTATCCAATTTTTCCCTTAGGAAAAATTGATCAAACACGACCTTGCATAGGAAAATTGAAGGGTTGGTTCAGTCATGTGAGCTCACATTTGATCCCAAAAATCAAGTTGCGGGTGGGCTCGGCAAATGGAGAAGCAAGGTCGAAAATGAGGCCAAACAATGTTAAAGGAGATCAGAGCTCAACAGGAGAAAAATGGAGAAAGGAAGTGTTCACTCGAGGCCCAAATCAACTAAGTATAAAAGAGTCGGCAGAAGCCTCCAGCCCACATGTCATCTCGGGCACTTTCAAAGGTAAATCCAAAAGTGGGTCCCAAATGAGTGCAGGCCTTCCACGTGGTCGAGTTCCAAGAGAGCTGGCCCTTGAATTCTATAAAGAGAGTCGAGGAAGCCTCCATGTGTGTCAGCAAGTGTAACTTCAAAGGTAAATCAAAAGGTAGTTCCAAAAAGTCAAGTTCTCCAAAAAGCGTAGAAAACCAAAGTGGTTAGTGGTCCAAAAAGGCACCAAGGAAAAAAAAAGGTCCAAGCATGGGAAGGCTGAAAGAGCCAAAGGAAGCCGCCACGTGTCATCACAAAGCAACTTCAAAGGTAAAATCAAAGGGGCAGTCCCCAAATGAGCATAGGCCCTCCATGTGGTCAGTTTTGAAAAAAACTAACGTTGAAAAGTCTAAAGCATGGGAAGAGCCAATAGAAGCTCCACGTGTCATCTTAGCACATGCTTTTCAAGGTAAAAAATCCAAAGGCGAAGTCCCAAAACAAGCACTGAAGCCCTCCACGTGTCTAGGGTTCAACATAGTTGCTCCGCCAAATAGGAAGGGACTTAGCCAAAACACAAAGAAAGTAGAGCAGGCCCATGAGATGATGCCAAGTGTCCAATCAACGCAACTTCAAGAGTGAAAGGAGAGGGTGAAATCTTAAGACAGGGGCTGCCACGTGGATCTTGCACGTAGAATTTTTAAATATAGACCCACAAAACCAAAAGCACCTTTAGATGGCCATATCTTTGACTGGAAGCTTGGATTTGAGCAAGAGAGGAATTTTTGGAAAGCTCTCAACGTCTACTACTCACCTACCACCATTAATGAAGAATTTTAATTACAGTCCCATTTTTTTTAGGCTATCAGGATTCTCACCTACCATTATAATGGGTTTGGTCTTCCTTTCTTTCCCAACAAGGAACATTAATGAAGGCATGGGTTGTGTCATGGAACCCATCAATTTTGCAGGTGAGTTCAATGCATTTTTGGGGTGGTTGGAGTAGGTGAATTCAATGCATTTTCTTGGGTGGTTGGAGTAGGATTTCAAATTCTTCCCTCCTTTCTCTCTTATTCTTCCTATATATTGTAAGGAAGGGGAAATTTTCTAAAGGTTGGACATTTCTTCTTTGCACCCTCCCTTCTTCTCTTATCTACAAGTGAATTTGTGGAGTTCAAACCTCCCATTCAAATGTAAATGCAATTTTCCTCTTGGCCATTGTAATGCACTATCATCAATCTTTGGAGCAACAATAAAAAGTCTGTGGATGATTTTCAACCCTCTCTTTTGTTATTGCATCTTCTGATCTCTCATTGCAATCCTGGTTATCTATGCATGGTGTTTGTATTTCATTTTTAATGGTTTGTGTTTAATGGCAAGTGTTCAACATTCCTTTGGTGCATCACCCTTATTAGTTTAGGTTTTATTTCTTGCATCTCCTTAACCATGTCTCCTTGGCAAGTTAGAGTAGTTTTTAGAGTAGATCTTCTCGTAATATGAATGTGTGCCCCTGAATAGAGGAATAGGAACCAACCTAAACCATAATGGTTTAGAGATAATGAATTTGGTGACTTTTACCATGTAAAGGGTTATAAGATTGATAAATGTTTAAGATAAAACATTACCTTCAAAACCTAGTTGATAACAAAGATATAGAATTATACTTTGCTGCCGTGGCAAGTCTCCAAACACAAAATTAGGGATCTTCAAAGAGCCTTTTCCCAATAATGAAGATAAGAAAAAGACAGATCGGGGACAATCATCTTAGAATAAGAATGCTAACTGTGTGTCTAACAAAGACTCCTTTGATGTCTTGATAGGTTGTGTTGATCCACTCGTTGAGAAAATCAATACGATTAGAATTAAAACAAGAGAGTGCATCGTGGAAACACGATGGGCTCACCTTGTTATCTCCGAACCTACTCCCCCTCCTCCGCGGAGAGTCACTATGATGTATTAGATAAACTAGAGAAGACTACAACTAAGATTTCAATCTTAGACCTTCTAAATATCTCTAACGTCCATAAGGATATACTTTATAAAACCTTACAAGGATCAAGAGTATCTATTGATGTTGACCCAATGCATTTACATGCCATGGTAGTGCAAATCACTCCCACAAGACACATAACCTTTAGTCCATCAAAATCTTTAGATGAAAATCCCTCACATAACTTACCCTTACATATTGAGGTAATCATCAAACATAAGAAAGTCAAGAGAGTGCTTGTGGACGGCGGATCAGGTCTCAACATATGTACTCTCAAACTAGTCTGTCAACTAGGTTGCACAAAAGCTGATCTGGAAACAAAGGTCATCACCATCAAGGCATATGAAAATGAAGAATGACAATTAGATTGAATGATCACTTTTTCATTAGAAGTAGGTCCCATAACACATGATAAAAAGTTCCATGTCTTGGATTGGAACTCCCTTACAATATCTTGCTCGGTCACCCATGGATTCATGTCATGTAGGCCATGTCATCTATGTATCATCATTGTTTAAAGTTACAACATGAAGGATAAACACTTACTCTACAAGGGGATCCCCAACCATTCACTCATTGCAGAGAATTTTTGGGTTACTTTCCCACTATCTACGAGTGTCCTCTATGGAAATTATTGTCCCTATTCATTCGAAGGCCCTTGCTTCATGAGTGGATTCAAACACCCTAACTCCTAGTGAAAATGATATGGCTACATTGGAATATCCTTTTACTACGTGGGAGATGAAGGTCATAAACAATGGCCGTGGAGAGTAGAATCTTTAACAAGCCCTTATGATTAAAAACATTCTGCTATCAGCCCAAACACGTGGTAGAACATGCAAAAATTTCAAAGATCAAGGGAGAATTTCCTTTTGATAATTTCACTTCAGGTGGCTTACTAGAAGATGAAAGAATCCTCAACGAAATTATATTTCATCCTTAAGATGATGAAATGGATTTATGTTACAAGTCATATAGGTATGTTATTCCTAACAAAATCATGCTTACTATGAGATGTCAGGGACGTGGTTATGACTACTATGAGAAAGGCCGGTTAGAATATCTTTCAATACCTCATCGTATAGTAGGTAAATCAAGTGTAGGCGCCCATTTGTATGAGTCTCACCCTTCAAATAACGAGTATGATTCTTCTGAGAGTGAGGATAGTTTGTCCAAAAATGAAATCAAAATAGATTCCTAGTGTAGTCTTTATGAAGACCTCGCCTCTACGAACCTATATTCAAAACATGGCTATCCTTACCATAACCCCTATTACACCCGCCATAACCCCTATAACTCAAACATTAACTCTCATCTACCCATCACTTGTGAATTGGGATCAACAACAACACGTACCTATTGACATGTTTCAAAATGATGAGGCTATTGGTGAGTTCTATGCATCAAAGATAACATTCCAAGAAATGATCACAAGAAAGGATTCTCCATTTAACTCAACACATGTGCATACTTTAGAGAGGAGGTAGAATTATGTGGACACTTAAGTAAAAAAGTGAGCAAGGGAAAAATTCCCAAAGAAAATCCTTGCGGAAATAAAAAGGGGAAGTCCTATAGTGAAAACCTCTTTGAGGCGCTTGTGGACAAACAAGTAGAATAACCTATGGAAAAGATAGTGTACCCATATAAAGATGAAGATCTCCCTGAACCACCTTTGGTAGAGAGGATCTCAATCTCCCTCCCAATCCTACATGCATGGGGACGAGTCAAAGCTAGTAGTGGAAGATACAATAGATGTTAACATCAGTACAAAGGAGCTACCGAGGATAGTTAAGTTGGGAGCTTCACTCTCACCAAAGAACAAAAACATTTACATGAATCTTAAGAGAGTATGTAGACATCTTCGTTTGGTCTTATGCTGACATGCCAAGACTTGATCCTGTATTAGTGGTACACAACCTAGTTGTACATCCAGATGCCAAGCCCATCAAACAAAATCTCTAAAAGTTGCATCCTCGCATTGCCTTGCTAGTAAAGGTAGAACTTGAAAGGTTATTAGAAGTAGGCTTCATCATGCCTATCGACTACTCAGAGTGGATCTCTAATGTAGTACCAGTACAGAAAAAAATCCAGCCGGCATTAGAGTGTGTACCGATTTTAGAGATATAAACAAAGCTTGTCCCAAGGATGAATTTCCTCTCCTAACATCGACATGATCGTCGATTCTACTACCGGTTATGAGATACTATCACTTATGGATGGATTCTCAGGTTATAATCAGATAAAGATTACGGAAGAGGATCAACACAAGATGAATTTCACAACCCCTTAGGGAACATTCTGTTACCAATTCATGCCTTTCGGCCTTAAGAATGTAGGTGCTACGTATCAAAGGCGATGACTGTAATATTTCATGATATGATAAGTGACATCATGGAAGATTACGTAGATGATATAATAGCTAAATCTAGAACTCGGGAGGAGCACCCAAAAATTTTGCGATGTATCGTTCACCGTCTAAAGGACTATAAAGTATGCCTTAACCTGAAGAAATTAGTCTTCGGTGTGCTTTATCTGGGAAATTACTAGGATTCATTGTGTCAAGGAGAGGAATAGAGGTGGACCCTATAAAGGTCACGACTATCATAGAAATGCCTCCTCCTAAGAATATTAGACAGTTGTGTAGCTTACAAGGGAAAATTTAGGCCATCAGAAGGTTTATTTCATAGCTAGTAGACAAGTGCCATACATTCACACATCTTCTTAAGAAAGATGTTAATTTTGCATGGGGCCAGAAAAACAACAAGCATTTTCTTTGCTAAAAGAATACTTGGATAAACCCCCCGTTCTCATGCTGCCCATGGTAGGAGAACCCTTGTTGTTGTACATCTTTGCTACACATTTCATAATTGGGGCACTATTGGCCCAATATGATAAAGAACAGAGAGAAAAAATTGTATACTACTTGAGCAGGACATTGGTAGCATATGAGCTCAATTATTCACATATCGAGAAGGCTTGCCTTGCCATAGTGTTTGCTTTGAAGCTATATCACTATATGCTCAACAACAAAATCAAGCTTATTTCAAAGGTTGATCCTTTAAAATACTTACTGTCAAAACCTTCCCTAACTAGAAATATGGCTAATTGGATCATCTTATTGAGTGAGTTTGACATTGAGTACGTTCATCAAAATTCAGTAAAAGGAAAAGTCTTAGCAGATCAAGCTAGCAGAAGCTCCACTGCCAAGTACCAAACCCTTGAGTCTAGAACTACCAGATGCATCTATCATGTACCTTGAAGAATCTATCGTTTGAAAACTATACTTTGATGGCTCCTTTACCTTTCATGGTTCAAGTGCCGAAGTTGTGTTAATCACTCCTACGAGAGACTTGATTCCCCAAGTGTTTCACTTGGGTTCCCATGTACGAATAATATAACAGAGTATGAAGCTCTCATTGTAGGGATGAAACTAGCCATCAAGTGGGATATCAGTAGGTTAATTGCATTGGTGATTCAATGCTCATTATCAAATAGGTCACAAATGAATACAAGGTAAAAGATGAGAATCTCCTTCCATACAAGAGGATGGTGGATTCTTTGAAAGAATACTTTGAGTAGATAACATTTGAGAAATACCAAGAGCAAAAACATACAACTGATGATATGGCTATAGTGGGGTCCATGTTGAGTATTCCACTAGGGAACAACGATATGCCATTCTTCATTGAACATCTAAGAACACAATATATGACATACCACAATCATGTTTGGTAAGTGAAGTTATTGGTCCTTTTCCCCGTGGCACGCTGAAATCTTTAATTACCTCCATGATGGAACCTTTCACATTAACATTTCCCATGTTGAAAAACTCACCCTTATCCAATGTATAGCCTTTTATACCCTACTTGGGGAAACCTCTTCTATCGAGGCTACGACGGGAATCATTGTCTTTGTTTAAATTCTGACGAGTCTATCCAAGCAATCAAGGAGGTGCATGAAGACATCTATGGAACCCATACTAATGGGATCATCCTTACAAGAAGAAAATTTTCAGAGTAGGCTATTATTGGCCTACCATGGAGCATGATTGTTGTCAACATGTGAAGAAGTGCATGGATTGTCAAAAGTATGGCAACTTGATACATGCACCGGCATAATCCTTACAACCAATCACGACACCCTGCCATTCTCAAAGTGGGGTCTCGATCTAATAGGGAAACTTAATCATGTCTCCTCGAATGGCCATAAGTTCATTATAATTGCCACGAAGTACTTTACAAAATGGGTAGAGGTTGTTCCTCTTACCTATACAGAAGGTCCCCAAATATCTAAATTTATAATGAATCATATCATCTGTCGATATGGTATCCCTTCTGCTATTATCACTGATAATGGTAAATCATTCAAGAATAAAACTGTGAAAGCACTCTGCAAACACTTTCAAATCTCCCTTAAGTTCTCAACCCCTTATTACCCTCAAGGTAATGGGCAAGCCAGGCTTCCAATAAAACCCTAATTCACATTATGGAGAAGATGGTGAACAAGATAGGCCATGATTGGCATTTACAAATTCACCTTGCCCTCTTGGGTATTCGAACTTCTATCCACACCCCACAGGTGCAACTCCATACTCCTTAGTCTTCAACATTGAAGTCGTCATACGCCTTTAGAGATCGAGATCCCTTCTTTGCGCATTGAGCTAAGGGAATACCTAAATGAAGAGGAGGACTACAAAGTAGCTCGACTGGCAGAGTTGGAGCTATTAGACAAGAAAATACTTCACGCTCTCAATCACCTTAAAGTGTATCAGGATCGAGTGCGGCGAAGCTACAATAAAAGAGTCATACCTTGTCAATTTGAGGTAGGGGACATGGTGTTAAAAGAGAATAAGAAGAACACCAATAAGGACCATGAAAAGAAAGGGAAATTTGAACCCAATTGGTGGGACCATATGTTGTGGTTACCAAGTTCGGTTCAAGTTCTTATAAGCTAGCCCATGCAGATGGCCAAGATCTAGGAGAACCCATGAACACAATGCACTTTAAGTGTTTCTATGCTTAAGTATGGGGTCTCTAAAAATATCAAGAAAAGTAAAAAAAGTATAAAAATAGAAAAAGAAAAAGATAAATAAACAGGTGTGTCCAATAGTGAAAACCATGCAATGGTGGCACTTTGGACAAGTCCTTTAGTGAAAACCATTTTCCAAAGCCATGAGAGGGTCTCATTGTTCACAAACAATTCAAGTTTAGGAGTACAAAAACTTTGTCCTAAGTTGGTCTTTACCTTCGTCTGAGTCCCTTGTGAGCCTATCCTTCTTTTCCCTAATCCGACTAATCTAATATTTTGAATGCGGAGAAATGTCACTTTGAATGAACCCATCTCATATTGGGGACAACTCCATAGTGTCACTTTTGGCATATAACACGTGGCATTCTACCATTATATATCCCATCTAACACTGGGGACATCCATGTTTCTTCAATTTCCTTACACGTTTGCTTTGGAAAACTATTGAGAAAACATAAAAACATTCGTATAAATTTTGAAAATCCCAAAACATATAGATATGTCCTTTGGAAAATTCAAAACATTCATATACGTTTCATAAAAAATCCAAAACAATAGAAATTTTTCTTAGAGATAAAACCAAAAACAACGAAAAACATCCCAAAATTGTCCCACAAAAACAAAGTAGTAGTTTGCTTACTTTTAGTTGTTGGTTTATATGTTTTTAGTTGCATTGATTTTCATGTTGTATGCTTTAGATTGAATTCACTTGTTTACTTAGATTGAATGTTTCTTTAATCTGTAGTTCATTGCTTTGAGTTCATTTTATCTTGCATGCTTGTAAATAAATGTGTTGCTTTGATTAGATTTGTTTAAACTTGTGTTTGTCAATTTTTACTTGTATATTGTGTTATCACTTCATCATCATATCACATATATCCATCACATCTATACATCATATATCAATAAATGCTAATCTACATCATGCATGTATGCTAAATCTAATCATCAAGTACCGTATCACCAATGGGGTAAGAGGGGTTGTGCATGATCACAAATATATCCCCCCACACCAATATCAAAAATATAAACATGTTTTACTCAAAGTATCTCATCAACATACAATATGATATCAACTAAGGCTATCTCATAAATCTAACATGTGATACAAACATAAAGAAATAGATTAAGCATGATATCTCATAAACAACATGTGATACATATGTAATCCATCTATCATCATATATCATCGAAAATATAAATGTCTGATCTACAAAATAATGTGTCTCAAAAGTACATATGATATAACGAGTCATCATGGAAATCTATGCAAAAAGTGCCTTCATCACGAGGTGGTACGCCAAAAAGAAAGTAGTACATTTGGTACATTAATAAGAGAGTCAACCATGACTCTCACCCATGCGGGCTGCCTAGTCCGAGTATGCCACTAGGTAGGGGTAGCTGAGGTGCTGAACATGTAGAAGGTGTTGCATCATGCCAAACTGACTCATGTTGAACTGCGTCATGTTGAGCCACTCATGTTGAGTTGGACCATGTTCTCTATAAAGTCTGATGTCCTAAAGGACCCTCTATGGATCACACTGATCGTGATGTTATATGAGATCTAGATTATGATCTGCTACCTGTTATCTGACCATACTCAGGAACTCTCCGCTCGTCCTAAATGACTACATAATACTACATCCTGTATTAGGTGGATTCATGTGCTATAGTAGCACTATGACCAATCATCAGATGCACCCCTAGAGACGTGTCTTCCTACTGCAGTATATCATGCTCCACACTCACACTAGCTAGATCTATCCGTAGCTGAGACTGATATACTGTAGCCTAATCCCTCTCTCGTTGTAGTGCTATAAGCTATCTGTGTATCACATGGTCTCACTCTTTGTAGCTGGGCTGTAATCTCTCTTTCTCTGTTAGGGACTGATATCACTTTATCATAAGCTGATCCCCATCTGCGAGGGCTTAATCTCTCTCATGATGGCCTATCTCTCTCTCGAGGGCCGATCTCTCTCTCGTAATGAACCGATCTCTCTCAACCGCCACATAGAGCTATAAGGTTATCACTTGTTGTAATATTCACTACTGCAAGGAAACCACGTGCCCACAAAACTATATATCTGGTATATCCATTATATCTTACATAGCCCATTTTGTGCATCCCGTACATCTAGGAAAATCCTCCTCCATATCCTCATCATCCCAGCCATCTCCTCCACCTATTAATGGACTATTTCATGGACTCACATGAAGGGGTGATAAAGGTTCATGCACTGACCGGAATCATGGTGCCAACACATGTGGTGTGTGACTACCCGCTGTTGTACTAAGATATGTTGTTGTACTAGCACTTGTTGTATTTGGTACCCCCATGTATGGTCCTACATGTGCCTGTGTGCCTTCTTACATGCAGATTTGGACCATGTTCCTCCTGTGCTATTGCATCTAATATCTCCTCGGGAATAGTCAATCTACATAACAACACTATCGCATACCACATTGTATAGTATCATGTAGTCCCCGGATCTACTATTTGTGCCCGTTGTACCCAAGGTTGTGGGGCTTCATGTGAAAAGCTCGTATGAGCTTGGTCTTCAACCTAATCTGGGTCCCATATCAAAAATATCTTTGTACTGACATGTATACCACATCTCATTGCCAGGAATCCCCTGGATGAGACCAAACTGACATTGGACTGGTCCACCCTGTACCACTCTAAGATGTGGCTCCTGCTCCCAATGATAAAATGGTCTACTTTGTGGCTGTCCTTAACTTGTTCGCATCCTACGACCACCGATATAGCTTGTATGGCCACTATGTGATCATATATGGGGTTAGAAGCTCATTAAATCTCTCACCGTAATAGGTTATGTATCCCTGTGTGGCTGAAATATCATCTCCATCGGAACCCAACCCATGAGAGAAATCTCTCAAAGAACCCAAAATCGTAATGCTCCTAAAGGACGTCCAATCACAATATGATCCCAAACCTAGATATGTAATAAAGTGGTAGGGCCTAATGTCCTTTGCCCATGATAGGCTATCAAGTGAAAATCAGAATATAAGTGAGCTAGTATACACTGACCCCAACAGTAAACTCCACTTTGAAGCAGGTCATGGATCACTCCAATAAGACCTAGGGAATCATGCACCGGTCTTGTCGGTATCAACATGCCACTGACAAGAGATAATAAATATACGAGGACCCATCCTAGCCATGGGTCGAGCCATGCATCTCCTAACCATAACTGACATACCTCGGTGGGGATATCGGTCACTCCAAATATCATGGCTATATAACACTCAACCCGGCCTAGGTAACATCGTAGGTAACCAAACAACCCTGAATCAGAACTCGCAGGATCCGCCAAACATCCTCCAATGTAACACTCATCTCACCGGTAGGGAGTCGAAAATTCGGCTCTCACTCCGCCATCTCTCAGCTAAGGTTATGAGCAGACTTGTGATCAAAAGTAATATGTGGCATATGAGCTATATATGATAAACCTGTCACCTCTAGGGTGATCTCTAAGAAAATCTGATCTCGGCATCCAAAGGTTGCCTCGTAGGTCTGAAGTCGCGAATGTCACTCCCACGTCCCTAGCATGTCTAAGTACATCTATGGAGCCAATCAAGTCAATTGTTATAATCTGTCTTCTATTCTACCATGTAATTTCTTCTAAAGGTCTAGTTTATCATGTTATTCTTCTATTCCATCATTAAATTTCTCTATAATTCACCTATTTCTTCTACGTAGGGTTTGTTAAACACTATTTTTTTCCTATTTTTTTTAAATTTGTCTTTTATGCATAGGCTCCCCCTTGTGTGTACTAACCATTTTTTCTCAAAGATAGGCACCTAAATGCTCACACGCTAGGGAAAAATAAAAAATAAAATAAAATAATAAAAGCTAAAATTGCACATAGCGTAGGTGCCCTTGCATGCTATGCATGAGCTCTCTTCTCTAGGCGCCTCGCATGGTATTTTAAATGCACAAAATCACAATTTCTCCCAACATAGGTGCCCAAACACCCTTGCCACAAAAAAAATTTAAAACAAAACAAAACGAAAGTATGCATAGCGCCAGGGTGCCTATGTTGCAAATAAAATTAAAAAAATGCTAAAATGCGTGAATACATAGCACCACTTTTGCCCAATGCCCACGTTACACCAACATAGGCGCCCATGTTACACACTTACATAAGCACACCCCCTAGTTTTTCCCTAATTTAGCCTAAAATACATGTTTTTAGCTAAAAATTCAAAAAATTGAATTACTAGGGTAAAAAGAATAGTTGTGTACCTGTGGTCCATCTACTGGAAGCCTCAGGTACTCCCTCATGGTCCGCATGGTGCCTTCGATTCACTATCCTCACCATTTCCTCCAGTAGGTCAGAGCTCAAATCAATAGTCAAATGGTAAGCAAATGTGGTAAATAACTTGTCGTGATGGCTTATATGCTCATTTTTACCTTCCGCGGTGTGTTTCTCACTCCTGGAAAGTGCCTCAAGACCACCGTATTTCTTCTAAATTCCTCTAACACTTGTTGCGGTGATTATTTTTAATAAATAATTATTTTCGACATGTTTTCGCTACGTTGGGGTATATTTTTGCTTCTCGACTTCCTTTTCTATTACCTGGGCATTATTTTTGCCCTACGGTCACTTTTAACGTTGTCTCACAAACTCGTTATTTCCTTTATAATATTTTCTTTTATCAAAATAAAAAAAAATAAAAATAATAATTTAAAAAAAATGATAAAATCATTAAAAAATCCAAAAATTGTAAAAATTGTAAAAATTTATTTATTTTTGCAAAAAATGGTAAATGACATATACCCATCTAAAGCCTATGTCAATTGCATTGTCCTCGAACATTGAAATTTGTCTTACAAAAGTGTCTTTCTACGGTTCTTGTTGGTTCTGGTCTCAAATGACTTGTGATCATCGTGATCTACCTCCATTAAAAAAAGTTAGGTTGCATGCTATGTCGGTCCTCCCGTGCAACAATGAGTTGCAGGGACTGTGTAATAGTCCACAAAATATTTTCCATGGGACTACTTATGTCCTAAGTTATTCCCCTCACATGTATCCTTTCTTGGGGCACCATTTTTAACCTTGTTCGTTACAACACAAACATTCGGGAATCGCAACTTGATAACAAAAATATTGGTGCAGCTATTTTAAACGTTTATTGTTTGAGTGCGTATGATTGTACTGGTTTCTTTGTTAGGTTAGTTGGTTTAATTTCTCGTATTGCATTGACATAATGTATGTTGCATGGAGCGAAATATCATTTTACTTTCTCATATTGCATTGCATAATGTATGTTGCATGGAGTTACATATTTTTAGTAGTAAACAATTGTTAGTAATTTAACTTTTCATGTTATCTTACACTTTTGTTTATTTTAATAAAGGTTGATGATGTAGACCTAGGGGAAAAATGATATAAACATGTTTCTTATTGAAAGGTGGATGCAAAGATTGGGCTTGTCCTATATTCTCCATTCTCATTTCTTCTCCATTATCATTTATTACCATTACTAATTTTTCTTCCAAATCACCTAGGGTAATAAACAACCATGTTTATCCCTATCCTTATTCTTTCTCAATACCCAGGGTTTCGTGCCCGTTCTAACCTATTTTCTTCTATCCATTTCAAATCATATTTTCATCGTCGATTGATTCTTCTTCTATCACCCCATCGACACTCGAAGGGGCATCCTTCATCCTACTAATTTTTCTTCAAAAATTTACTTGTTTATGCTTATCTACTATATTTGAAGTGAAGTCACTAACTTCACCTCAAACAGGGGAAAATGTAGACACCTAAATTCCACTTTTGCAATCTTATTGCCAAAACACACACAAATCACTCTCATTCTGGCCATTTCCATTATAATTAGTAATATTTACTAATTAACTAATGTTTCTTGCCACTTTGGTCAGTTAACAAGCACTTTGTTGATCACCAAACCTCTTTCGCATTCAGATGCCACTTTACGACGAATCGTAAGTCAAAATCCTCTTCAAAATAGAAAACTAGCGTTTATAAGCTAATTAATCCTATTTTGCACTTGATTTGGTCAATATGCCCTAATGTTGACTCAAACCCCTCTTCCAACCACTCAAAATCATCCCATTCACCTCCACAATGTCTCAACAAGCTTCAAAATCTTATCCTAGCCTTCTAGTTGACCCTAAGCGGCTGATTAAGGCTCCCCACATCTTAATCATTTGGTAATTCACTAATTATGATTAGCAAAGGTTAATAATGATTATAAATTCTAATTTAATTTGGGGCTTTTAGTCCCACATGCACTAAAACACAAGTTTTTCCCAAAAGGAAAACTATAAAAATAGTGCACCTCTTACCTTAATACTTTACACCATGCTTTGATTTGCATCTCATATAATACATATGATTTCTAAGCCAAGTCCAATCCTTGCTTAAAACCTTCAACAAGGTTAGTAGATGAATATCTAAAGTGACTTAACAAGTCATTTGGAGAGGTCATTTCACCATTGTTTGAGTAGCAACCATAACCATTTGATTGCCCCTTAGGTCTATTTAGGCCCATGTTAGGTAATTAATCATATTAGTAGGCATGTTTAGTTAGTTTTGCATTGTTTTCATACTAGTTAAGCATTCTTTTAAGCTTTTATCTTAATGTTACATTCCTAGACTTAGAGCCCTAGCTAATTAGGTGGCAATGGTGTTAGCCTTCCTTGTTTAGATTTGTAGTTTTCTTTGTAAAGTTTGGGTGTTTTCACTTCTATTTCATGGATGTGGTCAATAGGTTAAAAAGAGGCATGCAATACTTTCTATTGATTGTGTCTATTCTTGAAGAGATTCAAGTCATCTGTCTTCTCCCCATCACCTCCATCGTGGAAGCTTACAATACTTCAATAATAATTCCTTTGATAGTCACAATCCCTTGCTTCCATGCCATGACAAATTAAAGCAATAAGCTGGTATCACTCACTTTAATTTTTTCAATGTAAGTACTGAGTCCTCCCATTTTCAAAATAGACCATGATGTATTTTTTTTTTTCAAGTCATGGCATGAAGTTAGCTCCAACTGCAGTATGTTCCCCCCATAGTAAAAATCTTAGTCTCCTTTATAACCCTAATATCTATGCAACATTGTTTACAATAACACATGTAAAATATTGCCTTTGAATCAAACCTTACAACAACATTATTTTTAATGATAACCTTCTTAGCACCTTTCCTCAAAATGTAATGATAAGTTTTAAACCTCCCGAAACAACATAAATTGGTTTAGTTTGTTTGCTTACTTTGCATTGTTGGATCTATATGTTCCCTCTGGAACTTAGGCAGAGATGCCATCAAACTATGTAATCTAGTGCCCAATTGTAAGACACCCTAGAGGTGCTCAATAAAACAAATTAAATGCATTATTTTTTTATCATTATTCTTTTCTAATATTATGTATATATATTTTCTATATCTTGCAATATTTTCATGATCACCATGCTTTTGTCAACTTCATCATTGCTAGAAATGTTATAATCAAGGTTTGAACATGTGACCTGACACTACTCTTATTATTGTATTTTCTCGATTGAAAACATGGATTTCACCATTGTAGTCAAGGTTTTTATCTTATATATTTATCAAAATTAAATGCATTAACCATCATGTATTATATAAATTCTAATATATATATATATATATATATATAAAAAGATAGTTGATTTCAACAACACAAATGTTACAATCGACAAATATTGATTGTTATATTATAAGAATATTCTATAATAGATCGATAAAGAAACCAAACTGAATATGTTTATTCTAATAGTATGGATTTTTCATGAGGATTTTGGTTATTCATGAGACATGTTATATTTTGAACTATGACATCAAACATTGACATATATGATGACATAAGATTTGAGAATTTATGCCTTAAATTATATTTCTAATGAAGTTTTTTACACATGGAATGAGGTATGCACAATATGAGTGGAGTCAAATGGATCCAACAAATGAAGTTATGCAAGGTAGTCAACCTAGTTATAAACCCACAATTGTTAAAATCCCTCCACCATCTATCGAAGACCACATACACACATAGCCCATAAAGAGAATACATTAACATCTAATCATATGTTCATAGGGTATTTAGGTCACAAACACATCAAATTAAAAGAAGTGCATTGATAATAAATTAATATATGTGTTAAAAAACCAATGAAAAAAAAACAAATCATATGCTAAAAAATATTGATGCAATTGGCAATGACACTACATCCTCTTAATTGTTCAGCCTAGATTTTCGATAAGAGGAATGTTTTCAGCTTCTTGGGCTATATTTGAACATAATAGACTCGATACTCATCTTCAGGATCACACAATTTTGTTGATTCCAACAAAGAAAGAAGAGGCAACTTTTGAAGGCATTTGAAAATAACCGCCTACAAAATTCATTGGTGCAAGGCTTGAGAGTTTGTTGCTTAGATTATATTTCTAAGGAAGCCCCTTGGGAGGAATACCTACTTTGATAAGCACAAAACATGGGAGCTCAAGTGGGTTTGCAACAAATTTATAGAAAATATATTTAACTTGTGTGAACAACTAATGGCCGACCATCAAAAGCAAGACTCCAAATAATGCTTATCGATGTAATTATTGTACAAGGACTTAACAAATATCAGTATAGCATTTGTGTTTTGTTGTTTACCATAGACCCCAAACACGTTTGTTTGTTTCCTAAAGGTTTTCAAATATTAGCACCACTTAAGGGTCATGAGAACAAAATATATTTTGTAGGAAATTGGATATCAACAACAAAAAGTTGAGTGAAGTTATTAGAGATCAAAACCAAACAAACATGGTCTTTAAAATATTTATGATTTGCCTATTATTTTCAATGAACAATTACGTGTTTTGGATCCATGTGTTGATAATGGTAACAATGATTTGGATGGTTGTGATAGGGTCGTACATCAATGATAAAATAAATCGACACCATTGTAGTGTGTCAGTATTTTCCTTCCCTCATTCTAATTTGAAGCACTCCTATTGACATAACTAGAAAAACAATAAATAAATAAATAAATGAAATGAATGCATAAATGTATTCATACATGATCCATGAAAATGAAATACCTTTAGATGTGGATTGTAAACATACCAATAATTGAGTCTAACTATGAAATTCTATTTTAAAATGAAGAAGATAAAAATTAACTAAATATCTAAAGTAACGACCACATTAAAAAATCATTAATAATTGATTGATTGTGGCATAAGTATATTTATTTTCATAAATTGTATTTGGAATTTTTAATCCCCGTGTATTTTTCTGGTCCACTTATTAACATAATAATTGATTACTTATCGGTACTCGGTCTTCCCCTCTCCCCAATACTTTAAAAAAACTCCAAAAACAACTCATATAAAATTATCTAAATACATACCTTATTACCTAAGTCATATATACCTTTTTAAATACATTTTGGAGTTTCTTCTATAACTTTAAATTTTATCATTACAAACCTTCATTACAATATTTAATTGTAAATTACAAGTACTACATTAAAACTAACCATACAAACCCTCATTATAATATTTAATATTTAAATTTAATTATGTTTATAATAAACTTTTCATTTTTAATTATAATTGAGTGGAGTCGAAAACTATATATCTCCAATAAAAATTAACTATAAATTTGATAGTCTTACAATTTAGTTTGGTGTAAACAATACGCACAAACAGTTTCAACCAACGCATCCCCGATAGGCCAAAGTGAAATAATCCATTAACTATACTCTTTTGCGTAAAAATTAACTTTCAATAACTTGGTAGAGAAAATTTCAATAACTTTAATACTACTTGGTAGAGAGAATCTTTCTCTCTAAAGTAACTTTAATACCTACTTGGTAGAGAGAATCTTTCTCTCTACCAAGTAAGTTTCTTAACCTACTTGGTAGAGAGAATCTTTCAATACCTTTAGTACTCCATAGGTTGACTATACTCTTTTGCATTTAGTAAGTAAAAATTAAAATGAAAATGGCATCCTTAGGAAGTGGCTTTTGGGTCCACAATGCATTTCGAACCATTTTTATGCTTCGAGAGTGACTAATCATTTTTCTTCTTCGACTTTAAATTTCCCCATATGATGGCTTCCGATCAACCACACATCTTTTTCCTGGAACAGATGATGATGGAAGCTCAGCGAATCAACTAATAAAGTCCGCTACCAAACTAAAAATTATAGAAACGGTCAGACAATTAAAATAAATATGTCGTTGATACATTTACACTTTGCTCAGAAGTGGCAATCTTTGCTCTATTTAATTATAACTTGAAATACAATTTCAGCATAAAAATACATTAGAAAAGGCAAAAAAAGTTCCGGACAGCTACAGGAATCAAATCATCTCTACTGGACTGAGTGGAGATCCTCATCAAGAGCATCACCGTAAACAACACAACAGAATAAATGCAATGGAATCGAAGACAACACGTAAACGATTACTAATGTCTGGAACCTTTCAACGATAGCAACCCTTACTTCCTAATTAGTGATATAACTAGCAATCGCATGTGTACAATGTAATGTGAACACAGAACGGTATATGTTATTTGATTTAATATGTACCTTTTTATTGTTTTAGAACAAATCCTGCGGGCTCGTATTTCCACAACTCACTTCAGTGTTAAACATCCCTGATCCACAACATACCGAACTCATATTTGTAAATCTTGCACCCCAAAATTTACATGTATTCCATTTCAGCCAAGCAATTTGAAAAACAAAATGATAAATGGGGAAGTCGCTGAGTGTGGCTTACCATAGGCTTCACCATGTTTAATCAAGTTCAAGATAAAATCATAAGTATTGAGTTTAATGACTTTCGCTCCACCTAGTTTAATAGGAAGAAGTTTCTTTGTCTTACCATTGACCAAGATGGTGGCGTGCAACCAATCCAACTGCATATCTCCTCCGACATATCGACAGAAACTTCAGCCCAACAATATGTCGTGTGAGGCAAACATGTCTTCTATAAGTATTCTCATTGTGGTTTTATTATAAGGAAGTTTACCAATGTTACCTCAACATTTTTATTTGTCCAATGAGAGGCACTTGTTTCATTTTCATGGAGAGACATTGGCCGGGTAGGGGAAAGGGAGAGGGCGAGGGCTTTAGCAACTTTTGTAGGCATGACATTGTCTAAGGCATCGGAGTCAATAATGTAATTGTTTAGTTTATACCCGTTGACTAACAAGACTATGTAGAAATGTTCTACCTTCATAGAGGTGGAAGGTGTGGAGGCAAGACAATTCAAGGAGATGGAGCGGATTGAGATGCACGAGGTGGTTCTTTTGTGATGATATCATTAGGATGTGAAACAAAGCTACTTCCTTTGATATGCTGAACAAGTTTCTCAAGTTGCTTGGGATGAGTTCTCAAGTACTCAAATTCAGAAATTTGGACTTATGATTTTTGAAATGGTCAATGATATCAAAGGATGAAGAGGTGGTAGGAAAATCAGGGGTTGTGATAGCTTTGACATGGATGTTCTTAGGATTTTCTTAAATTGATTTTTTGAGGAAAGTTAATGGAGGCTTGAAGAGGCGAAGGATTCTTGGTTAGAGACTTACTACAATTGATATGTTTTTTTTCTCTCTCTAAAACTAAATTTATTAAAATAGATCTGTGTATATTTATTAATAATGAATCACTGGATTTTTTCCCACCGTAGAAGGAAATTTTCACATAATTTAATATGAAATTTTTTATTTAATAAAAATTAAGTTGGTTTTATCCTGGAACATATTGTAGGAGGCGGGATCACACCTTTTACGGAAAGGCTCTTGGGGCACTCGATCAGAGTTTCCAACAACGTCTTGGCTTCTTGGTGGAAAGGGAAAGTCAAGGTGGGGAAGACCAAATTCATCATTTTGTTGGATTTTATTGACGTGGCTATTGGTTTATCTTTTGAAGGAGATATCTACTTCAAATGCTCCCTCAGAGCGGAAATGGTGGAATTCCTTTAGCCATGGGGAAAAATTAAGGAAATACCAGTTGGGCTATGAACATGCTTCTCTTCCTTCTCCACAGGGCAAGGTCGCGGGACTTCTCATGCACTACTTCATTTTGGAAGGCCGCTATAAACTGGTCTACGATCCCCAATCAAGCTTTCGCTCTCTCACCTGCGTCACGAAAAAGGTGAATTTGGCTTCCTTTCTTTTCCAATCTCTTGATCTTTCTTTGAATTTGGCTAGGGAGGAAGAAGGCCCCCTTCTTCATCATGACCTTTTGTATCTTCTATTCAAAGCTCGCATCTTCTCGGGAGGAGCTTTCTCATTTCCCTCCCAAATTTGGTAAACAACGTCGCGTTGCTTCTCCTCGACTCCCCTTCCCATGCCTTCTCTCCCCTCTTCCTCCTCCCGTAAACGATCGCCCTTCCTTCGCCTCCACCATCGTACCTCTCATATCCCCTCTAACGAATCTTGCACCCCAAAATTTACATGTTTCCCCTCTTCAGCTTCAATTTGAGCATCCCTCTAATGTTATGTGTTTATCACTGTTTAATCATCATGGACACCGCCCGTTTTACTCTCTTTTGGGTTCTCCAAGATGGTGGCTCTACCCAATGTTGCTCTTCTCTATCTCCTCTAATGTTGCTCCTCTCCATGGAGGATCACCCCATGTTTCCCCTCTTGCTTCCCGAAGCATCCCTCTAATGTTGTCGATGTTGCTTTCGATTCTTCTAGTTTTCATCATGTGGAGCTTTGACTATGGAGATTTCAAATTGAGTAAGAAATTACCGAGGTTCTTTTGGGTTTCTCCTCTGTATGCCTGAATCTTTCAAAACCCCATAATTTTATTTTTTTTAATAAAAATTAAATTGTTTTTTTATGTTTATTTAGGGTTCCACCTTTCATTGAGTTGCCATGGAGGATGCTAAAAAAAGCTATACTTTTGTTCTTAAATTCTTAAGGAGAGTAGCATCTCGGATGCTAAAAAAATTAGAGTCCCTCCCAAAATGGATGATAATGACATTGGTGCTAAATATGACCAAATTTTTCCCTAAAATGAAAATTTCATACTTGGGAAAATGGAGATGGATTTCTTGTTCATCAAATTATCTTTCCTGGAAAGATTACACATTCCTCATCATGACAACATTTGATAAAACTTGGAAAAACATCAACAAAGACTGCATTGAGCTCCTCAAGTTGGTTGACAATCTAGCCTCGAAAAAATGTTTCCCTCCACGGTGTAGAAATGATTTAAGGGACACACCGCTGTTCTCTCAATTTCCACTCTCTGACCATCTAAAAATGTTGTTGAAGCTCTTAAGAAAATACACTCTATGTAATTTTTGTTGTATCTTGTTGTTTTTTGACTTTTTGACTACCTTTCCGGGCTTTTTCACTTTACGCTTAAATCTTACATATCTTGCCTTACGCTCCATTTTTTTATAAAAGAATGAGGGTCCTTTCAAAACCCTTTTGCAATTTTATCATAGGTTGGTCAAGTCTCCCATCGTGCGAATCGGGTCCTGTGCGGTATCATAGGTTGGGTTGTGCGGTGGTAATGATTATCATAGGTTGGTTGATGAGTCAATGTTGTAAACATATATGATGTGTAGGTTGAGTATTTGATTACGGATTAAAAAACAGATTTTTATGCTACAAATGACAAGTAATCATGTGAAACTTACTGCTATGTATTGATCAAATTTGGTGAGCATCAATGTAACGAATTCTTTGAGGAGTAGTGGTGTTTTGGAATGCGGCGTTGGCTATGTAGGCGCCAATGTCGTTGCCTCCAAACAGTAATGCAATTCAAAGACTTTTCCAGTATGATTTCGATTGCTTAGCTCCAAATGGAGTGTTTTCTTTAGAATGTAAGAATGGTGTTCGAATTGATATACTTGGTGACTCATGATAATAATATTCTGCAAAATGAAACAGATTGTAAGAATAAAGGGGAATAGGTACTTATCAGTTCTCATGTAATTGTTAAAAACAAAAAAGCTAAAAATATCTTTTAAAAAATTAAAAAAATAAAAGCGTCAAAATCTTCACATTAAAAGTAAAGTCAAAAGAGTAGGCAAAATCAAAAGTAAAATTGTTAGAAAATCAAAAAGTAAAGTTGTTAAAAATAGCAAAATCAAAGGGTAATGCATGCAAAAGCTATAAAATAAAATTTAAAAATAAAAGCAAAATTGTTAAAAAATTAAAAAACAAAATTGTTAAAAATAGGAAAAGAAAAATTATTAAAAATAACAAAACCGTCATTTAAATTTGACATCCGCCTAAAAATTTAACAATTAATATAATCAAATTTATAAGAATGTTTCTTGCACCTTAAGAATCGAACAACATATTAAATCAAATCAAGTTACTACGCATACCCACCAATTTTGAATCGACCAAAACGTGTTTTCTTAGACCGGACGTAAAGCTAAGAATCTTGGCAGCCTTCCTGGTAGTGTCCTCCATTGAAACCGACTCCGATGTTTCATTTCTGTTTGCCGCCCCTGTTTCATATTTAAAGAATCCCTGTCTAATAATCTTACAAGGAGAAGAATATAGAAAATAAAGTTTGCAAAGTGAGGAATAGCAACAGCACGTTTCAAGTTTCAAATGGCTTCAGTTGATTTGTTTGACAGAAGAGAGACGGTTGAGGATTCCACATACTCTAATCATAATAACTTTCCTGGAAAATCTCAGATTTATGTGGGGTTGGAGAAATCTAAAGTGGATTTGAAGGAGCTTTTGTTCCAAAGGGAGGTGACAGTTGTTGGTGTCCATTGCATGGGAGGTGGGGGAAAAACAACTCTTGCATTGGCTCTCTCCAATGATCCACAAATTAAAGGTGGTTATATCTCAATTGTTTCAGGCATTTAACTTGAAATATCTGTTTACAAGGAGATGATGACTTAACACATACCAAACTGCATATACTTGTAGAATAAAATTGCCACATCACTTGTTTGTCAATATAAAGCATTTATTTTTCTGCATGTTAAAGAATTTAATGTCTAAAAACACTTGTTTTTTCAGGTTATTTTGGGAACAATGTGCATTTCATTACTGTTTCAGAGTCACCAAACTTAAAAGGAATTTTAGAGATGATGTGGGAGAAGATTGATGGAAGGAAGAGCCCAGAATTTCAGAATGTAGAAGATGCACATATACAACTGCAGCAGCTCCTAATTTTGAGGCAATCCAATCCAACTCTAGTGATTTTGGATGATGTGTGGTCTAGAGAAAACTTGGATAAATTACTATTTGAAAGACCAGGATACAAGACCCTTATAACAACCAGAGACAGCTCCACTGTACCGAAAACCCCTCTACTCGATTGTATCAATTGCCATTGCTGGGCAGAGAGGATGCTTTGTCCCTTTTCTGCTTCTGGGCTTTTGGACAGATTTCTATTCCAAATGATGCAGACGCAAATCTAGTAAAGGAGGTACAGTTTTTTTCAAAATAAATTGTTGTTTTGTGAGTTCAAAGATAGATAGCCATGGTTTATTATTATCTCCGGAATCTATGCTACAACAAAATTAAATCATCTGCGTAAGAAACAAGACAACAAAATGTTTGATAGAATCCAAAACTCTTTATAGAATTTACAGGATTTCCTTATGTTATTTAAGAAAAGGATTTTGCTTGGAGAATTTGGATTTCTTCACATATGATCATAAAACATGAGCTTTATCATAAGGATACGATTTTTAGATATAATTATGAAATTGAATGGAGGGTTTTGAATGATTATTCAATGGATATTATAGTGATATTCTTCTTTCTGTATCTAATGTATATCTTGAGTATTGTTTGTTATTGAAGGTTTTCTATCATTTACGATTTATTTTATCTTAATGTTTAAATTTTAGATTTGTAAGCATATCTATCACATTTGTTTGTAAGGTGACGGTCAACCACCAATGGACTGTTTTTACCACTTTTTCAATCAGATTTACCAGTCCGATTGAAAAAGTGGTAAATAATCCATTGGTTGGTTGACCCGCACCCTTACAAACAAATGTTCTTGCAAACATATGCGATGTTTATGATGCGATCATATATATATATATTTCCAATGATGTCATTGATAATTTTTTTGATCCATTTCTTGATTTATAGGTACAAGAAGAATGTGACGGCCTACCGCTTGCATTGAAGGTGATTGGAAGCTCTTTGCATGGGGAATCCCACTTGGTTTGGAAGAAAGCAAAGAGCACAATTTGTCAAGGAGAATCCATATCAGATTATCACAAAGAAGGGCTTCTTAAATTGTTGGAGACCAGTATTGATTTCTTAGATGATGTAACGAGGGAATGTTTCCTAGACTTAGGGTTGTTTCCAGAGGATAGGAAAATCTGCGCTGATGCACTGTTGGACATCTGGGTTTATGTTCGGAGGATAGAGTGGCATGATGCTTTTTCCATCTTATACAAACTTGCAAGTAGAAATCTATTGAATTTAACCACCAATCTAGGGTAATTGCCTTTCCTTTTATATATTGGATTTCTTGTTATCATTTTCTAACAGTTGGCTGACATAGTGGTTCCACTTTTCAGGAGTCAAGCAACATTCTCATACGGAAACGCCTCAGAGCTATACGTTTCTCTACATGATGTAATGCGAGATTTGGCCTTGTATTTGGGAGGCCAAGACAATATTCTCCACATAAAGAGGTTGCTCATTCCCAAGAATGAGAATAGTTTACTAGAGAAATGGGAGTTGCTTAATAATAGAGCATTTGACGTTCAAATTCTCACCATTCACACAGTGGGTTTAACCAAATGTATCTAACAAATAGAATTCCACCAATTTTAATAGTTTTTCTGCAAATCTGAAATATTATACAGGTTTATTTTCAATATTTACCTTTGATATCTTATTCTATAGTGGAGTACAAATTTAAACATGATAGTTTGCAGATTATGTGGTTTATATCTTTGCTCTAAGAAAATTGGTTTTCATATCCATCAAATACATTTTTGAATGACATGAAAGTCTAGTAATATGTAAACTATTCAATCTTTTTTTTTTCAATTTCTTGGGTGCTTTTGTCTTAATTCCTCATTAATAGGACTATGAAAAAAGTATAGATGAACTTCTTGTACATTTTTCCATCTCCTTGATTCAATTTCAATATCTGATAGCTAGCATTTATAACCAATGTTGAATTTCTAATTCAATTTTATTTCTGATTTATGCATGCAGGTCATATGGAGGAAAACCAATGGTATGAGATGAATTTCTCCGAGATAGAGGCTTTATTGTTGCTCTTTACTTCGAATGATTACTTTATTCCTCCGTTTCTGAAATCCATGAAAAAACTAAAATTTCTCATGGTATGCAATTATGGTCCCAAGAGGGCAACAGTGAAAGGTCTAGATGTTTTATCTTCACTCACTCAACTCAAGAGTGTACGTTTAGAGAGGTTGGTTGCACACCCTGTTCAAAACCTTTGCAAAGCACTTGAAAATTTAGAGAAGCTAACTTTAAGCTTATGCGAGGGGTTTGAACACACATCCACATTCAATAACATCAAGTTGAAAGATTTTAACCTGAATCATTGCAGTAATTTGGAGGCACTACCGCTTAGTATCTTTTCTATGCCCTCAGCTCAGATATGGTCTATTAGCAATTGCCACCTTGTTCAGCAGTTACCATATGACATTGGGAATTTGAGCTCTCGAGGATGTTAAGGTTATCAGCGCTACCAAGCTTGAAAGCGCTTCCACCATCAATTGGAAAACTCAGGTGGTTGGAATATCTAGACATTTCTGTATGTGAGGGTCTAAGAGAACTTCCAAGAAATAGGACAATTGAAGAAATTGAGAGAGTTTGATATGAGAGAGTGTTCTAGTTTGAGGAGGCTACCTAGAACCTGCTTTGTGAACTAAGTTCTTTGAAACATGTTGTGTGTGATGAGAAGCTTGGGAATCAAAGTGGTTGCTAGTCAAGAGCTTTTCTATCCCGGGGCTTAGAGTTGAAATTGTGGAAGTACAATTTAGTTTGGATTGGCTTGATGATTAAATTTATTTCTTATCTCTCAAGTTACTAAGCAAAAGTTTCAATCACCTTGAGTGCAATCCACGTTTTTTACTAGTAATTTTATTATGGGTACAAAAACATAACGAATGTATAAACATAGGAAAGTACCTATAAACATGTGTGGAGTTTTCTACACTCGCAATTGTATTTTGTTTATGGTTTATATTGTCTACCATTTATACAAATGAAGTTCAAATAAATTTCAAATAAACAAGAGTTTTTGCTTTTCAATCTATACACTACTTATTAATTTGATACAATTTATAATTGTCTCTGAAACATCAATGTTCAAAACCTTTATATTAGATATTTAAGGCCTTTCCATGATCCACCATTCAAACATAATCTAAAACCGTCAACTCCTCCTACAACCAAATCCATCAATTCCCACCAAACACACTTTTTATTATTATTATTAATTTGTTCTCTTTTTGGTCGTGCACTACATTTCCCTCCCCTTTTAAGAGCATCATCCTCAATGCAACATAACACCAAAGCTCGAAGGGTACGTAGGAAAGAAATTCAATAATGACACATGTCGTTTAATAAAACAACTTATTGATATAACTCGACCACAAGGAAACAAACTGATTTTGGCAATATCTTAAATTATAATGTTCTGTGAAGATTGGTAGCGAGTTATCTTTTATTTATTACTCAATTAGTATTTTCCTTGACAATATTCCTAAAAATAAAGCTCTTAATATTTAATGTTTTGAATTTCAATTATCTTATGTTTATGGGTGCCCAACAAGAATTGGCCTCAAGATGTCACACCAAACTCAACACAACACAAACGGCCCATAAGACGCCTACTTTCACGATCGTATCACGTCATAAAACTTAACCAAACCATGGAAGTAACATACACGGTCCACACAACGCAAAGATTGCAACACACATTCCCATGACATAAAATTATTCGTAATGTATGTACTATAACAACATTGACTACCCAACAATACACACACAAAGGTTTCACAAAATCAAAAACATGACTGCACTCGTAACGTCCCAAAAATTCACACACACGAACAACACAAAGAAATACAAGATAATTTTTTTGACTTGCTTGACACATAACATGACGCAACATGTCATCACCAAGGATACAACTAACACTCAGTGAACAACTTGATACAAGGATGGCCATAAAGGCAAAGCACGGAAACGCTCACACCTATCAAGGACAATACATTTTTTTTTTTTTTTGATAAGACAACATAGAATTCCAATCACGTAACACACTTACACTTAGGGCCAACCACAATGAGATATTCTTGAAGGTTATTTATTTTAAAAGGACATCTTGCAATTCTTAGCTTACGTTTTCAAGGAGGCTCAAGATATGATTCATATAATTCATCTTACCAGGCTAAGTTTATTCTTTTTACACTGAGTAATCACCTTTAATCTTCTCTATTATGACATTCATTTGCTTAATTCGTTTATTTAGAGAAAGGGGGTAATTTAATTTCACAAGGCCATCTATTAACACTTACGCTACTAGAACTTGTTCATGCCCATATGACAACATGGGTTTGCGTTTAACGAACTTAAGAGAAGAAAGACAAGGCACCTTGGAAAAGGTTAGAGGGAGAAGGTTGAGATGAAACATCTTTAGGACCCCATTAGTTATTGCCAGAATTTAATTGAAGCTAGGGCTCTTAACCAGAATTATCAACAACTTTACTTAGGCTTTGCTAAAAGTATCAACAAGGAGTAAAAATTTACTTTCCAAATGGTGGTGAGAAGATGGTGAGGTATCCAATTTGTTTTCTCGGCTTATTAAATCTTATCATCTTCAAACAACTAACAGTTCATATAATCTTAGGTCATTTTACAAATTTCACCATAAAAGGAATAATGTTCACTAGAGGAGCTAGGGTTATCATGTTATAAAGTTTACCTGCAATGATAGTTTTTCCCTTGATTACTTAAAGAATTTCTTTCTCTCAAGTTGGTGACCCCTACGTTACTTTATTTGAATACAACTTTTAATTTAACTTCCAGAAGTATTAAACAATCCCATGTTAGTTTACTTATGACACTTTATTACTAAGTCATATCAAGGTTTAACTCAAAATTTATTCTCAAGGCAAGGTTGTAGCAACACTCATTTACAAGAACAAAACAAGATTACATCAATTCTTAAAATACTGATACTCCAACAAAGTCACTCAACAACAATAACCAAATTTTCTTATAATTTCAAAGATGGTCAAACAATACAAGGTTTCCAAAGTTCAGATGACAAAGTCCACAATACTTTATACTAAGACATTAATCCTCTTTTAAACTTTCCACTGGACGTTAACAATAGTTGAACAACATACAAAGGTTTCGAGCAAAGGAACTTCTCAACTGAGGTTGATGACAAAAGTTTACAATTCTATCCCTCATCTACACGCAAAATCCATCTGCAAAAATTTTCTACAAGAGTCAGTTCACGAGAACTGAGCAAGATAAGGCTACAAAAACCACCATAACTATTATCTAACAATATCATGAAAAGAAGAACTTTATTACAAGAATTTGGGTCAAACCTCTAAACACTATGAACACATCAAGTTATAATAAAGTCTATAACATGTCAATCAAATAAGGAGAAGACCTTGTACTTCAGCTTAGGAGCAAATGCAAACGAAAGTAACAATCATATGAGAATGGCCCTTGCCCTATAAGGAGAAAACAAACAATCTAGCAAAAAAAATCCCCATCAAGTAAGTGATTAAACAATAATTACAAGATTGAGATTTGATATATATACCAACCATCTAGAAATTTATCAAAGGTACCAAACGCATAGGCTAAAATAATATTTTTCCAAAAGAACAAGAGTTGATCGGCCCAAGAAGGGGGAAACACGGGTTTCAGAAATTAACACAAAAAGCCATGCATAATTGAGTTTCAAACCGGAAATCAATTAGAGTATACACACAACATAAGTTTCGAAGCGAAGGCAAGAATACTAGTTTTGACCATTAACTACAAAGATTTTCCAATCATCCAAGAAGGGTCCAAGTCTTACAGGCTAATAGCAAGCACGCGAGAGAAGAAGGGAGTTCCGTCACACAAGAGTACACAATAATGTCATCAACAACAATTTCGAGAGGGGAATTAGACCAAAACTATTCCAGTGTCAACGAGGTACTGGATTCGCACAAAGAAACCTCGAGCTTAGTTGATCCGAAAGGCTAGTTATGGTTCAAGTTGCCAGGGATGGTCAAGGTACTTCCTGAGGATGGCCTTAAAAGCCTAGAAACAAGATGAAAGATAATATAAGAGTCTACACCCACGAGACGGAAAACACATTGCACACAAACCTTTTCATTCTACAAGTTTTAATACCAAAACTCTAAGCTGGCTAGCCCAAGCATGGATCACACTAATCCTATGACCTTCCTTTCTCGATGCCAAAAGGTTATCAAAGGGACTTGCGAAGGAGCTAACAAAAAATGTCAAAGACAACCTTGGGTGCTAGGGAGGGGTTTCATAGTTATCGTAAACTTACTTCCATAATATCGAAAATACTAGTTGATCAACATAATAACTTGCAACTCAATCGCAGAGAAGAATTAATACATAAACAAATAGACGAAGGTCTATCATTCGAGTAAGAGAAACATAACATTCAGAGGAGAGGGCACACGCATCCTTTCGACCCACATACTGTCAATGATAAAAGCTAAAACAAGAAGAAACAAGCAGAAAGGGAAATCTCCCATCATGACATCCAACTGACAAATCAATGCAAGGAAAAGTGGTTCGATTTCACAATAATTTTAAATAAAATAACAGTAGAAAAGTGTAGAAATATCTTGCCTTTTTCTCCAGATTCAACATCGTCCGGATCAAAAACAACAACCCAAGCCAAATTCCATTTTCTTCAAGCTCGTTGGGCGCCCAAACATCGACCATCTTTACGTTGGCACAGTGTGGAGTTCACGGCCGGGTGGGGGTCTAAAATACTTGCCAACATCCTCCCAACACCGCTCCAAATTAGCCCTAGAACTTCTGTAGGCCCCATTTTTGGCAATTGAACTTGATCCTTCATCATTCATCCAAACACCTCCACCATCTCCATATGCATTTGATTGATTATGATTTGGACCTCCTAACCTTGGTGCTCTCATATTAGGAGCAGCCCTAGTCTGAGACAAAGCAAAAGAAGATGGCTTTATAACCAAAAGCAATCTCTTGGTACAGACTCCATATCCATAAAACAGTCCCTAGACTTAGCATCCTCAATTAAGGCTGACCAGTCACTAGATTGCTTCAATGCACTTGTTTTGCCCCTTAACCCAAAGTGCTCGTGAGCTCGTGCTTAGTGCCACATTCATGCGGTGAATATCAGCTACAAATCCAACCCCATGATTTGAAGCTCGGACACAAGACATAATTATTACATCACGCTCTTGGCTCTGAAAGGCATCTATCGCAATGATATATAAACCTTTTCCTTCATCAGATTTGAGGACAACATCAAAATCTCGGTGCAAACATTACAGCTGTAGCTTGTAAGGTGTGATAATTCCAACAGAAAACTTTATGCCTCGCCAACTTGGTGACTCATTGAAGAAGCTCATATAATAAAAGCAAAGCAAATTTTGTTTCATGAATATTCCGATATGAAATGATCGGCCTCTATGAGGTTCTCTTCCATGAGTTACATCGTACAACAAGTAAGATCTCAATAGAGAATTTTGTAAATAAATTTCATCAGTCTCTATTGGTAACACCCTCACTCACACATAATCGATTTTGAAGATACAAACTCAAGACATGTTCGGATATGAAAAATATCCTGCTACCTTCATCTCCCAAGACATTTTCTCCAACATTGCATAGATCTCTCAGTGCTTGTGGGTGTGATCTGTCACCTACAAAAAAAAGAATGCACCATTTTATTGGCTTAAGCCAGGAGTTGAGCACGTCCCAAGCAAAATTGATATAGCATACGCCAAATAAGAATCCGTTGCCTCCTTGTGAAGCTCAACTACCACGATTCTCTCGTCGCCAGAGGCTATTCAAACAAAGCTCCATTTTGCTGTGACTTCCACCTTTTCAAATCAAGAGACACCATGAAAAAAAAATCATCTATTTGTTGCTTGTGATTACAATCTACAGCAGTATAGACTGGTAAAAGACCGCTGAACTCGAGTCTCTGCTTTTTATTTGCAAAGCCAACGGTTGCAGCAGCGTAAACTTGAGGATCTTCAAATATTGCCTTTCCCAAAAGACTTGATGGTGTGGAAAGACTTTTCAAAGAGAGACTTGGAAAGCTCGATCTTGGACAATGTTGGTAGGGGCTCTGCGCTTCCCGGATTCATCCGACCCATAAAGCTTGAAAGACCAAGCGCACCCTCAATGAATTTTTCATAAAGGTACTCTTCCCACTAATGTGGTCCTATAAGAACCAAAACAATGTTTTTTTATATTTCATACTGCTCTCGAACTCAACTAGAACCGCCCTCACTAGACATGTTTAGTTAAAGATAACCAGTGGATTGCTGCCTTCGAGAAGGATTGCAAATATCCCTATTTTTCTACTGGGGCTCGAGTTCTTTCCCGCTCCTCGGCTATTTACTTTATGCAAGGGCCGTGTCTTGTGGATCCCAACTAGAACACACCCCAACACCCAATGAAAGTGGAGGTAACACGCCTACTAGCCTGTAGCTTCATCTATAACCACCAAATCAAACCCAGCATTCACGCAGCAACCAAGGGGCAGAGAAAACGTGCCAGGAGGAAGAAAAAACGTGCCTAACACCCACCTATACGCATTGAAAGAGAATCCAAAAGGAGATCATGGTGAAGGAAGTCAAGACTCCACCGACTCCCACTGTCTCACGCCAAACAGGTCTAGATGGCAGGAAGGGGGTGAGGGACGGTAGGGCCTTAGGCACAAGAAGATAAAATTTTGATTTTAATTCACTATCCCCTCCAACCTGCGCCACACACCTACCCCCCCTTCTTTCCCACGCAACCCCTGCATTCCTTTATTTGTTTATTTTACTTATTGTTTTATTTCATTTCATTAACATCGATAGTAAGTTTTGCGTCTCAACTATAACATCCGGAGAAGCGCTACACGAGCAAACAAGCATACAAAACTATAGAACAAAATGACAGACTCAATTGGTTAAGGCTAAGTTGAATTTTAAATTTCGCATTCTATCTATTTCTGAATTAAATATATCAAACAAACATACAATGACACGGTTCTATCAAACACGGTAGAATATTCATTCTATGACATTACAAATACAACAATTTCAGTCCAAATACAATATGATCAAATTCTCTATTTTCTAACGTCATGTTAGAGAATTAAGGCATGGTATCTAGTCAATATTTTCATGCTTTTCAAATTCCGTCCATCTCGGACTGTTAGAATCAAAAAAGTTAAATACAATTTATGGGGTTTTTTTTTCAAAATATCATATGGGCACTTGAGATGACTGTTAAAAACTACTCTGAAATCCATCTCAAGTTGTAACGACCCAACAAGGGAAAGGTCACTACGCCATGAACCTGGGTAACCGCCAAACGGGGCATTACAAAGTACCCACACGGTTGCAAGGACAAGATCCAACAAGACATACCAACCAAGAAAAATATATAGCATGTTCACAACCCATAATAGCTTACAAAATGCTTCAACAATTACAACACACACAAGTAATTGCTACAACACATAGAACTACAAGAGTAAAAAAATATACAACTTCAAACAAACACATAGGCTCAATTCTAGAGCCAAAGGAGAAAGAAATATGGGGCACCCCCTTATACCTCCCAAGTGAGTTAAGGGTCCACCTTGAAACCTCCAAATGCTCCATCCACACACACAAATCTCTTATCCCTCCCTCAAATATCTTATCACTCCCTCATGTAGAATATACAAAGATAAAGCAAGAAATTTCCCTTATACCTCCACCAAAGAGGTCGGTCACCCTATGGCCCTAGGCACATAGAGTCTAGACACCCCTAACCCAAGTGACATAATAACTCGTGGTTCAACAACCCACTAGTTATCTATAACTCCTTAGGGCATACCCTCATAGAACAAAACAAAATCCAACTATTTAGTTTTAACAACTTCCTAAAAGTGCAGAATGAGGTAACCTTGACTCCTAAAAGAGTGTCAAAGAGAGCATCAACAAATTGATCAAGGTTGATCTAAGGTTTAATACGACTCCCCGCATAACAAGGAACACGGGCGAGAAGATGACATCTCTTTTCTGGGGTTCGGAAGGTTATTTTGTGAGTCTCTGAAAATTACGTTTTTCTAACTTCCATGCATGGTAGACCAAAAAAATGGTTGTTTTATTTACTTGCAACTCAATCACAGAGAAGAATTAATACATAAAAAAAATAGACGAAGGTCTATCATTCGATAAGAGAAACATAACATTCGGGAGAGAGGCACACACATCCTTTTCACCCACATACATCAATGATAAAAGCTAAAACAAGAAGAAACAAGCGAAAGGGAAATCTCCCATCATGACATCCAACCGACAAATCCATGCAAGGAAAAGTGGTTCGATTTCACAATAATTTTAAATAAAATAACAAAGAGAAAAGTGTAGAAATATCTTTCCTTTTTCTCCGCATTCAACATCGTCCGGATCAGCAACAACAACCCAAGCCAAATTCCATTTTCTTCAAGCTCGTTGGGCGCCCAAACATCGACCATCTTTACATTAGCACAGTAGTAATTCACCGCCGGTGGGTGGTCTAAAATACTTGCCAACATCCTCCCAACACCACTCCAAATTAGCCCTAGAACTTCTGTAGGCCCCATTTTTGGCAATTGAACTTGATCCTTCGTCATTCATCCAAACACCTCCACCATCTCCATATGCATCTGATTGATTATGATTTGGACCTCCTAACCTTATGCTCTCATATTAGGAGCAGCCCTGTCCGAGACAAAGCAAAAGAAGATGGATTTATAACCAAAAGCAATCTCTTGAGCATGCACTGGATATCCATAAAATGTCCCTAGACTTAGCATCCTCAATTAAGGCCGACCACTACTAGATTGCTTCAATGCAGCTACTTTTCCCTTAACCCAAAGTGCTCTGTGGAATTACTCATGCCACATTCATGCGGCGAATATCAGCTACAAAGCCAACCCCATGATTTGAAGCTCGGACACAAGACATAATGATTACATCACGCTCCTGGCTCTGAAAGGCATCTATCGCAATGATATATAAACCTTTTCCTTCATCAGATTTGAGGACAACATCAAACTCTCGGTGCAAACATTACAGCTATAGCTTGTAAGGTGTGATAATTCCAACAAAAAACTTTATGCCTGCCAACTTGGTGACTTGTTGAAGAAGCTCATATAATAGCAAAGCAAATTTTGTTTCATGAATATTCTGATATGAAACAGATCGGCCTCTATGAGGTTCTCTTCCATGAGTTACATCGTACAACAAGTAAGATCTCAATAGAGAATTTTTGTAAATAAATTTCATCAGGTCTGCTGGTAACACCCTCACTGTCACATAATCGATTTTGAAGATACAAACTTAGTACATGTTCTGGATCTGAAAAATATCCTGCTACCTTCATCTCCCAAGACATTTTCTCCAACATTGCATAGATCTCCTTTGCTTTTGGGTGTGATATGTCACCTACACAAAAAGCATGCACCATTTTATTGGCTTCCGCTTTCCGAGTTGAGCACGTCCAAGCAAAACAGTCATAGCATACGCCAAATAAGAGTCCATTGCCTCCTTATGAAGCTCAACTGCCACGATTCTCTCATCAGGAGGCCGTTCAAACAAAGCTCCATTTTTTTGTGACTCTCCACCTTTTCAAATCAAGAGACACCATGAAAAAAATCATCTATTTGCTCCCTGTGATTACAATCTACAGTGTACAGACTGGTAAAAGACCACTGAACTCGAGTCTCTATTTTATTTGCAAAGCCAACGAAGTTGCAGCGTAAACTTGAGGATCTTCAAATATTGCCTTTCCCAAATGACTTGTTGGTGTGGAAAGACTTGTCAGTGCAGAGACTTGGAAAGCTCGATCTTGGACAATGTTGGTAGGGCATCATCGCTTCCTTGGATTCATCCGACCTGGAAGCTTGAAAGACCAAGCGCACCCTCAATGAATTTTTCACAGAAGGTACTCTTCCCACTGGCAGGTGGTCCTATAAGAACCAAAACAATGTTTTTTTATATTTCATACTGCCTGAACCAAAACTAGAACCGCCCTCACTAGACATGTTTAGTTAAAGATAACCAGTGGATTGCTGCCTTCGAGAAGGATTGCAAATATCCCTATTTTTCTGCTGGGGCTCGAGTTCTTTCCTGCTACCTGGCTATTTACTGTGTAGGCCGTGCTGTGGATCCCCGACCAGAACACACCCCGCAGCACCCAATGAAAGTGGAGGTAACATGCCTACTAGCCTGTAGCTTCATCTATAACCACCAAATCAAACCCAACATTCACGCAGCAACCAAGGGGCAGAGAAAACGTGCCAGGAGGAAGAAAAAAATGCACCTAACACCCACCTATATGCATTGAAAGAGAATCCAAAAGGAGATCATGGTGAAGGAAGTCAAGACTCCACCGACTCCCACCGTCTCATGCCAAACAGTCTAGATGGCGGGAAGGGGGTGAGGGACGGTAGGGCCTTAGGCACAAGAAGATAAAATTTTGATTTTAATTCAACATCCCCTCCAACCTACGCCACACACACCTACCCCCTTCTTTCCCACGCAACCCCGTATTCCTTTATTTGTTTATTTTACTTATTTTTTATTTCATTTCATTAACATCGATAGTAAGTTTTCGTCTCAACTATAACATCCGAAGCACTACATGAGCAAACAAGCATACAAAATTATAGAACAAAATGACAGACTTGGTTAAGGCTAAGTTGAATTTTAAATTTCGGCATTCTATCTATTTCTGAATTAAATATATCAAACAAACATACAATGACACGGTTCTATCAAACACGGTAGAATATTCATTCTATGACATTACAAATACAACAATTTCAGTCCAAATACAATATGATCAAATTCTCTATTTTCTAACGTCATGTAGAGAATTAAGGCATGGTATCTAGTCAATATTTTCATGCTTTTCAAATTCCGTCCATCTCGGAACGTTAGAATCAAAAAAAAAATACAATTTATGGGTTTTTTTTTTCAAAATATCATATGGGCACTTGAGATGACTGTTAAAAACTACTCTGAAATCCATCTCAAGTTGTAACGACCCAACAAGGGAAAGGTCACTACGCCATGAACCTGGGTAACCGCCAAACGGGGCATTACATTCTCCTCCCCTTAAGAAAGCATCGTCCTCGATGCGACATAACACAGAGGAAAGGAAATGGTACGTAACCAAGAACAGGTAAAGGAGAAATTACGCCCTATGGTTTAAAATTTTAGTTGATTAAAGCACGGCCACAGGGTAGCCTTAGGAACATTTGGTAGAAATTTTAACTTTCAAGGTTCTGTGAAGATTGGCAGTTCCTTCTTGTTCATCATTTCATTAGTCTCTTTCCATTATCATTATTTCTAGTTTTATTTCTTTTAAAATATCATCATTGAAGAGTTTTGATTTATTCCTTATTGTGGGTGCCCAACATGAACTGCTAACACAACACCCTATCAGGTTCACAAGACCCTACAGATTCACAAGCACACAAGTATATACTTCAAGATTGTATTACACCACAAAAAGGTTACTCAAATACGGAATGGAATAGGCACAGTCCACATAACATAGTACTCGTCACACATCTATGACTGACATACCAAAATACTCAAACAAAAGAGTACTACAATCCACCAGACATTTCCTCAATTTGCATCAATGAAAAAAAAATCACATAACACCAAACCATGCTACAGGTACATAGTGTCCACAAGGGAATCAATGACATAACCACAACATCACAACACATATCCATCTGACATGAGTAACACATACATCAAAATACCACTACCAAAACATCACAATAACTCAACATATATCCTGAAACATCAACCATACACACAAATATCATAAGCCTCCCTCAAACTCTTATGCCTCCCTCAAACTCTTATGCCTCCCTCAAGTCTCTTATGCCTCCCTCAAGTCTCTTATGCCTCCCTCAAACTCTTATGCCTCCCTCAAGTCTCTTATGCCTCCCTCAAACTCTTATGCCTCCCTCAAGGAGGCCGGTTGACCCTATGGTCCAAGACACATAGAGTTCGAACACTCCTAACCCAAGTGACATAATAACGCATGTGGTTCAACAACCCGCTAGTTATCTGTAACTCCTTGGGGCGTACCCCTATACAACAAAGCGGGTCCATAGGTCCAACCATTCCATGGTGCATCCCATGACCCTATTCCACACATCACGACAATAGAACCAACACAACAATCCAATCAAAGTGCCAAGTGGCAAAGTACAAGCCTTGGGCAAGGCGGTAAAAATTCCAAATTTAAAAGAAGACCCAAAATCAAGCAAAATAAATGGCCAAATAGCCATAGTTAGTATCAAAATCCCCATGTTAGTGCCACAAACCAAGGAAATGCCCAAAATTGTAAAGCATGGCAATCAAGAAAAGCTGCTGGTCCTTACAAAATAAAGTAAAAATCTCAATTTACGAATAAAATCAACTTATAATAATGTCACATTACGATAACTGTGTGGCCTTATCTAGCCACCAAAGGGGTACTCAACGAGTTGCTAGCACTCGGAACATCGAGCCTCAGCTCGTAAAATACATATCAATAATACAACTATCATCACCTCCATCTGAATCATCCCGCCACCACTTCTACAAGGCTAAACATAGTCATAGTTACACTTAGGTTGTACATAAATACAACCACATAAAGGAGAGAGAGAAAGAATCACATGTTATCTCTACTAAGCCTAAGGTTGGCTCAATTATTGACCCATGGTACACCATTCCTCACTCTCAACATACACTTCTACCGATTACCCTCAGGGTCGGTTAGCGTAAGGTTCACAACATAACATACAACAACATCACTAACATAATGGTGGCACACACATAACTACCATAACGTCTTACATATGGTACATATACAGGGTAGATCACGATCATACATTCACTGAGTGTAACACATCACTTTACCACATTTCTGCACCCAAAGTGCAATCACCATACGATAGGGTTCATACACTCACCGTATGACCCCAAATCACAACATGAAGCATTACATATTTGCACAAATCATACATACGATGAACATAGTACATCACAACATAACATCCATTGCTACATAACAAGGTGGTACACACATTTCTTCAAAACATGGTAAAAACATCATGATACAACTCATTTCTTTTAACATCAATCTAGTCATACAACACATTGATACACTTACATATCACAATATGTCACAATGTTCCAACACTCCGTCATCCACATTAGAATTCTTTTCACACATCACAAACAATAATTCACACGTGAACTCTTCATAGAATCCACAAGAAGGAGAGAGAATACTCCCATCCCCAACATATCAACATGATCACAAACACGCACAAGGTGACATACACATCACGTGCGTTCACAATATCACAATTACGACAATAATCACATCACGCTTAAAGCACATTACTCTTCCAATATAAATCATCATCATGCAATACCATCATCTCCATGAAACAACATCATGTAACACCATCACCATCATGTAACATCACCATACAACACCAATCCAGCCCATAGGTTCGAGAGCATGAACCTACGCTCTGATACCAAGTGTAACGACCCAAAAATCCACACACAACAACACAGTGAAATACAGGATAATTTTTTTTTTTTTGACTTGACACATAACATGACGCAACATGTCGTCACCAAGGATACAACTAACACTGTGAACAACTTGATACAAGGATGGCCATAAAGGCAGCACGGAAACGTTCACACCTATCAAGGACAATTTTTTTTCTTTTTGACAAGACAACATAGAAGTCCAATCACAGAACACACTTACAGTTAGGGCCAACCACAATGAGATATTCTTGAGGGTTATTTATTTTAAAAGGACATCTTGCAATTCTTAGCTTACGTTTTCAAGGAGGCTCAAGATATGATTCATACAATTCATCTTACCAAGCTAAGTTTATTCTTTTTACACTGAGTAATTATCTTTAAATCTTCTCTATTATGACATTTATTTGCTTAATTCGTTTATTTAGAGAAAGGGGTAATTTAATTCCACAAGGCCATCTGCTCACCACTAACGCTACTAAGATTCGTTCTTGCCCACAAGACAACATGGTTTTAAGTTCAACACACTTAAGAGAAGAGATACAAGGTGCCTTGAAAAAGGTTAGAGGGAGAAGGTCGAGATGAAACATCTTTAGGACCTCATTAGTTATTGCCAGTATTTAATTGAAGCTAGGGCTCTTAACCAGAATTATCAACAACTTTACTTAGGCTTCGCTAAAAGTATTAACAAGGAGTAAAAATTTACTTTCCAAATGGCGGTGAGAAAGATGGTGAGGTCTCCAATTTGTTTTCTCTGGCTTATTAAATCTTATCATCTTCAAACAACTAACAGTTCATTTCACCTTAGGGTCATTTTACAAATTTCACCATAAAAGGAATAATGTTCACTAGAGGAGCTAGGGTTATCATGTTATAAAGTTTACCTGCAATGATAGTCTTGCCCTTGATTACTTAAAGAATTTCTTGCTCTCAAGTTGGTGACCCCTACGTTACTTTATTTGAATACAACTTTTAATTTAACTTCCAGAAGTATTAAACAATCCCATGTTAGTTTACTTATGACACTTTATTACTAAGTCATATCAAGGTTTAACTCAAAATTTATTCTCAAGGCAAGGTTGTAGCAACACTCATTTACAAGAACAAAACAAGATTACATCAATTCTTAAAATACTGATACTCCAACAAAGTCACTCAACAACAATAACCAAATTTTCTTATAATTTCAATGATGGTCAAACAATACAAGGTTTCCAAAGTTCAGATGACAAAGTCCACAATACTTTATACTAAGACATTAATCCTCTTTTAAACTTTCCACTGGACGTTAACAATAGTTGAACAACATAAAAAGGTTTCGAGCAAAGGAACTTCTCAACTGAGGTTGATGACAAAAGTCTACAAATCTATCCCTCATCTACACGCAAAATCCATCTGCAGCAAATTTTCTACAAGAGTCAGTTCACGAGAACTGAGCAAGATAAGGCTACACAAAACCACCATAACTATTATCTAACAATATCATGAAAAGAAGCACTTTATTACAAGAATTTGGGTCAAACCTCTAAACACTATGAACACATCAAGTTATAATAAAGTCTATAACATGTCAATCAAAGAAGGAGAAGACCTTGTACTTCAGTTAGGAGCAAATGCAACGAAAGTAACAATCATATGAGAATGGCCCTTGGCCCTATAAGGAGAAAACAAACAATCTAGCAAAAACAGAATCCCCATCAAGTAAGTAATTAAACAATAATTACAAGATTGAGATTTGATATATATACCAGTCATCTAGAAATTTATCAAAGGTACCAAACGCATAGGCTAAAATAATATTTTTCCAAAAGAACAAGAGTTGATCGGCCCAAGAAGGGGGAAACACGGGTTTCAGAAATTAACACAAAAAGCCATGCATAATTGAGTTTCAAACCGGAAACCAATTAGAGTATACACACAACATAAGTTTCGAAGCGAAGGCAAGAATACTAGTTTTGACCATTAACTACAAAGATTTTCCAATCATCCAAGAAGGGTCCAAGTCTTACAGGCTAATAGCAAGCACGCGAGAGAAGAAGGGAGTTCCGTCACACAAGAGTACACAATAATGTCATCAACAACAATTCCGAGAGGGGAATTAGACCAAAACTATTCCAGTGTCAACGAGGTACTGGATTCGCACAAAGAAACCTCGAGCTTAGTTGATCCGAAAGGCTAGTTATGGTTCAAGTTGCCAGGGATGGTCAAGGTACTTCCTGAGGATGGCCTTAAAAGCCTAGAAACAAGATGAAAGATAATATAAGAGTCTACACCCGCGAGACGGAAAACACATTGCACACAAACCTTTTCATTCTACAAGTTTTAATACCAAAACTCTAAGCTGGCTAGCCCAAGCATGGATCACACTAATCCTACGACCTTCCTTTCTCGATGCCAAAAGGTTATCAAAGGGACTTGCGAAGGAGCTAACAAAAAACGTCAAAGACAACCTTGGGTGCTAGGGAGGGGGTTTCATAGTTATCGTAAACTTACTTCCATAATATCGAAAATACTAGTTGATCAACATAATAACTTGCAACTCAATCGCAGAGAAGAATTAATACATAAACAAACAGATGAAGGTCTATCATTCGAGTAAGAGAAACATAACATTCAGAGGAGAGGGCACACGCATCCTTTCGACCCACATACTGTCAACGATAAAAGCTAAAACAAGAAGAAACAAGCAGAAAGGAAATCTCCCATCATGACATCCAACTGACAAATCAATGCAAGGAAAAGTGGTTCGATTTCACAATAATTTTAAATAAAATAACAGTAGAAAAGTGTAGAAATATCTTGCCTTTTTCTCCAGATTCAACATCGTCCGGATCAGCAACAACAACCCAAGCCAAATTCCATTTTCTTCAAGCTCGTTGGGCACCCAAACATCGACCATCTTCACGTTGGCACAGGTAGGAGTTCACGGCCAGGGTGGGTGGTCTAAAATACTTGCCATCATCCTCCCAACACCGCTCCAAATTAGCCCTAGAACTTCTGTAGGCCCCATTTTTGGCAATTGAACTTGATCCTTCGTCATTCATCCAAACACCTCCACCATCTCCATATGCATCTGATTGATTATGATTTGGACCTCCTAACCTTGGTGCTCTCATATTAGGAGCAGCCCTAGTCTGAGACAAAGCAAAAGAAGATGGCTTTATAACCAAAAGCAATCTCTTGGTACAGACTCCATATCCATAAAACAGTCCCTAGACTTAGCATCCTCAATTAAGGCTGACCAGTCACTAGATTGCTTCAATGCAGCTGCTTTGCCCTTAACCCAAAGTGCTCTGCGAGCTCGTGCCAGTGCCACATTCATGCGGCGAATATCAGCTACAAAGCCAACCCCATGATTTGAAGCTCGGACACAAGACATAATGATTACATCACGCTCCTGGCTCTGAAAGGCATCTATCACAATGATATATAAACCTTTTCCTTCATCAGATTTGAGGACAACATCAAACTCTCGGTGCAAACATTACAGCTGTAGCTTGTAAGGTGTGATAATTCCAACAGAAAACTTTATGCCTGCCAACTTGGTGACTCGTTGAAGAAGCTCATATAATAGCAAAGCAAATTGTGTTTCATGAATATTCTGATATGAAACAGATCGGCCTCTATGAGGTTCTCTTCCATGAGTTACATCGTACAACAAGTAAGATCTCAATAGAGAATCTTTGTAAATAAATTTCATCAGGTCTGCTGGTAACACCCTCACTGTCACATAATCGATTTTGAAGATACAAACTCAGTACATGTTCTGGATCTGAAAAATATCCTGCTACCTTCATCTCCCAAGACATTTTCTCCAACATTGCATAGATCTCCTGTGCTTGTGGGTGTGATCTGTCACCTACACAAAAAGCATGCACCATTTTATTGGCTTCGCACTGAGTTGAGCACGTCCAAGCAAAACAGACATAGCATACGCCAAATAAGAGTCCGTTGCCTCCTTGTGAAGCTCAACTGCCACGATTCTCTCGTCAGGAGGCCGTTCAAACAAAGCTCCATTTTGCTGCGACTCTCCACCTTTTCAAATCAAGAGACACCATGAAAAAAAATCATCTATTTGCTCCCTGTGATTACAATCTACAGTGTACAGACTGGTAAAAGACCGCTGAACTCGAGTCTCTGTTTTATTTGCGAAGCCAACGAAGTTGCAGCGTAAACTTGAGGATCTTCAAATATTGCCTTTCCCAAATGACTTGTTGGTGTGGAAAGACTTGTCAGTGCAGAGACTTGGAAAGCTCGATCTTGGACAATGTTGGTAGGGCATCGTCGCTTGCCTGGATTCATCCGACCCAGAAAGCTTGAAAGACCAAGCGCACCCTCAATGAATTTTTCACAGAAGGTACTCTTCCCGCTGGCAGGTGGTCCTATAAGAACCAAAACAATGTTTTTTTATATTTCATACTGCCTGAACCAGAACTAGAACCGCCCTCACTAGACATGTTTAGTTAAAGATAACCAGTGGATTGCTGCCTTCGAGAAGGATTGCAAATATCCCTATTTTTCTGCTGGGGCTCGAGTTCTTTCCTACTTTGGCTATTTATCTTTATGCGCAGCCGTGGCTTGTGGATCCCCACTGCAAACACACCCCGCAACACCCAATGAAAGTGGAGGTAACACGCCTACTAGCCTGTAGCTTCATCTATAACCACCAAATCAAACCCAACATTCACGCAGCAACCAAGGGCAAAGAAAATGTGCCAGGAGGAAGAAAAAATGTGCCTAACACCCACCTATACGCATTGAAAGAGAATCCAAAAGGAGATCATGGTGAAGGAAGTCAAGACTCCACCGACTCCCACTGTCTCACGCCAAACAGGTCTAGATGGTAGGAAGGGGGTGAGGGACGGTAGGGCCTTAGGCACAAGAAGATAAAATTTTGATTTTAATTCACTGTCCCCTCCAACCTGCGCCACACACCTACCCCCCCTTCTTTCCCACGCAACCCCTGCATTCCTTTATTTGTTTATTTTACTTATTTTTTATTTCATTTCATTAACATCGATAGTAAGTTTGTGTCTCAACTATAACATCTGAAGCGCTACCGCGAGCAAACAAGCATACAAAACTATAGAACAAAATAACAGACCTGGTTAAGGCTAAGTTGAATTTTAAATTTCGGCATTCTATCTATTTCTGAATTAAATATATCAAACAAACATACAATGACACGGTTCTATCAAACACGGTAGAATATTCATTCTATGACATTACAAATACAACAATTTCAGTCCAAATACAATATGATCAAATTCTCTATTTTCTAACGTCATGTAGAGAATTAAGGCATGGTATCTAGTCAATATTTTCATGCTTTTCAAATTCCGTCCATCTCGGACTGTTAGAATCAAAAAAAAAAAAAATACAATTTATGGGTTTTTTTTTCAAAATATCATATGGGCACTTGAGATATATCGTATCACTCCCTCATGTAGAATATACAAAGATAAAGCAAGAAATTTCTCTTATACCTCCACCAAAGAGGTTGGTCACCCTATGGCCCTAGGCACATAGAGTCTAGACACCCCTAACCCAAGTGACATAATAACTCGTGGTTCAACAACCCACTAGTTATCTATAACTCCTTAGGGTATACCCTCATGAACAAAACAAAATCCAACTTTTTAGTTTTAACAACTTCCTAAAAGTGCAAAATGAGGTAACCGAGCTCCTAAAAGGGTGGCGAAGAGAGCACCAACAGTTGATCAAGGTTGATCTAAGGTTTAATACGACTCCCCACATAACAAGGAACACGGGCGGAAGATGACATCTCTTTTCTCGGGGTTCGGAAGGTTATTTTGTGAGTCTCAAAATTATGTTTTTCTAACTTTGCATGGTAGACAAAAAAATGGTTGTTTTATTTGATGACATAAGCTAACTCTCACCAATATCGGTGAACACGGTGCCCAATCATGACACCCTAGGTTAACAATGTATGAGGTTGTGGGAGCAATCTCGGTTGATGGTCGAGGTGCAACTTGGTTACGCAAATCACAAGGTGGAGTTTTGCTATTTTAGAATGTCTAATTTCGTTAAATATCCATATCCAAAAGTATAATTTTTCACTGGTTTAATATTTCTGTTATATTGCAAATGAAAGACCCAAAATACAAAAATTATAAAATATGAAGATAAGGAGACCATGCCTTCTTTAAGCAAAATCGCAACATCGCATTTGATGGGACCTCGCTTCCTTTGCATTTCGTCAAACAAATCACGGGCTTCACATAATCTTCCACGCTTTGCATAATGATCTACCAAAGCACGAGCAAATGCAACATCTAATAATGTTCCTCTAACCTTATCTATGTATGGAATGCCCATATCCTAAAATCTCCCAAGTCCATCGATCACATTTCTTTCAGGCATTTGTTCAAACAATTTCATTCTAGTTATGGGTGTCCATGACAACGCATTTCTTTTATGTAATTTTTTTAACAATCCACACATCTGGTCTTTATTTCCTTCTCTTTTTTGTTTATTATGCTACACCCAAAGTCATAAAATACCAAGAAATTCACTTCCCAGCTCCATCTCTAACACTATACAACGGCCAATGGAAGGAGGTGATGGTTGGAATTTGTGAAGTCAGGCTTTCCACCTATCAATTACATTTTCTTGAAAGTTTCTAAGCCTTTTCAACAAACCCATTTTGTGCATATCTTGTCACAAAACATTTCATGAAATGCTCCTCCTTTTTTTTGAGGAACTTTTTCAAGTAGTTCACTCACCATGTGCATGCTCCCACATTTTGCATACATGTCTACCAGAGCATTTACAACTACAACATCTAACAAAATCCCTCTATCTTTTATTCTTTGATGGGTGTCCATACCTGTTCTAGAGCTCGTATTTTTCCACAGTACTATGAGTACGCAGGAAAATGTAAACTAGTCACATTAGATACCCTTGCTTGTTGCATGGGTGAAACAGTGTGACTGTCTCATGAGGGAAGCCCATGTCTTATGTACATTGCGAATCATATTCCATGAGAAGTTGTCTCGTTCTTTCATTTGGCCAAAATCACCAACACCTTATATCGCAAACGGATGTCGGCACTTATCTTGATCAACAAACGCTACACTTGTGCGACTATCTAATTTCTGCTAAACTTGCAATGTTGGCTTTGGTTTCGTGGAGGTTAATACCTATGGATCTGAAAATAACGTGTTTGTATTATTGTAATTCGAACCTTGAAATTTTTTTATTTCCCCTCTTTCTAACATTGAAATGCTTACATAAAGCGCAAATAGCGAATATTATTTGGGCGAGAGAACAATATGATCCATGGAATGGGTATGGGACCCGCAGATATTTAACTCACACCTTTTAATTACCATCATTCCATTCATGTATGTGTCTTTTTATCAAATTAAAAATGTTACCTTTTTTATTTGTCCAGTTTTTCCTCTTTTCCTACATTGAAATGGTTAAATAGAGCACAAATAGCACATATTATTTGGGTGAAAACAATATGATCTATAAAATGGGTGTGGGACATCTATCTATTCATGTCTACTTCCTATCTATTGAAGTAAAAATGTCACATTTTCTATTTCCCTCTTTGTGACATTGAAATGCTTAAATAGAGCACAAATAGTCGACTGAAATCCCGGCGAAGGCAAGTGGATGTCGATTGGAATTTGTTGGTCGACGAAATGTGGGCAATAGTCGAATGTCATACTGAATTTTTTGTTCGATGGCGTGTAGACTTCAGGTAACAGTCGAATGTCAATTTGGCTGAGTTTTGGGCAGGGAATGATCGGTTAAGCGTAGGCTTGCTCTGGTTCTCTAGGGAAAATATGGATGAGATTACATTCAATCAATTGCCGTAAAAACTAGGCTTCAATATGAATACATCGATCCAAATCCAAAGCTCCAAAATTTCTGCTTTCAGAAAGGCCAAACCTCCTGAATTTTATCATTTCCTGGGAGGAATGCTGTCCTTGACACCTGATTCAACGACCATACAAACCCATCCTGTTCATTTGACTGTCGCTTGTCAGCATTTGGGTGTAGTTATTTCCCAACAATACATTAAATTAAACAAATCGCTTGGAAGTTACTACGCAAACCCACCAAGTTTGAACCACCAAAACGTGTTCGTAGAATTTTATGCATTTCGCGTATACGCTGAGAATTGTGGCAGCCTTCCTGGTTGTGTCCTCCATTGAAACCGACTTCGATGTTTCGTTACTGTTTGCCACCCATATTATTATATAAAGAGCCCAAGTCTAACAATGAATTATGAATATAGAAAATAAACTTTGCAAAGTGAGGAATAGCAGCAGGACGCGGTTTCAAGTTTCAAATGGCTTCAGTTGATTTGTTTGACATAAGAGAGATGTTAGAGGATTCCACATACTCTATTCATAATAGTTTTCCCGGAAAATCTCAGATTTATGTGGGCTTAGAGATATCTATTGTGGATTTGAAGGAGCTCTTATTCCACAGGGAGGTGTCAGTTGTTGGTGTCCATTGCATGGGAGGTGGGGGAAAAACAACTCTCGCATTGGCTCTCTCCAATGATCCACAAATTAAAGGTGATATCTCAATTGTTTCACGCATATAATTTTAAAGGAGATAACTTAAGGCATACCAAACTACACGTTAAAGAATTTAGTCTCTAAAATACAATTGTTTCTTCATGGATCTCAGGTTATTTTGGGAACAATGTGCTTTTCATCACTGTTTCAGAGTCGCCAAACTTAATGGAAATTTTAGAGATGATGTGGGACAAGATTGATGGAAGAAAGAGCCCAGAATTTGAGAATGTTGAAGATGCACATATACAACTACAGCAGCTCCTATTGAGGCAATCCAATCCAACTCTAGTGATTTTGGATGATGTGTGGTCTAGAGAAAACTTGGATAAATTACTATTTGAAGGACTAGGATACAAAACCCTTATAACAGCCAGAGACAGCTCCACTATACCGAAAACCCTGTCTACTCGATGGTATCAATTGCCATTGCTGGGCAGAGAGGATGCTTTGTCCCTTTTCTGCTTCTGGGCTTTTGGACAGATTTCTATTCCAAATGATGCAGATGCAAATATAGTAAACGAGGTACAGTTTTTTTCAGAATGAATTGTTGTTTTGTGAGTTGAAAGATAGATAGTTATGTTTTATTATTATCTCTGGAATCTATACTAGAACAAAATTAAATCATCTGTTGAAAAGCATGACAACAAAATGTTTAATAGAATCCAAAACTCTTTATAGATCTACAGGATTTCCTTATGTTATTTAAGAAAAGGATTTTGCTTGGAGAATTTGGATTTCTTCACATATGATGATACACCACGAGCTTTAGCATAAGAATATGATTTTAGATATAATTATGAAATTGAATGGAGGGTTTTGAATGATTATTCAATGGATATTATAGTGATATTCTTCTAATTCTGTATCTAATGTATATCTTGAGTATTGTTTGACACTGAAGGTTTCCCATCATTTGCAAAAATTTTTTATCTCAATGTTTAAATTTTAGATCTGCAAATATTATTATGGTGATGTTTACGCTGAGCGCCTTAAATCATATATGTTTGTAAAGGTTAAATTGGCCCCATCTCATCGAGCTAGGATCCGAGCTGCCCCCATCTCACCCTCTTAAAGATAATCAATAAGAGGCACTTAATGTAAATTGTAATAGTTTTATGCTTTGCATGAAAGATGCTTGTAATTTAGTGGAAATAACTAAATTTTGACCCTAACCACCTTAACCTCGTTGTCCAAAATTGATAACTTTAAAATGGAGGGCACACAATAATTTTTGTGCAACATTAACCATCTTGCATCTTTAAATGTTAATGGTCAATGAGGTTATTAGCTTCACCAATTTAACCAATGACTGTATTGCAGCAACGTGAATGACTCACAAGAGTGTAAACCCATTGGCACAACATGACAGTGCAACGAAGCAAACCTTAATAATGTAAAATTGAATTCTTTTCTCATTAATTCTTTTTAAAAACTTATATGTAATTTTTATTGTTATCATTGTTTATTTTAGCATTTTAATATCATGGCGCTACACTTGGTATCGTGAGTGTAGGTTTGTAACATTTAAAGCTCGGGGATTATGTTTAAAGAAATTGTTTTTGTAATTAATTGATTAATTTATTTATTTTGTTTTATAGTATGCCACATGATGAAAGTGGGAGCAATGCAACAAACATAGCGTGATTTGATCCAATGTACTTGAGCATGGAAATATTACAATACCACTACGTAAGGTGAGAGATAAATTAAGAAGAGAACGACCATTAGTGCCATCAATCCGACATGTCCCTGGTGTCACCGATGCCACCTAGTGAGAATCCATTAGAGGTATTACATGTACCTTGTTACCCTTGGATCATACAAAACACAACCATAGTATGTAGACATAACAACAACAACGCCGACATCTCCATCATGAGCCACAAAAAGTTGGGGCACTATACAAATGCACCAAAGGAGGCTCCTTCTTTGTATGTTTAGATCTTATGGGCATTTAGACATTCCAGGATGTGTCCTACCATGAGACAAAAAAATTGAGCAAATCAAAACCAAACACATGTACATGCTGAGCTAGTAAGGATCAGTGGTGCGACATGCAAGGTCCTAGCAAGAGGAAGGTACCTCTTGTGGATTTTGTTACTTCTGCAGGTCATATGATCATTATATATGAGATTTCCTGCATCAAAATCCTAGACCACACTAGCAATTAGGACCACATAGTCCTTTAGGTTAGTGAAGCATTATGTTTTATGTTAGTTAGTTATGGAAAATAAACGATGTTATTAATTCTACATATTTTAGGAGATTTTGATATTGAAGGGTACCATAAAAATTTCAAGGATTAACGGAATCCGTACACCCTTTTTGTATCTTATCTTATTTGATATTAATAAAATATTCGTGGACCCATTTATTGGGCACAATATTTAAATCAAATTGTTGTTAATTTATAATATTAATTACCAGACCACTCCGACATCATAGATGATATGTAACTTCGTTGATTACACTATATGATATTTGGTTATTATTTATTTTTCAAATTCATATTTTTCATTCTTTAAATTTGTATTGTCTCTAGAGAGAGAAAAAAATTGAAATTAGTATTGTCTCTAGAGAGACAAAATGTTAGTATTCGGTATTGTCTCTAAGGAGACAATAATGATATTGTCTCTAGAGAGACGAAAATGATATTGTCTCTAGAGAGACAAAAATTATATTGTCTCTCAATAGACAAAATATGTATCAATCATTATTGTCTCTTCAGAGACAATAATTAGAGACACCCGCTTTGAGACAATAATAGAGACAATATACAACTTTTTTATTGTCTCTATTTGAGACAATTTAGTCAAATTTTGTCTCTATTAATGTCTCAAATGACCCCCTTGTAGTAGTGAATGGCACATGTTGTGATGATACACATGTCACAAGGCTTCATTTTATTGAAGGGAACATAAATAATATTGAAACTATAAATGACGTGTTGTAACATTTGTCGTTATCTCTAGCATTTTATATTTGTTGATATCTCCAAAGTTCGATGCTATGAGGGACCTTCACATCTCCATGCCTTTTATTTTAAATCGTATCAAACAAAGGAGTTTAATAAAGTTGATTTGATGTAAATACGATGACATGTTCACAAAAATAGTGAAGAAACAAAATCAGGTGTTATGCTTCTTGTATTTTGATAAATATTTAAGTTAATAAATATTATCATATATCCATATTATCCCTTGAGTGTGAATGTTGATTTGTTGTGACTCCTAACTCATTTTTCATGACATAAATTATATGGTTGGTTCTTTTATGTGCACATTGACTATGTGCTATGTTTATTTTTTGATAAGATAATATTGTTGAATTTTTGAAAAAAAATCTTCTTTATTTATTCTTAAATATATCATGAAATCTATTGGGCACTCATATGACAGGTGTCATTAGAGGTGATCAATTTTCATGATTATTTATGCATTGTCTACTTTCCTATAATTACTCGAGCTTATAACTAAAAGGGGGTCTATAATGTGTTACTAGAGTAATCATTCCATTTATGTTTCCAACCTAGAACCTTTTAGATTTTTCACATTTTTTATTTTGGCCTACTTATGTGCAAATCGCACTCACGTGAATATTGTGTGTGTGTGTGTGTGTGTGTGTGTGTGTGTGTGTGTGTGTGAGAGAGAGAGAGAGAGAGAGAGAGAGAGAGAGAGAGAGAGAGAGAGAGAGAGAGAGAGAGAGAGAGAGAGAGAGAGAGAGAGAGAGAGAGAGAGAGTGAATGAATCAAACTCCTTGATGATGTAATAAATTAAAATAAAGACTTAACAAATCCCATTTTACATCGGTCTTTGTTGATAGACTATGTCATTATAACCATTGATGGTAGAAACCGTTCTTGGTACCACGATAGCTAGAGATAAACCTTAATCGGTAATATGTCCACATATCCCTCTCTCTAAAGCCTCTCTTGCTACATGAATGTGAATTTCCCTTACATTGACACGTGTTCTACCTATCTTGATAAAAATAAGGTTTTACATTACAAAAATTATTTACACACGCATAGTATTAATTGAACGCTCCTTACATTATGAGATATCTCCAAATCACATTCCTTGTAGAACCTACACAATGCAACAACTTCCTCCTTAAAAAATTAAGGAAAAATGACACATGGTCGTAAGAAAGAAGAGTACCACATTTCTTTTTACAGGGTCCTCCTTCTCCCTCAAACCCCACATTCATCACCTCTCTTTCTCCTGTAATGTTTCAATCCCTCAAATTATTTGACTTCTACGATGCATCCCTTTCATCATTTCCATTACACAATTCACATTTTATCGCTAGTATGGCATAAATTGTAATTTGGGGATAGTTGTTGGAAAATGATAATGGAAATGTATACCTAACAGTAAACCAAATTTAATACAAAATACATAAAATATCTCTAACCTATGATAACGGTGGTGTGGGATTTAAGACTATTTGCAAGCTCTGTCTTTCTCCTTTGGCTTTAGCTCACTCCTTATAAAGCTTAACAACTTTTCCTCAACTCTTTTTCCCTTTATTCCACATCTTGAAATGATATGTTAGCCTTGCTCTTATACTTTCTTATTTCTCACTCTTCTCTCATTTGAATTTCCTTCTACTCAAATTCAAATTCAATAAAAGTGTCATGTGAATTGGTATTTGTGCACATTTTAGGTGTCTATAATAATGCAACAATTTGATGTGTTCTAGGGCTAAATTGGTGTTAATGAGGCCAAATAAGGCTGCATATAACACATCAAATTATCATGTTTTTGAAGCCACATAGGAGGATAAGGAAAGGTCGTGCAAGAAAACATAATTATCCAATAACTAATCATCCATTATGTAAGTAAGAGGATCAATTCCTTTGTGGTGTCACCTCGATTGGCACAAGGATCATGATATATTAGGGTTTATCTATCGTTGTAAACCAAGACAACTAACTAATGTGTGATTAATATTTATTTAGTGAGGATTTCTAGAGTTTTAGAAGTAATTCCAAGAAGCACTACAGAGGTATATATGACTTGGGGAGAAACTAATGTATTTAGAGTTAATTTTATATTATATTGTGAAGCCAAAGAGGAGGAGAAGGGAATGACGAGAAATCAAACATACTCCTTCCATAACCAATCAACTATTGTATTAGTGAGAGAGATACTTCAACTTTTTCATCACCTATATTGGCATAAGGATCATGATATATTGGGGTATAAATGTTATTGTGGACTAAGACAACCAACCAATGTGGGGTTCATTTTTATTAAGTGAGGATGTTTAAATTCGTAGAAATGATTCCAGGATTAATTGAAGAGGCATATCCAAATTCGATAGTAAGGCACATATTTAGAGGCAATTTTACACATTTTCTTTGGGTATTTTTCCAAGCCACAAAGAAGGAGAGGGGAAGACTGAGAAATTAAACATACTCATCATGCAACTAATCAACAATTATGTTAGTAAGAGGGCCACTTCCATTGTAGCATCACCTCTATTGGCATAAGGATCATGATATATTAGGGTTTAAATGTCACCACAGATTAAAAGAACCAACCAATGTGGGATAAATTTTTATTAATGAAATATTTTAAGAGTCATAGAGTAAATTACAAGATGCACTGAAGAGGCATATTTGACTATGGTAGTAAGGCATCTATTTAGAGGTAACTTTTCATGATTTATTTGTCATTTTTGAATCCACAAAGGTGGAGAAAGGAATGAATAGTAAGAAAACATTCTCTGCTGGAAACCAATCAACAATTATTTTAGTAAGAGGCCCACTTCCATTGTGGTGTCACCTATATTGCCATATGGATCATGATGTATTGGGTTCTACATGCTACCATGGACCAAGATAACCAACCAACACAGGATAACATTTAATTAAGAATTTATAGATTCGTAGAAGCAATTCCAAGATACTCTAAAGAGGCATATCCAACATTGTTGGTAAAGCATGCATTTAGAGAAAATTTCATGAGATTTATTTTTAGGATTTTCAATGCCACTGAGCAAGAGAGGGTAAGGCCTAAGAAAATAAATAATCATCTTGTAACCCATTATGTTAGTAAGAGGTTACTTCCAATATGAGAGGCTCTATTGGCATAATGATTGTGATATATTGGGGATTATATGTTATCGTAGAGTAAGATGACCAACTAATGTGTGATTAATTATTATTGAGGGAGGGCTTTTAGACTCTTAGAAGCACTTCCAAGATGCACTGAAGAGGCATGTTCAACATGGGTATTAAGGAATGTATGTACAAGAAATTCAATAAAATTTATTTTTAGGATTTTTGAAGCCACCTAGGAGTAAAGGGGAATTTTGAACAAGAAAATATACTCATCCCATAAGAAATCAACCATTATATTATTAAGAGGGTCACTTCAATTGTGGTGTCACTTATATTGGCATAAGGATAATGATATATTGAGTTTAATATGTTTTCATAGACCAATCGAACCGATCAATATTGTGACATTAATTTTTATTGAGGACTTATAGAATTGTAGAAGAAATTGCAACATACACTAAAGAGGCATATCCAACATGGGTAGTGAGGCATGTATTTAGAGGCAATTTTATAAGATCTTTTTCCTAATTTTTTTTTGAATCCACATAGGAGGAGAGGGAAAGGGCAAGTAAGAAAACATACTCATCCCTCAACCAAATCATAATTATTTTAGTAAGAGGGCCACTTCAATAGTGGCATCACCTCTATTAGCAAAAGGATCATGGTATATTGGAGTTTATATGTTACTGCAGACCAAGCCAACCAACCTATGTGGGATTAATTTTTATCAAGGATTTTTAGAGTCATATCTAAGTAATTTGAAGATGCATTGAAGAGGCATATTTCACTTGGGTTATGACGTACATATTTAGGGGTTAAAGCTACTAAAGAGGAGAGAGGAAGAATAAGCAAGCATACATTCTAGTCTCACAATAACTTAACTATTATGTTAGTAAGAGAGCCACAACTTCCATTGTGATGTTAGAAAGAAAAAAGCAATGTTATCTAATCTTGTTTCAAAGATGTAAATTATACACAAGTCAACACCTTTAAAATAGGTCTTTTGGATGACTTACACTCAATATTTTATGAGTGGAACCAAACTGCCAACATTATTCCCATTTATATAATAATGGTTGCTTAAACAATTTTTGCTTAAAAATCAATAGACATATAAATAATTCATTAAATATTGATTTCAAAATTAAACTGCGAAGAGTTTTCATTACAGTAAAGATAGATTGAATAGTACCACCACTTCCCCGCTCCACCCTACCCTGCCGCCACCCCCAAAAAAATATACATATATAATGGGGTGAAAAGAACTCCAGCATTAATGATATGTTCAAGATAGAAGCCCGTGACTTTTTCTTTGAAGAGATTTCTGAGCTTACGGATGCAGAATTTATATGATTCCTTCTTCAGATTTTTCTCACCCGAGCACTGCAAGAATAAATACTAGAAATATGATTTCAAAAAAAGGAAAAACATTAATATATAATTCTTTTAAACCATATGGGTTATGAAATTTTTGTTAGGAGTTTGGGTATTGCGGAAACATGGTCGACACCGTTTTCACTATTTGAACTGGGTGCATGTTACTTTTTGCACGTAGATATTACCCACACCCACAGAGAAGATTTTTCATGGACTTGCGAGCTTCAACACCTGTTTTACAATATTCATACGGATAATCACCACTTCATCTGTCAACAATTTCATGATATGAGTGGTTCTGGGGTTGCTGGCATGGCGGGAGGATTGAAGTAAAGGATCTAAAGCTAAACATGGACTCACCTCGAGGATATTGAAATTCCTCTCCTTCGTTCGCTTCAGTGTGGCTCTGTCCACCACAATTTTGTCATAGCAACACCAGTTCTGCACTCTACATCAATAAAACATATTGCACTATAATACAGTCATTTTCATTATTTAGAAATAATAATAGTAGCAGAGCTTACTTCATTATTTTGTTTGAATGCAATAATCCAAGTATTTTCAGCAGTCTTCATCGACAACGCAGTGGGGACCAGTGATCAAATTTGAAGAGCTCCCTATATTTTAATTTGAAGGGCTAGGTTAAACTTGACCTTTAGTAAGTGACATATTGAACAATAGGTTGCCTTTTAATTGAAAAAAAAATTTTAATTACCTTTCAATATATATTTGATTATTTTATATAAAATAAATATGAAAAAGTAAAAATTATTAAATATTTAAAAATCGTTAAAGGTAGTTAAATTAAATAATCAACATTCAGAAAAGTAATTACATGTTCAAATTGCATCATTGAAATGAAGAGGTCTTGAGATTTCGTTTTTTCCATTCCTCGTATACCTCATTCCAATCTACTATATCTAACTTTTGAGGTACAGAAAGAGATAAAAACACTAACATGGCTAATGTACCCAAGAAAAGTCTAGACCTCTCAATAGTTAGAATGCGATTTAACCTAGAAAATATTCACTCATATGCTAATGTACTTGTTGGAAGTGTGAGAGCACTTTTTCATAGTTTCATTAAATTAGGAATGAATCTTTCCACTTTACATCTTCACCACATTAATCTCATGCATTGAACATATTATTCTTTAGATGTGCATTATGTAGATTCACACCAAAACTTATATTTTATGTCTCATATATTTTCCAAATATTAAATTAGTTTTAGGGTTGTAAATAAAATGTCGCTTGGAATTCAATGCCAAAATGTTGTTAAAACAAATATAAGATTCCAAAAAGAAATCATCTCTTTGTTATTCACAAATAAGATTTGTTAGACAATTTAGAGAGGTCAAAGAAATTGTATTGCATACAAAACAAATGTAAAACATATGAATTTTTCATACCTCAAAAAAATAAATGTGGTTTAATATTACATACCTTAATTTATCTCGAATATAAGAGTAATTTAGAGCATGAAGGAGTCCTTAAATAATCTAGTTATCCATTGATTACACAATACTTGAAGTTGTTAACTTAGAGGCATAACAATTAGCATTATTATCTTAACAACAATCTAAATACAAAATTCAGAGAAACAACTAATATTTAAGAACCCAATTTCCAAAATAAAATAAGGGCATTGAAAATAAAATCCCCAAATTGATTTAGTGACTAGAAAAAGCTTTAAAAACTAATATTGCTCTTATGAAAATAGAAACACTCAACTAATTGCTTATTTAGTGGTGATTCATCTTCTCCTAGATTTTGTGCATGATTTGTGTAAAGTGAAAGTAGATTTATTTTAACACAAAAAATAGAAAGTAAGTATGAGTTATGCACTTTTCTACAATTATTCATTTAATAATTTATTTATTAAAATAAATCTAATATTTATAAAAATTAACATAGCATTTAATATTTGTATGACAAGTGATTTTTAGTTGGCCCTTCTAATGAAAAATTAACATAAGTGACCTCATTTCAGTATTGACATGTAATTTTAAATTTTAAATTTCTTTTGAAGTGTAAATTTTAAACACCCTTTTATGACAAGTTGAAATACATTTGAAGGGCATTGAAAACTTCAAATTTGATCCCTGGTGGGGAACTCACTTTGGGTTCAGTAATTGAAATATCATTATGTAAATTTGGACTGGGTTGTTGTTTATTTATGATTCCCAGTGCTTCCATTCCTCAAACTATGTACCTACTCCTGAAGTATATCCGCCGAGCCAAATCCTGGATCCCTATTTAGTAGGGCATCCATTGGAGAGCCTTTGGAGCCTTTGTACCTTACAACACGTTAACAATGAGGTTTGAAAAAATAGATAGCTACGATAATGCCCGCTGATTTGGGGGAAATTTTAAAATACAGTTTTGGCGGGGTATTTAAATTTTGAAATCCGAATTACCTGAAAAGAAGAGTGGCCGCTGGCAACAGGGAACATAACGGAAAAACAGCTGACTGCAACGTTAACGTCTGTCAATATGGTGGTAGGGCCTTTAGGTCAAAGTCAAATGCCACGCTGTTAGTTGCTCGGAACGTGCCGGCAACTTATGCTCAATGGGTGTAGAGACGTGACAAAGAAGATAACATAAGAGATGTGTGGAAGACAAATGGGTAGATCACAAACCAAAAAAAGATGTCAAGATTGTTTTAGCACACTAACTATAAACTACTACTAAAAAACCTAATAATAAGAAATCTCTCATAATAGGGCTGATCATAAATAGGAATAGATCTACCCCTCACAAGCTCGTGAAGTCATCGCTCATATCAAATAATATTTTTGTTTGAGCTTTTCACATGAATATAATAATATTATGTATTATCTTCATACCAAATACAAAGGCTATTATATAGCCATAGGAATAGAAAACCAACTTCCTACAAAATCGGAAGTCATACAACCAAATAACCCGTTAATAGCTTTACGGGTACAACCAAACTCTACAAATATATTGTTGTTGAAACAATATATTATACAATATAACCGTAATATTTACCACACCATAGTAATATATATTTACCATACGGTAAACTCAAATCATGTGAGTACTACATATTCCTAACATCAGTATCTTTCATCCAAAGATTGCATACAGGTGAGAAAGTTTATGCATTGTGCCCAATCCTTTCTGTATCTTGTTTCTAGAAATTTTTAAACTCTTACAAAAGAATTTTTATGATTGTAAAGCTCGCAATAAAAGAATTGGAAATGTTATTACTTATTATGTCTAAGGAATTCTTTACAGTGGGAAATCCGAGGGCTTCTAATAGTTAACATTGGATATCAATGGTAATAGGTCAAGTTGTATGTGGACATCGATGAAAATATTCTACGAACCATTGTTCAAAATAGCGGTGGCAGTAACATTGATTTAGATACGTATTTCCTTGAACCATGTAAAGATTATGTTTCCCATTCATTGGTATTCTAGTAAATCATACAAAATATACTTTATTAGTCTCTGCAATTATAGAAAATGGATCAAGGAAAAGACAGATGAATTTCATTACCAACATAGACAGTTCAAAAATTGACAGAGTCTTAGAAAAATTCATGGCTCATAGCATATAATGTAAATGCTGTACGACTATACACACAAAATTATCTACAACTATACTTTTTTCTAGTACTGTATATTAAATGAGAAAAACAAGTAAACTTATTGACTGAAAAATGAATGTGTCTACATCTAAGAACAACATTCTGATAGTTGAACAAATCAATCTAAATCTAAGCCAACATTCTAGCCATTGATGTGGCACATGCCCATTTTGAGCCGTGTCAATGTGGAGAGCCACACAATACATGATTAAATTCAAAGGAATATCGGCCTCCATCCATTTGAAAAAAATGTGTTTTCTGTTCTTTTTATTTTGAGTGGACTGATGGCTCAAAATGACTTGAGTATTCCTAATTATTGTTTTGACCATTTTCAAAACTTTTCAGGCTGGGATAAAAAAATTAATTGATTGGGGCCTATTCATATTCATTTGATTTTGGAATTGGATGGTAATGTCTCATCATGGTGGGGATCCATGAAAGCCCCAAGGCATCCAATAGAAATTTGGGAATGCCAATGCATTGAACCAGACCTCCATGCCTATGTGTTACTCTCTCTATGCAAGTGTGTTTTGTTGTTCCACATGTGGGCCTCCAAACATTGGGAATAATGATGTCATCATGTATGCAAAGAGATCTCCACGAGGATCAACATCTTCATATGGATCCGTTAGGGTGATGTTATAATGGAAGTGGTTTTTATTTATTTTTATGGGATGACTATGTTGTTCGGACAGTTGTTTCTTATTTCCTTTTAAAGTTTTATAATTATAAAGGAAATTTTTAATTTAAAAATTTCCCAAAATCCATGTCTTACTGCATTAGGACTCTTCAATACATCTTGAAAATATGTTTGTTTGTTTGGTCTTAAAAAAACCCTTAACTATCTCAAAATACATACCTTACTACCTTGAGTCAATTGCCTTAATACCCATTAAATGGACATCTCCTAAAGAAGATTGGGAAAAGAGAATTTGCATATTTTGTGACAAATGGGTCTTAGAAACATAACGACACTACATCATTAAATGTACAACATATAATGACATTCATACCGAGTATGAGGACAATTTGAAAGTAAACAACCTAAATTATTTTTTTAAGGAGGAAAGACTTGTCAAAACAAGGAATCTTTTGTCAAGATACACAGTAGGAGACCCAACATAAAAAAAAAAACCCTATGCACAATTATTAGGGCAGCGCTTGTGGTGGATTTTTGCACTGTAATTACAAATTTGGGTCCCATAGACTACTTGGTCTTGTAGACGTAATCATTCATCCATTCTTCAATATATATTAGAAATATGTTTCTTTTGATCAATCTCCTCCTCTTCCTGTCATCACATAAATCACGCATCTGTCTGGGATTTTGTTTTGAGAAGTGTTGATCGCATCAATAATTGTGGTGTAGTATTTGTTACGTCCTTTACCGCTGTTACGATGTTGCCCACAAAAATGTAGCCATCATATGATGTTTGCAAAATACATCTTTTGTCCACGCAAGACAACCACGATGGAAAGCCACCATGCACCGATCCATACTAGACGAATGCAATTCATCGTAATATAACAAGTGTCAACTATGCATGGAATTGAAATGCTTCGCCGAACCCTTACCAATAAGGTAATTTTTCATCAAATCCAAACTGCTACTTACCGACCTCAGCGAATTTGATATACGATTGACAAAAGAAAAGGAGCGTAGGTTTACATTTACTTCATAAGTTTTGTCTGTTACAGAGAAGAAACATATTTGAGACTATTTTGTTAACTAATAAGTGTCTTGTATGTTTGGAGAAGAAATACTATAGGACAAAACCCCACGTGAGGGAAGGAAAATAAGTGATGGTATGAGTGGTCGTCTTGTCTTATGTGGCTATCAATGACCTCTATGGTTATGGTCAAATTCACATTTAAAGGGGCATTGATGCACAGATTACTGTAGACCATCCATGTGTTTTTGGTCATGATTGAGGGTATGAAGGAAAATGAGAAAAGATTACTACACTCAAACATATGCAAACTTCCTTTCTACGGGTGGTGGTTAAGGAGACTCTGCATAGCCTCTAAATATGGGGAGAATGTAAATTTCACGTTCAATGGTCTAGGACTTTCCCCTCATCTCTCAGAGTAACTGCGAGTACCTCACATTTAGAATTGGGTGACACATTTACAAATTATGTTGCTTCCTCTACTAGGCTTGTGCATAATGCAATCAAATATGTTTTTCTATGGGTATATTGGTGAGCTCATTCACAACATCATGTGCATTTTTTGATGTCCTCCAGCTTGTCTTGCTAGATAGTATCTCCACCTCATATATTTTTTTACTTACTTGAAGATAATACGACACTACACAAGTTCTCTAGGGAATACAATCAACTAAAGACATGCTTTCCACAACACGGACCCACATTGGTTACAGATAAACATGAGGCACACACTTAGGACACAATGGTTCATCTAAAGTATGCAATTTTACAACAAGGTTTTCCCACAGAAGGTTTCTTTAGAATCATGTTTTAGCTGTAAGTGCTTTTACATTCTTTACTTTTCCCAGAGAGATCATGATAGGAGAATCTGAAGTTCATGTCTCCTTTGAAGAATTTTCTCCTACCCTGTTAATGTTAATATACAATGTAAACCAATTATTGGATAGCAAGAGGTTACTTCATTTACTTGATTAACTTATTCATTTGTGAGGAGGCAGTTAATTTCTCAAGGCTCTTAACTTTATCAATCTGTTTTCGACGTTGTGCTTTTGAACATATATGTTTTACCTTTTCAAGCGGTCAATTTTATTTTATTTTATTTTATTCCAGTACATGACTGTCTAACTCTTGGATTCATCATTAAGATCTTATTAGTGGTTAAAAAGGATTTCATTGGGGCAAGAGTCTAACCAGAATTGTTAAAGGTTTCACTTGGGCTTCACTTGAAGAGATAGACATAAGTATACTGTTTACTTTTTCAACGGGCAAGATAGGTCGAAGAGTTTCTTAGTCAAGTTCCTTCTATTTATTATAATCTTATTATCTTCCAAGAATTCAATCATTGATTTCACCTTAAGACCGTTATGAGGATTTACCACAATAAGAGATTGTTGATTAGTTTAAGTGGGATCACAAGGTATATTTGTTTCTCTTGTTTTCTTTTTGCTAGGTTCAAAACATAGTCCTCTACCAAACGACACATGACCAAAGGTAACCAAAGTGATGTAAGTTGATTCAAGTTTTAGATAATTATAATTAGGTTTGACAATTCAAGGATAAATCATATTCTGAAAAGTGAAAATTCAACAAAGGATACGCATGTCAAAACAAGTTCATTTAATCTTATTGACAATAGTATTTCTCAAATTGACTTTCAAACGATAACAACAACCTACATGAGAACAATACAAAATTATAACGCAATGCCTTCTAGATAGTCTCCACAATTTCCATACCAATGTTGTAAAGCAAAAGAAAAACATTCGTACAACAGCAGTTCCTAAGAAGGCTGGAATCCACTTTCTACACGTGTTTCTTTTTCTCTCTCTCTTTTTTTTTTTTTTTCTACTCAGGAAATCCTCCTGCACATTTGTTAGCACATGTCAGTTCGCAAGAACTGAGCACGATAAAAGCTATAACATTAAGACAATATGTTGTTATCTAACTGTTTCAAGGAAGAAAAAGACACCGTTGATAAAAAAAAATAATCTAAGAGTCTAAACAAGAGTAATTAAAGAGTTGTCCAAAAGCATAAAATGTCTAAATAAAAGGGATGGCACTAACTCTATTTAATTATCATTTTCTCATAGGAGCAGTTAATAAACATCATAGTGAATTTCACCCATATCACAATAATGACCGTCATTTTAACAAGATAACATTTCGAAACAAAAACAATTACAAGAAGAGAATTAATTTCAAACGTGATTTGTCCCTATTTGTTTAAGTTAGTTCACCAAGCCAAGGATCCACTATGCCACTGGAAGATCCCAAACAATCAATCGACATGAGAATATCTAAACCAACATGACTTGTTAATATTAAGATGATGTGCCTATAACAGTTAATTTTTTTGTCAGTACCGAATAAATAAAAATGGAAAGAAAAGGGATGAAACGCACAAATGACCTCGCATGGGTCACATCCTATCCTAACAATCCTTCTATTAGACTTTCTTCTAATCAAGAGAATGTCTTAAGAAAAAGGACAAACTTGACAAGACCAAACATAACCATTATAAATCTTACAGGAGGGTTACTCAATCATTCACAAGAACACAACACAGGATACATAGCTTCCAAAGGATCATGTCAACAACAAGTTGACTTAAACCTTTCTGGTCAACACATAACCATTCTACTACAATGACAGCAAGGAGGTCGTATCACAACGATCATCACAAAAACCAGTCAACCAATGAGTTTCCAAACACACCAACCTCTAAGTCACAGGAGAATGAAATTTAAGCATCTTTACGGAGCAAAACGTAGAGTAATTTCTCACGCATAAAACCAGCATCCCAATTTTAAGATTTGTAACTTCCTCACTAATGATCAAGTAGATCTCGTATCCTCCAACATGTGTGAAACAAAATCAAGGTACGAAAAAGAGTATTTCCTCTGACATTTTAAGCTATCTAAAAGAAATGTGAGTAACGTCTAAAGAAGGCATTCCATAGGATCAGCTACATTCCTCAAACATACAACAGTCACCAAGGGAGAGAAGGTGATTCCAAAGAAAACAATCTCCAAACGGTGAACATGAATTGATATCAAATTATGAAGATCAACCATGACGCTTGAAGAATAAAAGTATTTCTTCGAGCGATTTAAAAATAACAAAAGCAACTAACCTAGTTGAGAGTAATATCAACTTGGCTCAATTCGATAATCAGTCAAGCTAAGCACACACCAAGCCAACCGGGAAGGGTTACTAGAAACTAAAACAACTAAAAGAAAAGAATAGAGACAGGAAAAGCATCATTCACCTATACACAATGCACTTGCAGTACTCAATCCCTAATTCGCAAATACTCGACATAACCCAGAACTAAAGATCTCGAACCGAAACAAGAATAAGAACAAAACAGAACTATAAAAGGTTGAGTCCAACAACAATGTTTGATAAAACATTCAAATCGTGAGACCAACATAAGGAACTAGGGGGTGTTCATTACAGGACCCCCACCTCTTTTGTTTTATTAGACTTAAGAACAAAGTTCACCCAACTAATATTTATTAAAACCCAGAAAACAATATAAAAGGCTTCAACCAGCGCAATCATTTCTAACGCCAAAAAAATACAAAAGAGCAAGGGAAGTGGAAACCAAACAACATACCATCACACGAGACATTTATATGAAGAGTAGAGTTATTTAATGAATCAATTAAATAACAACATAAGAATCAATGGTATAGAGAATATCGTGCCTGATTAAGCTCCCGCAGTCGATAACAAGATGGACGGGGCTGCTGCAAACAACCCAACCAACAAGCTAACTTCTCTTCCTCACTCGTTGAAGGTCCAAACTCTGTTAACGGCCATGCTCTTGACTTCGTAAAAAAAATCAATTGTATAGTTCGAAATGTGCATCTCTGCCCTAAGTTCGGTCGGGTCGCATTGACACCCGATTATCATTCCCTCACTGATCTTCTGACGCACACCCTACCTCCTCTTCCCAAAGATTGTTGCCATGCATCCCTGGGGTTCTCAGAAGTAGATCCAAAATCCTCCGAACACCGCTCCAAATTAGCCCTTAGCCACCACATACCATGAAATCCATGACCGTGGAAGGAGGAGAACCAGAACATGAGCTCTTCTGGTATGAGGAGAATCTGCATAGAGGACAGGTTGTTTGTTGGTGATCCAGCCACTTGACAAGACAATTTCTGTGGAAGAAAAGAGAGCACGACAGTTCCCTTATCTGATCCCCTTCTTCAATCTTACACAGAAAAACAGCGCATTCCACCACATGGGTAATGTTTTGTTTCATTAGGGCACAACAGAAGGCTCTGCTGATTTCATCACCCTATGAGGGGCAATGGGCAAGCTCGGACCCCAAAATCGGAGCAGTCTCTGAAGATGTTTCAGGATTAGAATTAGAATATTCCCTTAAGCAAATTGGGTACTCTGCTATTCACTTGTATATTATTAGCAGAAGAAGTAGAAAAGAATAGGCCCAAAATATACATAAATGATTCTCGCAATATCCTTTAAGGATTGGACCAAAGGATCTTCAGGAACAACTCCAAGAGAATGCCATCAAACTCTCGGTGCAAACGTTTCAGCTGAAGCTTGTAAGGTGATGATAATTCCAACAGAGACCTTTATGCCTGCCAACATAGTGACTCGTTGAAGAAGCTCATATAATTGCAAAGCAAAACGTGCTTCATGAATATTCTGATATGAAACAGGTCCGCCTCTATGAGGTTCTCTTCCATGAGTTACATCGAACAGCAAGAAGATCTCAAAAGAGAATCTTTGTAAATAAATTTCATCAGGTCTCCTGGTAACAGTCACACTGTCACTTAATCGATTTTGATAAAAATATCTTGTAGGAGAATCTCGAATTTGAGGGTGCAGAGAGATACAGAATAAGAAACAACAAAGTCAGTACAACTCTGCTTGGTGGAGGCGCTCAAAAGACTTCGACCAAACTGCAACCTTCTCACCTGCTGCTAACTAACTCTTGTTACGAGGGATTTGTCTTTGTGGATTTCCGACCAGGACACACCTCGTGGCACCCAATGAACGTGGAGGTAACACGTCTACTTCCCCAGCTGCGGCTTCATCTATAACCACCATATCTAACCCATGGCTAGGCGCTTGGCAAACTTCCAGTCAGTATTAGAAAAAAGTGGTGCACGCAAACTCACCCTCACTTGCAAAACTTGCCTCAAGATTTGGTCAAGCTTCTTCCATGTTAGACTCACTACCTGGACAGAAGCGACTCTCCAAAATGAAAGGGCAAGACAACACACAACTAAAACTTTACCTCGTTCTCCAACTACATCGACATTTTAAGATTTTGCAACAACTAATCACGACCATGGTCGCGTTCAACGTGCAAAGCAAGAAAAAGAAAATTGTCGCAGAAACAAGCACTGCAACACGATTTTTGGAGAATCCAAACCCTCTCACATTTTGCAACACTTTGAGGGGCATGACAGACCTTCATTTCACCATCTACGAATCCACTTTGTCTCACACCCAAGCAATTCATCTGCATTCAACTTTGAGCATTTGATGGAGCGCCAGGAAGCATTCGTGGTTCAGATTCTGCGAGAAGAAGGAGGCGTCTAGGAGAAAACGTGAGAAAAGGAACTTGACAGACAAGATTACGATGCCTTCTCAACCACTCCACATGCAGGCAATCCACGGGAGATCTCACGCTGTCCGAGAGGGAGCAGGCAGGTCAAACAAAATATTTGCAAATCAGGAAAATCAGTGGGTGCGGCCACCAACAGGGATACCATCACGTCGTTCATTAAAGTCTCCACCTTCCACGCCAAGGAGATGAAGCTGCCCGAGCCCAGGTAGGTTAGGGCATTACATTCTCCTCCCCTTAAGAAAGCATCGTCCTCGATGCGACATTACACAGAGGAAAGGAAATGGTATGCAACAAGGGATAGATACAGAAGAAAACACACCCTATGGTTTGAAATTTTAGTTGATTAAAGCACGGTCACAAGGTAGCCTTAGGAACATTTGGTAGAATTTTTAACTTTCAATGTTCTGTGAAGATTGGCAGTTCTTTCTTGTTCATCATTTCATTAGTCTCTTTCCATTATCACTATTCTTAGTTTAATTTCTTTTAAAATTTCATCATTGCAGAGTCTTGGTTTATTCTTTATTGTGGGTGCCCAACATGAACTGCTAACACAACACCCTATCAGGTTCACAAGACACTACAGATTCACAAGCACACAAGTATATACTTCAAGATTGTATTACACCACAAAAGGTTACTCAAATACGGAATGGATTAGGCACAGTCCACATAGTACTCGTCACACATCAATGACTGACATACCAAATACTCAAACAAAAGAGTACTACAATCCACCAGACATTTCCTCAATTTGCATCAATGAAAAACTCACATAACACCAAACCAATGCTACAGGTACATAGTGTCCACAAGGGAATCAATGACATAACCACAACATCACAACACATATCCATCTGACATGAGTAACACATACATCAAAAGACCACTACCAAACATCACAATAACTCAACATATATCCTGAACATCAACCATACAGACAAATATCATAAGCCTCCCTCAAACTCTTATGCCTCCCTCAAGTCTCTTATGCCTCCCTCAAACTCTTATGCCTCCCTCAAGTCTCTTATGCCTCCCTCAAACTCTTATGCCTCCCTCAAGTCTCTTATGCCTCCCTCAAGTCTCTTATGCCTCCCTCAAACTCTTATGCCTCCCTCAAGTCTCTTATGCCTCCTCAAGGCCGGTTGTCCCTATGGTCCCCCGGACACATAGAGTTCGAACACTCCTAACCCAAGTGACATAATAACGCATGGTTCAACAACCCGCTAGTTATATGTACCCCTTGGGCGTACCCCCATACAATCGAAGCGGGTCCATAGGTCCAACCAATCCATGGTGCATCCCATGACCCTATTCCACACATCACGACATTAGAACCAGCACAACAATCCAATCAAAGTGCCAAGTGGCAAAGTACAAGCCTTGGGCAAGGCGGTAAAAATTCCAAATTTAAAAGAAGACCCCAAATCAAGCTAAAATAAATGACCAAATGGCCAAAGTTAGTATCAAAATCCCCATGTTAGTGCCACAAACCAAGGAAATGCCCAAAATTGTAAAGCATTGCAATCAAGAAAAGATGCTGGTCCTTGCAAAATAAAATAAAAAAGCTCAATTTACTTAATAAAATCAACTTATAATAATGTCACATTACGATAACCGTGTGGCCTTATCTCGGCCACCAAGGGGGTACTCAACGAGTTGCTAGCACTCGGAACATCGAGCCTCAGCTCGTAAAATACATATCAATAATACAACTATCATCACCTCCATCTGAATCATCCCGCCACCCTTCGACAAGGCTAAACATAGTCATAGATACACTAAGGTTGCATACATACAACCACATAGGAGAGAGGAAAGAATCACATGTAATCTACTAAACCGAGTTTTAGCTCGAGTTATTGACCCATGGTACACCATTCCTCACTCTCAACATACACTTCTACCGATTTCCCTCAGGATCGGTTAGCGTAAGGTTCACAACATAACATACAACAACATTACTAACATAACGGTGGCACACACGTAACTACCATAACGTCTCACGTATGGTATGCATACAGGGTAGATCACAATCATACATCCACAGGGTGTAATACATCACTTTACCACATTCTGCACCCAAAGTGCAATCACCATACGATAGGGTTCATACACTCACCGTATGACCCAAAATCACAACATGAAGCATTACCTATTTGCACAGTCATACATACGATGAACATAGTACATCACAACATAACATCCATTGCAACATAACAAGGTGGTACACACATTTCTTCAAAACATGGTAAAAACATCATGATACAACTCATTTCTTTTAACATCAATCTAGTCATACAACACATTGATACACTTACATATCACAATATGTCACAATGTTCCAACACTATATCATCCACATTATAATTCTTTTCACACGCCACAAACAGTAATTCACACGTGAACTCTTCATAGAATCCACAAGAAGGAGAGAGAATACTCTCATCCCCAACACATCAACATGATGACAAATACGCACTGAGTGACATACACATCACGTGTGCTCACAATATCACAATTACGACAATAATCACATCACGCTTAAAGCACATTACTCTTCCAATATAAATCATCATGCAATCATCATCATCATGCAGTATCATCATGTAACACCACCACCACCATGTAACATCACCATACAACACCAATCCGGCCCATAGGTTCGAGAGCATGAACCTACGCTCTGATACCAAAGTGTAACACCCAAAAATACCAACACAAGGACAACACAATGAAATACAGGATAACTTTTTTTTGACTTACTTGAAGATAATACGACACTACACAAGTTCTCTAGGGAATACAATCAACTAAAGACATGCTTTCCACAACACGGACCCACATTGGTTACAGATAAACATGAGGCACACACTTAGGACACAATGGTTCATCTAAAGTATGCAATTTTACAACAAGGTTTTCCCACAGAAGGTTTCTTTAGAATCATGTTTTAGCTGTAAGTGTTTTTACATTCTTTACTTTTCACAGAGGAATCATAATAGGAGAATCTGAAAGTCATGTCTCCTTTGAAGAATTTTCCCCTACCTTGATAATGTTAATATACAGTGTAAACCAATTATTGGATGGTAAGAGGTTGCTTCATTAACTTGATTAACTGGTTCATTGGTTAGGAGGCAGTTAGTTTATCAAGGCTCTTAACTTCATCAAACTGTTTTCAACGTTGTGCTTTTAAACATATATGTTTTACCCCTTTTAAGCGGTCATATTTTTATTTTATTTTATTTTTACAGTACATGACTGTCTAAGACTTGGATTCATCATTAAGATCTTATTAGTGGTTAAAAAGGATTTCATTGGGGCAAGAGTCTAACCAGAATTGTTAAAGGTTTCACTTGGGCTTCACTTGAAGAGATAGACATAAGTATACTGTTTACTTTTTCAATGGGCAAGATAGGTCGAAGAGTTTCTTAGTCAAGTTCCTTCTATTTATTATAATCTTATTATCTTCCAAGAATTCAATCATTGATTTCACCTTAAGACCGTTCTAAGGATTTACCACAATAAGAGATTGTTGATTAGTTTAAGTGGGATCACCAGGTATATTTGTTTCTCTTGTTTTTTTTTTTTTTGCTAGGTTCAAAACATAGTCCTCTACCAAACGACACATGACCAAAGGTAACCAAAGTGATGTAAGTTGATTCAAGTTTAGATAATTAGAATTAGGTTTGACAATTCAAGGATAAATCATATTCTGAAAAGTGAAAATTCAACAAAGGATACGCATGTCAAAACAAGTTCATTTAATCTTATTGACAATAATATTTCTCAAATTGACTTTCAAACGATAACAACAACCTACATGAGAACAATACAAAATTATAACACAATGCCTTCTAAATAGTCTCCACAATTTCCATACCAATGTCATGTAAAGCAAAAGAAAACATTCGTACAAACAGCCTCCTAAGAAGGCTGGAATCCACTTTCTACACGTGTTTCTTTTTCTCTCTCTTTTTTTTTTTTTTCTACTCGGAAAATCCTCCCGCACATTTGTTAGCACATGTCGTTCATGCAAGAACTGAGCACGATAAAAGCTATAACATTAAGACAATATGTTGTTATCTAACTGCTTTTCAGGAAGAAAAAACACCGTTTGATTATAAAAAAAATAATCTAAGAGTCTAAACAAGAGCAATTAAAGAGTTGTCCAAAAGCATAAAATGTCTAAATAAAAGGGATGGCACTAACTCTATTTAATTATCATTTTCTCATAGGAGCAGTTAATAAACATCATAGTGAATTTCACCCATATCACAATAATGACCGTCATTTTAACAAGATAACATTTCGAAACAAAAACAATTACAAGAAGAGAATTAATTTCAAACGTGATTTGTCCCTATTTGTTTAAGTTAGTTCACCAAGCCAAGGATTCACTATGCCACTGGAAGATCCCAAACAATCAATCGACATGAGAATATCTAAACCAACATGACTTATTAATATTAAGATGATGTGCCTATAACAGTTAATTTTATGTCAAGATGAGAATAAATAAAAATGGAAAGAAAAGGGATGAAACGCACAAATGACCTCGCATGGGTCACATCCTATCCTAACAATCCTTCTATTATACTTTCTTCTAATCAAGAGAATGTCTTAAGAAAAAGGACAAACTTGACAAGACCAAACATAACCATTATAAATCTTACAGAGGGTTACTCAATCATTCACAAGAACACAACACAGATACATAGCTTCCAAAGGATCTGCATCACAAGTTGACTTAAACCTTTTGGTCAACACATAACCATTCTACTAAAATGACAGCAAGGAGGTCGTATCACAACGATCATCACAAAAACCAATCAACCAATGAGTTTCCAAACACACCAACCTCTAAGTCACAGGAGAATGAAATTTAAGCATCTTTACTGGAGCAAAAACGTAGAGTAATTTCTTACGCATAAAACCAACATCCCAATTTTAAGATTTGAAAACTTCCTCACTAATGATCAAGTAGATCTCGTATCCTCCAACATGTGTGAAACAAAATCAAGGTACGAAAAAGAGTATTTCCTCTGACATTTTAAGCTATCTAAAAGAAATGTGAGTAACGTCTAAAGAAGGCATTCCATAGGATCAGCTACATTCCTCAAACATACAACAGTCACCAAGGGAGAGAAGGTGATTCCAAAGAAAACAATCTCCAAACGGTGAACATGAATTGATATCAAATTATGAAGATCAACCATGACGCTTGAATATTAAAAGTATTTCTTCGAGCGATTTAAAAATAACAAAAGCAACTAACCTAGTTGAGAGTAATATCAACTTGGCTCAATTCGATAATCAGTCAAGCTAAGCACACACCAAGCCAACCGGGAAGGGTTACTAGAAACTAAAACAACTAAAAGAAAAGAATAGAGACAGGAAAAGCATCATTCACCTATACACAATGCACTCGCAGTACTCAATCCCTAATTCGCAAATACCCGACATAACCCAGAACTACAGATCTCGAACCGAAACAAGAATAAGAACAAAACAGGAACTATAAGGTTGAGTCCAACAACAATGTTTGATAAAACATTCAAATCGTGAGACCAACATAAGGAACTAGGGGGTGTTCATTACAGGACCCCCACCTCTTTTGTTTTATTAGACTTAAGAACAAAGTTCACCCAACTAATATTTATTAAAACCCGAAAACAATATAAAGGCTTCAACCAACGCAATCATTTCTAACGCCAAAAAGGAATACAAATGAGCAAGGGAAGTGGAAACCAAACAGCATACCATCACACGAGACATTTATATGAAGAGTAGAGTTATTTAATGAATCAGTTAAATAACAACATAAGAATCAATGGTATAGAGAATATCGTGCCTGATTAAGCTCCCGCAGTCGATAACAAGATGGACGGGGCTGCAACAATAAAGAACCCAACCAACTCCAACTTCTCTTCCTCAAGCTCGTTGAGGTCCAAACTCGTTAACGGCCATGCTCTTGACTTCGTAAAAAAAGTCAATTGTAGGGTAGTTCTAAATGTGCATCTCTCCCAACTAAGTTCAGCCCTCGCATTGACACCCGATTATCATTCCCTCACCTGATCTTCCGTCACACCCTACCTCCTCTTCCCAAATGATTGTTGCCATGCATCCTGGGGTCTCTCAAGTAGATCCAAAATCCTCCGAACACCGCTCCAAATTAGCCCTTAGCCACCACATACCGTGAAATCCATGACCGTGAAGGAGGAGAACCAGAACATGAGCTCTTCTTGTATGAGGGAGAATCTGCATAGAGGACAGTTGTTTGTTGGTGATCCACCACTTGACAAGACAATTTCTCTGGAAGAAAAGAGAGCACGGTGAGTTCCCTTATCTCGATCCCCTTCTTCAATTTACACAAACAAAAACGCGCATTCCACCACATGGGTAATGTTTGCGTGTTTTGTAGGCACAATAGTGAGGCTCGATAAACCTGATTTCATCAGATATGAGGGGCAATTGGGCAAACTCGGACCCCAAAACTGGAGGGTCCAAGATGTTTCAGGATTAGAATTAGAATATTCCCTTCAAGAGCAGTTGGGTACTCTGCTATTCACTTGTATATTATTAGCAGGAAAATAGAAAAGAATAGGCCCAAAATATACATAAATGATTCTCCAATATCCTTTAAGGATTGGACTGGAAGGATCTTCAAAAGAATGCCATGCTTAGAGGACTATCAAACTCTCGGTGTAAACATTCAAGCAAGTTGTAATCCGTGATGATAATTCATCAACCCAAGACCTTTATGCTCCAACATAGTGACTCAAGAAGAAGCTCATTCTTGCAAGGCAAACCGTGCTTCATGAATATTCTGATATGAAACAGGTCCACCTCTATGAGGTTCTCTTCCATGAGTTACATCGAACAACAAGAAGATCTCAAAAGAGAATCTTTGTAAATAAATTTCATCAGGTCTCCTGGTAACAATCACACTGTCACTTAATCGATTTTGATAAAAAAATATCTTGTAGGAGAATCTCGAATTTGAGGGTGCAGAGATATAGAACAGAAACAACAAAGCTGTACAACCTGCTTGGTGGAGGCGCTCAAAAGACTTCGACCAAACTGCAACCTTCTGCCGCCTGGCTAACTCTTGTTACGGGCTGTTTGCTGTGGATTTCCGACCAGGACACACCTCGTGGCACCCAATGAACGTGGAGGTAACACGTCTACTTCCCCAGCTGCGGCTTCATCTATAACCACCATATCTAACCCATGGCTAGGCGCTGGAAAACTTCCAGTCAGTATTAGAAACAGTGGTGCACGCAAACTCAGCCTCACTTGCAAAACTTGCCTCAAGATTTGGTCGAGCTTCTTCCATGTTAGACTCACCACCTGGACAGAAGCGACTCTCCAAAATGAAAGGGCAAGACAGCACAACTAAAACTTTACCTCGTTCTCCAACTACAGCTGCAAGATTTTGCAACAACTGATCACGACTGTGGTCGCGTGCAACCAGAACAGCAGGAAAATCGTTGCAGAAACAGCCTGTACAACACGATTTTTGGAGAATCCAAACCCTCTCACGCAACACCAGGGTGACAGACCTTCATTTCACCATCTACGAATCCACTGTCTCACACTGAAGCAATTCATCTGTTTCAGCATTTGATGGAGCGCAGGCAAGCATTCGTGGTTCAGGGCAGGAAGAAGGAGGCGTCTAGGAGAAAACGTGAGAAAAGGAACTTGACAGACAAGATTACGATGCCTTCTCAACCACTCCACATGCATGCAATCCACGGGAGATCTCACGCTGTCCGAGAGGGAGCAGGCAGGTGAAACAAAATATTTGCAAATTAGGAAAATCAGTGGGTGCGGCCACCAACAGGATACCATCACGTCGTTCACAAAGTCTCCACCTTCCACGCCAGGGAGATGGGAAGGAGGATCCGATGCCCGGGTAGGTTGGGGGCATTACATTCTCCTCCCCTTAAGAAAGCATCGTCCTCGATGCGACATTACACAGAGGAAAGGAGATGGTATGCAACAAGGGATAGATACAGAAGAAAACACACCCTATGGTTTGAAATTTTAGTTGATTAAGGCACGGTCACAAGGTAGCCTTAGGAACATTTGGTAGAATTTTTAACTTTCAATGTTCTATGAAGATTGGCAGTTCTTTCTTGTTCATCATTTCATTAGTCTCTTCCCATTATCACTATTCTTAGTTTAATTTCTTTTAAAATTTCATCATTGCAGAGTCTTTGTTCATTCTTTATTGTGGGTGCCCAACATGAACTGCTACCACAACACCCTATCAGGTTCACAAGACACTACAGATTCACAAGCACACAAGTATATACTTCAAGATTGTATTACACCACAAAAGGTTACTCAAATACGGAATAGAATGGGCACACTCCACATAACATAGTACTCGTCACACATCAATGACTGACATACCAAATACTCAAACAAAAGAGTACTACAATCCACTAGACATTTCCTCAATTTGCATCAATGAAAAACTCACATAACAACAAACAAATGCTACAGGTACATAGTGTCCACAAGGGAATCAATGACATAACCACAACATCACAACACATATCCATCTGACATGAGTAACACATACATCAAAAGACCACTACCAAAACATCACAATAACTCAACATATATCCTGAAACATCAACCATACAGACAAATATCATATGCCTCCCTCAAGTCTCTTATGCCTCCCTCAAACTCTTATGCCTCCCTCAAGTCTCTTATGCCTCCCTCAAACTCTTATGCCTCCCTCAAGTCTCTTATGCCTCCCTCAAACTCTTATGCCTCCCTCAAGTCTCTTATGCCTCCCTCAAGTCTCTTATGCCTCCCTCGAACTCTTAGCCTCCCTCCGGGCCGGTTGTCCTCCCATGGTCCCCGGACACATAGAGTTCGAACACTCCTAACCCAAGTGACATAATAACGTGGTTCAACAACCCGCTAGTTATATGTACCCCTTGGGGCGTACCCCCATACAACGAAGCGGGTCCATAGGTCCAACCAATCCATGGTGCATCCCATGACCCTATTCCACACATCACGACATTAGAACCAAAGACAACAATCCGGTCAAAGTGCCAAGTGGCAAAGTACAAGCCTTGGGCAAGGCGGTAAAAATTCCAAATTTAAAAGAAGACCCCAAATCAAGCTAAAATAAATGACCAAATGGCCAAAGTTAGTATCAAAATCCCCATGTTAGTGCCACAAACCAAGGAAATGCCCAAAATTGTAAAGCATTGCAATCAAGAAAAGATGCTTGGTCCTTGCAAAATAAATAAAAGCTCAATTTACTGAATAAAATCAACTTATAATAATGTCACATTACGATAACCGTGGCCTTATCTCGGCCACCAAAGGGGTACTCAACGAGTTGCTTGCACTCGGAACATCGAGCCTCAGCTCGTAAAATACATATCAATAATACAACTGTATCATCACCTCCATCCAATCATCCCGCCACCCTTCGACAAGGCTAAACATAATCATAGATACTAAGGTTTCATACATACAACCACATAGGGAGAGAGGAAGAATCACATGTAATCTACTAAACCGAAGTTTTGGCTCGAGTTATTGACCCATGGTACACCATTCCTCACTCTCAACATACACTTCTACCGATTTCCCTCGGATCGGTTAGTGTAAGGTTCACAACATAACATATAACAACATTACTAACATAACCATGGTGGCACACACATAACTACCATAACGTCTCACGTATGGTATGGTATACAGGTAGATCACAATCATACATTCACAGGCGAATACATCACTTTACCACATTCTGCACCCAAAGTGCAATCACCATACGATAGGGTTCATACACTCACCGTATGACCCAAAATCACAACATGAAGCATTACCTATTTGCACAAATACATACGATGAACATAATACATCACAACATAACATCCATTGCTACATAACAGGTGGTACACACATTTCTTCAAAACATGGTAAAAACATCATGATACAACTCATTTCTTTTAACATCAATCTAGTCATACAACACATTGATACACTTACATATCACAATATGATACACATATATCACAATATGTCACAATGCTCCAACACTATGTCATCCACATTATAATTCTTTTCACACATCACAAACAGTAATTCACACGTGAACTCTTCATAGAATCCACAAGAAGGAGAGAGAATACTCTCATCCCCAACACATCAACATGATGACAAATACGCACTGAGTGACATACACATCACGTGCGTTCACAATATCACAATTACGACAATAATCACATCACGCTTAAAGCACATTACTCTTCCAATATAAATCATCATCATGCAGTATCATCATGTAACACCACCACCACCATGTAACATCACCATACAACACCAATCCAGCCCATAGGTTCGAGAGCATGAACCTACGCTCTGATACCAAAGTGTAACGCACCAAAAATACCAACACAAGGACAACACAGTGAAATACAGGATAACTTTTTTTTTTTTGACTTACTTGAAGATAATACGACACTACACAAGTTCTCTAGGGAATACAATCAACTAAAGACATGCTTTCCACAACACGGACCCACATTGGTTACAGATAAACATGAGGCACACACTTAGGACACAATGGTTCATCTAAAGTATGCAATTTTACAACAAGGTCTTCCCACAAAAGGTTTCTTTAGAATCATGTTTTAGCTTTATAAGTGTTTTTACATTCTTTACTTTTCCCAGAGGAATCATGATAGGAGAATCTGAAGTTCATGTCTCCTTTGAAGAATTTTCCCCTACCTTGTTAATGTTAATATACAGTGTAAACCAATTATTGGATGGTAAGAGGTTGCTTCATTTACTTGATTAACTTATTCATTGGTTAGGAGGCAGTTAGTTTCTCAAGGCTCTTAACTTCATCAAACTGTTTTCAACGTTGTGCTTTTAAACATATATGTTTTACCCTTTTTAAGCGGTCATATTTTTATTTTATTTTATTTTATTTTAGTACATGACTGTCTAATTCTTGGATTCATCATTAAGATCTTATTAGTGGTTAAAAAGGATTTCATTGGGGCAAGAGTCTAACCAGAATTGTTAAAGGTTTCACTTGGGCTTCACTTGAAGAGATAGACATAAGTATACTATTTACTTTTTCAATGGGCAAGATAGGTCGAAGAGTTTCTTAGTCAAGTTCCTTCTATTTATTATAATCTTATTATCTTCCAAGAATTCAATCATTGATTTCACCTTAAGACCGTTCTAAGGATTTACCACAATAAGAGATTGTTGATTAGTTTAAGTGGGATCACCAGGTATATTTGTTTCTCTTGTTTTTTTTTTTTTTTTTTTGCTAGGTTCAAAACATAGTCCTCTACCAAACGACACATGACCAAGGTAACTAGAGCGATGCAAGATGATTCAAGTTTGAGATAATTAGAATTAGGTTTGACAATTCAAGGATAAATCATATTCTGAAAAGTGAAAATTCAACAAAGGATACGCATGTCAAAACAAGTTCATTTAATCTTATTGACAATAATATTTCTCAAATTGACTTTCAAACGATAACAACAACCTACATGAGAACAATACAAAATTATAACACAATGCCTTCTAGATAGTCTCCACAATTTCCATACCAATGCTGTAAAGCAAAAGAAAAACATTCGTACAACAGCAGTTCCTAAGAAGGCTGGAATCCACTTTCTACACGTGTTTCTTTTTCTCTCTCTTTTTTTTTTTCTACTCAGGAAATCCTCCTGCACATTTGTTAGCACATGTCGATTCACAAGAACCGAGCACGATAAAAGCTATAACATTAAGACAATATGTTGTTATCTAAGCTGTTTGAAGGAAGAAAAAGACATTTGATTATAAAAATAATAATCTAAGAGTCTAAACAAGAGCAATTAAAGAGTTGTCCAAAAGCATAAAATGTCAAAATAAAAGGGATGACACTAACTATTTAATTATCATTTTCTCATAGGAGCAGTTAATAAACATCATAGTGAATTTCACCCATATCACAATAATGACCGTCATTTTAACAAGATAACATTTCGAAACAAAAACAATTACAAGAAGAGAATTAATTTCAAACGTGATCTGTCCCTATTTGTTTAAGTTAGTTCACCAAGCCAAGGATTCACTATGCCACTGGAAGATCCCAAACAATCAATCGACATGAGAATATCTAAACCAACATGACTTATTAATATTAAGATGATGTGCTATAACAGATTAATTTTATGTCGATGCACGAATAAATAAAAATGGAAAGAAAAGGGATGAAATGCACAAATGACCTCGTATGGGTTACATCCTATCCTAACAATCCTTCTATTAAACTTTCTTCTAATCAAGAGAATGTCTTAAGAAAAAGGACAAACTTGGCAAGACCAAACATAACCATTATAAATCTTACAAGAGGGTTACTCAATCATTCACAAGAACACAACACAGGATACATAGCTTCCAAAGGATCTGTCGTCAACAACAAGTTGACTTAAACCTTTTTGGTCAACACATAACCATTCTACTACAATGACAGCAAGGAGGTCGTATCACAACGATCATCACAAAAACCAGTCAACCAATGAGTTTCCAAACACACCAACCTCTAAGTCACAGGAGAATGAAATTTAAGCATCTTTACGGAGAAAAACGTAGAGTAATTTCTTACGCATAAAACCAACATCCCAATTTTAAGATTTGAAAACTTCCTCACTAATGATCAAGTAGATCTCGTATCCTCCAACATGTGTGAAACAAAATCAAGGTACGAAAAAGAGTATTTCCTCTGACATTTTAAGCTATCTAAAAGAAATGTGAGTAACGTCTAAAGAAGGCATTCCATAGGATCAGCTACATTCCTCAAACATACAACAGTCACCAAGGGAGAGAAGGTGATTCCAAAGAAAACAATCTCCAAACGGTGAACATGAATTGATATCAAATTATGAAGATCAACCATGACGCTTGAAGAATAAAAGTATTTCTTCGAGCGATTTAAAAAAATAACAAAAGCAACTAACCTAGTTGAGAGTAATATCAACTTGGCTCAATTCGATAATCAGTCAAGCTAAGCACACACCAAGCCAACCGGGAAGGGTTACTAGAAACTAAAACAACTAAAAGAATAGAATAGAGACAGGAAAAGCATCATTCACCTATACATAATGCACTTGCAGTACTCAATCCCTAATTCGCAAATACCCGACATAACCCAGGACTACAGATCTCGAACCGAAACAAGAATAAGAACAAAACAGGAACTATAAGGTTGAGTCCAACAACAATGTTTGATAAAACATTCAAATCGTGAGACCAACATAAGGAACTAGGGGGTGTTCATTACAGGACCCCCACCTCTTTTGTTTTATTAGACTTAAGAACAAAGTTCACCCAACTAATATTTATTAAAACCCAGAAAACAATATAAAGGCTTCAACCAACGCAATCATTTCTAACACCAAAACAAATACAAATGAGCCAGGAAAGTGGAAACCAAACAACATACCATCACACGAGACATTTATATGAAGAGTAGAGTTATTTAATGATTCAATTAAATAACAACATAAGAATTAATGGTATAGAGAATATCGTGCCTGATTAAGCTCCCGCAGTCGATAACAAGATGGACGGGGCCTGCAACAAAGAACCCAACCAAATGCCTAACTTTTTCTTCTCAAGCTCTTGAAGGTCCAAACTCATCTTCCATGCTCTTGACTTCGTAGGAAAAATCAATTGTATAGTTCGGTCTAAATGTGCCATCTTCTCCCAACACCGCTCTAAGATCAGCCCTAGACACCCGATTAGGCCATTCCTCAACTTAATCTTTCATCCAAACACCTCCACCACCTCCTCTTCCCAAAGATTGTTTCTATGCATCCTAACCTTGGGGCTTCTCGAGTAGATCCAAAGTCCTCCGAACACCGCCTCCAAATTAGCCATTAGCCACCACATACCGTGAAATCCATGACCGTGGAAGGAGGAGAACCAGAACATGAGCTCTTCTTGTATGAGGGAGAATCCTCGCATAGAGGGACCGGTCAGTTGTTTGTTGGTGATCCACCACTTGACAAGACAATTTCATGTGGAAGAAAAGAGAGCACTACAAAGCCATCTCGATCCCCTTCTTGAATTTTACACAGATAAACACACATTCCACCACATGGGTAATGTTTGCATGATGTTTTTCCTTCATTAGATTGAGGATAGCATCAAACACTTTCATCAACTATGAGGGCAATGGGTCTCGGACCCCAAAATCGGAGCATTGCTTCAAGATGTTTCAGGATTAGAATTAGAAATATTCTTCGAGCGACCTGGGTACTCAATCCCTTCACTTGTATATTATTAGTAGAAAAGTCCATAAACTAGGCCCAAAATATACATAAATGATTCCAATATCCTTTAAGCACTTGGAAGGATCTTCAAGGAACGAATGCCATGCTTATTGGATCAAACCTCACCAATGTAAACGTTGCACAAGCTTGTAAGGTGATGATAATTCTGCAGACCTTTATGCTCGCCAAATACAGTTTCTCATTGAAGAAGCTCATATAATTTTCTTGCAAAGCAAACCGTGCTTCATGAATATTATGATATGAAACAGTCCGCCTCTATGAGGTTCTCTTCCATGAGTTACATCGAACATCAAGAAGATCTCAAAAGAGAATCTTTGTAAATAAATTTCATCAAGTCTCCTGCAATACTACATCCTGCTTTGTCACTTTATCGATTTTGATAAAAATATCTTGTAGGAGAATCTCGAATTTGAGGGTGCAGAGATACGAACAAAACAACAAAGCTATACAACCTCGCTTGGTGGAGCACTCAAAAGACTTCGACCAAACTGCAACCTTACGCACACCCGCTAACTCTTGTTATGGGTTGTTTGTTCTTGTGGATTTTGACCAGACACACCTCGTGGCACCCAATGAGCGTGGAGGTAACACGTTTACTTCCCTAGCTGCGGCTTCATCTATAACCACCATATCTAACCCATGGCTAGCGTTGGTAAAACTTCCGGTCAGTATGAGAAAGCAGTGGTGCACGCAAACTCATCCTCACTTGCAAAACTTTCCTCAAGATTTGGTCAAGCTTCTTCCATGTTAGACTCACCACCCTCGGACAGACGACTCTCCAAAATGAAAGGGCAAGACAACACAACTAAAACTTTACCTCGTTCTCCAACTACATGGTACAAGATTTTGCAACAACGATGCCTTCTCAACCACTCCACATGCAGGGAATCCACGGAGATCTCATGCTGTCCGAGAGGAGCGAGGCGGGTGAAACAAAAATTATTTGCAAATCAGGAAAATCAGTGGGTGCGGCCACCAACAGGGATACCATCACGTCGCTTCATTAAAGTCTCCACCTTCCACGCCAAGGAGATGAAGCTGCCCAAGCCTGTAGGTTAGGGGGCATTACATATAACATGCTTTGCTCACTATAAAATAATAGAAACAAACCCACCTTTCAATCACTCATATTAAGTATTAGCAGGTGCATGACATCAAGAATATAAGGAACCCTAAATGTATAATTTTTGTATCTAACATATGTAAAGTTTGTGTTTTAAACATATGCAAATTTTCTTCAAAGTATTCATCGACCATGCCTTGCTTTTTGAATTATCTTTAAAGTACATTGTGTCAATGAACTACACACGTTAGGATGACCCTATCCATCACATGTAGGTTCGTGATGGGGTCAACCAAAATTGAACCCGCGATTTGTTGGTTGCAAATTCCACCACCTACCATCGCACCACACTTATTTACAATCGATAATATTTTAAAATTTTACTTTAATTTTGATCGCGAACGTGCGTGACACTTAGGCTATTGCCACACATCACCACTTTCTCCATCAAATGGTTAACACAAATTACATGTGTCTCATATGAGCATGGTCATAACAAAGAAGAATTTTTATTCGCTTGTCCCTAACATTTTTCTCACCCTTTGCCTTCTCCTCCCTTGAAACCCTTCTTCAATGCACATCCTCCTCCCTTGATTTTCCCGCCCTCCAATTTATCTTTTTCAATACATGTCTTTCGACATTTCCATCACACACTTTGTGTACGCTTGCTAATAGTGATGTTTCTGTCTAATCAAGTAGTGAAACCAATGTATGACTTCCATAACCAATGGTGGAGATTGTTTCTATCAATGACCATATACAGATCAAATTATAACAATTGACATTTACTTGTGTACTATGAGACAAGAAGGGTGATTCTAACGAGGGACAAACTCGAACGGTGTAATAAACTTGTTCCCGTCAACAAACACGAAAAAACTATCGCTGTAGTGATATCATTGCAGGCATCAAATGCAAAAAAATTCATCCCTCGTCACAAAATTTGTGTCCTATTTCGGTCATCAAAACCATCTCAAATTGTCCTTGTAGTGACACATCTAAGTTTAAATAATGGTGAAAAGTATGAAAGTATTATTTCAACTACGCAATAAAATTTATAAAATCTAAACTAGAAACAAAATACAATTGTAGTGCGTAGAAAAATCCCACACATTTATTACGCCGAAGGCGTTCTTGTAGTGGAGTTGAACCCACTGATTCCCGACCAAGTCGAAATCAAGCGGTTGATATTCCTCCTTGGAGTGTCGTTGAAATCCAACGGACGCAAGAGTTAATCGATGGCTAGATGGCATGTCCACCACATGGCCTCCCTCCGAACCACCAACACGTGCTTCCGAGTGACGCGTATTTCCTGGTACATGCGTGCTTTGCAGAGAAAATGAAGTTTGTTTTTCTCTTTTAGGAACAAAAATAGTAATCATTTTTTGGAAAACTAATCAAAACGATCTCTGATGCGTTTATGGTTTTTTCTGGTCTGGATGCGATTCTATTTTCTGGTTTGGATTCGTTTCTATTTTTTGGCACAGTTATTCTTGGAAATCTAAGCTTGTTCCCGAATATGTCAATTTAGTGCAAAATAGTGTTAGGGTTTACAAAAATTCATATGGGGTATTGCTCGAGCTTTTTATTCCTTATGGTGTGGAAGTGTAAGGAAAAGAAGAACCAGGCGCAGGCTATAGTTTTCTTTTTTAAAATTTGTCTTTTGCATAGATCAGATTTTTCACAAATGCATTCTTCATTTTTCTCACAAGACAATTTTATCGATTTTGGGAATTTAGCTTGTCAATCTGGCATTCAGCTAATGCCTTGCTTGTGTAAGTCACACTCTAGGTTATTTGCATCTAAAATCAATACCCATCACGTAGTTCATAAGAGTAATATTTATTTAATATTTTTATTTGTGTTTCTGTGTATGTTCGAATCTGGTGTTAGCTAGGGTTGTTAAGAAAAATAAGATGGCCCTAAATCCGTAAGGGGGTTGATTAATTTGTTTGTTGCTTTAAAGGTGTCAATTTATTCATCTGTTTGTCACTTAAGAGATTGTCCTGTAATTATCGGAGAATACAACATTAACCTACTTATTAGGAGTTATGGTTTCCACCTATGAAGTAGTCATACAGCTGTGTGTGCCTCGCATCATATTCTGGATGTATTGATCCTCCGCGGCTATTGCGCTTGCTTTTCTCGCCTCTGTAGATATTGGATACGGGGTAGGTGTTAGAAGAGACTCTGCGAGGTATATGTCCTGTTTCTAACAACAAATGATTTCACTATTATCAAATCTTAAGGGTGTTGAGATTGAATCCAATGGAGAAATAATTGAAATATCAGATCCCCAGACTACCCTTCAATCCAATATGTTTGTTTGCTTCTTATATTTTTCAAAGTCTGAGTTTTTTCTGCACTTGTTATGGCATATTTGGTGTCATTTTAGCCTCACCACTGTACTTTTTTTACTCACTATTATTCTGCCTTTACTATTTTCTAGCGGTGCATGGGTGGTAGTTGTTTAGATTGGTTGCATTGGTTTTGATGTTCCCATAAAAAAAGTATAGGGCATACGTATTAAGAGGAAGGGCGTTGGTGATATAGAGTTTAGTAAGGAGGCTAATGTGTTTCTACAGACCATGGTCATTATGGGGCGCTGGGAATCATGACCTGAATAGCCCACTTCCAGGGAAGGGCTGAATTCCAAGACCATTTTCACTACTACATATTAATATTCATCGTCTTACCTATAAAAGAAAAAAAAGGTCGGGACTCTTTCCCCCATTTCCAGTTTTAGTGAATCAGGGAAGGTGCATTAGGTTATGCTATACATTCATTCTATCATCACAAGTCTTGAATGTAACATTAGGAAAAACAGTTATATGTTTAAACTTTTAAAGGATTACACACAGACACACTAGGATGTCTTTTTTTCCATTGGATTCAAATCCAAAATACCCTCCTTTAGTTCATGTTTCCAAACTTTTATGCTTACAATTGGGATGCACAAGGTTGCCCATTCTAGGCTGCATAACTCTAACCAAAGAACTGCTGCAAATGCATGGCTTGAATGATGTTCCGAAGGATTTATATAATTTTTTGTGGCCAATTTGGTGTTGTGGGGTCATAAGACTATACATTAATTTATAGTTTATTCTATAGATAGTTATGTTATATTAAGGTTAAATATATTTCAAAATACCTTTAATAGTAACTCATGTTTATAAACAGTGTAGTAATAGTGTCAATAGACCAAAAAGATGGCTTAATTACCTTAATTAGGGCCAAACTGGACTTGAATACAGAGGACATTTCAGTACCAGAGACTACCTGCAAACAGATGTGTAGGTAGAGAGTGTTACCCAAATTATGGAAGAAATGCTTCAGGCATAGGAAGTCATCAAGCATACCTGTAAGAAGAAAATGAGCCCTTTTTCTTGAATAAGTAATTTTCCATATGTATGAACTATTTCATGGCTATGAATGTCTATGATTCCAATATTGATTGGAGTATTTTGGCCATTCATCATCTTGGAGCAGGTTGGAGAGAATTCTTTCAAGCTTGAGTTTTTCCTAAATCCAGCACTTAAAGCATTCAAAAATGTCATTTGGTAGGACAACATCTTGTAATCCTGTGAATTAATGATCATTAATGATCAGACAGTAGGAAAATCCATAGTCTTAGTTTTAAATCTTCTTCATATAGAGACAATTTGGTTATTTACACACTATGATAATGGTGGGTCATGTTTTGATTGTTTGTGAGCTATGTGACCAGATTAGTGATGCTGAAGAATACCTTCAATGCACTTTCTTGAGTCCTGCACCTATAATGGTTGGGATTCTAAGTGAAGAATGGATGCGGATGCTGAGGCTCGAAATTCTCTCTCTCTCTCTCTCTCTCTCTCTCTCTGTTGAGATATATCTGCTGGATGAGCATGGGAGGACTAATGGAGCAAATGCCAGTCACCTTGAAATTCTCATTGGATCTCACTTGGTAATGAAACCATATGAAGTTAATCTGTTAATTAGTGGAAAATTAGAAGAAGTTCCACGCCCAGTTGAGGTGTGGATGTAATTAGTTTCTTATATCTCCATAATATAAATGTAGTTTCAAATACTCGTAAAAAAATAAGGGATTATTTAATTTAATTATTCTAGGGTAGGTAAATTTTAAAATTTCATGTATGAAAACAAAGGAAAAATATGGAGCTATAAGACAATGATAATTAATAGATGTATTATGTTTTCACGCTACTTCTTTGTCAATAAAATACTAGCTTTTCTTCTCAATTAATTTCTGATTCAGTGTATCTTGCTCCGTAGAATTTACACTCATACTAATGGATGTGTATTTCTAAAGGTATACAAAAATCTTAGCAGCATGGAAGGAGGACCACACGAATAATGCCGAAGAAGCAACGATACTTATTGTCAAGACATTGCAGAAACATCGTGCAAGGTCAATGTCGAGGTATATCCAGTCTCTGTAGCCTTCATAAATTTAAATATTCCCATTTTTTTCCTCATGGTGTTCTATTTTTCCAAGAACAAATGAATTACAGATCCTCTTGTTTTGTAGGGCCTCTTAGCATTTTATGGGCTACCAGACCCTGCTGCAATTGTTCAAGCTCCAGGAGAGTTTCCACAAAAAGGCCAGAAGGAGTGAAATATGAGCTGCATACTCTTCCAGTGAGACATGAATAGAGTTTGTCCTGATGTTTCTCTTCCTTTGTGTTTCATATACTAACTTGGTGCCCAAACCAGGTAGCTCCCAAAGTTGTTGCACATGGTGATACCATCACTGTATATGTGGATAAAAAGAACCCCGAAGAATCTGCAGAGGTCCCAATCTTGGTATAGAAAGCAACAATTCAATTATATTTTATAGTTGAAGCTATAACATATATTTCTAATAAAATCCCATGAAATGTGTTACGAATGAAATCATGGGAATTTATTTCAATTCAAAGATTTAGGTGGATTGATGTATATTGGACCAAGAAAATAATTTTTGGAGTCCTCTTCACCCCTCTTCTTCTCTCATTGTTTATCCCCCTTTAATTTAAGTCCTTAAAAAGATCCCTTTCGGCGTTATGATCGTACATTTCACGTACGATTGCTAGTAAATACACCTTCCTATCTTTATACGTTCATTCATGTATAATATTCCAAATTTGCAAAAATACTTTTTCCACATTGGTGGAGTTCTATTTGTTAGATATATTTGGTTAAACCCACATGTGTGAATGACTAGACTTTGAGAATCAAATGATCTATCATTAAGCAAACTATCCTCCTTCCAAACACAAGGCAAAATCTCTTATTACATCATGCTTTGAGAAATGTATTCCATATGTCATTCAAGTGTTAGAAAATGATAACAAAAAAATCCAATTAGCTTACATTGCTAGTTAAACCTTAGATTGTTGCTTAAATTCTATATAGATTTATGTTAGCAAGATTTTCCTAACCTCGAAACAACCCTAAGTCTCGGAAACATTCCCGATTACATTATCTAAGAAATCAATATTCATCTCCAATAATCTAATAAGCCATGTTTGTGTTAATTTGATATGGATTATCCTTGACAAATAGTGCTCTTTGCTCTCTTCCAAACCACATGGGATTCCCCATGCAAAGAGCTTTAATCACTTTCGGTCTGCAAGTGGCAGCCATCACATGATTCTTCTTACACCTATAAGTCAAGAAAGAGAACGAAAAATTTATCAATGACATCATTAGAATATGATATATTATATGTATATGATTTAAGCCGTTCAGCCTAAACATTATATATGTTTGCAAGGCTGACTGTTCAACCAACCAATGATAAATGCCCTCGAAATAATGGTAAACAATTTATTGGTTGGTTGACTTGTCGACTTGCATACACATGTGATGGATAGGCTCTTCTAATTTTAACTATAATATTACAGATCTAAAATTTAAACTTTGAAATAATTTTTTTGCAAATGATGGAAAACCTTCAACATCTAACAATACATAATTGAAAGAATAACATTATAATACCCATTGAATAATCATTCAAAACCCTCCATTCAATTTCATAATTATATAAAAAGCAGACAATAAGATATTCCATAAAATACAAAAATGTGCCTAAACTCGAAAGCTCATGTTCTATCGTCATATGTGAAAGAGTCCAAATTCTCTAAGCAAAATCCGTATCTTAAATTTACTCTGGAAAAAATGCACCTCCTTTATTAAATATGTATTTGCATTATTTGGAATAGAAATCTGTCCAAAAGCCCACAAGGAGAAAAGGGACAAAGCATCAAGCAGGGAGTTTTATTAAAGATCTTGTATTCTGGCTCTTCAAATAGAAGTTTTCTCTAGACAACAGATCATAAAAAATTACTAGAGTGAGATTGCATTACCTCAAAAGGAGTTGTTGCGGCTGTATATGTGCATCTTCTACAATATAAAATTCTGGGCTCTTCCTTCCATCAATCCTGTTTCACATCATCTCTAAAATTTCCTTGAAGTTTGTTGAGTCTGAAGCAGTGATCTAAAAAGCGCAGTGTTCCCAAAGTAATTTGATACTTATAAAGATATAATTCAAAAATTTCACTAAGTATACTATGCTTTTTTGCAGGGTAGTGGTTATAGGTTGTATGACTTACAAACCAGAGATCCAGGGTTCAAATTTTGCTGTCATTAGGAGTGTGCAATGTATAGGAGCTGGGAGAAAAACAAATCTAACATTGACTGAGCTCAAATTAAAATTGCCTTTCAATTGTTGGTGTGCAATGCATGGGATGTGGTGGAAAAACATCTGTTGCATTGGCTCTCTGCAATGATCCTCAAATTAAAGGTGATATAGTCCATTCTATATGTAATTTGGTATGTGTTAAGTTATCTCCTTACATATGTTTGTAAGATTGACCAGTCAACCAGCTAATGATAAATCCCCAAAAGTGATAAAGGGCCTATAAGTAAGATGACCCATCAACCTTACAAACACATATGACAGATAGGCTCCAGATATCTAAATTCTTAACATCCAAGAAACAATTGACTACATCACCTTTAAATTGAGAATCATTACAAAGAGCCAATGCGAAAGTTGTTTTTCCCCCACCTCCAATGCATTGCACACCAACAACTGACACCTCGCTGTCATACAAAAGCTCCTTAAAATCCCGAATAGACCTCTCAAACCCCACATAAATATGAGATTTTCCATTAAAGCTATTATGATAAGAGTATGTGAAATCCTCTGCCATCTTAGTTCTGTCCATTTGAAACTTGAAACTTGCTGCTGCTATTCCTCACTTCGCAAAGTTTCTTATATTTTCTTCTCCTTATAAGTTTCTTATATATCCGACAAACAGTAATGAAACATCCGAGTATGTTTCAATGGAGGACACTACGAGGAACGTTGCCAAAATTCTCAGCGTATACGCGTAACGTATAAAATATAAAATTATGTGTTGCACAAGCTATTAGAAAACACGTTTCCGTGGTTCAAACGTGTTGGGAAAACGTGTTCGGTTTGCGTAGTAATATATGGTATAGGGGTTGAATTTGATGGTCGTTTAGATTTTTTGTGATTTTAGTGGTAAACTACTTGTAAATATTTGTAATAGCTGTGACTTTTAAATTTTGACCGTGATTTTTTTAATATATAATATAATTACAATAATTCTAAAAATATAGATTAGTTATAAATAAAATTGTTTTGTATTTTTAAAAGGTTGTATTACCATCACTCTGAAAAAAATCTCTGTTGAGAGTCGGAGCTTTCTAGGGTTTAGGTTTTAGCTATCTATTCATGCTCGTCGTCATCCATAATGCCATTACATTGTTGTCCCTTCAGATTTTCAGCAAGATTTTTGCACATTAATTTTGTTACGTGGATCTTTTACTCTACCTTTTGGGCGACAGTAGGCCCCCTTTTAATGGCCTCCAATTCGACTCCCTCATCTATTGATGCAGGGCTCGTCGACAGAGTGACTAACATCAATGGCACCAAAGAAAGCATGGAAGTTCATCCCGAAGGTTTTCAACGAGGTAATGAATTTGATACTCCTTTACCTGATGTTGTTCTTGATTTGCATTCTTTTGATAATGCATGTGATTGGTTTGAAAACTATACCCTGGTTGGGTATTTTTTGGTCAAGTCCCCCTTGAAATCCTTTTGAAACAATGGGTGCACAACCACTAGCAAATTCATGGGGTTAAACTCAACGGAGTTCAAAACCTCACAAAGGTTTTTTTGTTTCGTTTTACTAACTCGAAACACTACAAGGCCATTGTTAACCATGGTTTTTGGTTCATTCACAACTCCTTGGTTGTTTTTTCACACTAGACCTTAGACTTTCAAAATTTTGAGCAAGCTAAGCTCAAATTCCCTGCTTGGATTAAATTTCCAGGAGTACCTTTACCCCTTTGGGGTTTTATTGGGGACTTAGTCAAACCCTTGGGAGGCTCATCTGCAATGAGCAACCCAAATTTTTTCATGCTCACCCTCAACGCCATGTTTGTGTTGAAATTAATTTATCAAAATACTTAAAGAAACCATCGATATTCAGATTGGTGACACCCGTTTCTCCCAAAGGGTGCTTTACATCAACTTACCGAATACTTGTTTTCATTTTCAGTCATTTGAGCACATGATTCGTGAGTGTCCTCTTATGGTTAACTCTCATCCTACTCTCGCTGATAAACCTCTGACAAACCCTAAGGCCAATCCTGCTTCTGATGGTTGGGCCACAATCACTAACAAAAAGGGTGCTTTGCAGGGTCCTTCAAAATCCTCGCCCTCCACCTATCGTCCAGTTGTTAACAATGGTGTTATTACATCCTCGGATCTTATAAAACAAGATGAGCATGTTAAACATGAACCTCCGCCTTCCCACACTCCTTTGGTTGTTTTGCTTGTTGCCCCTATTTCTCTTCCTCAACTTCCATCCATGGCTCCTATGGCCTTACCTGAGTCCCCTTTTATGGCCGATTTGTCTCAATCATGTAAAACTTGGTTGGCTCACTCGTAACCCTTTCCCACTAGAGGATGGTGAGTATGTTCAACATAAACATCGCCCTTGGAATTTAGGAGATCTAGCTTCGGTTCTTACCCAGGTTTCTTCTTCTCATAACTAGTTTTCTACCCTTTCTGATATGGATGATGAAGGGAACATGTACTTAAACCCTTCTCAATGATTGTGTACTCTTGGAATATACATGGTCTTACTAAATTGACCGGTGATATCTGGTTAGGAAAATTGCCTACATTTTTTTGTCAAATGAAAATTTTATGTTTGCAAGAAGTCAAGTTGGCTGGATTTTTTTTGCACTCTGCAGCTCGTACTATCTGGCCCCATGTCATTTTCATTCCTCTAATCATGATCCTGGTCATGGTGGAGTCATGACCTTGATTTCTCCTAACATTGCCCAGCATGTGATTTATTGGGGCTCAGACCCCACGTATTGAGTTGTATGGTCCCTTTCTAATTTTGACAAACGTATTTTGGGGTTACCCAACATCTACACTTTGAATGATGTGGGTGAGTGAGCTATTTTTTGGCGCTTGCTTGCCGATTCCTTGCCATAGGCTCTCTAGGTCATTTATGATTACTTTAACATGGTGGAAATCCCTAAAGATAAAAAGGGGCATCTTCATATGCATTGGTGTACTGGAGAGCAAGAGGTTTGGTTTTATTTCAAGAACAAGCTCGGAATTTTTGATCCCAATCTTCCCTTTCATCATAAATCCCCTTTTGCCTGGTTCACTTGGTCTAATTTTAGAGAAGGACAAGATCAAGTTGTTCAACGGTTGGACCGCTCCCTCATGACCAATTAGATTTTTTTCTAGCTTTCCCATGTTTTGGGTCGTCATGTTGTTATCGCTAACACTCCTTGCTATCAGACCATTCTCCCATTTTTTCAACATTACATGGTCTGTACCTACAAAAAAGCATCAGGTTACCTCACAATTTTACCTTAACACCGCTCACCTTAAACATGCTCGGACTATGTCACACATACAACGAGTATGGAATCTGGTTGATCGGCCTTCTGATGGGTCTGGTTGGATCACTTGGTGGAATGATGTCATCAAATGCACCACCACCTTCCTTCACATATGGGAACCAAACTTCACTTTTTTAAACAACATGCGCATGAAGCCTCATATCATGAGTTCTCCAGAATCTCACAAGAGCTAAATAAATCATATATGGTCTAGGCTTAATTGATGTCAAACACCAGGGGTAGACTCTTTGTGCTAAATGGATCTTGCATAGTCTAGAAGGGAATGAAGCTTGGAAAATTCTCCTTCGGCATGGTATTTGTTAGGGTGTTCCTATGGGCAAACAGGCTTGGAAGGGTCTTAACTTTCAATCTCTCCTTCTCTACCCAATGCCAATTAAGATTAAGGGCACTTTTATTTTGTAAATTATTTGGAAGGCATGAGAATCTCTTAGACCGTACCTTCTTTGGGTTGGAAATGGTTTCAGATCTTACATTTCCCTCAATTCATTCTCTCTCTAGTGATCCTCTCTTTTCTTTTCATGACGCACCTCTGGCTTTGGCTCCTTGGGCTAAAGCCCTCGATTTTTCAAAAGGGGATTAAATTTGTTGGGGATTTGTTTTGCAAGAACTCTTGTTCCTAGATTTCATGGGATACTCTATCTTTAAAATTCCACCTTTTTCCTACAGATGTTGCTCCTATCTGATAGTTAATTATTTGTATTCCTGAATAATATTTACACAAGATATGACTTACCTCTAGATTTCCTTTATGGCATGACTAGAATTGGCCTATTGCTACTCCTTTTCACATATACAAGCACTCCCTTGGTTTTTATTTGTTGGCTCGTTGTTCAGTTGATAGTGATACATTTAACAGGTGTTGGTCTCTCTCCTCCTCAGATTTTGTTTGGTCCCATCAATTTCAAAGGGTTTACTTGGCTATTGTGTAGCCTAAAAAGCTCATTTCCTTTGGTTTCTTCTTCACCAAGGTCTCCTCGTTGGTTCTCATCTCAAACATTTTGGGTTTAATCCCATATGTTTGTGTTGTAACTAACTAGAGTCTATCAAACACATTTTTGGTTTTTCCCCCATGCTCAGATGACTTGGAGATGGATTCACACCCTTTTCCAACCCTTTTCTCCCAAGTTCTTCACTTGGAAAGTGGTTCTTTTGGGGGATTCGACCATGTTACCTGTAATTTATAACAAAATTTGGCACATCTTTGGAACTAAAATTTTTTCTATTTATGGAAAGACAAAAACAATGTTATTTTTAATAATGTTCTTCTGGATTATGATTTCTTTGTTACTAATAAGGTGGTTGTGATTTCTACTACTATGCTTCATATTCAAAACCAAGCTAAAAAAGTGCACTTGGAGGTGGAGCATCTCCAGCGCCTCCTCGACCATTGGGGTTTTGCACCATGTGTCGTCATTTAGGTTCCCTTAGATGCATCTCCATATCATTGCTCCCCACCTTGGTGCCACTATTCGCCACCTCTGCTTTGTGGTTGGGGTTGCTCATCATTGATAGTGGAATCCTCTACCTCCTCCTCATTGGAGATCCCCTCGATCGAGGTCACCTTCGCTTGAGTCTTCTCCACTTGGTTATTTTGGTTGGTTTGGCGTTTCTCAAGGTAAATTCCCTCAAATGGATTTATCCATTTCTCCCCATAGGCATGCTGATGGTATTGATGCCCGAGTAGAATATGGATTACGCTAGGATGGGTGGGATCTTATCTTCGACAAGGCTCACCCTTTAGTTTGGGTTGGGGCGATAAGCCCGATAGTCTGCCTCCTCCTTCGCCACTGTCATCATGTTTCTTGTTGCTTCTTGATGATTATGTTCACTTTTTAATTGAAATTCACACTATGTAGTTTTTATTATGGCACTTTGAGGTGACTTGGCCTCTCTTAAGGCCTTTTTGGCTCGATTTGATTGGACATCTCGTATTCAGGGTGTGATTTTTCCACCCATTTTTTTGTATAATTAGCGTTGTACATATTTGTTATTAATATTGAAGTGTTCTTTTCAATAAAAATTACCGTCACCCAAAAAATATTTGACACGCATAATTGGCTATCAAATTTAACCCCAGGAGTGATTTGTATAATTTGATATATTGTTTGTAAATATGTTTATATGTATATGAGACTAGTAATTGCATGAAAAGTGTGTAATGGGTACGTTGAAGGGAGGATGTCGAATATGGATGATAATTTTTCTTGCGAAAGGACAAAAACGTATTTTGAAATTTTCTTGTATTGGAATCTCTTTGCTTAAAAATGTTGTGGTGAATCCCAAATTATTTCCAAATCATGCATAATCAACCACATATTATGATTATGGTGGCGTGTCACTCCCCAATCAACCACAAAACATTCCATAAGCCACATTGGCATCTGGTTTGAGAGGTGTGTCAATGGTAGGATTTGATCAAGTGGATGCATTCATAATATCCTTCACCACTACTTGCATATGGAGTTCAAACTACATCTGGTTGAATAGCTAATGCTTCTACCCTTGCCCACCATGTCATCTAGCATGTCAACACCAAATTAGGGTTCAAAACCATTTCCTCCATTACAAAGGAATTTATAGCGGAAAATATTCATAATTAGTTGAAGAGTAGAGATTTCCTAAATCCCATTTGGTTATTTTTCACTATATAACGCCCTCTTGCCTTCCCAAAATTTTCACATTTTTACTATTTCTTATTCGCATAGCCAAAGGATTTTTAGTCTCAATGAGTTTTTTTATGAATCGCTTTCACATTAATGGTCCAGGATTGTAACAAATTTTTACATCGTTATATATTATATGGGCCCTTGGATCACAGTTTCCAATGTTGGAGAGGGAAAAGTTCAAATTTAATTGAATTTGTCGTATGTGTGTGTGTGTGTGTGTGTGTGTGTGTGTGTGTGTGTTATGTTTACTTGAATGTAAATGCTTTTGTTTATATTTTGCGAATTATGAATTTGTGACTTGAAATTGATCTAAATAGAAAAGTAATAAACAATAGCATATTGCTTACTACTTACAAAATTTAGATAAACAATGATATTGCATGTTGTCACATTTAATTTTACAATGTAGTAGCCTACAGGGAACTGGTAAGTCAATTGATTAATGATCCATTTTAAATGTGATAACATGTTTTTGTCTTGTAATCGTGTGATGTCACATTGCTTTCTCTATTTTAATGAGTTAGCGATGCTATTAAAATTTATGATGTTTTTCAAATTTTCTTTTCTTAATTTACGACACCACCAATATAGGTGCAACATCGCCATTTTCATTTTTCCTACATTTCTCCTTATGTGGTCTACCATAATTTATTCTTTCCATATCATGTGATACCACAATGCCTTAGTCAATTTTTATTTTACCTCAACCATTTCCTATTTTCCACGTTCCGGATATACGATTTTATTTGCACCATGCAATTAACCATGTCGTGAAGGTCTATCATATGCCATGAAAAACTAGTTTGACATGCCCCTAAATGACGATGTTCAACTTAAAATCTCCATATACTACAAAGATCCATTATTTTCGCCATGATTTTTAATATTTTTATTCTATTGACTATTCCCCATGTGATGTTATCCTTATTTTCACATTTCTCTAACAAAGTAATAAAAAACTGCCCATATAAGAAAATGGTAGGTAATAAGGACACCTAAGAAAAGAAAGAAAATGCAACATATTTTTGTTCTAATAGACGGAGCATCACATCTTATTTTGAGAAACCATCTGTGGAAGCTCATCCATGTCCACCATTGTCAAGGGATCATGATAGTGTTTGAAATTAAACTCAAAATGAGTTTATTGATAATTTCATGGATGACATTGTCAATAATGATGAAAATGAAATGCATCCCTTTGAAGATGTTCCATTGCATCGAAATTTAATTTTTATCACTAGAGTATTACATTCCAACTATATTATTGGGATGCCACTTATTCTACTCGATTGAATGATGGAAGTGGAAATTATGGAAATCAATGAAATTGTACCATGCCAAATACTCGGACACCTCTTTTTGGCAAAAAGAGGAAGCATAGATAATGGGACTTGGGAAGGAGTTTTAGGTTAAAGTGGGTTTTTAGAAGTTTCTATTTATTGAACTTATTAAAATTAAGAAAAAAATAAAACCTTCCAATGAATACAAATGTAAAAATTTTATTTGAAAATTGGGCAAATAAAAGACAATGTAACTTAACTTGGATACTATTGAGAAACATGTAGGAAAGATATATGAAAAGAAAATTATTGATGGGGTTATAATGAATATTGCATGAGATGGAAAAATTTGGATGAGTGTTTACATATGAGGTATGAAAAATCTTATGAGTACATGAGAAATTAAAGAATACTTGCTAAAAAGGGAGGGACAACTACATCTCAATTTAACAATGTCATTCAAAACAATCTTTTTGGTAAAACAATTAAGCTAGTTGTTACTTTTCACACTCTAAAAAGAGTTCGTTCTATAACATATTTTTTTGAAAATAAGAAGATGTTATCTTTTCTTGGTGTCCCAAACTTTTCTCATACTCATTGGTCCGAAAGTAGTGGTTGGGATTGAGTGAAATGCCTAGCTATGGTTGAGAAAGAAAACTTGAAAGATAAACTTAAGTGTGCGTCGTATGTGTCTTTTTCTATTGACGAGGTTACAATAGTAGTTAAAATCTCATGATTTTGTATGTTTTTTTCTACTGTTAAAAATCATGTAAGATAACATCACTTACATTCTATTGAAAATATGAAGAAAAAAAAATGTAATGTTGAAAACCTTTATGATTTTGTAATAAGAAGTATGAAGGAGATTGGTGGCATGGATGATTCTTCAATTGTAAAATTTTTGATATGTGTTGGGGAAAATGGGGAATCCATAATGAAAGGTCATCATAATGGTCTGTGTGTAATAATCAAACATCTCATTGCTTGTATATAATTTTAGTTCAGTGTATGGCTCATATAATGAAGCTAGCATACAAAATAGTCAACAAATTTAAAAATGTAGCAAAAGTTGAAGAACTTGTTTGAGAGGTTCATTCTTAAGTCCTAAAAGAGTCGTGGAATTCCAAATATTTGCATAAGGAATAAAAAATGGGCATATACTATTAAAATATGTCGACACCATGTGGGTCTCATTGTATCAACCAATTCACAGGATGTATGATGAGTATCCATACTTAATGGGAGTAATGTGGCGAATCACATAGAAGTGGATAAGGCTCAATATTTGATACATCGTTTGATGATATGGAGACATTGCTAATGTTGTGTGGTCTCCTTCCCTTGTTGGATGAAATTCATCATTCAATTAAACAAGCCCATTAAATAAGTACATATATTGTTGATTTTAAAAGTTTGAGGAAACTTGTTTCTCTGGTTATAGAAAATATATTTGTGAGTGAGATTACTTTTTGGGTCCAAATTTTGAGATTTGGAACAATTTGATAAACATTGGGAGTCGAAGTAATTTTTGAAGCTCAATTTGTTTAGATAAGTATGTGTTTCTTTATGCAGATATGAGATACCTATGTACTCTTCTCAAAGAGTAGACAATGGTGACATTGAGATTTTAAAACCCACACAGACACTCTTTGATTAGTGTAAGCTAGGAAAAATACACTACTAACAAGGAAATAAAATACCAATAATCATACCTCCTCCTTCGTGTTCCATAGTAAACCTCAGAATGGGCTAGGAAACTTGGATTGAGCCCCGATTTTGTGATATGTAGGTGCTTTTCTTCAGACGAGCAAGACCTTCTTGCAACAACGATCCTCTTACTTTGCACTAGATGGAAAAAATATTATGAGGCTATTTTGGCATTAGGATGAGGCAAAGGATGTTCTTTTCTCAAAGGATGTAAGAACTTAGATATGGCATGCAGTTTATTCTTCGTGTGTTTAGAAGGGGGTTAGGTTGTATTTATAGCCTGGAGGAGTGATTAACTTAGATTAATTTAAGTAATCATGGTTTGAAAATGTGGGCAAGATTAAGTGGGTGGTTTGAAAATGTGGGTAAGATTAGGTGAGTGGTTTGAAAATGTGGGCAAGATTAGATGAGTGGTTTGAAAATGTGGGCAAGATTAGGTGAGTGGGGGCCACGAAGAATGGGTGAGGATTTGAATTATATTTTTAATTCATAAGTGGAGGATTTTAGGTGAGTGGGGACCACGAAGGGTGGGTGAGGATTTGAATTTGAATTTTTAATTCAATAGTAGAAAAACATGGAGAATAATGACATGTGGTGAGGATTGTTTTTTTTGGATTTTAAAATGGATAATTAATCAAATTATATATTTGATTAATTCAAAATGTATTTTTGTGGGAAATGAGGAAGGTTAATTAATTTAGAATAGATGTGAAATTGGGGTGTCTACATTTGCCCCTCTTTGGAAGGGTACTATGAAAGTAGTGTCCTTTCAAAGAAAGTAGACGGTATGGGGGAAGAATTCAATCTACTTTTTAAAAGGTAGAGCGAATGTTTTTGGGGAGAATAGAAAGTGGTGAGTGATGGATGTCATAGATCCTCCAAGACAAAAATGTCATGAGAAGATGTGATTATGGATAGATGTGGTGATGCCCCTCGAGAGGACCGACGAAAATGGAATATATGATAGAACTCTCGAAAAGAAGGGAAATGGATTCGATGAAGAAGAGGATGATAATGGAGTGGAAGAGATGGGAATGACTACACGATGCAAATGGAGAAAGGATTCAATCGACCTTGAATGCTAGGTGTGAGGGTGTGTGGGAAAGAGAAAAGGGAATGGATAGGATTGGGGGTTGATTATGAGAAGCGTAAGGGAGATAGGGGGGAAAAAAAGAATGAAAGAGGTAGAAATAAGAGAGAGGGATGATAGCGGAAGAAAGGAATGATGAAGGACAAATAAGGCAAAAATAGGAAAATGACAAAGTAGAGGGTGAAGGGATGAAATAGAGAGATGTGCAAAATGAAGGAAGCAACAGAGATAGTAAAGAGGGATGCGTGGAAGTGACATAAATGATAGAGATGAGAAAAATAGGAAACGGGAAAGGATAAATAAGAAGGAGAAAATGAGGTGGGAGTAGGGGTGAAATGGAGGAAAATGGAAAGAGGATGAAAGAAGAAGTAGAACGGAGAAAAAAAAGAAACTATGAGGGGCGAGGAAGTGTGAAAAAGAGGAGAGAAAAGAAGAGAAACAGATACAAAATGAATGAAAAGGTAGGGGTGGTAGAGAAAAGGAGAAATGGTAAGAAGAAACATGAAAATTAGGGGAGAGGAAAGGAAGATAGAATGAATACAAGGAGAAGATTGAAGGAATCGTGTCATTGCGAGGAAGACCAAGGAAAAGAATATGGAACAAACCGTATGGAGATGCATGTGGAGGGTGGTATGATAAAAAAGACATGACAACACTGAAGAGCCAGGTTATCGATGGGGAAGTAAGGAGGAAACGTGATGGAAAAAGGGGAAGAAGATGATATAGGAGAAGTGAAATAAGACGAGGGGTGGGAGAGAGAAGAGGATAACAAAGAAAATGATGTAGAAGGAAGGGAATACAAAAATGGGGTAATGAGTGGAAAGGGAATGTTATAAGGAATGTTCGTGAGAAGAAAGAGGGAGGAATGACATCGATTGGAAAAGATGTGGAGATGCATGAAATGAGGATACTAGGATGACGAGAAAATAGGAAAAGGATGTATGATGAAGACAGTAAAGATATTGAAGAGGGCAAAGAGAAGATGGAGAGATGGGTAAGAAGTGACAAGAAAGGTGGGAGTGAGGGAAAAGAATAGGAGAGAAAAAGAATGGGGATAGAAGAGGAAATGCCAATGAAAGGATGTTAGGGAAATCCCTTTTATAATGAGTGGTGGGGAAGGGTGAGAGAAAAAATGAAGAAAAGGAGAAAGCTAATGAGGATTGGAAAGGGTAATGCCAACAAAGGGACGTTAGGGAAAACCCTTTGACAATGAGTGGTGGGCTTAGAGGAGGGAAGGAATGAAGGGAAACTCTAGAAGGTCCAAGGGAGTGAATGAGGTCGTGCGGAATGAGGATTGATGATTTTTAGGGAAAACCCATTGACAATTATTAGCTCGGGAAGAGAAGATGATGATGAAAGAATGATATAGGAGTGGTAACAATAATGGTGAATGTGTGTGTGGGTAGAAATGTGGGGGAATTTGAGAAGATGAAGTGGAAAGAGTGAAGAAGATGAGAGGGATGAGTTGGGACTAAGTGAAAGTGAGGAGAGGATGCGGGTGATGAGGATGAACGAGGTGAGGATGAAGAACCAAGACATGAAAATAAGGGGAAGAAACAGTATGAAGGATGATGGATCAAGAAGGGAAAAAAAAGAATGTGATTGTAGGTGGAAGAGATTAGATGTATGGTGTAAGAGGATATGTGGAGAAAGGATAATAGTAGGAGGAAAAAGTGGGTAGTAGGAGATACCAGGTGGAAGAAGTGATCAACAAAGTGAACGAAGAATGAGGCGGGGAGAAGTTCATGATGACAAGTTAAGTGTAGGGAGGACCCTGACATAAGATTGTCATGTGATGGAAGTGGTTAAGTAAGATTGCCAAGTGAGCAAAACTGGAGATGACAAATGGTCAAGCGAGAAGTGGTGTTTGCAAGAATCGAAAAGAGGTGAAAGGATGTGATAATGGGGAATGTCGAGAAAAAGTGAAGGGTGAAGGGTGTGTAGTGATGGGGAAAGGCAAGGAGACAAATCATCCTTAAGAGGGACTCTTAAGTGAGATCGCCATGCCGGGTGAGTGGTTAAGTAAGATTGCCAAGTAGAGGAGGGTGATAGTGGTGGTAAAAAGATGTGATGATGGGGAATGAAGAGGAAATATGGATGGTGAGATTGTAGAGTGATGGGCGAGTGTAAGATGACATGTCATGCTTAAGAGAATCTCTTAAGTAAGATCATCATGCTGCCGGAGAGGTTTCGTATGATCACCCAACCGACAGGGATGATATGCAAAGAGAAAGACAAGATGATATTGGGGATAGGGGTGGAATGGTAGGGTGAAGAAGATGATCGTGATGAGAGGCGGGAGAAATAAGATGGGGAAATATGATGGGATGGGGGAAGGCCATAGGGTAGATCAACCTTAAGTGGAAGTCTTAAGTAAGATTGCCATGCGGCCGGAATGGTTAAGTAAGATCGCCAAGCTGAGGAAGAAGAAGGATGATGTTAGAGTTGGTGGGAATAGGGTATGACAAAATGGACTGAAGGGGAACCCTCAAGTGAATTTTCCATACTACAAGAGCATGTAAGTAGGATGACCAGGCATAAGACGGATTTGGGGAAGGATGAGAAAAGAGTGAGTGAGGTATGCCTGAGTGGTATATGATATGAGATGAGGTGATAATAAGAAAGAAAGGAAACAAAGGAGTGTAACATGAATGGATGAAGGAATATATGTAGTGGAGGGTGGAGAGTGTGAGGGGAATCCTTAATTGGGATGCCCGCGTGGTGAGAGTAATGATGCAAGAATGAGAAGTAGAAGAGGTGGAGTGGGAAGATGTGTTTGGTGGTGATGGTTGTTTGATGAGAGGGCAGGTGGTGAAGAAGCTTCTACAGCGGGAAGATCTTAGGGAGAGGGTAAACCTCCACTGAGGATTCCATATAGAAGGGGTTATTAAGTAAGATTGTCAAGCGGGAAGCAAAAGGGTGAAAGGAAAGAATACCAATGGGTGAGAGGGGACAGGAATGGTGAGAAGGGTAATATGGGTATAACGACGGAGGAGTAAAAATGAGGAGTGAGGATGAATGGATCAAATACATGGTGATCATGGTGGGGAGAAGGAGCTGCTGGATAGTGAATGCTACTTGAGAAAGATCATCAAGTAGGATTCAAACTGCAACGGTGATCAAGTAGGATTCCCAAACTGGAGAATGCATTAGTATGGGTGAATGGATGGGGTGCAAAGTAAGATGTTGATCATGCAGGAAGATACTCACATGACGAAGAGCATCTTAATTTTAATATAGCACATAACAGGATGCATCGTGATATAAAATATCGGATGACTAGATCAGTAATATGCATGATAAAGCATAGACAAGGGCCATCAAAAAGGTTTGATGCCCCGATACAATATGCAAATGGAAGAGAGCATAGACAGAGGCCATCAAAAAAGTATGATGCCCCAGTACGACATGCAATCAGATAACATAAGAATATTACAGAAACACAAGGATACATAAAATCAAGATGCCCCCGTAATATAGCAAGATGCAAGAAAGTAATTAATAATTTACAACTAATAATGTAACACAAGAACCAATAAACATGTCCCTAACGTGTTCCATAGTGAGGATTGATCGGATGTGCCCCCAAGCAGGGGCACGAGGACATAGTAAAATATTGGGTCATTCATTTCCTCAAACAAGGAAGCAATGAGAGCCGGATTTGTCCCAAGTGAGGATTCACACAAGGAGAAGTGGTTTGAATTTGGTAGTCATAAGGTGATTGGATCATTCGTTGGGGATAATAGTCCAAAGGTTGAATTGTGTTGGTTATTTTAGAGTTTTTACGATTTTGTGGAGTTTACAATATTTTTATTTTTGTTTATTATATATATATATATATATATATTATTTCTAATGTTTTTTAGATTTTTGACAATTTTTTAAAATGTTTTTGACTTTTTGACGATTATGTGTAATGTTTTTAGATTTTTGACGAGTGTTTCTAATGTTTTTGGATTTTTGACGAGTTCTAATTTTTTTGTTGGATTTTGGACGATGGTTTCTAATGTTTTTGTTGGATTTTGGATGATTGTTTCTAATGTTTTTGGGTTTTTAGATTTTACACTGTTTTTGGATTTTTGACGATTTTCAAATGTTTTTAGATTTTTAGATTTTTACATTGTTTTTAGATTTTTGACGATTTTCAAATGTTTTTGGATTTTTAGATTTTTACATTGTTTTTGGATTTTTGACGATTTTCAAATGTTTTTAGATTTTTACATTGTGATTGGCAATTTATGGACCAGAGTGCAGACTTATTTTTGAGAGGTGATAAACATGGATATTATCCATATGTACCATGTTCCGTGTTGTAACTTATGCTCAGGATAACACAAATTCTCTTTCCATTAGCAGGATATGGTGGTGATGATATGATGAAAAGAATTCCAGCTCCATTCTTGACTCCACACAACTAGTAAGATGTGTGGGCTCATCACCGAGAATCAAGAAGGACGCAAGAGGTAGATAATGAATATAGAGACAAATGCTAACAACAATCCCTTTGGGAAATTGTGACTCCATTCTTCATAACGGTACTGATCTAGTTTCAAAAATGGATTTCACTTTATGAGTCATGTGCTAGACTTAGACAGTTATGTGGCCTGTTGATTGGTAAGATATGAGGTTAAGGGATAGTTCTCTCTTCACTTAGGCATCTAAATTACGTGTTTGGGGATTCTATAATTTGTAAGCATTGTAAGATTTTATATTTTTGAAATGAATCCCTATGCCTTGCCCCATGCTACTAGTGAGAAGCAAGGGCTCATCACCAAAGGTAAAATATAGGCGAGTGAATTTCCTTTTTGTCTTTTTTTTTTTTTTTTTGAATATTTTGCAATGTTTTTATGCTTGTATGAGAATGACCCTCTACGCTTTGCCCCATGCCACTTGTAAGAGGCAAGGGTTTATCACCGAAGACAAGATGTAGATGAGTAAGGGCACCTTCCTCCATTCCCAGTCTCACACTACCAGTAAGAAGTGTGGGCTCAACACCAAATACTATGAAGGATGAAAGATGTGACAATGAATTATTCATAAGTTATTGAATTGATGGATTTTTTTACAATAGTGCTTTGTATTTGGGAAGAAATGTCTGCCCCCAATCTCAACCCCACATGACTAGTAGGGCGAGGGTTCAACACCGAAGACTGAGATGGACGACCAAACGAACTAGGTAACGAAGTTTAGAGCTTTGTTATGAAAGAGAGAATGTATTAGAAGGGGATATATTACCATCAGTAAGCTTCTAGGTATGACCATAGAGGAAAGTGACTGAAAGTGGAAGAAGTATGACGCTCACAAACTTAATAGGATTTATACTAACACTTGTCTCATGATGATAAATATGAAGATGTGATTTTGATAATGAAAATATCTGCCAATGGAAATGAATAAATTTAAATTATTCGGAGATAAGTAAGACAAAAGGAACAATGTACATGTTGTATCCTAGAATAGTGAACATCTCAAGGATAAAATTTCTTTAAATGAACTGCATTCATGGGTTTTTCAAGGACTTGGCCTATGTCAATGGCCAATTTATAAGCTCCAAACCCAAAATTATCTATGATTTCGTTGGGCTCAAATTTGTCTTGTTTGTCTCGTTCTTTGGGTGTGTTCTTTCGATTTTCTTTGAGAATGAAATCATTGACCTTAAATTTTCTAGGTTTGAATTTTTTATGGTAGCTATGCCATAGCCGATTTTGATATACTTGAAGATGATCTAGGGCATTAAGTCATTTTTCATCAAGAAGCTTGAGTTCATTAAGGCGTGAGTGTCGATAATAATCTTTATTGATTACATCTTTGAAGGATATTATGAAGGATGGAAATTCAACCTTGACATGTAAAATAGCTTCCCAACCATAAACAAAGGAGAAGGGAGTGGCTCCAGTAGGTGTGTGATAAGATGTGTGGTAAGCCCAAAGAGTGGGATAGATTTGGTTAAGCCAATAGCTTCCATGTGTGTTGACAATGATGGTTTGTGTTATTTGGTTTGTTGCTTCTATTTGTCCATTAATTGATTGTTTTGAGGATAGATTCATGATTAAAGATGGAAAAGGTTGTGTAAAGATATTCCTGGGTATAAGTACCTCGTAGAATGTATGCACGTAGAAGTCTTGATAGGTGAGAATAATTAGTGATGAGATGCCTGTAAGATCGATCATTGAAAGCATGATGGACACGACAGGTTGCATTATCGCAAGTGTCCAAACTCGATGTGGTTGTGTTTTGACAACAAGGCTAGAGATGTTAGGCATAAGAGCCAATATTGGAATAATAGAATCAAACTTAATGGTACCTATTGATGGAACCTCTTTTGTAGTGTCTACAGTAATATCAAGGTTTGAAAGGGAGTCTTGAAACAAGATCAAGGTCTCGTTAGATGTTGGAAGAATGTTGTCACCAAAATAGGTTCAATGTATGTTTGGGTTGAAAGAGAGACTTGAAATAAGTTCAAGTGCTCAGTAGATGTTGAAAGAATGTTGTTGTCCAAAATAGGTTCAATATATGTTTGAACTAATGGAAGGAAATTTGAAGAAGATATGGATTGGTTTGGAATTAGAGAGGCTTGAATGTTGTCGTCATGATCTCGTGGAATTTCAGTATATATAGGAGTTTCGACAGTAGTCAGCTCTTCATGGAAATTTGTGGTATTGGATGTGTTGTTGGTTGCAAGAGCGTTGTCATCAAGTTCTACAAAGATGATGTCATCGTCAATTAAGTCTTGGATGTAATTCTTAAATCGCACACATTTATCTATGTGATGACCATCAATGCGATGAAATTCACAGTATGTGTTAGGTTTGTACCAACATGGCTTAGCTTCCCCTTTAACAAAGGGTTTTGTAATTGGATATCTTATCAGTTTAGCCTCTTTTAGTTGATGAAAAACACTAGAGAGACTTTCTCCAAGGGGGGTAAACTAACGTTGGACTTTATGTGAACTGATGTCTTCATGAGGTTGTATGATTGGCCTTTTGGGTGATTGTTCACTGATTTGGGTAGCCATATGAGAGAGTTGTGTTGTCATCTTATTAATTTGTTCTAATAGCTCATTGTGTGATGTTTTTCGTGAATTCATCATGTTTGAGAGAGAGGGAAAATGAAGAAAGGTGTAATGAAGAACTCGACCTATTTATTGTGATCTTTGTTTTGGCTCAATCAATTTTTAACAAGGATATATGGAGTAAGCTCAAACAAGCTACTCGGGATACAAGTGGGATATAGCTCAAACAAGCTATGATGAATATGTTGATGGGTTTGGCTTAAACAAGCTTAAAGAGATGAAAATGTAAGAGTACACTCAAACAAGGTATTCGACTGAAGTGGGATATAGCTCAAACAAGCTATGATGAATATGTTGATGGGTTTGGCTTAAACAAGCTTAGCAGATGAAAATGTAAGGAGTACACTCAAACAAGTCACTCGATACAAGTGGGATATAGCTCAAACAAGTTATGATGAATATGTTGATTGGTTTGGCTTAAACAAGCTCTGGTTGTTGAGGGGGGAGAGTAACTCAAACAAGTTAATCTCAATATGATTTTGAACTCAAAATGAGCTTTGAAGGGATTTGTGTCGGATGGGATTTTGTTAAACTCGGCAGTTGACGAAATAATGAGTGAACTCAAACAAGTCACCCAATGTCATTTTGATATAGCTTGAAATGAGCTATAAAGGATGTTCTGACAATTGATGAGATAAGGAGTGAACGCAAGTCACTCAATATCTATTGGATATAACTGAAAACAAGCTATGGTGGATTTGTTGTTGGCTGAAGCAGGCTAATGAATATTTTGATCTTTGTTGTGGGATTGCTTGAATGTTTTGCTTGGTATTGAATTGGTCGAGAAATGGTGTTGTGGAACACGACTAGGATTTGAATTTTACAATAAACACATTGATATCAGCCAAGTTTTATGATAATGTTAAACTATTTTGTTTACAAATAGCAAGCAGTCATGTGTATAAATAAAATTTGGCTTAAGAGGTAGATCCTTCGGGAATGATCATTTGTTTCATGCAATCATACAAGTATGTCGTGAAATGATGGATGCAGGCTCTTATTACTCCAAAAAGATGCGTCCTCCGATATACACTAGTCTTGATATACCTAATTCTATACGGGGATAGAATTGGTACGGGAACCCTTAGAGCACTAGGAGGAGACTCACCAATTCTTACTTGCCTGCTTCGGAGTGAATCACCACGTCTAGAACAAGTTTTGTGAAAATGTGGAAGGTGATGGAGGGATGAATGTGTATGGTGTCCTTATAACTCCCCAAGATTTACAGGGACGATGCCTAGGTTTCATTGATTCAGACTATTTAGGCGTGACTCGCATGTGCTGCACAACAGCATTACCTATAAGTGAAGAGCAATGGCGAGGTAAATACCGAATGTTGTGATGAGACTAGGTCTCAAAGTGTAATGTAGATGTAAATGTTGTTGGTGCATGGTAGTCAAGTCCACGTCACCGGTGTAGCTTTGGTGGTGATGAAATCCACCTCATCTACGTGCAAAAACAATATGATAAAGTGATTAAACGCAGGGTTCTTTCCAACTTGAAATAAATCACTAGCAGAAAATAATTACGTACCTGAGCGTACTTTTTTTTGTTTCAACAATTGTCTTTGAATGGTGGTATTTTTGCGGGATTTTTGTTGTTTTTGTTTTTGACAATATTCCAGCGACGCGGTTCTACAGAAAACAAATTAGTAGTTATCCTGTAAATGAAATGTTAGAAAAGTGATCGTGGTTGTTTTTGATTTTCCAGATCGCTCAAAGGTGTAGGAAAAGAGCATACACAACCAATGACCAAACAAATATTAAGAATATGACAAAGGAAAATAATTATTAAAATGACAATTGGAAAACAAAGCTAGAGGATCCTGCAATGTTAGAACAAGAAACTAAAAAATTGTGACTGTTTTTGATTTTCTAGATCGCTCGAAGGCAAAAAAAGAGCATACGTGGATACAATTGGAATATATATTTTTTAAATATTAATAATTATTGCAATTAATCATGATTGTGAAATAGCGATAATGATTATTTTCACAAAAAAGAAAAACGATGAAAGAAGAGGGTGAAAACGTTACTTAGAAGTGTTGTCGTGGAAAATTGAAATGTAAGGCAAAAATTAAAAATTAAAAAAATTATTGTGCAGAGCCCGAGTGGCCTCACGTTTCTGATTTCCAAGATCACTTTTGAAGTGCGAGGAAAGAGCATACGTGTGAGGTTGTTACGTGAAATAAAATAAAAATAATAATTTAAAAAAAAACTATAATTTTGTTGTTTTTTGTTAAAAAGATAGGTGTTAGAAGAAATGAAACCAAATTTTTTCTGTAAGTCTAAATCTAAAAATTATTTTTCATTGCATATATTTTTTTCAATACCTTTCCGTTAAAAAAATGAAGTCATTCCAAGTTTGGGAGCAAAAGTTATGGCGTCCGGAAGATGGGCTACGGTAGCACTCTGAATGAAAATTTTGAACGTGAGAAAAACGTCCCAGGAGCTTGTTTTTTTTTATTTTCTGACTTCTGTACTTTACCTGAGAAGCTAAAATTTTGACAGCAAGGTTAAAAAGAACAATAAACAGAAAGAAAGAGTTAGATCACAAAATGATTGATTAAAATAAAAGAAAAAAATGATTAACTTCCTACAAAGCAGTTATTTTAGCAAAAGTAAATAAATAAATGCATTTTCCGGATTGGTTGTCCCATGACAGTAAGATGATAAAATAATGGCTAGTTCATGTGTTTCTACAGATGACGAGTAAATAGCAAAATCAAAACTAGGAACTAAACACTAAGCACCGAGGAGATCAATGATAGGATGAGCTTCAGAGTTTCATTGTTGCTATAACCTGTAGATACACCACAAGACACCACACAACAAAAACACTACCCAAAGCATGAAGGTTAACCAAAGAAGACCATAAGGAACATAAAATGAAATAATAATGAACAATAATAAACAAAGAACAAATAAAACCACTAATTGGAAAATTAATGGTAACAGATCGAAAGTAATCTGAGCGTGCCAAATGTAAGCTAGGAAAAATACACTACTAACAAGGAAATAAAATACCAATAATCATACCTCCTCCTTCGCGTTCCATAGAAAACCTCGGAATGGGCTAGGAAACTTGGATTGAGCCCTGATTTTGTGATATGTAGGTGCTTTTCTTCAAGATGGAGCAAGACCTTCCTGCAACAACGATCCTCTTACTTTGCACTAGATGGGAAAAAGATTATGAGGCTATTTTGGCATTAGGACGAGGCAAAAGGATGTTCTTTGCTCAAAGGATGCAAGAACTTAGATATGGCATGCAAGCTTATTCTCCATGTGTTTAGAGGGGGTAAGGTTGTATTTATAGCCTGGAGGAGTGATTAACTTAGATTAATTTAAGTAATCATGGTTTGAAAATGTGGGCAAAATTAAGTGGGTGGTTTGAAAATGTGGGTAAGATTAGGTGAGTGGTTTGAAAATGTGGGCAAGATTAGATGAGTGGTTTGAAAATGTGGGCAAGATTAGGTGAGTGGGGGCCACAAAGAATGGGTGAGGATTTGAATTATATTTTTAATTCATAAGTGGAGGATTTTAGGTGAGTGGGGACCACGAAGGGTGGGTGAGGATTTGAATTTAAATTTTTAATTCAATAGTAGAAAAACATGGAGAATAATGACATGTGGTGAGGATTGGGTTTTTTTTGGATTTTAAAATGGATAATTAATCAAATTATATATTTGATTAATTCAAATGTATTTTGTGGGAAATGAGGAAGGTTAATTAGATTTAGAATAGATGTGAAATTGGGGTGTCTACAATTAGATTGTATCATAAACAAGGATAAGGTTAAAAAAAATCAACTTCTCTACTAAGATAAATAAGGGAGCATTTCAATAGGGACATTTTTTCTTGAAGCAATGGCTATAATAAATCCCACCAATTGGATTAGTGCAAATCTAATGAAAATTATTTGTAGGATGACTACCACAAAAGATTGACTAAATTCATTCAACATTTTTATAATCCTATTGATATCAATGTAATGGATATTCTAGGTGTTTGAAACTAGAAATTGCACATGAACAATGTGTGATTTGAATGTCAAAAGGTATGTGGTGGAAGAAATATGTGGAAAAAGGAAGGAAGAAAATAAGTGTATTGTGTTGGTTAAGGTATTTAATTTTTAGTTATATAGAGGAAGAGAAAGTGGAATAGAAGTTAAAACTAGTATGTTGGGTGGTGGTGTATGTTAAAATTAGTATGTTGGGTTGTGGTGTATTGTGTGGTAATGTTAGTGTTATCCAAATTCTCCCCCTCGAGGTAATTTTGATAACATGTCGGATTATTCAGATCCGTGGGTAAGATTGATTCGAGGCCCAAAATCATTTTTCCGAGTCCTTTCTTGTTTCTAACTCTCCCATCCAAGAAGGAATCCTCAGAGTTAATAAAATGGAAGATATGCAAAAATACGGTTGCAGGGTCGATGTTAAATCATTTCGGTCCTTGCGAAGGGTTCGAAAACTATGTAGTTGTAGTGGAATAGAAGTTAAAAATGAAAGAAAATCGGCTAAGTCCTATTCTATGAGTCCATTTGTCGGGACATTGGGTGAAAATGGTGTATGAAAGGGGAAAAATCATTAGTAGTTTTTTCACGCGGTTTTGGTGTTGGACCAAAAAATGCGTGATGCTCATTTTTGGCAAGTCATCCATTTCGGGTGATTCCGATATATTTGTCTTAGGGGCAAAGGAGTAATTTATGGTGATTATTTAAATGAAATTACATGAAATTTGATTGAAGATAATGGTAAAAAATCAATAGTCCTATTAATGTCATCTATCAACAAGCATCGAGTCAATGTCTTCACCTCATCGGCCTAGATTACAATTTTTAGAAGAGGAACCAGCCTTGGAGATTCCTTTCTCATTTTTACAAGTCCCACATCCAATGAAATCATTGGTGTTCAATTTGAGATTAGATAGAAAAATATCTCAACATATGAAAAATCAAATTTTCGAAGGCCAAAGTGCATGAATGAAAAGTTAGAAATAAGGTGGTAATTAAATACCTACATGTCCCACACCTATTCCATGGCTGGAATAGTTCTTACCAAAATAATATTTGATATTTGTGCTTTACATTATTGTCTTCATGTCACTTGCATCATTCATGTGAGTGCAAGTTGTGATTAAAGAGTCAAAATAGAAAATGTGGGAAATTTAATAGGTTACTCATTCAAAACCCAACCACAATGTTTTCTCCTTGGTTTCCCCCTTTCAATTGTAAGGTTGAGTAAATGTAGGAAAGAAAGAAATGTGCAAACAACCATCTCTGAATAAAACTTATGATTATTGTCCCCAGTTGATAGGTGAATGTGAAAACATGGTATTGGGTGGTCATGAGCCTCCTCCATAATGCAATTCTATTTAGCTAATGGATTTTTATAATTCAATATTCCACGACATCGATGTTTATAGAATCGGTGGCATTATGTCCATCCATTGATAATCCATGTGGTGTCATGCGATCATTCATGTGTGTGCCATTTGCATCATCCATCTACAAGCATCGGTGTCAAGGATCACAAATGGGTGGGCTTCAATTTGTTAGATAAGACAAAGACATGAATGGAAAGTTAGAGAAAAGGTTGGAATTAAATACGTACATGTCCGACACCTATTCCATGGGTGAAATCATTCTTACCAAGATAAATTTTATTATATATAGCTAGCAAGATAACGATAAGGGTTTTTATCAACAACATTTCTAGCAACGACACTCATAAAAATTATACTAGCATTAATGATACAATAGTAGGAGTTGGGATCATACCTAGGGGGAATTTGATGGAATGAATTCTCTTCAGTCCTTGGTAATTAAGGCCAAGAAATATGTGTAAGCTCCATATTGGATAAAAAAGACCTTGTTTATAAAAATATTTATGTTTACTTTTGTATATATATGAATTTAGGAATTGGTATTTAAAAAAAAGGATAAGATATGTGAAGCAATACATATTTGTAAAAGAAAGAAAGTGGTTCAATATATAATTTGTTAGTGGTTGTGATTGTATGACTCTCTCTCCATTAAATAGTAATATGCAGGTAATTTCCATGCACTTTTTAGGAAAAAAAAGTTGTCAAACAAGGTTTAGTCATGAAAAGACAAAAACCATAAATCAGATGCAAAAAAATGGTGCGATGTGGAAACTGGAGGATGGCTTGAGGAAGTGAAAATTGAGGGAGAAAAACACTACATGAGGAAGAGGGGAAACAAATAAGGGATTTGAGGGGGCAAAGTTCAAGGATGGGAAAAATGTTGGGGGAACATATTTGAAATATTACTTTATTACAACTATGAACATGTAAACCACACACTATTTTTGGAAATCGTTTAAAAACAATTCTAGGTTCTTAACACCGGATAAATTTGAAGTATTGTCATATGTATCTATATTAGGAAATGTTTTCACAGTGACTACTCTTGCATTGAATTAACCACAACTAGAAATTTTATCACCAAGGTTTGAACACATGACCTAATACTACTCTTATCACGATTACCCTACCAACTTGTTCGAAAATATATGAAAACACTAATCATTCTTTGAGTGGAAGTCATTGGTGTATTGCATGGAGAGGTGGGTTGGTTGGTCACATTGCAAAGTTTCCATCGTCATCACTTGTAGATAGGGAACTTGCATATGTTTGACTTCCAAACTCTACATGTGTTAGATATAGAAACTATATCTTAAGGGTTCCTTCTATCATCGATTTCATGCACATTTTTTAGTTGGGTTTTTATTTAGAAATTATGGTTTCCCATTCAATTGATTGGTTTGAAAATTATAATTTAGTTTATTTATCATGGAAATTTATATTAATGGTGCAAGCCTTCATAGATCATTTGTTTCCTAGTCCATTGTTGAGGCATGATACAAAAAATCTATGTTATGGTTCCTTCTATTGTCAATTTCATGCACATTTTTAATTAGCTTTTTTATTTAGCGATAAAGGTAGAAATTATGGTTTCCTTCATCAATGGTCTTAACAACATTTTTCGTGAATGACCACCAACAAAAACTTTGTTGATCCATTTATCCTACTCGACCGTGCATTTCCCCAATGCATGTCAGACACAACCACTAAAAATCATGTCTAGAAATGATTATCGACATAATTAATGTCTGAGGCATTTTAAAAAGAGAAAAAAACGTGCCCTTGGGTCCTCCTTCAATGCTTTATCTCATCCAATATTATAAATAGGAAATTCTTAATTTGAAAATTATAATTCAGTCAATCGGTTGGAAGATTATAATTTGGTTTATTTATCATGGCACTTAATATCAATGGTGCAAGTCTTCATAGATCATTTGTTGTCTAACCCATTTCTAAGGCATGAAAAGACATCTGTTACAAAATATTAAAAAAATTCTCACTACTCGGGAGCGTAACACTCAAAATCTTGACAAAAATGATGGATTGGAAATTTTCATGAAAGATGAAATGTTTGGAATTTTAAAAAGTAAATTATTTTTTGCATCCCCAAAATTCATGGGAGAAATTGTGCATACCTAAGGAAAATTGGATTATCTTTAATGAAGGTGAATTTTAGATTAACAAAGCTATACATGCAATTATAAAGTGTAAAAAAAAGTGAAGAGAGGTCGTTTAGGTGGTGATAAAGAAAAGGAGACATGAGCTTGATGTTGAATGAGATATTTGCAGTGGATTTGAAGAAGATGCAACTAATACATTACCTTTACATATGTTTTGTAAGCATTGAAGGATTTAAATCCACAAACCTTATGTTCATGTGGAAATTTAAACAATCACAAATGAGGTTAAATTAGTGGCATGTGAGTGATGTGGGTTGAAGGAGGGATGCACGCCCACTTACATAGCTCACATACATGACTGGTTCTATGGATGTTGGGTTTGTGGGCTACATACTGAAGCTATAAAAGTGGAGATGTGGAGGGCCAACATAATTATCAGTATGAAGGGTGTACTATAGACACATATAATTTTTTTGTATATAGTTTAGATCCGATATAAATGCTAATAGTAAAAATAATGTTTACTAAGCCACATGTAGGGATGTGAAAAGAATATACATCAATGACCAAATAGATATGTGCAGTTGAGCTCTCTCCCACCTGTCAAATTTATCCACCTTCACTCTAGTTTGGAAACTTTATGTAATTGGATTAAAAACCTTGTTTACGTAATTATAAGAGACATTAATTTAATAAAAAATTTAACAACTCAACCAAGGGCCAAGAAATCCCCATAATAGTTCAATCATACTTTAATCGTAGTTAACAATCTCAAGTTAAATTTTCCTTTTCACACAAAGATTCGATGGTTGTTTACAATTTTTTCATGATGTTAACTGTAAAACACTTGCAAATTTTCAAATAACAATCACATGTTACTTGAATATTTAAAATATGACCATGCCATATTTTATATAAAATTTATATACATAAATAAATATATATTAATAACCTAAATAAACACATAATAATCTTATATATATTATTAGTGTATAAATAACACTAATTCATAACGTAAGAACCCAAGTATAACCTAAAAGGACATGTAAAAACCTGGTTTTCTCCAACACCGATGAGAATCAAATCCTATATCTTCAACATTCAATAAAACTAAATGCTTGCCAATAATAAATACATAAGAATTAAACAATGCCAGAGATCCATACTTGCGCATTCTAGTTTACTTGAAAATTAAATTTGCATAGCAGAAAAGCAATTGAATTACCTCAATATTTCGTCCCAGAGAGGGCCTTTGTGTGTGGCTTCACAAAACTTGGAATCCATCTATGATCTAATATTCAATAGTGTAAGGGTCTCCTATCTCGGCCAAAGTCTATTTTTGACACCACTGTTTCTATCCCCTTTGTTGAAACCCTCGTCGTTATCATAAAGATCCCTCGCAACACCATTAATACTAATCATTCGTGGCTTTATCATAATCCCCAATGGTGATATCATCCAATTTAGCGACCCACTTTAGCAAAAAAATAAAATTAAAAATAAATATGAATGCACCATCAATTCGATTCCACTCTTTGTCTCTTTTCTTTTGGTCTACTCTATTTCTCTATCGCCCGCCCGCCTACTCGCAAATTGTTATAATTTTTTATTTTCACATCAATTGACGTGCCTCACTATGAGTGTGTTTCAATTTTTAGCATGGCCACATGCATTTGGATCAAGTGGATCGACGCGATGAGACAAAAATTTGTAACCCTTAAGATCAATGTTTCATCATTTTCATTTCTATCTAGTGATAAATACGCTAAAGGTAAGCCCCTTGCTATATGATCTAAACAAATACCATGGGGTAGTGCATTTTTCTCTGTGAAAAAATACATCAAGTCACCATTCATCGAGCCCCTAGCCTAATCCTTGATATACCACCACATGGTTAGAGGGTGTAGGGTCACCAATTCCATCAGTTAAATAAACCAAAAATTTAAAAATAGGTGATTTGTTTATAGAGATTTTTGGGGTTTTATGCATAAATAGATATAAGCAGATTTCCAGATAGTGCTAGGTGATATTAATTGAAAAATTATGGAGTAAAATTGCTGAGAGATTCACCTTCATGAAAATTAGACATCCTAACAGTTTTGGATAAGGTGGCAAGCTACACAAAATGTCTCGTGGGAGGAGACACTTTAAAAATTTTAGACCCTCCCATATTTTCAGCTATAAATGTTGTTGTACTACGTTAACCCCATTCCACCATGATCACCTTCGTGCCTACAAACTCCTCTCTTTTCCTAAACACCTATTATATGGCCCCATACTTATCACATGCGTAAGAAAAAGACCACCCCAAAACTTATCCACATCCAAACCAAAACAAGGGAAAACCAAAACCAAGTCAAAATGGAAAGCCAAGGGCACATATTTATTACATTAAAGATATCATTTTGTTTAGAAGAATTAATTTTGCATCTACATACACAACTCTTTCTCCAAAAGATGATGATGCTGCATAAATTGAAGTTGAATGCCAACGTTTCAAATCGTAAAAGTTGTTGTGAAACCCTTGAACTACCTTATTAATCTTGATATTTTTCTCCAATTTGATAGTAATAGTGATGATGATAACAATACTGAAAATGACAAAAGAGATGATGATTTTATTGTTTCAAAGGCATATTTTCCCAAAGAGGTAGAGGAGGAGCTCACTGAGCTAGAAAGAGTCTACGAACCTTTACACAACAATTTCTTCGCAAAAATTTCAAATTCTTGACTGCTCATGTGGATGGTGGGGATTTATTTTATCGATATCCCTATATAACTTATAACCATGGCTATTGATTTTCAATGTGCTTGTCACGAGAGAGAGAGGTCGGGCTTTCTAACCGAGACAATGCCTTTTAGGCGTAGACATGGGATGATTTTTATGCTCTTGAATATTATGGGACTCTAATTTTCTTCCTCCTCTCAAATGTTTTTAATGGATACTGTACTGAACCGATGGAGATGAGATGGGCAAATTCGACCAAGTGATGAAGATGATCATGGAGTATGGAAAATCTCCAGGTGCTCAGCTTGCTGTGTCCAAAGGAGGCTAACTCAAATACTTCAAATATTTCAGAGTGGGAAACTATGAAACAAGTGAACCAGTCACCAAATCATGTTATGAGATATGCCAGTATTTCCAAAGTATTTGCAGGAACAACAATCCTCAAGCTTGTTCAGGTTTGAAAATTTCAATAAACCAGCTAATCCATAAAAGATAGGCATTAATTTTAGATGTAAAATAAGGAATGAATGTTTTTGGGTTGTAGGAAGGGAGGCTGAGTTTGGAGGAAATTTTGTTTCTTTTTTTTTTAAAATCTTGAGCCTCCCTAGGTGTAATTTTTATAAACAATTACTAGATATTACAATACAAAATTTGTTGCATCACACTCGGAGGATGGAACCGGATGAAAACCAAATTGGATCTTGTATTTTTGGTTACATCTTTGTACGCGTCACAATCTCCTGGGGCATCCTCCTCCTTTGACACCTAATGAAATGATCTACTTCTTAAATGTATTGTCCCTTTATTTCGATCCAGTCTCTACCATGGAATACACTAACTATGGATACCTTGATTACGACATCGATAATGAAATGAAAATAGAAATGACGATGTTATATTTTAGAGGAGGATTTTCTTAGAGAGGTGAAGGAGGATATCGTTGAGATGGAAAGATTCCATAGCCCTTTACATGATATTTTCTTCCCAAAATTTTTTGAAATGCTTGACTATTCATGTGGACAAGGTGGGGATTTTTTTGATCAACATCTTTGTACATGTTATAACCACAATTGTTATTTTTATTGTGCATGTCGGAGAGATAATGGGCTTTCTAACTGAGACAACACCTTTTATTGTAATAGGTTTAGGTTTCCTCTTAGAAAATGAAGAAATGGATTTGAAATTCAGTAATTGAGAGTGAAATTTATTGTATACATATGTGATGGAGTCAAACAATATCATTTTCATTCACTCGAAATATATAAATTCCATAAGACCACATTTTTGGAGTAAGAATGATAGTATTTTATTTTCATTCTCGGGAGAAACTATATTGAATAATAATGCACATTTAAGATGCTTCCATTATGATCACACAATTTCAATTCTTATACCTATGTTATCCACTTCGAATCTCAATCTAAATCTCATGGTATTGTGTAGAGTGGAGTCGAGAGTTAAAGGAGGATCTACACTTTTTGATTACTACACAAAACCTCTCTATAGACTATAACATGTATGTTCAACTATTGAAAATATGCATTGCCAAGAATGTTCTTTCACAAGGTAAGAAAATCCAATCACTCATCACTCACAGAGGATTTGCATTCGTTACACAATCATTTTTTCAAAAAAAATTATCAACTTATATGCCAAGTGTCGTAATCTTGTAGATGCTCGTATATTATTTAATGATATGATAGAAGAATATGTATCCTCACATTACGAGAAGATGTATCCTCATGGAATACCATAATTGCAACTTACAGAAGACATGGAAAACCTCATGAGGCATTGACGGTGTTTCACCAAATGCAACAAATAGATACCCAATTTGATCACTTCACATTTGCCATCGTATTTACATCCTGTTCCAAAATGAGAGCTTTGGAACAAGGTATGTTCATCCATTATAACATAATGGGATGTTATCTTTTCATACGCAGATTTTATCATAGAGGTGGAGGAGGAGCCGCCGAAATTTGGAAAGAGTCCATAACCATTTACATGATAGTTTCTTGCCAAAAATTTTCAACTACTCAAGAATGCTCATGTGGATGATGGGGATTTTTTTGATCAACATCCTTTTACATATTATAACCACAACCACTGATTTTAACTATGCATGTTAGAGACAGGTTTGGGATTTCTACCTAAGGCAACACCTTTTGGCATAATAAGAATATGCTAATTGAACAATCCCAACAATTTTCCTATACATTTCTTGATCAATTCAAATATTTAGATAATCCCTTTGAGTTTGGAGCAATAACTCGGATATGGAAAAAAATTGGGTTTAGAAATATTTAGTAAGAAACCATGAATGATTCTTTTTCACTAGTTGATCTATGTCAAACAATGATTTTGGGTTTAGTTGAAGATGAGAGAGTTTTCAGCACCTTGTCCTTTGTAAAGTCAAAATAATGAAACAAGCTTGAAAAAAATTGCAATTATTTTTAAGAATATATACATAACGAGTACAAAGTGAATAAATTTGTGTATGACAAGAGAGGGGATGGTAACAATTCCACCAAAAAGTAGATGGCCGTGTTGGACATGTTATCACCAAATCATTGCACCCCTCTTGAATGGCACGAGTGAAATGGGACATTCAAAGTGTGATTGGGTAACTAAAATATCCCAAGTGGGATACCACTTAAAAATGCACAAAAATATTGAAACTTGCAACCAAATAAAATACTGATTTTACCATATTTTTACTGATTAGGACAATGAACTAAAGAAACTTAATATTTGCCAAAATGTCCACCCAAAATACTTGAAAATTTAAATAGATCTCAATATTATTATAAAGGAAAAAGGAAATTGTTTCAGGATTTACAGAGATTAAATGCTGCCAAAAAAACACAGTTGTTCCCTAGACAACAAGAAAACTACAGGGGCTCGTAACTCTCCAAATACAAGAGCAAAAATAAGGGTCTTTGGAAATAACATTCATAGATACAGGCAATAATGTTTCCACCTTCAGATATGAAATGGCTGATTGGAAAAACCCCAAATAAAGGCTGCAAGTCACCACGCTTGGAAGAGGGGTCGGTAAATGATGGAGGTGCCTTCAATGAGCTGCCATGCCCTACCCAAACAATTGTCCCCTGAATCTGATCCAAGAGCCCACCGATTATCTTCCTCTAATGCCCCGAAAATCCTATAAACCCTTCCTCTGTACCCTCTAAAAGTATCTCTATAGCACGTCCCATGAAGCAGCTCCAAAATGACAGACTAGGGTAGATCTCTCACTACCAAAGAATTCCCTGCTAGCTGTGGATGGTCCCTCACCACCGAGCTAGGGTCCTTGTGGGATTTGACTCCACAAGTTGTAAAAATGTGACAACAAACAAACCTACACGAGAAGGGGTCAGTAAAATGTATATGAAAAAGTGCCTTCTCTTTCTCCCTCGGCTCCTTATATACTTTCCAAGGAAAAATATCCCCAATAGACCAAGTCACATTTCATTCCACGGAGGGGTCAATAAAATAAAAGTAACTAGAGTTAATTTTTCCCGATTAAGTCACCAAGGTCCAAAGTGACCCCCAAACACCAAACACGACTATTAATACCATACGACCCTTTCTCAGTAGCCCCTAGCATCCCCTGCCCCTTGGATATGACCCCGACTTGGACTTGCTTGACCCTTAGGCCTTTGGCACAGAAAATGGAACATTAAACCTTCACAATATTCCCCAAAGATCTGCAGACCCCTTGGGTATGACCCAACTTGGACTCGACTTGACCCTTAGCCTTAGGCGTAGAAAAGGGGACATTACAGTCCTCCCTTCCCGAGAAATGCTTGACCCCAAGCATTATCCTATCATGCTATAGAGGTCTGAATACCACGCCGTAAGTTTCTCCACCTCGCCCTGCAGTCAACTGATGATCGGTGTGATGCGAAGTAACCAAGACACCCCATGTAGTGATCATGATCTCCATTTCGTGTGGATAACAATATTGCTCCTAAAGTAGTATGATGTCCACACCTACACTCCCTTAGTACCCACGCCAAAAGTACCAATCTGTCCAATCCCTACCGATGCAACACTATCATCATGTGATCACTCACTGCCTCTCCAATCGACTCCTGGGTATGAAAGTTCATTCTAGGTCCCATAGAGTCCCCTGAATCCACCTGGGACAACCTGTATACGTGCAAATTGTGCTAACTCTCCCACATGACCTACACTCATATGAGAGTAAGGCTCCTCATAATGTATCTCAATGTGTCCCGTGGAGGAAAAGTCCCAAGACTCCAGTAGACAATCAACCGGAAATATTGGCTCCACATAGTCCACCTCCTATGTTGAATGTGAACCTACTAAATAACCATGATTCAATTTCGTCTCTCCACTAACTAACATGTGGGTGAAGTGCTCACCGGGCATAGAAGCAGTAAAATACATAGGAGTGTTATCCAATGTTAATTCAAAAAATGATGAACCCACAGGTTTTGACTTGTCACAGTGACAAACCGTATATTCCTGTATAAAGTTAGGGATATCCTCCCTCAACCTATGCCATATGAACCTCTCTAACATGAACCTGTAGGTCTCATCACAGCTCAAATGCCTAGTCACAGAAGGACAATGCACATGTCACAATATCTCCATCCTCAACCATGAATCTAACACAAGGCTCAATCTTCCCTGATAGAAAATCATCTCATCCTTAAATTTGTAGATGTCATCCTGTATGTGACCATCCAGAATCTCGCCAGTGTGTCGGTTCTTGGAGTACTCAACAAACAAATGAGGTCTCTAGTCTACCAAAACTTTAGATAACCAACATAATGATAAGCTCGGATGATCTGAACCTGTAATCCCAATCTCAATAATAGTCTCATGTGCAACATTGCTAGCCACACCTACATCCATCATACTCCACATCAATCCACAATAATAAAACTCCTCACCATGCCGGATCATCCTCTCCATCCCCTCAGCTATAACCATCCTTGGTGCTCCTACAGATACTCCCCTCAAAATCACATTCCTTCCCTCGGACTTAAACTTCAGCTCTATCGTCTAAAGTTAGTCTCGAAACTCACCAAGAGAGTGGAGTCACTGCACTCCCAGTGCTATGTTGGTCACTCCCATTCCAACAATGTGAAAATCATTGGTAACTATATAGTTACCCATTGTGATGCTCACTTGGGGAACCCACCGTGTACACCTCAAGGACTCTCCATTGGCTACAACCCTGTTGAGGCCCTCAAAATACTCTATCTATAGTCCTCACCTCTCATCCAATAAGGCATCAATACGGTTTTGGGTTTCCCCACTATCAATGAGTCCCCAACACACTGACCCGACATAACTCCTCTAATCCTAAATGCCTTGTACATCAGAGTACTAGGAAATGTGGCTATAATCTCCCGAGGAAAAGTCTTCTCCTCCTGCCTCACATCAGCACTATCCAATGCAACCTCATCTCCATCATCCATCTTGCGAGTCTATAACTCCTCACCTTTGTCACCCTTGCTCTCCTCAAAGACTTCAATGAATTGAGCCTTCCCTCTACCTCTGTAATCATGTCCTAGAATCCAAGGTGTGTGGCAATCGAAACATAGTTTCTTTTGCCTTAACTCATCTCTATGTTCTCGGGAAATGATTGGATTTTTAACCACCTCCTGCCTTGGTGGAGGCTCCCTTTGTTGAAATTCATCTGATCCAGATGGAGGTTCCCTTTGCTAAATGTGAGGTGGAGCCTTGGCTTTGGAGTGGATAACTCCAAGTCTCGAGCTTTCCTAACAGCCCCGTGCAAAGAAGAAGGTTCAAATGCCTTCAAAAATTTAGCAAAAGCATCAGTCAAACATGCTATGAACAAATCGAAATCAACCTCCTCTCTATGACATTAGGTACCATGGATTGGTAATCTCTAAAATATATGATGTATTGATCCAGGGACCGGTTTGTCTCAAATGAGTCCACTCCCTGAAATACCTCGGGTGTCCCTCCTATCAAATCTTCTCACCAGCCTCTGTGTGAACTCTGCATGAGTCATAATGTGTATGTGTCCCTGTGTAATCAGCCCATGATGCCACCAATCATGAGCGTCTCCCTCAAGATGTGAGCTTGCAAACTTAATTGCATCTTCCTCGTGCATAGGATTTGAGTCGGAGTATGTCTTTGAATTTTTCACCCGAGACTATGTGCAAAGTACACTTCTTAGAAGCGTCAAAATGTGGAACATAAATCTGTCCCAACCTCCTTTGCATCTCTGGTACCTATGTTTGTTGATCTCTCTTGGGTCTATTGCCCACCTTCATTTTGTAATATTCCTGGACCGGAATGTTTCCCCAGTTACGAAGGCCTTCACTCAGGTCAGTACGTCTCCCAACAAGACTCCTCATCCAACATATCTATGGGCTATTGTGCCTGGTTAAATTCTGGATCCTTCAAGAAAAATGATTTGTTAAGCCCCAAAGGCCTGGCAGAAGAATGGGGAGGCCGCTGCCCCGAATGTCCACTCTCACCTCTTTGCCCCTGTTGTCCCATGTTGTTATTTTCTCCTCTCATTATGATTGTTGTTATACATAGTCAAAGCAAGCTAAAGATGATTAAAAAATATTCTCCAACCCCTTTTTGCAATCGGAAAACCAATGCTAGTACCTTGAGAGGTACTCTCCTTTCTTGCACCAAATTCTCCAATGAAGAAAACATGCTTGCCAACACTTGTAATCCCAAACGACACATTTGAATTCCTTCTTTGGCTTATGAAATCAGTCACAAAGTTTTCAACATCAGAATTGATAGTTTTGGATAACTACCACATATTACCAGGATCCCATAGCTTATAATGCCCTTGAGCCCTTATATCATGTAAGGTCTGCCATCTTTGCTTCTCTTGTATCTCCTCATAAAGAAGATTATCAAAAGGTTCACCTTCTATCACTGCTTTAGAAACCTCCAAAACAACACCATCCCTATTGTGATTCATGATTTTAGATGGAGAATCAGTGGAACAAGAATCAACACCTTTCACAATTTTATGCTCATTACTACTTGGTAAATCCATCCCATATGATAATGACTTATTCTTTGGAGGATTGATAGGTACCTTTTGGATTGAAATATCTTTTTCAGTTTTGCAACCAACCAACCATGTTTGTTCATACCTTTCAATTCTATCAATGTCCTCTGTGTGTTCAAGATAGACATATGTTGAGTTGCCCCCAACATTGTTTCCTGAGTGCCTTTTAAGGCCATCAATGTCCTCCATGTGTTCAAGATAGACATATGTTGAGCTGCCCCCAACATTGTTTCCTGAGTGCTTGTTGAAAGTATCTAAAGCTGATCAAAAGTTGTTGGTTTGGAAATTACAGCAGGCTGTAATTTTACACCAGTGTCCATGTGAGGCTCCTCCTCATGTGCCAGCTTACTCCATGAGTCTTATTTCGGGGTGTAGTATTTCTTGCATCAATGGCCCTCACCGTTTCCTTGAACTCTTGTATGTGTTTTCTTGCTTGAGTCACTATCAACCTAGCATATCTAGCTCTTTTATTCCCTTCCTCACACTTTTTGAGAATTTCCATTACATCCACCTTGCTTGCACAAAACAATTTCTCCTCTGAGCTAGAATAATTTCTCTAACAAGCAAAGTTTCACTAATGTAATTATTTTCCTCGGTGGAAATCATACCCTTTTTTTTAGAAGCTTCTTCTACAAATGAGTTCTTTTGTGATTCAGAATGCACCGGCATATGATGACTTTGTTTAGGCTTGCAACAAATTTTCATCATGCAATAATCTGAAATGGCATATTATCTCCAAACCCCTACTCAAAGATTGGTACTTCCTCCAAAAAGAATCCTCATCAAACACCTCTATTGGCTGCCCTTTATCACTTTTCTCACCATGTTCCTTATTCTCCCTAGGTCTGCTTTGATTCACATTCTAAGTGAGTGACTCAAATAAAGGCTAGTGGCTTTCATTTGTTTCACCATGTTGGTGAACATTTCCTTCATAAAACCTACTTTGAGATCTTTCCAAACTGCCATATTTAACCAACACATGATGGAGGACCGATAGCTCGATACCACTAAAATATCCCTAATGGGATACCACTTAAAAATGCACAAAAATATTGAAACTTGCAGCCAAATAAAATACTTGGTTTTACCATATTTTTACAAATGGGACAACAAACTAAAGAAACTTAATATTTGCTAAAATGTCCACCCAAAATACTTGAAAATTTAAATAGATCTTGATATTATTATAAAGACATAAGGAAACTATTTTTGGGATTTTACAGAGATTAAATTGCTGCCGAAAAAGCACAAAGTCCTAGACAAAGGGAAAACTACAGGGCTCGTAACTCTCCAAATACAAGAGCAAAAATAAGGGTCTTTGGAAATAACATTCATAGATACAGGAAATAGCATTTCCACCTTCAAATCTGAAACGATCGACTGGAAAAACCCCCAAATAAAGGTTGTAAGTCACCACGCTTGGAAGAGGGGTTGGTAAATGATGGAGGCACCTTCAACGAGCTGCCATGCCTTGCCCAAACGGCTGTCGTGAATCTGATCTGGGAGCCCACTGATTATCTTCCTCTAATGCCCCAAAAATCTTATAAACCCTTCCTCTGTACCCTCTGGAAGTATCTTTATAGCACATCTTAGGAAGCGACTCCAAAATGACAGACTAGGGTAGATCTCTCACTACCAAAGAATGCATTGCTAGCTAGGTACGGGTCTCTCACCACCGAAGCTAGGGTCCATGTGGGATTCAACTCCACAAGTTCTAGAAATGCGACAGCAGTAGCTGCACAAGAAGGGGTCAATAAAATGTATATGCAAAAAGTGCCTTCTCTTTCTCCCCTAGCTCCTTATATACTTTCCAAGGAAAATATCTCTAATAGACCAAGTCGTGTTTCATTCCACGGAGGAGTCAATAAAATAAAAGTAACTAAAGTTACTTTTTCCCGTTTAAGTCACCAAGGTCCAAAGTGACCCCCAAATGCCAAACATGACTATTAATACCATGTGGCCCCTTCTCAGTAGCCCCTAACGTCCCCCGCCCCTTGGATATGACCCCGAATTGGACTTGCTTGACCCTTAGGCCTTTGGCATAGAAAAAAAGGACATTACACCTTCACAATAGCCCCCAAAGCATCCGTAGCCCCTTGGGTACGACCCGACTTGGACTCAACTTGACCCTTAACCTTAGGCGTAGAAAAGGGGACATTACAAGTAACATGGGATCACCTCTCAAGCTGTGGGACTTACAGGCTTGAGGTGAACCTCCGGAGAAGGTCAACTTCCTCTTCCTAAACTAAGCACTACACTACTCCTAATGCAATAAAAATAGCTAACTAGACCTATACTAACATTTCCAGGGATTAGGGAGAGAGATTTGCAAGAAATAAAACCTAAATTAGAAGTGGTGATGCACCAAGAAAGGGTTTGCTAGACAAAATTATGGCTTGCCAATGAAGAAAGATGAACATGGGAAGAATGGACATGCATTACAAACCCAACCGCATACAATACTTCATTCCCGTGATAAGTACAATAACTTCCAAAATCTGGAATAGAAACTTGAGATGCATAGGGTACCTAGAAACATTGAGAAAGGAAAAAGGAAGAAACAAAATTGATGCAAGGACAAATAATTAGCCACAAAACATAATTTTATTATTCCAAGCACTTGCACAATGCATCATTACACTGGAAAAGGCGAAGCTGCCATTACAAATTTTGAGAAGAAAGGATTGAAAGCTTGCAAATTCACAACAACTCAACTTGTGAAGAGAGGGGAAGCTTGGAAAAATGTCAAAATCTTTACAATGCATTCCTTTACATTTTATAACATTACTTGAGCTGGTGAGAGAAAAAGTATGAAAACCTAATAACTAGGCATGAATGTAGTGATAATGAGACCATGCTTGACCACTGGTTCACTCCATCCTAATTGCATTATCAATGTATCCCGAGAAAACTCCACCCCATCATCTTCTCATAAATTCAAAATTTTAATTTTTCTCCATTATTTAACTAAAAATAATATTTTATGATGCCAATTGTGCCTTTGGTGGGATCTCCCGAGTGAAATATTACATTTCGGTCTTCTTGGTGTTGATTAGTCAATCGGCTTGCAGCACCACTCACCAGCTAGGCGGTGAGATGAAGATCTTTTCTCGCACGATTTGGTGGTTCCTTTAATTTATATGGTGGTTCCTTGTTATGTTATTGTGCGCCACTTTTGTTTTTGGTGAGCTCCTTTTATTCTCTCGCTAGGTTTGCATCAAAGAATGTCTCTAACTATTTTTGTCACATTCTCGAGCCACATGGCTCGGTGGCAAGTTCCTTCTTATGCGGGTGATTGCTTTGTTTATTGTTTCCAAACACTTCAAAATTAGATCCACCATTTTACACCACTTGGCGAGCTCGAGCTCTAAATGCATGAAACCTCTAAAACTTCAAATTTTAGAATTCGAGTTCGAGAGACCATACATCATTTCGCACCAACTCGGCCCCAAATGTCTGAAATTACGACACATTTAATCCTAAAACGAGTTCCAAAATCATGCTCATCTACATACAAAAACAACTTGGTCTCGACATAGACCTTTGAAATACCAACTCGGCGAGTTCCAAAATAAATCACAAGCACTCCAACTTTGAAGCCAACCCTGCCATATCCATTTCTCCATTCCTTCACCGAACATCACCTCCAACTTGCGTTCACCCTTGCCAACCGAGCCATGCATTTCCTCAAATCACAATAGTCAAGCCCTCGTGCATGTGTCATGTTCGAGTTCCCGAGCTATTTAAAGACCCCCGAAAGTTCATCTCGAGCTCACCCTTTTGAGAAAAGGCTATACCAAGACACCGAGTTTATACGAGTGAGTAGCTTGCCTCATGTCACGACTATTGCTTCATCCATACACCATTGTGTACTTCCTACCGACTTTCCTTGGATCATCGAGTCACCTCAACGCCATGGTATTCGACCCTTCTACGCTGGAACATGTCTCAACGCATCAAACCATGACCGAGTTGCTCATGTTGGCTCACATACTTCACGTGTGATGATACCCATTTTATTGAGCTTACTAGCTATGCTTGAAAGTTTTCAAGTTCATTCTCGAGCTTGATGATCTGTATCACCTCACCATGTCGATCCATTATACCCTCATCACATGGCTAATGGATCAATCTCGAGTCGAGTGGTCATTCGCTTCTTTGCATGGCTCCATGGCGATGTTCCACTTGAAATTATCTCCTCGATTTAGACTTGGCATTATTCACGTGAATACTTCATTGCGAAATAACCACACATTTGACTCGCTCATTTTTCATGCCGAGTTGAGCTATCTACATTCACGTCTTGATGAGCCTAATTCTTCCACCTAAGCTCCATCATGTCACTAACCTTTTAGCATTCGGTTCATCCTTGCTCACTTCATCAAAATACCATGTGGATGCCCCTCACGAATTGATCATGTAGCTTCACTGAGCTGTTTAATTGCTCGAGCCCTTCATTTTTAATGGCTTGGACCATTTTTCCAACCCTACATTCTACGAGCACCTTCATCGACGTGAACCAACACTACTCGGCCTTCGAGATCTACACTATGCATCTAATTTCCTTGGGCGGTTACACCCTACAACACATAACTCGCTAAGATGCTCTGGGAGCTACTTTTTCTCAATGCACTTTTAGTCCCCAAAAATGATCCTACCCTAATTCTTTGATCTTCTCGGGGTTTCTTCTCGGCATCGGTGAATCTTGAAATCATAGTAAGAATCCCCAAAGTCAATTTATCAATTTTGATCATTTTTTCCCATATTGACCAGGAGTGGGCCTATGAGGGCCGATTTCCGCACTCGAGAAAACCCAAACTTCCAAGACATGTAATATCTCGAGTTTCCTCATGAATTCCCTTTTTAATCCGTGAGTCAAATAGGCTCCCATTGTCAAATTTTTCCAAGTGTTCAAAATTGGATAATAGGACATAGGGATGGATCTACTACATGAGTTGAATGTCAAAGTATTCAGAGAGAGTGTCAAACAAATGATATCAATGTTCCAAAGCTTTCATCTATTGATATGTGATATAGATGATGAGATAATATATTAAAATAGTCATTACATTGTTTAAATAATTTCTTCTTCTTAAATATTTATTTATATTTATTGAAAACACACAATAGAAGTCATGTTAAACCCTTGAATCTATTTGTAGAGTCTTTGGAGTGAAAAATTGAAGGAGGTGGAACAATGAATAAATGAAATATTGTATCATGTGGATATTTTTATATTGTTCTATTTTATTCTAGTTGTGTGCATTGAGAAAAAGAGAAATAAATTCTCTATGTGCATTGGTAGAAAATTACTACTTATTCATAGTTTTTGTATGAATCCTCTCCAAAACCTAGACCAATTCCTCATCTTATAAAACCTAGAGTAATTCCTCTTATGACATATGTATCTCTTAACTCAAATATAATCTTATCCATGTCACCTACTAGTCTGAATGATTACATTTTAGTATTTTCTTCATAATAGGTTTCACAAGCGTAATTCCCAATTGATGGTAAATCATTAAACTTTAAGTTACTATACATATAGTATCAGTCAAATATCTATGCAAGATATGTTTCCAACTATATTCCATAGTTATACTAAAGTAAGAATCCCATACTTCCAAAATTATAGTGTAAACTATAGATACATTGATTAAAAGACACTTATGTGAACCATTAGCTTAAAATTAAAGATAACACCATTCCTCGCTCATTTTTCTTGAGACACTTCCTACATCGAACAATAATTAAAAGTATAAAAAAATTAAATTATAAATTACTCTTAATTAAATAATAATTTTTTTCTATTCAAAGTGGTCAAATGAGCATTACATGCCATCTTCTATAACATGTTCTAATCTTCATCTATTGGAATTTCAATTTATTGTAACTCATAGTGACTTATATGTAGATTTTTTCAACAATTTATAACTAAGAATTATCAATGGTTTAACGTAACTATACGATGGAAAAGTGACATTCGAGCATGGGAATCTATAAGTAATCTCGAGGTCGTGCATCTATATGTGGGATGCAGATAAACTAGTTAGGTAATCTTATGTCTTCAACATGCAATAATGGGATCTGCGAATCTAAGGCAAAGAAGGCCCTCCTAACTAATCGGTGTGATAGATCATTCGGCGAGGATAGGCTGCTCGCAGTTTCTAATCGATATCGAGCTCGTCGTGATTTGATCTATGGGTTGTGGGATATGTGGAAGATGACCTACGGGTGCTTCATATATATCTCCCGACAAGGTCATGAAAATGAATGGCTAAATGTGTAGTGGATTTTTGGTGTTTTATGGACGATTCTCTCGGCCTAGTCCAAAAATCTTTAGCTTGATTAGTCAAGCTACGTTTAATAATGATAGTTGTGTGATGATGTTTGGTGGGAAAAACCTAAACAACAAGTTGTTTGCAAACTATTTGATTGATTTGTAGACTAGGGTTGTCACAACAACAGAAGTTACGTGGGTCATTGTGGACCTCCTATGGTCATATGAAGAGTCAACCCCAATTACGAGTATCTTGCAATGATTATATGCCTTTTCAAATCCTTCATTTAGAAGTTTGAACAATTTTCTCTAAAAACATTTTCCGCAACTTGATATGTAAGCTAGTGTCTATATCAACGAGGAGGTCTCCTCCGCATTCAATGGGACTAGTGGATCACAACCAAATGTTTGCCCTCTTTCAAGTCCTTCTACATACTAAGATGATATCTATCAAGTTAAACATAATTTGGCTGATTTGACTGAACGTGTGTGCTTTGTCATCTTCTATGTTTAATATTCTTAATCGTGTACTAATTTCTTGTAGGTCATTTTTGTTCGGAAGACTAGATTTTGGTCATGTCGATTAATGCTACAAAAATATTTGGTTTGAGGCATGATTGGCTCAAAATGGATTCCCCTGGGCTCCCTAATTCCCGTGATTATCATACAAGATCAATATAAGCTTAATTGAAACAAAATAAACTAATTATGCAAGATATATCTACAACATATATATATATTCCTCTATTTTTTGTATTTTTGATTCTAATATATTCGTAAAATGACAACTAATCTAATAACAAAATTAAAACAAAAAAAGGTAGCCCAAAAATAGCACTTTCATTAATTTTATCCTAAATAAGTAGATAGCTATTAACTTAATTGAAAGATTCTGATCCTACCTCGAGGGAATTTCATAGCTTCAGAAACTATCAATCCCCACATCTTCCCGCAAATATCAAAATGAAATTTAATAAATGAAATATTTCACTACTCTATTTGATATGTTTTAACTAGAACTTTGAAATAAAACAATTTACATAACAAAGTGGCGGATCCAAGAGTTTTTTGTCCCCTCGTAATATCTCCCCTTCGTCAAATAGAGCGTTCTGCTAGATTAATGCGAACAAAGAAACTTTGGATATAGACCAATCCATCTTATTGGCCTATGCAATTCCTATTTATTACGGAATGCAACACAAGTGTATCGAGAGATTCTAGATCACCTTCTCTGAAGAACACAACATGCAACTCTAATAAATTCAATCTACAACCCACACTTCTACTCTAAACTAATTTATATGAACAACAATGAACAAGGCTCAAGCGAGAAGATCAAATGGCTTCTAACAGCAAAGGAAAACTAGAATGGATGCAAAACATGAAAACAAAATGAATTCTAAGCAAGAAATTGAAAGAATAAACAATGGAAATGAGAAGTTCAAGGGCCATTTGCTTGAAAACAAGCTAGCTATTTATAGATTTCACATTCACCCAAAGGTGATTACTATTAGAACTCTTTTACCATTAAACAATGAAGAAACACTATTCTTGAACATAAAACATTAATACCTAAGGTGATTGAGAAAAGTTGGTAAATGTTGAAAATTCACACAAGTCGCGATCAAAAGAACATGATGGAAAATGCAGAAGGACCGCCACCTTGAGTGGCGGTTTCATCAGTTTTAGAAAAGAAAGGCATAGGATAAAGCGAAGTATTAAACAAGATTCTTGGGATGCTTTCAAGAGCTTTGCTAGATTTTGAACACCTTGCAAGGTGACTTGTATCATCATCATATGTGTAACATCATTCCGGTGGTATAATACCCTACAATTTTGGGTACGTATAAGTGAACCAAAAAAATTTGGCCTCATCTAGTTTCACAATAAATTGGTTATTATCTTCGCATAATTTTCTCCTTCATATTCCTCTAGAAAACATCCTTTGTAATGAATTCCTTTATTTTGCAAAAATCATTGGGAAACAAATATTTATGAGGTATTTTACCTTTTTATATAGCTCCCATAACATTTTTTAACACTTATTGAACCATCACTCGATTGTGAATTCCATTGGTTTTTAATTCATTATCACTGATTTTGTATATAATTTCCATAATTTTCGTTGTTGTATCCTCTCTCAAAGCAATCACTTTTCTACTTTCAGTTATGCATTTTTAAAGTTTGAAAGGAGTTCCCAAACTCATCCATGAATTCAAATAATGTAATCAAATCATCTTTTTTTTTTAATATCCCCAAGTCAATATTCTTCAATGCGAAGATGACCAATCCATCTTATACTATATAGGGCATAGGATCATTACCTTCAAAATACCATACCACTGCACACATTTATATTTCTTAATAAATCCACTATCGACATCAACATAGAGACTTCAAAAGACCCTCACATACTCAAATTTGGTTAGTCTTTAGATTTAGAAGAATTAAAGTACTTTACTTCTTTCCTTTCAAAACACAGTTAGGCCTTCGCATGGTCATATAGTGACATGTCAGGTATTTAACCTAACATTGTCATTCACAACATCATCACAGTCCCTAATGTTAAGCATGTCAAAAAAAAATATGTAGGATGCACCCTCATAGGCCTCTCATAAAAGAAGAGTTACAACATCTCCTCTCCACTAACTTCATATTACCCATTGAATATCCTAATTGAGTTTCCAATCTTGTATCCATAACCAAAGCCTCTAGAAAGTTACTCATTTGCACAAACTTCTGATATCTTAATCTCATTGTCTTAAAGGCAACTTCCCACTTCCTAACATTGACTAACTTATCTATCTCACCAATGGCCATGAGATGTTATCCCTTATGAATGGCTTCTCTATTTAAAATAAAATCCTTATCATGACATATGACCAACATAAAACCTCCTTCATTACTCCTTGGGGCCGCATCATGCCCTTCAGACTTAAAAACATAAGGTCCACCTATCAATGTGCCATGATATACATCTTTCATTATCTCATTCATAAGATTGTGGAATACTACGTTGACAACCTCTTAGGTAAGTCTAAAAACATAGAGACTATATCATCATCCCCGAAATCATCTTTTCCCGTCTTATTCAATACTTTTTATGCCTTAATTCATCCAAGTGTGTATTTAGTTTTCTCACTAGTAAGCTCCTAGGGTTCATCGTTTCTATTAGGGGCATTGAAGTGGACCCTACAAAATCAAATCCATCATCGAGATGCCTCCTCCCTCTAATATCAAATATCTTCATATTCTACAAGGTATACTTCAATGAGTCTTTCATTTCATTTCCCAACTTTTAGATCGTTGTCAACCTTTTCACCATCTCCTTCAAAAGGATGTCCATTTCAAATGGGATCAAAACTGTCAAAATGCCTTCAAGGACCTCAAACAATATCTCTTATCACCACTCATGCTCACACATCCATGTGAGGGGGATCCATTTTATCTATACATATTTGCTATTGACCATGCCCTAGGTGTTATGCTAGCACATCAAGATGAGAAGGGTAGAGAACATGCCTATTACATAAGCCACACACTTCATGATTGTGAAACATTACACCAAAGTAGAAAAGTTGTGTTGTGCCTTGTACTTCATCACTATCTCTAAAATCATAAAACTAAAATCGTTACCAATTTCAATCCTCTCAAAGCTATGCACTCTAAACCATACCACAATGATCATATCAGTTGTTAGCTCATGCTCATAAATGAATTTGATCTAGAATTCATGTCACATAAATCTATTAAGGGAAATCCATTGCCAATCAACTTGCAAAGTGAAATACCTCACGAACAATTTCTGAAGAATACATTAACACTATTGATCATGAATACACTCCCCTCAAAATGATACTTTTCTTCGATGGTTCCAAGTGTTGGCTGGGGGGAGGTTACAATATCATCATCATACCTCCATGGGGTACTCTCAATCCCTCTATCCTTCAAATTAAATTTTGAATGCACTAATAACATGGAAGTGTACAAAGATCTCATCATGGGCCTCTACACTGTGTTATGTTTTTTTTAAATCCTGGACATCTATGGAGACTCCCAACTTGTCATCAATCAAATCAAAGGAATTTATCAATGCAAAAATGAAATTTTATGAAAATATAAAAACTATTTTTTAATTCCTCTTAGAATATTTTTACCAATACACCACCAAACAATTCCTTGATCATCAATAAGGTCACATATACCATGGATTCGCTCGGATCACTCATTCCACTATCAACCGACGATTCCAAATTATTCATTATTGTACATATACTTGATCAACTATCTCACACTAACAAACTCCCTTCTATTAATCTTATCAAATACAATCAAAAAATATTTGGTACAATCAAACCTATGATTATATTTCTCAATCTAAAATTCCCTCATACCTATCTAAAAATGATAAAATATATTTTTCTTCAACATTCCACCGAATACGCCATCGTCGAAGGTTTTCTCTACAAACATGTATTTGATGGTATCATCCTTTGGTACCTCAAATATCATGAATCCACTAAAGCTATCCAAGAATTCCATGGGTATATGTGGTGGAAACTTCACAGGTATGGTTGTTGCTAAACACATCCTACAGATAGAATATTATTGGCCTACCCTCAATCAATATTGTTGTGCATATGTCACAATATCAACAAAATTATAACCTCACTCATATTCCCAGTCAGACACTACAACATGCTCAATATTTGTGGCCTTTTTCACAATGGGTATTGGACCTCATTAGTCTCATCAACCCTCGTTCATCACAACGATGTCACTCTATCATCACCACTACTAAATAGTTCACTAAATGGGTGGAAGCTATTCCCCTAGTCTCTACTTAAGAAAATAAAATTGTATATTTCATCTATCAACATATCATATGTCTCTTTGGCATGCCTCACAAGCTTATCATAGATAATTGAAAATCTTTCAAAAACAAGGAAGTGAAGAAATTATGTGACACTTTCAACATCAAGTTAAGATTTTCATCTCCTTACTATCCATAAGAAAATGGTCAAGCTGAAGCTTCTAACAAAATTCTCAACAAAATCCTCATGAAAACCATCAACCAAGCATACAAGGAATTAACACCTTAAAAATTCATTTTCTCTCTATTCCTCTCGAACTAACATCTTCACTCCTACAGGTGATACACCCTTCTCTTTAGTCTACATCTTTGAGGTGGTTCTACCCTTGAAGTTCAAATTCCATCTCTTCACGTGTCGCTCAAATATTTTACCTATGATGAGTATTATCATCAAGAACGCCTAACACAACTTGAAATTTTAGATGAATGTCACCTAACAACCTCAAACATCATCATATCTATCAATAACACATCAAAATATAATACAAAAAACATGTCAAAGAACACGACTTCAATATTGGTGATATCAATCTTAAAGAGAAAAAAAAGTCACTACTCTAGAAAGGAGTAAATGTGGAAATTTTTCCCTAACTGGATTGTTCCACATGTCATCACTCACAAGTATGGGTCAGATCCTATCACTTGGCCTCTCTCGATGGTAAAATTGAAAAGGGGCCTCTAAATTCCTTGCACTTATAGCCTTTCTATTGTTAACACATCTACTTCTATGGCATTAGTCACATCAAATATCCCATTCCATCACTAGCATGTCATTCACTATCATAATGATTTGGAATTATGTGGTTTGTTGTCAGTATCTTATAATCATGACCGTAAAGATGAATGCCACGAGATCTTTTCATCACATCTTCCACATGGAAAAGTTCCTCCTTAACAAGAACCCCACAATTATTACTCCCATTTTTTCCTTATCTACCAACTAAAAAAATGTTAAGGGGTCACATGTGTAGTTTGTACACACCTTCTTCCCCTCCTCAAATGGTCTACTAAGCCTTCCCTCATCTTAAAAATAAATATTCAAAAATATACATTTGGATGCACACTATCAAAAATATGTAGGTTAATCCCTCAAAGGATAGTTGTCAAGAAAAATATAGACTAATCTTGTGAAGGATGGTTATCTCTCAAAATCAAAATCAAAATTGTAGACAAACTCCCTCGAAGGATGGTTACCCATATCATTACAAAAAAGGCTTCCCACATCGATAAACCTTCCTATCAAAGTCAAAAATATCAAAATCATCCAAGGAAAGATTCTTGTTATCTCTAAATCATAACACCCTAATGTTTGCACAAGTGTGTGTGCTTGAGCTCACGGTGTGACTAGATAACATGGGTATTATCTCCAAGTTATGGGACTTGCTACTTGAGATAGACCTCCAAAGAAAGTTGGTTCTTGCTCCTAAACTACCTACCACAATCTACTCTAATGCAGGAAAAATATCTTATCCTAATTTCCAAGGGACCAGGAGAGAGAGTACGTAAAAACAAAGAATACACTAAAGTGGTGATACACCAGAAAAGGAGGGTGTGAGAACAGTCTTCCAATGTGTGAAAAGTAGAAGAAAAGTGCATACTAGAAGGGGTGATAACAGTTCTCCATAGTCTAGCAAATTCATTCACAACAATATTTCATACATACACAATGATAATGAATCCTGCAAGATCATAAGATAGACATAATATATTTGCATGAGGTTGAAGAGGCAAGAAGAATGCAAACAAACACAATAGGGGAAAAGACATCCACAAACTCGTATTTATTGCTTCATGATATGCACAGTCTAATCTATTACAAAATAAGGGTCTAGATCACCATGTAAGGAGTCCACTACAAGGGCTTGCAACACATTGTCTTCAAAAACAAATTTGACAGAGTTTTTCTACTTAAAAACTCTCCTTTTACAATGAGCCCAACACTCCAATTTATAGAAATTTGAGAGGAGAGAGAGAGAGAGAGAGAAAATGAAAATCCTGAAATTTGTCTTCCCACCACTTGCAAGATGTCATAAATGGATTGAAATGATGGTATGTTTCTTGCAAAAGGCCCCCCATATTGTCCCATAACTTGCAGTAGTGAGATATGTTTGCCCATGCTTCATTGAATGCATCCCAACTACTAAATAAAACATTGTTATGAACTTGGGCATGTTTTCTACTAAATCACAATCTATTCCTCATCAAATTTCATATTTCTTGATTTTTTTGCATTGGGCTTGGATCCATTATTCCAATTGTACCAATTTTGTGTGTTTTCGTTGAGAATTGCAAAATATATGGTGTTCTCAGTGTAGGCAGTTGTTTTGGGTCTTCTAGGCATTTCTATCATTTAACAGGAATGAGTATTTGATTGATAGGAGATCATTCCAGAAAATTAAATTTCATGAAAATCGAGCTCTGGGTCAAAATTTGTGGTCGTTTGAAGTTTGGAGGTCGGCATCAACTTTTCCTTTGTATTGTGGCTATTTCACCTTTTTGGGAACTCATGTCCCACGCGTACTCGGATGGTCCGGGCCTCCTTTCTCCACATCGCCCGATTCAGGCTTTCCATGTCCCAATTTTCCCATCATTGATAGGGGCCTTTGAGGTCGTTGACCTCCGTATCACCCGCATCCCACTTTGGTAGGCTCTTTGTGTGGAGATTTCAGCTTTTCATAGCCTACGCATCCCAATGTTCCAACTATCCCATAGACCGCCTAGGAAATTTTTTTCCAAAAAACCATTCCTTTGTTGTGCGGTGATTTTTCCTTTTCGCGTCCCGATGTCCCAACTATCTCAGACAATTTTTTCTTAAAAACCCGCAATACATTGTTTTCTTTACAAATCGTCAAAGTCACCTTTTCGGAGCCCGACTGTCCCGGTTGAACTTGTGTGACCTAGGAAATTTTTTTCCACATTTTCCACAATACACTACCATCTTTTACAAATCAGACCCAAACTCTCGGTATGATGAACCTTGGTACGATCCGCACTAGTACCATCCGCAACCTCCAGACCCGTAATGCATTAAAACAAGCCCTTGACTTCATTTTTTTAGATTTTTTTGAAATTTCTCAAACTCTTTGAATTTTTCCTTGGATGGGGAAGTTAGAGAAGAGCCAAAAGGACCCCAAAAGCCTGATTTTTGGGCCTCTAACCAATTCTACTTGCTCAAGCCTAAAGAATTATGCAAGTTATCCAAATTACCTCGAGGGGTGAATTTGGGATAACACTTCCCACATCAATCAAATTTCCCATCAATAAAGAAAACTTCATTTATCAGTTTGCGTAGTAAAAATATAGTTGGGGCATAACCTACAAATCATCAAAAGGATAACCTATTCCCCCATACAAACTACATATGTCAACCCTTCCCATGTTGTAAGAAGGTATATAAGCTCATTTCCATTTATATCCAAGACCCTACATGTGACTAATTTTTATTACTTATATATTAACATTTATTATAAGGCCTCAAGTGCACTATTAAATACATATTTAATTTACCATCATATCACATATGTATCAAATCTAGTTCAAAAGGCAAACATTTTACATTTATTCTCAACCATGATTAAAGTACATTTTGAGACATATATCAAAATCACTACTTTTAGTCACATCATAACAACATCAAATATCACATCTAAACATCTACACATCTAACATCATATCAAATACATCTAAACTATTCAATATTTAAACATCTCATCACAAACCCATATACGACATCAACATCAAAATAAATCAACAACACATGAATCCAAAATCATAATCATAGGGTAAGTGCACCAAGTTGGGGGCCAAAGGGGTCTTAAGTGGATGCATTTTTCTTGAAAAAAAAAACTTCAACTTGTACAAGTTTTTCGAAATAGTTACACTCAAAATTGGAAGATGTTGTAGAAATATGAATCATATAATTTTGAGTCTAGTTTCTAAGCTACTAAATTTTATTGAAAATGGATAAGTTTAAGTGGGTCAAACAACTAAAATACCAACATATGCTCTTGTTTTTGTTAAAAACATAATAGAGTGACTTTCGTGCCCCCCACCATTTTTTGAGCACCATTTAGTATTTTTAAAAACCCTTTGGTAGAAAGATAGCTAGGAGCATCTAGTTTGGGCTCCATTTTTTTAGATTTTTTTTAGCGAATATTTTTTTATTTATGATTTTTCTAGTACATAAATTTTATGTTTTGAAAAATAACGAGCTCCGACCATGCCCCCTAACTACCTCAAAAAAATATCGAAAATTAGATTTTTTTTTGAATATGTATATAATTATGCCTAGTTTGGGATAGTATAATTTTTTTAAAAATTTCTATCACCCAAAAAAAGATACACCATGAAAGATAGACATATTTACACTTCAAAAAATAGCTATAAAAAGGCATAGTTAGAAAATAAATAATATGAAAACCTTATATTAGTCAGAAAATTTGAAAATTTATATTTTAGAAAGAAGAGACTCTGCTCTACGTCATGGTATAATTTTTTAAAATGGATCAATTGTTTTATTTTGATTTATCATAGAGGAAGTGGTATTTTTACATTTTCTTGTAAAAACATGATGTTTGATGTGTTTGTGCAGGTCCATGCCTCAGGCTTGGGATCCAAACCGGATCCCAAGCCTTGAGGCATGGCTTGGGAAAAGAGAAAATGCAAAATGCATATGCATTATAACGCGTACGTGTTCTATGTAGTATAAACATTATGTATGCTTTTGACATGCTTCTATTTACATAAATAAATGTTTAAGTTTTTCATTTATTATTATTTATATTTTATTATTTCTTATACTTTAAATTTATTTATGTAAATATAAGAAATTAGGGTCACTCTGCACCTTATGGAATTAGTCTCACAACTCCATGAGTCATGGTTTAGGAGATAGTTTTTTAAAGTATAATCTGGTCAGTACATAGGTAATTTTTCAGGATTTCAGCATTCAGCCTAAATCTTTTAGCATTTAACTTCTACAATCGAAACCCTAAACCATAGGCCATAAACCTAAACACTAAACTATAAACCTTGAGCCCTAAACCCTAAACCCTAAACCTTTAACCATGATCCCTAGACCCTAAACCCTAAACCCTAAACCTTAAACATTCAGCCCTTACCCGTGAGCCCTAAACCCTGAGCCTTAAGCCCTAAAACCTAAACCATAAACCATGAACCATGAGCCCTAAATGATAAACCCTAAACCTTGAACCAAAAACTATAAACCCTAAACCTTAAGCCATAAACCATGAACCATGAACCCTAAACCCTAATCCCTAAACCATAAACCCTAAACCTTAAGCCTTGAACCCTATACCCCGAATCTAGAGCCCCGATCTCTAACCCCTAAACCTTAAACTCGTAACTCTGAACCCCGAACCCCGAGTCATAAACCTTGAACCATGCACCCTAAACCCTAAACCCTAAACCCTAAGCCATAAACTATAAAATATAAACCTTAAGGCCTAAATGTTAAATCTAAAGGTCCCTAAACCCTAAACCCTAAACTCTAAACCCCAAGCACTAAATCCTCAGCCCTAAGCCCTAAGCCCTAAATCCTAAACCTTAAACCCTAAACCCTAAACCCTAAACTCTGTGATCTAAACCCTTAACCCTCAACCTTTAATCCTGAGAGCTAAACCCTAAATTATAAACCCTAAACCCTAAAACAAAAATAATAAACCTTAAACTCTGAACACTAAAACCAACCTAAACCCTAAACCCTAAACCTTGAACCCTGAGCCCTGAGCCCTAAGCCATAAACCCTAAACACTAAATCCATAACCCTAAGCTCTAACCCCTAAACCTCATATATTTCTAGTAGGTCTCATGAGTGAGTTCATTTTTGAATATCTTAGGACCATATTTCCTAGTCTTGTGCCTAAAACCATCATTAAGTCTATTTTTACAACTACCTTGTTTATGAGCTAGGTGGGAATTTCCCTCCTTCAAAATATCAACAGATGAAAGACATCAAATTTTGATGAATCTCTTTGAGTTTTGTTCCTACAAAGTCGATGAACCCTTTTTCAGTTGAATACTCTTTGTCAATACTAATAAGAATGGGTAAGACACAAAACATTACAGTGAGTGAAATAGTTTGCATGCGAATGGGCATTTCCCTCCTTTAAAATATCAGTAGATGAAATGCATCAAATTGTGATGACTCCCTTGAATGTTCTGCCTACGAAGTAGATTAACCTTTTTTAGTTGAATACTCTTTGTCTTGATACTTATAAGAATGGGTAAGACATAGAACATTACTATGACTGAATGGGTGAGCCTAATCCATGAGCCTTAAATCTTGAACCCTAAACCCTAACCCCTAACCCCTAAAACCTAAACCTCAAGCCTTAAACCCTAAACCCTAAACCCTTTGCCCTAAACCATGAACCCTAACATTTAAACCTTAAACCCTAACTCTAAACCCTAAATCCTTAACCTTAAACCTTAAACCCCGAGAGCCTAAACCATATAACCCTATACCATAAATCCTAAACCCTAAACCATAAACTAAGCCCTAAATCCTAAACCCGACCCCCAAACCCTAAACCTTAAACCCTAAACCCTAAACCCTAAGCCTTGACCTAAGCCCTAAGCCCTAAGCCCTAAGCCAAAACCCTAAACCTTGAACCCTTAAACATAAACCTCAACCCTAAACCCTAAACCATGATCCCTAAACCCTAAACCCTGAACCCTTTTCCCTAAACCCTGAACCCTAACCTTTAAACCTTAAACCCTAACTCCTAAACCCTAAACCATAAACCCTAAATCCTCAACCCTAAACCTTAAACCCTAACTCCTAAACCCTAAATCGTAAACCCTAAATCCTCAACCCTAAACCTTAAACCCTGAGCCCTAAACCCTAAACCCTATACCATAAACCCTAAGCCCTAAACCCTAAACTCTAAGCCCTAAATCCTAAACCCTAAACCCTAAACCCTAAAACCTAAAAACCTAAACCCTGACCCCTAAACCCTAAACCTTGAGCCCTAAACCCTAAACCCTAAGCCCTGAACCCTAGGCCCTAAGCCATAAGCCCTAAGCAAAACCCTAAACCTTGAACCCTCAACCCTCAACCCTAAAAACTAAACCCTTAACCTCAACTCAACCTCAACCCTAATTCCTAAACCCTAAACCCTGAACCTTGAGCCATAAACCCTAAACCCTCAACCTTGAGCCCTAAACCCTAAATCTTGAACCTTGAGCCCTAAACCATAAACCCTCAACCCTCAACCCTAAACCATAAACCCTAAACTCTAAAGCCTAATCCATAAACCCTAAACCATGAACCCTAAGCCCTGAGCCCTAAACCTTAAACCCTAAATCTGACCTATGAACTTTAAACACTAAACCTTAAACCCTAAACTCTAAACCTTGAGTCCTAAACCCTTGAACCTAAACCTTGAACCCCGAGCCCTAAACCCTAAACCCTAAATCATAAACCCTCACCCAAAGGAAAATCCTACAAAGATCATTCAGCGTGTTTTAGTGTATAGGGAATAGTGTTTAAGGTGATCGATTAACTCATTTAGTTTTGATGAGAGACTACTTCCTTTGAATGCCTAAAAAGGTATTTTTGGCCATTCTGTAGTTAATTGAACACCTTCATAACAAGCTAAAATGAGCTAGTCATGTCACCAAGTTATCAAGGACCATTATTTGTGAAGTATTAAGGTATCGTTTGTCTCCATAAGAGACATATGAGTAAAAGCATGTATGAGAATCATGAATTTGATTCCATGAAAGGATGTTTTTAGAGCTAGAAAGGTGAGGGGATGATCTTTATATGGAGCACCGTGTTTCTAAGAATGAGCAATCATCTGAGTTCACTTGATGCAATTCACTTGGTACTATTCGTAACAACTCATTCAACACATAGTAGTGTTATCACACCTTAAGGAGGAGGCACATTACAATCACCTCATTTTGGCCATAGGGACAATAAATCCCATTCAGGAACAATCCTCTATCTACAAAGTGAGTATCTATTTTTATAAGAAGTAGACAAACATCATAGAGTTAATTCATGGTCACTAAAGTGAATTATGGACCAAATTTAAAATTTAGTACCAATTCAAGTAGTGGTAGGGCCAAAATCCATTTTAGAAGGTCAAAAACCTTTTAAATGACTATATGCTTTCCCAAAACAAAGACTGACTACAATATATATGCCCTGAAAGTTTTAGGTCATTTGTTGAAATCCTGAAAATGAGTAAGTCTTTTGACCAAATTAGATTTTGAAAAACTATCTTCCATAATATTTCTTTATTATTTCTTATACTTAAACATTTATTTTTGACCACCACAAAAACACATATACATGGTCCATAAACACGATACACGTTCTTTTATTTTTCTCCAACTTAAACTTTTTATTTATATATATATATATATATATATATATATATATAATGCCTAAAGGGCCATATACAAAATTATATATATTTGTGTCATGAACAAAACCCACATACTATGTGGTAAAATAAAAATTAGATACTCGCTCACCACCCTAACCTCCATACACTCCTCCATCTAAAAAATCCCGTAGACATGTTATAACTCACCGAGGTAACGCATTTTGATCTCTCAAAATTGCAAAAGCATACACGCACACCGTAGGTACTATGCAATTAAGTTCTCATAGATTCATCTCCTCACATAATGCTAAACCTAAATATTCACAAAACTAATTGGCCCCATCTTTAACACTACACATATAGGTACTACTTCCTTCCCTTCACTAGGACCTTCCTAGGTGACACTCTAAGCCTTTAAAGTTTTTGTCGACATTAAAATTTTCCTCCATAATTTCTATTTTATTAATGTATGTATTAAGAATAGGATGTTGTTAAGTATAATTAGTAATGGCATCCAATAAAGATAACGGCACCAATCAAAGACGGTGCCACCAATAATGTAGAGTACGGTAACGTAAAAAAGTACAATAGAATGTTGTAAAAAAGTAAATATTTGTCGTAAGTGGTCCGAATGTTAAAATGTCAAAGTTGGGATAAGTAGAGAAGTAGGGTCTACATGATTAGGAATTAGAAATATTATATTTGTAATAAGGACAAAGAGTGATGTCATAAATATTTTGTATATTTTATTTGTGGAAAAGTCTAAAAAGGTGGAACCCATGTGAGATGATAAGGTTTATCTTATCTTAAAGATAAGCCTACATGTAAAGGCAAGAGTTTAGGCATGGAATATGATTGGCCTAAGAGATTTCCTATCCTATCTTAGAGATAAGGTGGATAAGCCCGAATTCCTATAAATAAAGAGGCCACCCCCATTTAGCATAGAGAGAAGTAGTGAGAAATATCAGTATGAGTAAGTGTGTAAAGGAAGCCATCATTTTGAAGGTGTGTTAAAGAAGAAGCTTAAGAGGTGTAATTGTGAAGTTTCTCTCATAGTTATTGTTTGAAGGCAAGTGAAGTTAATAACACTTGAAGAACCTCATGGGTGAGATTGTAACAATTTCATGTTGATATTATAATTTACACTGATATTTCAGATTTATCATTATTCCTTCTTATCATAGTCTATGGTATTCTTGTGTTATGTTTGTTGTTGTGTTTCCAGATTACATCCACCAAACTAAGAGTTGTGCATTAGTTAATAATCATAAGACGAGGAGTTCCCATGAAGAATTATCATAGTGCCGATTGGTGTGACATTTTGGTTCCGCTTGTCGACCATTCCTCGTTGGTGGATTTTCTCGAGAAATATTCCCACTTAGTCGTAAAAACATTTGAGGGTAACCTTGTTTTTACTCGTGCATAGTAGTTACCATGGTAAAGTCACTTTTTTCCGTGAATAGTATTTACCACAAAGAAAGTCACTTTTTTTTACCGTGAATAGTATTTACCACAAAGAACTTCCTCATTTACCATGTTTTTACCATAAGAAAGTGACCGTAAGAACTTCACTTTTTACCGTAAATAGTGTTTACCACAAGAAAGTCAGTTTTTACCACAGTAAGTCAAGTTTTACCATAGTTTACCGTGGTCATTTCTATTTTCTATTATAGTGATTCCAATTATTTGTGCACATAAGTCTTGTTGATCAGACTTGGGGTTGGTATTTCACTGTGGTTACTTTTGGAAATGGGGAAGATTCTTGTTTTTTCAGCCCAATCTAATGAAGATGCTTCCTCTTTCATTCAAGAGTTTAAACGATCTTGTATTTGTAATGGCCTTATAAGAAGGGAACAATGGACTGAATTTTTCCTACCTTTTTGATGGTTCAACCTCTTAGTGGTTCAAACACTAGGTGATAATGTGAAAACTCATGGGATTTATTAACTCAAAGTTTTCAAGAATTTGGTGAACAATGAAATATGCAGATCTCATGATCGATATCACAAAGCTAGCCCAAGGAGAGAAGGAGAAGATAAGGGATTATCATGCTCGTGTTCTAGAGCTAAGGAGGAAGCTCGATGCCCAGATCCGGAAGGAAGGATTAGCGGATGGGTTAATGAATGGCATGGATAATCTCCTCTGTAAGCACTTCATTCTTGGGATGAAGCCAGAGATCAGACAACGAGTGAAGTATGACCACCCAAACTACCATCAACAAGCAAAGGAGATCGCAAAGAAGGCAAGAAGAAAGCATGGAAGAGGAGCCCAAAGAAATTGTTGCTAAAGTAGAGCCTACACCAAAGACCTTTGGTCCGTAAATCCACAACCACTCTCGGTGAGCACAAATCTTTCTCCTAGTACATCTACTGAGTATGAAGATCTGCTCAAGAAGATGGGTCAGTTAACTATTAATCTTCTTCAAGGAAAAGAATTTAGTTCTCAGGGAGGAGATAGAGGTCCAAAAAGAAATATTTCTGAAGTCATATGTTATGGTTGTTATAAAAAGGGTCATTATAAGTATAATTGTCCGATAGAGCTTCTACATCCGGTACAAGAGATAATGATAAAGGAAAAGCACCTGTGAATTCTTTTGATGTAGTAGATAAGAGCATAAATAATGAAGTAGATGTGTTTGTAATAAAAAGAAAGAAAGAAAAAGATAACCAAGATGGAAATGATCCTAAGAAGATGAAAGGAGAAACTAGTAAGAAACATAGAGAAGAAAGTTGGGTGTGCAGGATTTTCTGATTTCACAGGACAAGGACCATACTCCATCTTAGAAGATCTGTCCAAAAGGCCTCGCAAATATTACATATGGTCAACTCTTGGCTATGTCTTCTCGAGAAGAGGCGGAGTCTGCGAAGTGGACTCAATGCTCAACGAAGGAAGGAGGTTGAGGTCCCTATTTTGGGAGGCAGAGGCGATCCCTACGCTCCACAAGCCGAGGTATTATGTAATGGTATTTCAATTCATGATGTCTTAGTTGATGGAGGTGCTGCAGCTTAATGTAATGACCAAGTCTGTAATGAATATGTTGGGTTTAAAATTGATCGCCCTCAACACTTATGTTAAGGTCATTAAATAAAGGAAAACTAAACCGTAAGGTGTAGTTTCAAATGTGGCAATATCTCATGCATGGGTGTCAGATGTGTGGTAGACTTTCAGTGATGAAAATGGTACTACAGTACCCCCAATGTTGTTGGGAAGACCATGGCTAAGGAGAGTTCATGCAAGAAACTACCGAATGAAGGCTTCATGACACTTGGACGTGGTAGAGAGAGGGGTGAAGATAAACGTGATCCCTCGGCATCATAAGGCGTAACCTGTGGATTCAAGTGATGAAACCGATGATCGACATCCTCCGATTACTCTGAGTACTAGTGAAGTGGACACTGAAGATGAAGAAAGTGAGGTTGATGTTTCGGTCATGGATATCCTTCCAATCACACCGACTCATGATCCCATAAAATTATCTGAAGAAGAAATTGATGATCGTCTCCAACAAATAAAGATTGGTGATGCTGTGATGGAGAGTGAGAAGGAATCCTACCTCCAGCTCTTTCAAAGGTACATACACATATTCACTTTTGATTACAAGGAACTCCATCAAGTAAGTTGGGTAGAACATTCTATTGAGCTGGTAGATGGTGCTAAGCCCATAAAGCAAATGCCATATAGAATGAATCCTAATTTTTCCAAGACTGTAAAAGAAGAAATAGATAAGTTGCTTGATGCAGGATTTATATTTGCTATGGAGAATTCAGAATGGGTTTCTCCCATTGTGATCTCAATAAAAAAGAATGGGAAGCTACGCATTTGTGTTGATTATAGGAAGCTCAATAAGGCAACAAAGAAGGATCATTACCCTCTTCCATTCTCGATCAAATTTTGATGGTAGGCAAGTAGCTGCCAGAGTGCTATAGTTTTGCATTGATGGATATAAATGGATACAACCAAGTTCATATAAAGCAGAGAAAGATCAGTCAAGACCACGCTCACCACTCCTTGGGAACGTTTGCTTATAGAGTTATGCCTTTTGGGTTGTGTAATGCTCCAAAGAACATCCAAACACTTGATGAATAGGGTGTTTGAACCCTACATCGGGAACTTCATCGAGTATTTCTGGATGATTTTTACATCTATGGGAGCAAGATGGACCACTCGCACTGATGGAGACAACATTTCAAAGGTTAGATGAAGCACAAGCCTCACTAAACCCTACAAAGTGTGTCTTTGGATGTTCTAAAGGTGTTTTGTTAGGGGCATGTCAGATCCAGAGATGGTATTGGTACTGATCCTGATAAAGTTTCAAAAATCAAAGAGTTACCATTTCCTATGAATAGAAGTAAGTTGAGATCATTTTTAGGCCATGTGGGTTACTATAGAAGGTTCATCAAGAATTTCTCAAAGATTGCACAACCACTAACCCAGCTTCTTGAAAGAAGGATGTTACTTATGAACCAGGAAATAAGGCGCATGAAGCTTTTGAACAACTGAAGGAAGCCCTAGTGTCTTCACCTATTTTAAAGAATCCAGATTGGAGCAAGCCATTCATTGTGTATACTGATGCCTCAGATGCAACACTAGGAAGTACTCTGAGCCAAAAGGATGAAAATGGGAATGATCATCCAATTTACTTTGGGAGTAGATAAATGAGCAGTGCTGAGGTAAATTATACTGTAACTGAAAAAGAGGCTCTAGCTATCATTTTTGCTATAAAGAAGTTTAGAAATTACTTGCTAGGGCAGAAATTTATAGTTGTAATAGATCATCAAGCTCTAAAATATATTGTAAATAAGCCTAACCCATCAGGGAGGATAAAAAGATGGATAATTTTGCTACAAGAATTTGAATTTGATATTATAGATAGGCCAGAAAGAAGCATGTCAATGCAGATGCACTCTCTCGAGCCTATGATGGTTTAGGTTCATCTTGTGATGATGATGATTTCCCAGATGCAACATTGTTATCTCTTGACACAATCCCTAGTGAATACATAGATATTTGGAATTATCTAAATGAATTCAAGTTTCCTGATGGTGCCAATGCAAAGACTAAGAGGAAGATTACTCAAGCCACCATCCATATTCTATTCTCGCATGGAGTATTATTTCAATAGACCTCATGGACAAAGATAAAGAGGGCAATTGGACGTGATCAAGGGAAGGAGCTGATAGAAGAATTCCACAATGGTACATGTGGAGGACACTTCTCTGACAACTTACAAAGAAGGATCTTGACGCAGTTATCACCGCCCACTCTTTTTAGAGATTGTTATAATTATTGTAAGACATGTGATATTTTTCAAACACATGGTAACCGTAAGACTTCATCACTCCATTATGCCCTATTCTTCCACTTGGTCCCTTTGAAAAGTGGGGAATAGACATCAGAGGTCCACTTCCAACTACCCCATGCCAAAATAAGTATATTGTAGTTGCACATAGATTATTTAACCAAGTGGGTCAAGCTAGGCCATTGAAAACAACTTCCATGGATGAAGTGGCAAGGTTCATATATGAACGCATTGTCACCAGATTTGGTTGCCCATTAGAAATTGTAATGATCAAGAAGCCACTTCATTAATGAGGTGGTAGAAGCCCTAGTCAACAAGTTTTCTATTAAGCATAGAAGGCAACAACATACAAGCCAAGCACAAATGGACAGTGGAACGAACAAATTTTGTGTCAGGTCAAATTCTAGCAAAAGATGCATGCAGCTTCGCAGTACATAAGTGGGATAAAAGGATTCATGCAAAATTGTGGGCATATAGGGCAACATCAAAGTCAACAACAAGATACTCCCCATTTCAATTGGCTTATGGCATTGATCCAGTTCTTCCTATTGAGTTTGATATTCCCACTATGAGAGTTATGAAAAATGAAAGGATGGATGAAAGTGATTCAATAAAAGAAAGGTTGGTACATCTTCATTTGCTAGAGGAAATGAGGGAAATAGCAAAGGATACAAGCTATAAGAAGAAAATGAAGCAAAAGGAATACTTTGATCAAAAGATCCGTTGGTCTCCATTTCATGTGAATGACTTGGTTCTAGTATATGATTCCGATACAAAAAAAAAGAAGACAAAGAAAATTTCTTCCAAAGTGGATGGGGCCCTACAAAATAAAGTAGTTGTGCATGAAAATGGTACATATCGACTGAGGAATTGATGGTACTCCCATTACAAAATGGGTCAACCATGACAAGTTAAAGATTTTCCAAGCACCACTTAATGTCCATAAGAGTCTACTCCGAGGACGGAGTAGAAGTTAGAAAGGGGGAAAATGTCGACATTAAAATTTTCCTCCGTAATTTCTATTTTATTAATGTATGTATTAAGAATAGGATGTTGTTAAGTATAATTAGTAGTGGCATCCAATAGAAGATAACGACACACCACAAGATGGTGCCACCAATAATGTAGAGTACTAAGAATAATCAAAGTACAATAGAAATGTTGTAAAAAGTAAATATTTGTCGTAAGTGGTCCGGTAATGTTAAAATGTCAAAGTTGGGATAAGTAGAGAAGTAGGGTCTACATGATTAGGAATTAGAAATATTATATTTGTAATAAGGACAAAGAGTGATGTCATAAATATTTTGTATATTTTATTTGTGGAAAAGTCTAAAAAGGTGGAACCCATGTGAGATGATAAGGTTTATCTTATCTTAGAAGATAAGCCTACATGTAAAGGCAAGAGTTTAGGCATGGAATATGATTGGCCGGAAGAGATTTCCTATCCTATCTTAGAGATAAGGTGGATAAGCCTAAATTCCTATAAATAAAGAGGCCACCCCCCCTCATTTAGCATAGAGAGAAGTAGTGAGAAATATTGTATGAGTAAGTGTGTAAAGGAAGCCATCATTTTGAAGGTGTGTTAAAGAAGCCATTAAGAGGTGTAATTGTGAAGTTTCTCCCATAGTTATTGTTTGAAGGCAAGTGAAGTTAATAACACTTGAAGAACCTCATGGGTGAGATTGTAACAATTTCATGTTGATATTATAATTTACACTGATATTTCAGATTTATCATTATTCCTTCTTATCATAGTCTATGGTATTCTTGTGTTATGTTTGTTGTTGTGTTTCCAGATTACATCCACCAAACTAAGAGTTGTGCATTAGTTAATAATCATAGCACGAGGAGTTCCCGGTGAAGAATTATCATAGTGCCAGATTGGTGTTCCAGTCCCCACCTCCCCATACTTTTCCCGTAGTGCCTCCCCATTGGCTGGAAATTTGATATCTCATTGTTGTTGATAAGTATCATCTAAACGTGCCTAATAACTCTCTCCTGGTGCAACATGTCTCACTCGTGAGTGGTGTCACGCTCTACCACTAGTCTATCCCCTCAATCGTAATGCATCAAAAGATGTATGTAACAAAGTCATCTCCTCCCCACCATCAAATTCCTCCTTCACCTCTCCAACCCTCTACCTCTTTCCCACTCTATCTCCATGAGTGGCCCATTGTTGTGTCCACCACTTGATAAAACCCTCCACCACTCGAGCATGATTTACATCCACTTCTTCAACTCCCCTAATTCCTTGGCCTACCCCTGCCTCCTCTGCTACCGGCATGGAAATTCCCTCTCTCTAATTCATCCCACTGATAGATAGTTAACTCACTTGAAATTTCTGTTGTGGAAACTTGAATTGCATATGTACTAAGGAAATTATACTACCTCTATCATCTCCTCCCTCCTCCCCTGAATCCACCACACCCACCTCACTCCCACAAACTTGACATCTATACCTCACCAAGTAAGGTATCTCACATATGGTCTCAAGACTAAATCATCTCTGTATTCATTCATGGATAAACTCTTCCAATGTATCTCATTCAATCTCCATCTCATGAACCCCACCACTTTGCTCCTTCCCACATAATAGGTGTATATCACCTATATACTCGTATGCATATATAAATAACCCCACATCCGACCCATACCTCTCGACACCTGTAACAAACATCCATGGCTCATGGTAAACATGAACCAATAGTACACAACCCCAAGCATATATTATCTAGTGATCCATAATCTGGCAACGACACCCACAAGTGTCCATGGAAACCTGCCACCCCGTGAATCTGATAGTGCATAGAAAGAGATAAAAAACATCACCACTAACATCATCTGGTTACCTAACACCTCTACATCATAGTAGGTCTCAATATGAAATCCCCTACAGTGTATCCATATATCTAGGGGCATCATCTCCATATAACCATCTCATCATCTAAAGATGAGCATCTCAAGTGATATGTAATATCTTCTCACCCTGGATCAACAATCTCAGGATTTTGTACACATCCTCTAATGTGATGGTCATCTCACACATCAAAACTAGAATCTCCATGTACTTGGCTACCATCTATCTATCAATTCTACCATCAAACCCACATCTCAAGGAATCCACTATAGTGCCCCCCAAAGCCAACATCATCAAATGGGCCCAAACTACATCTCACATCTACTCTAATCCTCTCAAACATCTGGGACTAATGGAGATAAATCATGTCCCTCACCTATAAAACATAAAAAACACATATATTAGTCAGAAAAATTTAGCAAAAATAAACCAATTGTCCACCGATTGCTAATCGGCGATGCTTGCACTTAATGAATCGATCACAATCCACCCAATTTCCATTGATCATAAAATCGGCGTCTGATTGGTTGTTCCTTTAAAATTTTAAAAAAACACCAAAAATAGAATAAAATCTGAAAATAAAAATAAAAAGTGGCAAAATTAAACCTACTTACCCCTCTCCTAGTCTACTACCTCTTCCTATCGTTGTCACTTGCCTCCATCTCTCAAAAACACTAAAAACTAACTAGTAAGAGCTCTCAAATCGCATAAGAACACATTGTAAATGAGCCATTTTGCGTTTGAATTAGCTTATATATTTTTCATTTCTAAAATCAATAGTGACCCACAATCACCCCTGATTTCTATCCCTAAATGTCGGTGATCCATAAATGCTCCTGATTTCAACCCTTTTTACACATTGATTTAACAAAAATAGAATTTATGCTAAACCCTATATTGTAATGTAGCAGTAAATAAATAAGCAATGACGCACATATTTGGCCTAAGCATTAAGCAAGAAAAATTTAAAATCTTAAGTGTAAGAGGGAGGAAAGAAGGCTAAGTTGATTTGTAATAATCCCAGAGGTGTGCAGAGCTTAAGAATTGGCAAAACAGAAGTACAAACTATTGCAACGAAGACCAAAAAAATGAAGAAGTGTCGAATAAGCTGGAATGGGGTGCCTGAACTAGATCAGAGGTGGCTAGGCATTGTAGACCTCCTTTGAGTGCATGTGATTACTCAAAACCTTAGAAAATGATCTTCACAGTGTTGAAATATGTTCTCTAAATGTCGTCATTTGTCACCTATGTGTCGGTCATTGATTGTCGAACCTTCTTAAAACCTGCAAAGAAAAGTGCACTGTAAAACTCCAAAACACATCAAATCCTAAAAATAAAAAGATGAAAATGGTGAGTTTGAATGACCCTAGAGGTCACCCAACTTAGTGAACTTATGATTTTGGTGTTGTACTACATTTCAAACTCTATGTAGTTCTACATGTGTGTGTGAAGAATCATTCCCTAGGTGGATCTTATGTCAGACACACTTTAATAGAGATAAATAGCTAGATGTAGAAGATGTAAATAAATGTGTGCATGGAAAAATGAACTTCTTATCTTATGTGTGTATGCAGAATTAGCACTCCCTTGTCCCCTGTGAGAAGTTAGATGGATACTTTGATGCTCTTAGAATGCTCTGGGATGCAACCTTAGGTGGTGATAGTAAATGCTTAGTGCTTGGTCCTTTATTATGATCACATAGATTTTTATTTATATGGTTCCCTTGTTTGAATTTCATATATAACCACTAAAAGCATGACCCATAAGAAAACAAGATGCCCAACAGATAAAAAATACATAAAAGATGCAAGCATGATACAAAGAGGTCGGGGGCACCTGGGAAATGATATCTAGACTTAGAAAAGTTGAAGTATCGAAAGTCAGACTAGGCAGTAGGGTGTGTAAGACCAAGAATGAAACCATAAAGAAAACAAAGAGGCCAAAGATAGTGGTCAATTAGTACTTTTCTCACTTAGGAATCATATGAATAGTGGCATGTGATCAGGACCTAGAAATGTACCCAAAGTGCATGATTTAGTGTCCAAATTTTACCCCCCGTTATGTTGTAGATCGAATGCTTGATAATATAAAGTAGATAAGACATGCATATGTAATAACCATGAAGATCGATGGTGAAATGCATGTAGAGGAGATATGAAAAAGTATGAAGTGAATAATATCAAGCGTGGAATCTAGAGAAGAGGAGGTGACCCTCGGGGTGAAAGTGTACGAGTGTACCATGTCATTTTATACATGTTTTCAATGTCGATTGATGCTTTATGATGTGATTGTTACTTCCATAAGGATGGGCCTAAAAAAAAGAGAAAAAAGAGTAGTCAAAGTCGTGTATGTGATAAATATGATCCAAATATGTAGAAAACATGTTAAAAATGTGTAAAATGTGAAAATGGAACATATATGCACATTGTAATGCCCTATTAGTGGATACCTTATTGGGTAAACAACAATCTACCTTCAACATTTTTTTATGAAATAGACCTATTGTACCAAAAATAAAATAGTAAAAATCCCTTCAACATTATTTCAAATCATATATATATATATATATATATATATATTATTATTTTATATATATATATATATATATATTCAACATGATCATCCAGTTATTTGGGACAAAGAGGAAATCCTAATTTCACAACATAAACTATACTTCATCTTTGTTGGTGGAATCCATATAATCACCCATCCTATTTCACAGTAGAACATGTATTATGGCCTTCAACTTGTACCCTTGAATTATTTATACAGGACTTCGATAAATATGCTTTAACACGAGAAAAAAAAACATATGTTGTAATCAAAAGACAAGAAAAGCATTATATCCATGTACAATCTTTGTAATCCAATTCAAAGCACCCCCTTTTCCAATGCTCTCACCATAAAAAGAAATGTTAAAATTATAGTGATTCATCCCTACATCATTCTTGTATATTTTGCTTGCCTTGTTATGTTTGTATGCAATCTTCTCTTCATTGGTAGTCATTTGTGTTTAAGGAAATGAATAAAAATATCCTACCCTATTTTTATTTTTATTTTTAAATCATCCTATTTCTTTTAGACTTACGTATGGTAATGTAAAATGCCATACACATTACCAACCATGGCTAGTTTTTTTGTTTGCGTGGGTAGGTGGAGAAATTTATTTGTGGTGCCAAGTTTGGAGGGGACTTCTAAGAATTTTTTTGAAATTAATATTGCCTACCCACCAGCTGCACTTTGGTCAACCAAAATTCATGCATACCTTGTTTTTTATTGCTAATTAAGGGTGAATTTATTGATGTTACCACCAAACTTTCCCCCCACTTTTTGGTCATTAATGTATCATACTTGGCGTCATGAGGGAGATTGGGGGTGGGTGGAATTCTGCCATTTCTTCATTTTGGTTTCATTAAATTTTCTTTGTCTCATAATTGTGGGTCTACTTATGCCAAAATTGGATGTTGGTTGCTTGTATTGTACCCATTGTTTCATTCTAGGCCTATTTCTAGCTTAATGTTGCTTAGGGAAAATGTTTGTGAGGATGAAATGCCATGTCTGGCCACATGTGTGTTTTTGGGAGAATTGTAAGATGGGTTGTGGAAGAATGCGTTGAGCTTCCAAACAATACAGTCACAATTGTTCTTCTTAGCCTCTTGTTGCCTCGTTCTCCCTGCCTGTGCCTTTCAAGGGAGCTTGGAATGTAGTGGAGATGCCCAACAAACTCAGGACAATGAAATTTAGCATGTTGTTTCATATTGCATTCCTGTTAGGTGTTTTGTGACTTGGGAAGTGTATTTCAGGTGTGATAAATACTACTCGTCTGATGTTTATGCTAGCTTTAACCATTTCATGAAACAAATTTTCTTTATTTTCTGAAATGGCGGTTGTTTGGGCTATTGTTTGAGCTCTATGGTTTATTTACATATTTTATCTTACATGATTATATTTTTTTCTCACGATCTCCTAATTACTATTCTAAACAAAGTTTTCTACTTGCCAAAAATTTGGATTTTACGTGTTGGTTTCCTCTTGGTATTGCTTTTCGTTTTTTTCATTTGTATATATCATATTGCTCAAAATCTCTAACTCTTGATATTGATATTAGATTATGGGTTGTTTATCTCCTTCCCTCAACCATTATGTGATGCACATGTGTTTATCAATTCTTTCTCGAATCATAACTTATAACATATTTGATGAATGCTTGTATGTATTATGTATTTACCCATGATGGGTTTAAGTTTATTTGTATCATTATGGCTTTTAAATCTATTATATAATCGTATATAGATTATATACATATATACATATACATATACATATATATATATATATATATATATATATACATATACATAATATATATATATATATATATATATATATATATATATACTATATATATATACATATATACTCATATCTATATATATATATATATATATGTATATATATATATATATATATTATGTATGGATTAATTCTTGCCTCCTAGGGATGAGATAGAATTTTTATACTAAAACAAATTTCTTTTATTTTTATTTTGAAATAAACCCGACTCAAAATACACTCTTCGGTCTATTTGAAGCTAACCATAACATATTCATCTATTGCGGATCGAGTGATATATGGATAAATTTGAAATGTTTCATAGAAAAGGTTATTATCATTCGGTGGTCATTGACTGCAATATTGGAAATTATAGGATAGCACTGAGATATTTTTATAACAACAGCAACTAGAAAGTAATGAAGCTTATTTAAGCTCGACTATAATATTTAGTGACAAAAATATTTTTTCCAGAAGTGGGGTTTGCTTAGGTAAAATTGGTGTATTTGACCTACTTTATATACGTAATCCTTGATGCTTAAGCTCATCTTATGAGCTCTCAGAATGTACTAAAATTGTGCTTGCATATTCATAAGTGCTTGGTAGGGATCTTGCAATTGATGATTTTGTGGTTATTTATTTATTAGTTTTTAGAAGTATGATTCAGTAAATATCTTATTTTCATTTAGGAAGGAATGATCTTGTGAATGCATTATTTTCCTTCAAATTTATTATACGGGTTAAACCCGAACTGTTAAATAGGGGTAAAACATTTTGGTCTGCATACTCTCTACTTTCTTTAGTATGTTTCTAGGTCCCAAATGGGAAAAATTTGGTTGGAGAATATTGTTTTAAGGGCATGATTTGTGGCAAAATCCACCTTTTTTGATCCTACCCTTCTTAGAGTAAAAAATTGATAGTGTTAATGGTTTTTGGTGTTATGCCTTGAGGAATGTTGATGATTTCATGAGTAGACAATTTAATCAAGTATGGACATAATGTTTTGATGGGGTTAAGGTAGTATTTTAAATGGTTCATGAAAGTTAAGGTATCCATCAACTTGATTAAGGTAACATTAATTTCATTAATTCAATTAAATTTCTTTTATGCTCTTTTCCTCATGAGTGACTTTATCATTCCAAATTTAAAATCTTTATGATGGAAGGTCATGAAAAAAAAAAAAAACTCTTGCAAAGTAATAAAGTGTTGGAATGTTGTGAGGTTACTTTTGAAAGTGGTAAATAGTGGTTAAGTAAATGATGATGGAATTCTAACTTTAAATCTATTGGATCCTATAACTTATTTAAGGAAATGTTGAATGATGTTTAAGTATTGGATTTCAATCACATAATCTATGTGATTATATGATTGAAATCCCAATACACTCGATACTCTTGGGTTTGAACTTATCGGGCCATTTACCCCTACTTGAATGTTGGTTAAAATTTTGTTGTTCTTGAAATAATGTTCATAACAAGTTCTTATGTCTCTATTCTTAATTCTGACATGGTATAATTTCTAGCATGAATAATGAAGTTGTTAGTAGTTTAGAGCTTAATACCATTTCATTAAATAGAAGGTTTTTTTATGATATTGTTAATGGTAGCATTCTAATCTAATGTGTAGTCTTTATCATGCTCAGTTCTTGTGAACTGACTAAGGTTAATAATTGTGTAGATGACTTTAGTGAGAAAAAAAACAAAAGGGGGGTGACTTGTATAAAGGTTGCTTCAGTATTGCTAATGAAGTTCCTTTTCTCGAATGCCTAAATATTTTGAAAGGCCTGGAATAGAAATTGCTAGAAAACTTAGAAGGACTTCATGCCTTAGATTTTGTGTAACTTGTGAAGTAGTGTTGTCGTTATTAGTGAGACTAAAACTTGTGAAAAATTATTGTGAATGGAGTAAAATGAACTCTTCGTTGTTATGAGTATCTTAATGTATGTTATCAATTTTGAAGGATGGTTTAGCTTTGTCTTGACCAATGTATTCTACCTATTAAAACCCGAATCAAGGTGCTTAAGACTTTTAGCTTCTTTTGGTGTGTGTCGTGTTGAATAGGGACCTTGGTATCCATGACAAAAACCAAAAATATAATAATGTAAATACATTTGAGATGGTAACTTGGAGTAGTAAACCCTCCTAGAGTAGGGCAATAATCAATTCTAAGGATATAATGTTATTATCCTTATAATGACTTTAATATATATATATATATATATATATATATATATATATATATATACACACATATAATTATATATGATGTTGTAAACAAGTTGATGAAGTAAAGAGTTCTTAAGTGGGATAAAGGACTATCATCTTGTGTAAATATATACCTTATTACTCTCAACCTATGTTGGTAGTTCCATCTTTTGAGTTGTTGGGATGCAAATTATATTAAGTTGTAAAGTAATGTAAGGTAAATTGAAAAGTTAACGAAGTCATGCTAAATGGGGTAAATGGTCAAGAAAAATTCAATATAAACTTATCAAGTTATAAACTCGAAATGTAATCATTAACAATTTCCCTTTTTTCTTACGCTTAATTGCACCTCCTAGCTTAAGCAAATAAGAACCCAAGTTTGTGTGGTTGTTATAATTGGTATCTTTGGGTATCATTATCGTAAACCTATCATTAGAGATGGCATAGTTATTCCTTACCCTGGCATATATTGTCTCCCCCTTAGACTTGGATGTTGAGTGTGCACTAAGGTTAATGTCATCTTCTAGGGTAGTGTCTCAGGAAACCAACCTCTTTCTTATTATAAAACCCTCTTGGACTGACCACCTATTGTTTTGCTTAGACTATTAACTAATCCTGAATGTCACCTTAAGAATCAGAAACACTTCTAACCCGTTACTTTTTTTGGTTACCAATTAGATTCAGGGATCAATACTTATATTATCCTGGTGAACCTTATCAAATGAATTAAACAGTTAATTGACATATTAGTGATTATCTTAAGTTATTTATTTCAATAAGATAAAAGAAAATAAATCTAGCTCTATAAGAAGGATTGTATGAATCAAATCATGAACCTTCTATAACATAAGTTAAGAATTGAGAGACACTTTAGTAAATAAGTAACCTTAAAATACTTTACACCATGGGATGACCCTAACTTTTTTGTCTTGTGTTTGGACTATTATGTGGTGCCCCGTCTAAAAGGAAAGTGAACTGTTTGGGATAGGTCGTATATTACTTGGTGCCTCGGTGGTCAATGTTGTGTCAAGATTATTGATAGTTAGTGGTAGCCCATTGTGATCACATGCAGTGTCATTTAATCTTCAAGCAAGTCAAAAAAATTATCGTTAATTTTCGTGTTGTCTTTGTGTTTGTGTGTGTTTTTTTTAGTGTCGTTACACACATGATCCGTGATGAGTCATGAGTGTAGAAAATATCTTGAAAATGTTGTAGAAGAATGAGTTTTTTGGGTGATCTCATGCCAAGAATGAGTTTTTCAAGAAATCTCACTCTAAGTACAATTTTTTGGGTGATCTCACACCATGGTAGAAGAAGTGTAGGGAGAAAGGTCTAGTGTTATTCCCATCCTTTGGCTTCTTCCTGATGATGTATACACCACTAAAGATGGTGTGTTCAAATCCGATCCATTTCAATCTAGTTTGATCCAACATGAAAAATAGAACAAAAGGTTAAAGCATGCATGTTGATAACTAGAGGAATGTTCTGTCTTGATAAAACCACCGTGTAAACTACCAAAAATTGTGTTGATATGAGAAAAAATGTGAAACTCCCATAGTCATAGGCACCCAAGACGGGTCACGGGTGCCTAGGCACTCATCTATGTATCTCGGTTCGACGTATGTGCCATGTGAAGACCCAAGTAAGTTTTTGGGCCATTTACGTGATTGAGACCCTGTTGTAATGGTATTGAACTATGTTGTACTTTGACTATAAGATGATGAATGGGGTAACCGATTCACCCGAGAATTCCCCCTCTATTGGGGTACATGTGATGTTGCTAGGAGAAATGGCCTAAAGGAGGACCGATCATTGTCTTGAGTTGTAATTGATGCCTTGTAGGGGGAGCGAATGTGCTTAGTAGAAACCAAGGCACACACAAGCAAAGTGGTTGAAAACAAGTGTTAGTGCAAACAAGATAAACACACATAGAAAATTGTAAGAACACGCAAGAAGACAAAATAGACCACAAAAAATTGGGTTTCAAAATGGGACATTGCTCACAATTTCGCAAGAAAATCAATGTCGAAGCATCTAAAAGCACATAAGTAGTGAACAAGCAACACATAGGGTAAAGCCTACAAAAAATGGTATACAATGGAAAACAATGGAAGATAATAGCAAACAAAGTAGTAGACAACCATGGTGGCTAATATGTAGAATAAATGTGCACATGAAGCACTCATTAGCATGCGAGAAGGATAAAAAGTATGTCAAAGCATTTATGATCTGATATAGTGGTGTACTAATATGAATAGGAAATAGTATAAATCGAAACAATAGGACATGTGATGAGTATGAAAGTAGATGCCCCCAAGAGCCATTATGGTACTAGTAAGAGGTACAGTGCCAAGCATCTATGCTTCATGTAACAATCTATGTAAATTCTATATTCACAACTATAAGGCAAGTGAACGCATTACATATATATAGAAAAATAATGACATACGAAATATTTTTCTAGCATGTGTAACAAAGTGTACATGTAAGCATAAGTAAGCAAGAGTAAATGTGACCAATAAATATAGTATGATGTGGAGGAGATGAAATGGAATGCAGTGTGAGTGTGATAGAAGCAATGTGCCCCCCGAGTGAGTGTGAATGAGTATGTATGAGATGAGTTTCATTTATAAATGACCCCTCAACAATCAATAATGAACCATAGAATAAGAGTGTGTCATCGGGTGATGAGGTGGGAAAAGTCACCTACCAAAGATGTATAGGCTGCGAGGAGTGGTGGAAGTATGTGAGGTGGTAGCAACATGAGTGTATGAGCCAAACTAAATTTCGATGAAATGATTCTTTATTAAACTACAATGTGACATCCTAGCCTAATTTGATGCTATGCACAATAGTTAATAACAAATAAATAAATAAAGAAAATGACTTAAGAAACTAAGTAAATAGAAAGGTGAAACCCTAATGTGCAAGAGAGGGTTAAGAATAGCTTTTCGATGAAGGTGAGGGACCATGTCACAATGTGAACTAGGAAAATGACCACACAAGAAACCTAAGAAAGAACAGATCTAAGCTCTCTTCTAGATTGGGGCACCTAGAAAGGGATAGAAGCACTTTTGGGTGCCTTTATATGAGATATGGGTTCCCAGTCTAAAAAATATCCTACGACCCTCCTCTCAGGTGTCACTAAGTGAATCTATTCCTTCGCTTTCTTCTGCATGAATGTCTTTGAACTATGTTGGATGTCACTACAAATCATAGATAAAGAAATCTCCTGCAACAACCTAATAAAATCATCAAAACCCTAAAAATAAAGATGCATATGAAGGGTTCGGAATATCCTCAGCGGCCATGATGGTGGACTTACTAACTGAGCATTGCACTACATCTTAGACCCAATGTAGTTCTATGTGTGTGTGTGTGTGTAAAAACATGCCCTACGTCACTCTTGTGTCAGTCACACTTTGTGAAGTAGCAAGCAAATGACTAGATGTAGAATGTAGTAAATGTGTGCATGGAAACAATAGACTTCCCTCCTATGAAGTGTGATACAGATGAACCAGCCTTGTGTGTCTTCTGGTGGAGCTAGATGGATGAAAATTTAGCTTTAGGTTTCCTTTGATGGATGTGACTCTAGATGGTGATAGTAGATGTTTAGTGCTTGGTCCCTCATTATGGTCACATAACTTTATATGTATATCGTTTTCTTGTTCTAGTTTTGTAATTAACCCCGAAAAGTCTAACCACCAAAAATATAGAAATCTCAAATGGCTAGAAAGTGCCCAAAAGGTGAGAGGAAAGTATAAAGAGGATTAGGGCACCCAGAGGGGACCAGGGTGCCTAGGGCACCCTATTCCTGGCTGGGTGCCCTATTCAAAAACTTGATGAACGCAAAATGATGAAAAGACTTGGAAAGTGTAGGTGTAAGATCAGAAATACGACAAAAAGTAATGTAAAAATGGCCAAAGACATGGGTTAATTATTACTCTTTTCACTTAAGAACCATATGAATAGTAGTATGAGACCGAGACTAAATAATGACTCCAAGTACATGATTTAGTGACTACATTTCCCCCACTTTATGTTGGTGAGTGGAAATCTCGGTAACATAAAGTAGATAGAGATGTGTACCTGATAATCCATGTAGAGTGATGTAGAAACACGCCAAAGGACTAGACAAAGTGTGGAGTGACAAAAATATGGAGCGTGGAGACTAAAGATGCAAAAGTGAAGAGAGTGAGCCTAGGGCGGAAGTGCATGTGTAAATGCCAATGTATGTAGTGTACCTACATGGTTAGTATCATATGTGATGTACTGAACATGTGTGTGTTTTTTTGTTGACTACTTGCTTCCCATACGGATGGACCTGCAAAAGAGAAGATGATCAAGTAGTAAAATACACATGTATATGTGTAAAAATGCATGTATATAGTAAAAATATTATAAATAAATTATGAAAATGAAAAAAAAAGGAACATGTGCACCTGATCCATGATGAGACAAAAGGGTGTAGAAAGGATATCATGTAACTGTTGGTGAAGTGCTAGTTTTTGGGCAATCTCACGCCACTGTGGCAAGAAGTGTAACGAGAAATATGTGTTATTCTCCAACATGTAACTACTTCCATGAGATTGGTGAAGAGATCTTTATACTATCTAGATTTTTAGGTGATCTGATGCCACTGGCTAAAGTAGTGTAGGGAGGAAAGTCCGTTGTATCCTCCAACCTATAACTACTCCCCATAATGCTAAGGACAATCTGCCATGTAAAATTTGTTGTGTATGGGGTTCGTAGACTGGTCTGAACCCACTTGCTATAAATTAAACTATAGAATGAACTATAAATTGGACTATATAATGAACTATGGAATGAACCGTACTGGTACTTGTGTAAACCCCAAATGATGACCCCCATCTTTGGGGGTACATGCGACATCGTGAATAGGAGAATGTGGTCCCAAAAGAGGACCGACCATGTAACTAAAACTTTGACCTGCAGAGGGAATGAAATGTTCTTGTTAAAATGCACACACAAACAAGTGGCTAGAAAACAATTATTAGTACGAATAACAAGTATGCATGTAGAAGATAAGTATAAGATAAACAAACAATGTATAAGCTAGAACATGAATAGAGAATATAAACACCATAGAAGATAATCATAGACCGTATGGAAAGAGGGTTGAAAACATGGGAAATCACTCATGATGTCGTAAGAAACTCAAGACCATAGTGGTCGCATACAAACAAATAAGTGTGCACACAAGACAAAGGGAAAATCCTACAAAAAATAACAATCAATAATAAACAAACAAACAAGTATGGAATAAAATATCCCTACATAATAAATGCTTCACATGAAGCACCCATTAGCATGTTATAAAAATAGAAAGTATGTCAAATCATGTATAACCTGATAATGAAAAGTGCTAAGTACAAAATGAAACAATAACACCTGTAATGGATGAAAGTGGATGCCCCTAGTAACTTGTGGGACTGGTAGTAGTCAAGCATCCATGTTGCATGTAAGAGACCTGTATCACCATCACAAATAGAAAAGGATGTCAACGCACATGTGTGTATGGTAAAGATAATGACATACAATATATTTATCTAATATGTGTAGTAGAGTGAACATGTAAGAGCAAGTGCAAATAAGAGTAAATGCAACCATAAAATGTAGTATGTTGTGGATGGATGGAATGGAATGAAGTGTGGATGATAGGAGCCACATGCCCCGAGTGAATGGAGTTTTATGCAGTGAGGTTCATTTAGTATGCCCCTCAGCAGTCAAGAATGAACCAAAAATGAAAGTGCGTCATCGGGAAATAGTTGAAATGTGTGTTGTGTGTAGCGTGTTGTGATGAGTGTATGGTGATGATATGTGACATAGTGATGAAGTGTGTGTGACTCTATAGCCTAATCATATATCATGACAAGATGAATAGAAAGGGGGTGGTGATTTATCCTAAAGCGTATACCACTAAACGATGTAAGAGAAAGTGATGATATAGCCTATCACAAGATGATGCTAGAAGAAGTGACCCTATAGCCTAAGACATATATCACTAATCCTAGGAATTTCACATGAGAAAAATAAGAGTGCATGATGAACGTGTGATTGTGATGTGGTCCATTTGTGATGTATACCCTCAACATTCCAGTATGGACCGTGAGAATAGAGTGTGTCATCGGGTAGTGAGTGCAACGTGTATAAGTGGATGTAAAAAATGCGTAGTATGTATGGTATAATAGGATGTAAAGAAAGATGTGCCAATTCTCTTAGATGTATACCATAGTGGATGTAAGATGCAAGATGTAACATATAATGTGAAGGATGTAAAATGTAAGGTGATGTGTATAATCTATAAAAACGTGCAACATGTGATAGCTAATGTGTAGTGGGTGTAGAACATGTACGATGTATGAAGATGTGCAATATATATATATATATATATATATATATATATTATAGATAGATGATGTGTGATTATATGTGGTGCCTAATGTGTAGTAACTATTGTGCATTGTGTGGGGTCCATGTGTAGAAAATTCCCTCAACAATCAAGTGTGAACCAAAGCACAAGAGTGTGTCATAGGGTACTAATGATGCGTAGAGTGTAGATAACAATGTCTATACTAGAGGTTGATAAATGTGAGTGTAGAACATGTGTTGATGCTAAGATGGTAAGTGGGGTAATGTGTAAATGTGATGCCCCCAAGTGCGTTGATGAGTTTAATCATGTGACACTACTTAATAGATCATCGTTTTCGGATCGAACCCTACGGGTGTAACATTAGAGACATGATAAGCAATAGAATGAGGTGGATCGTATAAAGAGCCATTGCAACGTAATGTGTAAATTTTCATTGCATATTCTTCATCAATGAAGGGCACGGGTGGAAATTCATGTGCGTATCAGTGAGAAAGGTTCTGAGAATAAGTAGGAGATGAGTCGTTACCAATGGAAATGTTTCCAAATGGCATAGGAAATGTGAGAGAAGTGTGATCGCAATCTAAGGTACCACCAATATAGTTAAGAAAATATTTCCCTAGCATCAATGGATAAGGGCGAGGAGTGTGGGAAATAAATATCATCAAGTGAAATATATGAAGGCCATAGGCGGCCGTAATGTGACAATAACCATGATATAGATGAGGTGAGTGAATCGGTGGTAAGATGTCATTAAGCATCAAACCAAGTTTTGTTAATCCCTCAAGTGTACAAATAGTATCTAAATAAGAATGATCGAGTGGGATGTTATGCAAAAAGGAATTATTGATAAATAAGGTACAAGTGAAAGGATGTGGTGGAGATGTAGCTTGTGCAATGGAAGTTGGAACAATGTCTAAAGTGTTAATGAATCCCTGATAAAGTATCATAGATTGGTATAAAGAAGGGTCTTGAATCTATACTCACTCGGGCCATCAGCCACAAAGGTGTCTTCAAGTAAGAGTCATCTACACCTAAAGGGGTAAAATTCAGCTAGCCTAATGCTTCATCAATAAGTTCTATAGTGTCAACTTCATCGTCACATCTCTCAAAATCATATATGGTAGCATTATCATGTTGCATGGCTTTGTCAAGTATATTTCTAGGAGTTGTACTAGGTGGAGAAATGGGATATGACACCTCAACAGGTTGAGTAGTAGCGGGGATGAAGGAAGATGTTGTAGGTGAAATGATGGAAGTATTATGAGTAGAAATGACTGGAGTATTTCTAGCGAAGACAAGTGGAAAGTACTAGACTAACCAATGTCATATGTATCAATACTACTATATGGGATATGTTGTGTAGGAGGGATAGGCATAACCATAATGGGGTCTATGTGACAAAATTTGAAAGGTTTAGGATTTGCTAAAATAGTGTGTTCATATCCATCATGTAAAAATTTGACACATTGGTGAATAGTAGATGGGACGACTTGCATTGCGTGGATCCAAAGGATACCTAGTAACGAGATTGAATTGGAATGAGGCATCTATAACATAGAAGTCAATGAGAACAATTTTAGGGCCAACCTTAATGTGTAATGAGATAGTCCCTAGACATGTGTGAGTGGTAGAATCGTATCCTTGGATGAGAGTAGAATTCTTAGAAATGAGATTTTCATTAATACCCAATTATTTTAAAAGAGAATAAGCACATAGGTTGATGGATGATCCATTATCAATAAGTACTCATTTGATGCAAGTGGTGCTAATGATGGCGGTAATGAGCAAGGTTGCGCATGGATTGTTTTTAGCAAAAGGCAAAAATCCTCATCAGTGAAGGATATAGCATGTGGCAGATTTCGAAGAGATTTTATGAGGTGCGTAAAGGCTATTAAAGAGTTATCACATTTTATATGAATGGAATGAAGGGATGCTTTGAGTGTTTGATGATAGTCAGGTGCATTACACAATAAGTCATAAAGATAAATATTAGCGGGCATATTCTTAAGTTGTTTGATGATGTCATAGCCCTTAGAAGCGTGAAGGAGCCTCCAGCGATGGGTGGAGGAATGGGGGTGGGTGGGGACGTAGGGAACAAGTATGAAAAGTAGTTACAACATTGATGGAAGGATCAAAGTTAGGCTTCAAAAATCGAGGGGGATGTTGAGTTCACAATTGAATAAAGTTAGCAGCAATAATGACTATATAAGAAATCTTAGTGTTATCCAAATAACTCTCCTAGTTATTTTTGGCTAATTTATATCTTCATTCTGACTATGATGCTTCACATTTCAGTTGCACGCCCACAAGATTGCTCACTTGGAATTTTTCATAGGCTGCAATTCTTCCATGTGCCCCGCGTGCTTTAATTCCTTTGTGCCTCCTTGTTCCCTTTCCTTTGTAGTCTATTATCCCTTTTCATTTTTCTTCATGCTTTCCTTCTGCGTGCCCACTTTCTCCTTATCATGGTGTGTACACTACTACTTGCCCCTCTGTAGAATTACCTTCCAAAATGGCTAAGTCCCTAGCATTCCTCTTACATGCTTGCATGATCTATTTTTCCACTTTCCCTCTTTCCTTTCACGTGCACCCGTGTGTGCTTTATTCCCATGCACTCACCTTATTTCTTATCCCACGCGCCCTCCTCACGCGCCCTCTTTCCTTTCCTGACACCGCGCACCCTCCTTGATTGAACACCTATGCACTTCATTTCCATTCCTTTTATAGGTATGCCTCCTCTCTATATGTGCACCTATGTGCATGCCTTCTCTCTGTTTCCCTTCCGCACCTTGCACCTGACTCCTAAACTTCAAAAGGCCATAACTTTTGATCCAGAGCTCCGATTTTCACAAAATTGGACTTTTCAGAATGGGCATGACATCCTCTACACAACAAAAATGGATTTATTAATTTTAATGAGGATAGATATATGAAAATAAAATAAACATATCCATCTCCAGTCAACTAAATACCTAGTCCCATCAAATGACAAAAATCCCTGGCAAACCCAAAATAGTTGCCTCCACTCGAATGCCATATCTTTTGCATTTCTCAATGAAATCACAAAAATTGATACCATTGGAATCATGGCTCCAAGACCAATGCATATAAATCAATAAATTAAGGATTAGATGATGAATTGATGTTGATTTCACAAAAAAAGTCCTATTAAAATAGTGTTTTATTTGGTAGTTGGGGTGCATTAAATGAAGCATGGGAAGACATTTCTCACTACTGCAAGTCATGGGACAACATGGTGATCCTTTTGCAAGAAAAAGAACATCATTTCACTTCATTTACTACCTCTTGCAAGTGGTGAGAGGACAAATTTCAGGATTTTCATTTTTCCCTCTCTCTCTCCTCTTAGAATTCTATAAATTAGAGTGTTGGGCTCATTGTAAAGGGAGATAGTTTTGAGTAGCAAAACTTTGTCAAAAATATTTTGTGAAGCCAATGTGTTGTAGGCCCTTGTAGTGGACTCCTTGCATGGTGATCCAGGCCCTTATTCTGTAATAGATTGAATTGTGCATATCAATGAAAGCAGTAGATACAAGTTTGTGGATATCTCTTCCCCTGTTGTGTTTGTTGCATTCTTCTTGCCCTTTCAATCTCATGCAAATATATTGTGTCTATTTATGCTCTTGCAGAGGATTCATTATCATTGTGTGTGTGATATGTTGTTGTGAATGCATTTGCTAGAATGTGGAGAATTGTTATCACCCCTTTTAGTATGTACTTTTCTTTTGTTTTCCACACATTAGAAGTTATCCCCACACCATCCTTTTTACGTGTATCACCACTTTAGTGTAGGCTTTATTTTCATGCACTCTCTCTCCCTAGTCCCTTGGAAAGTTATATTAGGATTAGATATTTTTGTCCTACATTAGAGTGGATTGTGGCGGGTAGTTTAGGAGCAAGAACCATCTTTCTCTGGAGGTCTATCTCAAGTAACAAGTCCCACAACTTGGAGATAGTACCCATGTTATCCAGTCACACCATGAGCTCAAGCATACACACTTGTGCAAATAAAAGGGTGATGTGATTCGGAGATAACACTTAGTAGGTGAAAAAGTAGGGTAGATGATTGAGCCATGATGTGATAGGGTGAATTCATAATCAAAAGAAAATGTTGGATCGTCGAGATCAAAAAAATGATTTAAATGAAATGTGATATTTTAGCCTAATATTTTGATGTTATGAAAAGTAGTAAATAAAAGCTAAATAAATAAAGGAAATGAATCAAACAACTAAGTAAATAGAAATGTGAAACCCTAATGTAAAAGAGAGGGTTAAGAAGTCTTTAGTTCATTCGAAAATATGTGTGGAAATGTCACAATGTGAACTAGGAAAACAACCACACAGAAGCATGAGAAATCACATATCCGAGCTCTCTGATTGAAATGGGGCACCTATAAAGGGATAGAGGCTCCGTGGGTGCCCTAGTCTATGAAAAATGTCTTGCAACCATCCTCTGAGGTTTCGCTAAGTGAATATATGCCTTTTCTTCCTGCCATGTGAATGTCACTGAACTATGTTGGATGTCATGTAAATCAGAGATAAAGAAAGCTCCTGCAAAACCCCAATCAAAGCACCAAAACCCTAAAAAGAAATATTCATATGAAGGGGTCATATTTTCCTCAACGGCCAAAATGGTGGACTTAGTAACTGAGCATTGCACTACATCTCAGACCTAATGTATTTCTAGGTGTGTTTGTGTAAATCATGCCCTAGGTCTCTCTTGTGCGAGTTGAACTTTATGAAGTAGAGAGAAAATAAATAGATGTAGAATGTAGTAAATGAAGCATGATAAATCATGTATGGAAACAATAGACTCCCCTCCTATGAAGTGTGATGTAGATGAACCAATCTTGTGTGCCTTGTGGTGGAGCTAGATGGATGCAAATGTAGCTTTAGGTTCCTTTGATGGATGCAACTCTAGGATGGTGGTTGTAGATGATTAGTTCTTGGTCCCACATTATGGTCACATAACTTTATATTTATATGGTTCTCTTGTTATAATTTTGTAATTAACACCAAAAAGGTTGACCACCAAAAATATAGAAATTTCAAATGGCTAGAAAGTTCCCAAAAGGTGAGAGGAAAGTATAAAGAGGATCAGGGCATGCAAAGGGGACTAGGGTGCCCCAATCCCGGATGGGTGCCCTAGTCAGAAATAGGATGAACGTAATAAAACATACTGGGAAAGTGCAGGTGTAAGATCAGAAATACGAGAGCAAGCAATGTAAAAATGGCCAAATACTTGGGTTAATTATTATTCTTTTCACTTAAGAACCATATGAATAGTAGTATGAGACCAAGACTAAATAATGACTCCAAGTCCATGATTTAGTGACTACATTTCCAATTATGGGAGATGTAGCAGTAGGAAGCACATATGTCGATGTCTTAGGAAGCCAATGTGAAGTAATAGCACTATGAGGCATATGAGATGATGTTGTGATAGATGCACGTGGAGGAGGACGTGGAGGAGACAAGTGAACTGAAGTGGAAGCATGATTATGCGGAATTAGAAAAAGAAACTACTCACGAGATCAAGAGACAAAAGCAATGAAACCATTGTCTTATAGTTTTTGTAATTTTTCATGAAGGGCATAACATTCATTGTCATGATGGCCATTGATGTGGTGATAATTACAATAAGGATGATAGTGTTGGTGATGCAAATGATGTGGAGGATGATGTTGATTATAAGGTAAGTGAATTAAGAACTTATCAAGAAAAGCACATAAGACATCATGAGGCTTAGCAACATGCGAGAAATGCAATGAATCTTGAGTAAAAGATGGAAAATACTTAGGTGGAGACCGATGTGGCGGCGGAGATGGAGGATGTTTATGCGGTGGAGGGGATTGAACATGCTTTGCAAGGTGGAGGAGATGGAGACCTTGAAGGACACTTAACAAATAAAAGAGGTGATGAAGTAGAAGATGACAAAGTAGTAGAAGAAGTAGGAGAAAATCTATAACACATGTAGAAACTAAACCATGTTCTAGATCAATAACCTTATAGCATACAAGTGTAAATGAATCACATGTATCATATTGTAATCATTCTTTTAAATCATGAATTAAGCCACGATAAAAGATAAATTAGTTTTATAGATCAAAATGTTGAAATAATAGTTGATGCATGTAAAAATTAAGGCGTAAAATGTAATCAAGAATAGGCTCTTTCTTTCCTTGATGCAAGATAGGAAAGTGATCATATGTGACTCTAGGACCATTGTTAACCATGAAGCGTCTAAGAAAATCATATTCCATTTCACAATATGTGCTAATAGATCCAATAGTAGATCAGTGTACCATTGAATATCTTCATCAACTAAACTATAATGGAAGGATTTTAGCAATAATCAATCATTCAAATAAGAATCCATAACTAAACGATAATGCTTAAGATGCAAGTATGGATTGTTAGTGCCATTAAAACATGAAAATGTAGGCATGATGAAATCCTTAGGAAATGTTGAATTATGAATTTTCTTTGGAATAGGATTTCCATGAAGAGAGTTATTATCGATAGAAGCATAATAGGATTTTCTTTCAAGAGTGAGAGATTGAACTTGAGATTGCAACTAGCCAACATCATGCATGAGTGACAAAATATCATGTGAAGGAATCATAGAATATGTAAGAGGAACATTGAGAGGTTGAAGCTTGCCATTACGAGTGATCATAGGAATGTGATAAGAGGAAGCAAAAGATGAAAATGTGATGGGTACACTAGATGTAGATGTAGAAAAAAATAGAAACGATATACTAGAAGAAACAACATGGATATCATCGAGAGAAGAAGATGAGGAAAGAGGCGGACAAGAACATGGAATATTAGAGGAAATACTAGCTTTAGAATCATAAGAAACTAGAAGAACCTCATAACCTCAAAAATGATCTTCACAAGGTCGCAAGACATTTGCTAAATGTTGTTGTTAGTCACATGTGTGTCGTTGGTTGATCACCAAACCTGTTTGAAACCTGCAAAGAGAAAGAGAACACCTATAAAACCCCAAAACACATCAAATCCTAAAAAGAAAAATATGCAAATGGGGATTCGGATTGACCCCGAAAGTCACCCGACTAAGTAAACTTATGATCTGGGCATTGCACTACATTTCATACTCCATGTAGTTTTGCATGTGTGTGTGAAGAATCGTGCCCTAGGTGGCTCTTGTGCCATATGCACTTGAATAGTGAGCAATAACTAGATGTATAAGATGTAAATAAATGCATGCATGGAAAAATGAACTTCCCCTCCTATGTGTGTATGCATAATTAGCAATCCATTTTCCCTTGTGTGAATCTAGATGGATGATTTGATGCTCTTAGAATGCTCTTGGATGCAACCTTAGGTGGTGAGAGTAAATGTTTAGTGTTTGGTCCTTTATTATGGTCACATAGCTTTGTATTTATATGATTCCCTTATTTTAATTTCATAATTAACCACTAAAAGTATGACCCATGAGAAAACAAGATTCCCAAAACTAGAAAATACCTAAAAGATGTGAGAAAGATACAAAGAGGTTAGGGGCACCTAAGAGGATGGGGTGCCAGGCGCTGGTATCCAAACTCGAAAAGATGAAGTATTGAAAGTTATACTGCAATAGGGTGTATAAGACCAAGAATAAAACCATAAAGAAAGAAAAGAGGCCAAAGACAATGGTCAATTAGTAATTTTTTTGCTTAGGAATCATATGAATAGTGGTAAATGATTAGGACCTAGAAATATACCCAAAGTGTGTGATTTAGTGTCTACACACATCTTATCTATTTTAGTCACCTAGACCTCTTTTATCACATATAACTTCATCAAAAGCTATGTACTCTTTCTTTGATGCCCAACACTTTGTCAAAACTCTATTTTTATCATACATCAATTTTTTCACACCATGTAGATGTTGCCTTTGACCCTTTGGTCCCACGGCTTCACACATCATCATCGAAAATTCCCATTGGATCCTCTCGATGTATTATTCTTCCCGAAGCACGCGTCTTTAGGTGGTCTATATTAAGCATCAACCTCAAGAGGTTGTATAATTTCCCCTACCAAGTGTTGCCAAGATTACTACCATCATTACCAACTTCTTCAAAGATGGTCATTTTTTTACTACAACCAAAGCATGGACCATCTTACAGAAAACCTATCCAAACAATATAACTCTCTTCAATCTAATGACCAACATAGTTTTCATTGGCTTGAGGGGGAACAATATCATTATCACAAAATTGGGGCATCCTCGCACTAGTTTTTGTCTTGTATCTTGTGCCTATAGACAACTCAACAAAAATGGGAAAATGTAGACACCACTTTTTCACCCCTAGGTGACCCGACATCAATAATAATAACATTATCATAGTTATCATTATTATCCTTATCCTAAGTACACTTTAAAACTACCATTGTAAATCCTAAACTACCCGCATAAATCTCATTTACCCTACCCTAACCACTTAAAACCAACCTAGCCTAATTTACCCTACCCATCCTAACCCCCTAACCTCTTCCTACCTAAATCCCTAACCTCCCACTATTTACCAAACAACCTAAAACCTTGGATGGCAAGTGGTTTCAACCATTTTCCATCTTTTTCTCGTGTTGTTTTGTAACTTCTCTGGAAAAATTGACTATGATTCTTGATCACTGGTGATCACAGACATCATCGATCCTAGTTAGCCAACCTCTTCCTCCATTTTCTAGTTAGTCAGAATTTGTATTTGAGGATGAACTCCTGCACAACCAAAAAAACATCATTATGTTTGAGATCACTAACACCCTATTGCCGAAATTCTTAAGGAACTTCACGAGATCACTAATCAACATTTTGGGAGCTATATCACCTTGAATGCAGTTATCAAGGTTAGTATAGCATTATTTACCTTTATCAAGATTGTTTTTGCATCCATTAGAAGCTCTTATCATTCATCTACATCATTTTGCATAGCCCTCTCAAGCCTTGGCTCTCATTTAATCATTTAGCTAGCCTTAGAATATTGACAATTTTAGAAAGTGATCACCGTCGATCCCCAATCGCCATCGATCAGCCCCTCAACCCTTGTTTCCTTTATTAACCTCTTAAACAATCCTAAAAATTTGTTTTCTGGATTTCACAAGTTTCTAGAATCCTTATAGTCTATCTTAGCATTTTCAATTTTTTTTAACATCCATCATTGTCTAATTTATCATCCTTTTGTCAAAACTAGCATTTTCTCCCCCATCGCCATTGATCCCCAATCACCTTTGATCCCTGTCCTTTCTAATAATTTTTATCATTATCATATTTATGCCAATCTGAATTATGGTCTAACAAGTTGTTTGTAAGATATATGCCATGTAGATGATTATTCTAGGTCCTTTACACCAAATCACTTGCATATATGATCTCTCGATCGTCCAATAACCATTCATGTGTAGGGAACAATTTGACATTGTCCAACAACTTAGCTTGTGCGCCATCGCACTCACACAAAAAATTGAAATATTGAAGACCAACTAGAGATCATTCAAGAAGAGCGGAAGCCGCCAAAGAGTTCGATCTGACTACTTTAAGGATTTTGAGCTTGTCATTGTCTTTTCTTGGGATGGTTACAACGATATAATAGATATTTCCATCCCCTTGACTTTTAAATCATTGTTATCATTTATCTTATCATTATCAAATTACGTAATTGTATCAAAAGTTGGAAAACATGAGTTCACACCCTTGAAGGAAGTCCATTGGATTCTTGGGATCATCACCTTTTTAAAAGTCCCGAGTAACTCGTTATCATTTTATCTAATATCTCTTTATTTAGTTGTCTTTGTATACGGGTCTTTTCACTTGGCGAGAGGAGGAGATTTTAAAATTGTATGTATTAGATCATCCCAACATTATGAATGTCATCACAAGTATCGGTAAACCCTTCCCCATTTTATTTTTTAATACTTTTAGCATTATAGCACTCGACCAAAAATGCCATAAGTGACTGATCCAACAAAATTGAGCATGCAAATATTGCAGACACTACAAGAGGTGAGAGATGAAATAAGAAGAGAACAACCATTAGTGTCATCAACCCAAAAGGTCTCTAGTGTCACGTAATGCCACCTAGTGAGAATCCATTAGGAAGGATCACATATACCTTGTTATCCCTTGAATCATATAGAACACAACCATGGTATGCAGAAATAAAAACAATGTTGACATCTCCATCATGAGCCACACAAATAGGTAGGGCACCATACAAAGGCACCAAAGAAACCTCCTTCCCCATATGTAGAGATTTTACTAACATTCTAGCATTCCATGATAGGTTTCCTACCATGAGACAACAACATCAAGAAAACCAAAACCAAGAACATGTACGTGCTAAGGCAATAATGATTAGTAGTGCAACATGTAATGTCCTAGCAAGAGGAGGCTACCTTTGTGTATTATATTACTTTTGGAGGTCACATGAGATCATTATCATTATATATTTTTCTTGTACCGTAGAGATTTGACAATTTTCGCATCAAAATCGGATTTAGTATTTCTTCGTGAAATTTATGAGATTTCACAAATGAAATCCTGCACCACCCGTTTGTAGTAACCAGGACCATGAAGTCATTTAGGTTAGTGAAGCATTATGTTTTATTTTAGTTGTTAGTTATGGAAAATAAATGATGTTATTACTTCTACATATTTTGGTATATTTTGATATCGAAGGGTATCATAATCATTTGAGTAGGACATTGTGTATGTGGTCTCACCCTTAGGATGTTTGTACTTGTGTTTTGTGAAGTTTCCTAAACTATTGTCAAGCATCACTAAAAATATGAAACAATTGATCTTAAGATTTTGACAATGTTGGTACTAAACATGTGTTGTTGCACCCATTTTTGTGTCTAGAGACATTAATAAGCAATGAATATAACTAGTTGAACAATAATGAGGCAAGTGGAAACAATTTGAAATTATGAATTAGGAGTAATAGTTAAATAAAATTGGTAACATTCAACATAGCATGGAATTAAGATATAGTAATTTTAAACATTGTGGAAATAGATAAAGTTTAATGTGGAACAAAATGAAATAAAATATATAAAATCCTATAGAACGAATCAATTAGAGGATTGTTTTAACTCGAGAAAACAATAAAGGAGTAAAGTAATGTTGAGACAATCAGAAGGACATATAAACATTATAGGAGTCATAATTTGTTTCTAATAAATAATAAGTGCGGAGAAACTAAGAAGAAATAAAAAGACAAGTTAGGAATAAAGAAAGCAAATGTGTCCCAAATAAACAAATTATGAGTGTGTAAACTATTAAGAAATGCCTAACAAGAAATTAATATACCAAATTAGTTATCAACAATGTTGTTATAGCATAAGGATTTGACAAATGAGACGGGTAAGAGCAAGGCATGGAAAATAAAATACAAACCAAATATGAATTGCCATAATATCACTTAACCTATGATAGTTTAACAAGGAGATGAGAAAACTAAAAAGAGCTTTGAAATATTTAAAAGGGTTTAAGTATAATTGTTTTGACCAATGAACATGTTACAAGTGATAGGAAAACTTGTATAGAAAAGTAATTAGGAAAGCATTAGACAAGGCAACCTTGGATATGACATAGTAAGAGGTGACATTTATAATGTGGTGAACGATGCAAACAAACTAAATAGAAGTAAGGAAGAGGGAAAATAGATTGTAATAGATTAGGGATTATAATGAGAGAAATATTAGTAATGATTGAAACACTTAAGCAAGGTGAAACTCCAGAAAGAAACAAGCGAAATGTATGGATTGAAAAGTTTGTATGTATATAAAGAGGTTGAAATTATACGTTAATAGAACCATAATAAGTTAATAAAAAAAGTAAAACAACTAAAGTGAAAAAATGAGAAGGAAAACTTGAAATAAAATGAATGCAAACAATCAAAATAATAAAAAGAAAACCTTATACATAAGCACAATGAAAAGGACCATTTAGAAACTAATTTAAAAACCGGTGTTTATAGATTTGAGTGTAAATTGGGAGATCTATCAAGATCAGGATTAAAGAGAATGTATGTTTGTAGTAGTTTGTAGAAGAAATAGTAGTCAACGCTTGTTGAGAACTCTTACAAAACTAAACATTGTAAAGTCACATATAGAAATTCATTGTCTCAAATTAACATTAAGAGGGAACATTTAGATAGTGGAAGATTATGATAATATAAACAAAGATAACATGAGTGTAATATTGAGTCATGTTTAGAGACCTATTTTAAATAAGTTATAAAATATGCATGGAATAAACATTTAATGAATTGAAGATTGTTCAATACAATTTTTTAATAAATACCCTAACTCTATTTTCACCCCCTAACATGATCTTTTATAAACGTAAATGTTTCTTTATATATATATATATAAATCACAAATATATTATTATTTCATATACTTTAGATTATGTTTGGATGGTAGATCATGGACAAACCTTAAATATCTTTTTTTAATTGAACACTAATGTTTTGACAATTATAAATTGCATCAAATTAATAACCTAGTGCATATAAAATAGACTAAAAGCGAAAACTCGTGTTTATTTGGAATTTATTTGAACTTCATTTATATAAAGTGTAGATAATATAAACTATAAACAAAATGCAATTGTTGTGTAAAAACTCCCACACATTTATAGGTATGAGTTCCCATCTTTATACATTAGTTCTGTACCCATAGCAAAATTACTAGTAAAGAAGATGCATTGCACTCAAGGTGGTTGAAACTTTTACTTAGCAACTCGAGAGGTAAGAATTGAATTTAATCATCAAGCCAATCTAAACCAAATTTTGCTTCCACAATTTCAACTCGAGCCCCGGGATAGAAAAGCTCTTGGCTTGGAACCACTGGTTCCCAAGCTTCTCATCACACACAACATGTTTCAAAGAACTTAGTTCACAAATAGTTCTAGGCAACCTCCTCAAATTAGAACACTCTCTCATATCAAACTCACTCAATTTCTTCAATTGTCCTATTTCCTCTTGGAAGTTCTCTTAGACCCTCACACAAAGAAATGTCTAGATATTCCAACCACCCAAGTTTTCCAATTGATGGTGGAAGCGCTTTCAAGCTTGGTAGTGCTTTGATAACCTTAACATTCTTAGAGAGCTCAAATTCCCAATGTCATCTGGTAACTGCTGAACAAGGTGGCAATTGCTAATAGACCATATCTTCGCTGAGGGCATAGAACAGAAACCAAGAGGAAATGTCTCCAAATTACTGCATTGATTCAAGTTAAAATCCTTCAGCTTGATGTTGTTGAATGTGAATGTGTGTTCAAACCCCTCGCATAAGCTTAAAGATAGTTTCTCTAAATTCTCTAGTGCTTTGCAATGGTTTTGAATAGGGTGTGCACTCAACCTCTCTAAACGAACACTCTTGAGTTGAGTGAGTGAAGATAAGGCATCTAGACCTTTCACCGTTGCCCTCTTGGGACCATGATTACATACCATGAGAAATTTTAGTTTTTCATGGTTTTCGAAATGGGGGAAGAAAGTAATCACTTGAAGTAAAGAGCAACAAAGCCTCCGTCTCGAGAAATTCATCTCATACCATTGGTTTTCCTCCATAGGACCTGCATGAATAGGTCGAAATAACATTGAATTAGAACATTCAACATTGGTTATAAACACTAGCTATCATATACTCAAGTTGAATAAGGGAGATGGAAAAATGTAAAAGAAGAAGTTCGTCTATGGTTTTTGCATAGTCCTATTGATGAGGAATTAAGACAAAAGCACCCAAGAAATTTTAAAAAAAGATTCAATAGTTTACATATTACTAGATTTTCATGTCTTTCAAAAATGGATTTGATGGATATGAAAACCACTTTGCTCAGAGAATGATATAAACCACATAACTTGCAAATATTGTGTCTAAAATCCTATTCCATTATAGAATAAGATATCAAAGGTAAATATTGTAAATAAACATGTATAATATTTCATATTTGCATAAAATATTTTGCCAAATTGGTGGGATTCTATTTGTTAGATCTATTTGGTTAAACACACCTGTGTGAATGGTGAGAATTTGAGCATCAAATGCTTTATTATTAAGCAACTCCCCTTTCTCTGACAAACTATTCTCATTCTTGGGAATGAGCAACCTCTTCGTGTGGAGAACATTGTCTTGGCCTCCCAAATACAAGGCCAAATCTCGCATTACATCATGCAGAGAAACATATAGCTCTGAGGCATTTCCATATGAGATTGCTACTTGACTCCTAAAAAATGCAACCACTATGTCAGCCAAGTGTTAGAAAATGATAACAAGAAATCCAATATATTAAAGGATAAAGGCAGGCTACAGCTATTACCCTAGATTGGTGGTTACATTCAATAGATTTCTGCTTGCAAGCTTGGATAAGATGACAAAAGCATCATGCCACTCTATCCTCCGAACATAAACCCACATGTCCAACAGTGCATCAGCAAGCAGATTTTCCTATCCTCTGGAAACAACCCTAAGTCTAGGAAGCATTCCCTAGTTACATCATCTAAGAAATCAATACTGGTCTCCAACAATCTAAGAAGCCCTTCTTTGTGATAATCTGATATGGATTCTCCTCGACAAATTGTGCTCTTTGCTTTCTTCCAAACCACATGGGATTCTCCATGCAAAGAGCTTCCAATCACCTTCAATGCAAGCGGTAGGCCGTCACATTCTTCTTGCACCTATAAGTCAAGAAAGGGAACAAAAAAATTATCATTGACATCATTGAAAAATGATATATTATATATATGATCTCGACCTAAACATCACATACGTTTGCAAGACTGACTGGTCAACCAACCAATGATAAATCCCCTTGAAAAAGTGGTAAACGGTCCATTGGTTGGTTGACCCGTCATCCTTGCAAACACATGTGATAGATAAGCTTGCAGATCTAACATTTAAACATTGAGATAAAAATAAATCGCAAATGACGGGAAACCTTTGATGTCAAATAATACTTGAGATATACATTAGATACAGAATTAGAAGAATATCACTGTAATACCCATTGAATAATCATTCAAAACCCTCCATTCAATTTCATAATTATATCTAAAAATCATATTCTTATGCTAAAGCTCATGTTCTATCATCATATGTGAAGAAATCCAAATTCTCCAACCAAAATCCTTTTCTTAATAACATAAGGAAATCCTGTAAAATTCTATAAAAACTTTTGGATTCTATCAGACATTTCGTTCTCATGTTTTTCCACAGATGATTTAATTTTGTTGTAGCATAGATTCCAGAGATAATAATAAAACATATCTATCTTTCAACTCACAAAACAATTTATTCTGAAAAAACTGTACCTCCTTTACTAGATTTGCATCTGCATTATTTGGAATAGAAATCTGTCCAAAAGCCCAGAAGCAGAAAAGGGACAGAGCATCCTCTCTGCCCAGCAATGGCAATTGATACAATCGAGTAGAGGGGGTTTTCGGTATAGTGGAGCTGTCTCTGGTTGTTATAAGGGTTTTGTATCCTGGTCCTTCAAATAGTAATTTCTCCAAGTTTTCTCTAGACCACACATCATCCAAAATCACTAGAGTTGGATTGGATTGCCTCAAAATTAGGAGCTGCTGCAGTTGTATATGTGCATCTTCTACATTCTGAAATTCTGGACTCTTCCTTCCAGTTCCATCAATCTTGTCCCAAATCATCTCTAAAATTTCCATTAAGTTTGGTGACTCTGAAACAGTGATAAAAAGCACATTGTTCCCAAAGTAATCTGATAGCCATGAAGAAACAATTGTATTTTAGAGACTAAATTCTTTAACATGTAGTTTGGTATGCCCTAAGTTATCTCCTTTAAAATTAAATGCGTGAAACAGTTGAGATATCACCTTTAATATGAGGATCATTACAGAGAGCCAATGCGAGAGTTGTTTTTCCCCCACCTCCCATGCAATGGACACCAACGACTGACACCTTCGTCTCGAACAAGAGCTCCTTCAAATCCACAATAGATTTCTCTAAGCCCACATAAATCTGAGATTTTCCAGGAAAACTATTATGAATAGAGTATGTGAAATCAACTGAACCCATTTGAAACTTGAAACTTGCTGCTGATATTCCTCACTTTGCGAAGTTTATTTTCTATATTCTTCTCCTTTCAAGATTATTAGACAAGGGTTCTTTATATATCTAACAGGGGCGGAAGATACTAATGAAACATCCGAGTCGGTTTCGATGGAGGACACAATTCTCGGCGTATACGCGAAATGCATAAAATTCTACGAACACGTTTTATGGTTCAAAGTTGGTGGGTTAGATGTAAAACTCGAGAAAATTGGCATTCGACATATGCCCAAATTTCGTCTCCGGGATTCAACCCCACATCTCTTCTCTGCAAATTCTCAAATCTTCGTCAAAATTTTCGATGTCTAAAGTTGAATGCCTTGAAATCTATGGAGTTGCTCCTGTTGGAAAGTGTCAAATTCCCGGAAACCTCCTCTTTCCCGGTGACCTCCTCTTTCATAACAAATTTGTTTAAATGTATGTGAAATGCGGAAGTTTATTGGATGCTCCGAAAGTGTTTGACCAAATGAAAGAACGAGACTGCTTCTCATTGAATACGATTACGGCAGCGTACAGAAGACATGGGTTTCCTCAGGAAACAATCACACTGTTTTACCGTATGCAACAAACAGGTCTCCAACCCGATCAGTTTACATTTGCCAGGTCTCAAACAGGTTTCAACCATTTCCTCTTATGGTTGACAGAATACCTCAAAAAAGCATGGTTTTGCGGATAACATTGACTGCAGGGTATGCACAATCGGCAGGTGTAAAGCCAAATTCCACAACCCCGCCTGTGCCAAAATGGGAGCTTGGGAACAGGGTATGGACATCAATCAATACCCTGGTAGACATGTATGCAAAATGTGGAAGCATAGACAAGGCACATGAACTGTTTGACAGAATGCCTCAAAGAGATGTTTTCTCATGGACAACAATGATTGCAGGCTATGCACAAAATGGATTTGTTGAAAAGGCTTTAGAAACTTTCAAGCAAATGCAATTGGCAGGTGTAAAGCCAAATTCCACAACCTTTGCTTGTGTTCTATGTGCATGCAGCCATGCAGGTTTAGTGGATGAGGGCTGTACATACTTCAATCACATGAGCAACCCTTATTGCATTACACCTGCAATTGATCATTATGTGTGCATGGTTGACCTTCTTTCCCATCCTTGCTATCTTGCCCGTCATGGCTATATTCTTTAGGACACCCTAAACTTTATTATTAAGATGCCAAGTAAACCTGTGGTGGTTATGTGAAGTGTTTTCTAGGGGTGAAGGCGATTCTCCCGATAGAATGCACCATCACCTCATAAAGCATATTGGGCAGGTCCCACGGCCATCGGTCACCTCATCAATTGTTTTTTTTTTTAATATATGTTTTTGACAATTGACTGGTGCATCTGTCCAGTAGTAGCTCAATTGGTAAAATCAAGCGAGAAAACAATAGGTTGCAAAGTCAATTCCCGCGAAGCATTAGGAGCATGTATTAACAACCACAATGCATTTTGATTTGGATCCTAAAAATGATGCAACTTATGTTCTTCTCTCAAACATCTATGCGAAGTGTGCAGGCGAGGTGAGGTTCAAATGATATAGAGATTGATGGAAGATAGAGGAATTAAAAAGATCCTTAGATGTAGCAAATGAGTATTTACAACCACAGTGCATTTTGATTTGGATCCTAAAAATAATGCAATTTATGTTCTTCTCTCAAAGATATATGCAGAAGTGGGCAGGTGAGGTGAGGTTCAAATGATACGGAGATGGGTGGAAGATAGAGGAATTAAAAAGATCCTTGGATGTAGCAGATGAGGAGTATTTACAACCACAATGCATTTTGATTTTGATCTTGAAAATGATGCAATTTATGTTCTTCTCTCAAACATCTATGCAAAAGTGGGCAAGTGAGGTGAGGTTCAAATGATACAAAGATTGGTGAAAGATAGAGGAATTAAAAAGATCCCTAGATGTAATTGGATTGAAGACCAAGAGAAAGATCGTAGATCACAAATTGCATCTATAGACATAGGAGATCTATGCAAGTTGGAGAGATTGTCTTGGGAGATGAAGGCAACATGTTATTTTGCGGATTAAAGACATTTACTTAATGATGTGGAAGAGGAGAAAAAAATTATTTCTCTGCCACCATTATGAAAAGTTGGCAATTGCATTTGGTTGGTTAAACACACCCCCTGGAAAATTTATTACAGTTGTTAAGAACTTTTGGGTATGTGCTTATTACCACATTGCAATGAAAATTATCTATAAGATTGTTGCAAGAGAATTTTTTTGAGAAATGGGAACCATTTCCTTCATTTTAAACATGGAGAATGTTCTTGCACCAAGATTATTGGTGATGCTAAATGAAGCAATCTAAAAAAATAGGCCTGTGATAATGGAAAATAGGGTTGAGGTAGATGTCACGGCTCTGCTAGGGTTTAGGTCTTAGGTCCTCCTATGCTTGTTTTTGCCCATACTGGTTTGTTGTCACACTACCATTTTCTTGGGATTTTGGTAGGATTTTTGCTTTGCACGCATAGTTATTTTGTTGATTGGTCTATTTACTCCACCCTTTGGATGGCATTACGCCTATATTAATGGCTTCCCTCTTGCCACTTCCATCTATTGATGTAGGTTTGGGTGACATAAGACTTGGCTTCCATGGCACCAAAGAAGGCAATGAAATTCGTCCCAAAGGTCTTCAACAAGGTAACCATTATGCTCATCTGAGACTCATTTACCTAATGTTGTGTTTAATTTACCTAAATTTGATAAGGCTTGTAACTGGCTTGAATCATTCACCCTTGTTCGGTATTTTTTGGATGAGTCCCCTTGAAAGCCTACTGAAACAATGGGTTCACAACCATTAGCAACATCGTGGTGTCAAACTTGAGGGAGTGCAAAACCTCACTAAGGGTTTTTTCTTGTTTCGTTTCAACAACGATGAGCATTGCAAAGCCATTGTCAACCATGACCCTTGGTTCATTCAAAACACACTAGTGGTGTTTTCTCATTGGACCAGGGATTTACATAGGTTTCCGAACAAGCCAAGCTTAAAATCCCAGTATGGGTGGAATTTCCTAGGTTGCCTCTCCCCTTGTGGGGATTTGTCGAACACTTGATCAAACCCTTGGGTCAACTTATTTGTCTTGAACAACCCAAAATTTTCAATGCTCACCCTCAAAAGTATGTTTTTGTTGAGGTGGATTTATCCAAAGACCTTAAAGACACCATTGATATTCAAGTTGGAGATACCCATTTTTCTCAACGTGTGATTTATATTAACTTACCTAATACTTGTTTTCATTGTCAAGATTTTGACCACATGATTCATGAGTGTCCTCTCATGGCCGAATCCCACTCTGTGTCACAAGAGAAGACACAAACGGATTCCAAAGCCCCCTCATCCTTGGATGGGTGGACCACGGTAACCAATAAAAGGGTGTTGCTCGTGGTCCTGCAAAACCCTTAGCTTCCTCTTATCGACTAATAAATTTTAATGGAGCCAACTCCTCTACCGCTCCTGTCAAAAAATTTATGCCTCAGCCACCCATGACCACTCAGTCTCCCTCCTTCTCCTCCCTAGCTTCCTCTACAGTTATTCCCTCAAAATCTCCCACTACTTTGGTATCTTTGCCCCTCCAGATGCTAAAAGCACCATTCATGGAAGAAAACCAACTTTATTTTACTCGCATAGCTCGCTTTAGTCAATCCCATAGCCATGCCCCAGTGGAAGATGGAGAATTCATGCAATAAAAATGCAGAGCATGGCCAATGATAGATGTTATTCATGTCACTTCGTCCCACAACTAGTTTTCCACCCTCTCCAATCTTGATGATGAGGGATCTATGTAACTTGATTCTGCCTAATGATTGTGTACTATTAGAATATACGTGGTCTTATCAAGCCCACTCGGAGATATCTAGTTAGGGACAGTTGTCTTCACTTTCATCATATGTGTGTTCCTTTTCTACAAGAAGTTAAACTCACAGGGATTTTTACTCCATTATATTTCTCGCGTCATCTAGCCCAATGTTATTTGCCATGCATCATGTCATGACCCTAGGCATGGAGGGCTCATGACCTTGATTTCTCTTGATCTTGCAGAATATGTGATTTCATGGGGCTCTGACCCCACTCATCAAGTGGTTTGGCCTATTTTCGATTTTGACGATCCTATCCTTAGGTTAGATAGTATTTATGTATTCAACGATGTTGTTGAACAAGCTATGTTATGGACGTGGCTTGTTGACTCCTTACCTAATGCTATTTGGATCATATGTGGTGATTTTAATATGATTGAATACCTAGAAGACAAGGTTGGTAGTCTTCCCATGCGTTGGTGCATGGGAGAGCGGGAAGCCTAGTTCTATCTAAGGCACAAACTTGGATTGTTTGACCCCAACATCCCCTTTAAGGAGAGATCCAATTTTACCTAGGTTCACTTGGTCCAATTTTTGACAGGTCAAGATCGAATTGTTCAATGTCTGGACCATGCTCTTATGCCAAGTCAAGACTTCTTTTATCTTTCTCCCAATTTAGGCCAGCCTATTGCGTTGTAGATAATGTTCTCCAATTTGATCATTCCCCCATTTTCTTTGATATTGCTTGTGTTAATCCTGCAAAAAACAAGGTTAACTCTCAATTTTATTTAAACACTGCGCACCTGAAGCATGCTCGGATTGTGTCACATATCCAACACGTTTGGAACTTGGTTCCTCGCCTTGTTGGTCGGGAGGGTTGAATTTTTGATGGAATGATGCCATCAAAATAACCAACACCTTCCTTTGCATTTATGGCAAACAAGCTGCTCTCTTTCAACAAGTTGCACATGAGGCTTCATATCATGAGTTTCAACGAGTCTCACAAGAGCTTAATGCCTCTCCTTTCAATCAAACCTTACAACTCCAGGATACCCATTAGAGGCACAAACTTAAGGTGGATGAAGCTTACAAAGTAAGGGGTGCTCTGTTGTGTGCTTTTTACATTGGCTCAAAGTTGGGGATAAAGTCTCCAAAGATTTATTTTCCATGCTCCGTGCCAAAAATTATTCTATGCAAATCAAATCTATTTTTCAAGGAAATTCTCGACACACTTCCTTACCGGACATCCTCCAAGCGTTTGTCCACCATTATCATGGGGTTTTTGCTTCCCACCTATCACCCCTGCTAGAGAAGAGGCTCTTTTAAAATGCATGCAAGTTGTGCCCTGCAAAGTCACTCACTCTCAATGGGTTGTGTGTCATAGACCTTTTCCCTCGCAGACCTTAAATAAATAGCCATTCAAATGGCTTCAAAATTCTCTAGGTATTGATGGTTTCCCCTCTGAATTCTATCAAACCATGTGGGATACTTTGGGAATTGATCTACATAATGTGTACCTTGAAGCCTTAACTTCTAATTCTTTGGGTGAGTTGATCAACCAAGTCAACATCAAGTTTATCCCCAAGTTTGGAGACCGAAAGAATTTCAAACTGGAGACCTATCACCTTGTTTAATATTTCTTACAAAATTATTACAAAGGCTTTGTCTAATAGGGTTTCTAATCTCCTTCCTCTTATTATTAGAAGCAAGCATACTAGTTTAATTAAACACAAGTACATCTTAGATAATATTATTGTTATCTGGGAAGGAATGGAATAGGCCCATATTTCTAACTAGAAGGCTTTCTTTATCAAAATTGATTATTCCAAAGCTTATGATCAAATTGAGTGGTCTTTCATTCAATCTATGCTTGAAGCTCTTGGATTTGGGATGAGATTTGTTCACACTGTGTAGATGATTTTTAACAATGATGGAGATTGCATTACCATAATGGGGTGCAATCCTGCAAGTTTGGTTTGTTCCAATTCATTCATCAAGGGTGTCCATTAGCCCCCTCATTGTATGTGCTAGTAGTAGAAGGTTTTAACAACTTACTAGCCCACAATGCTTCTCAAGGTCTGATTAAAGGGATCTCCCTGCCCACCTTAGATCAACATATCATCAATGGCCACTTTATAGATGACTCTTTTTTCTCACACTCCTTGAGGAGGAACAATCTGTTCAAACTGCTTTGGATTGTCTTAACACTTTTTGCTTGCTTTTTGGATCTTCCATTCAATGGGGAAAAACTAGTGCTATCGACAATCCCAGTCTCTTATTCCTCCCTGGTTGGAAGGTATACAATGGAGCTAGATTCATCTAGGTACGTACCTATTTCAAATTTTTGGCTTTCCCTTTGCCTTTTAGGCTACTTTTGTGCAACTTTGAAATTATGTTTCCCAATGGGTTGAGTGCAAGATTTTCTTTTGGATCATCAAACCTCTTTCTTTGGCATGTAATTTTCATATTTGTTCCAACGTTTTAGCTTTTACTCATGTCTATTATTCCTCTTGTTACACTCTGTCTAGTGTTGCTTATGCCAAAATTGACAAACTACTAAGGGATTTTTATGGGCTAATTTTGAGGATCACAATGGGTTCCACAGGGTTTCTGGGATATCTATTGTAGGCCTAAAGAAGTTGGGGGCCTTAAGATGCTTGACATTAAAATCCAAGGTTGTGCTCTTTGTGTCAAGTGGTTAATTTGTAGCCTAGAGGGTAATGAGGCTTGTAATCTTTTGCTCGACATTTCATTTGTCAAGGATATCCTTTGGGTAGACAAGCTTGGAAAGGTCTCAAATTCCAATCTCTTATTTTGTGCCTTGTTTCTATTAAAATTGGGGGAACCTTCATTTTCCAATGTATTTGAAAATCTTGGGAGATGCTTAAATCACACCTAATCTGGAAGGGATATGGATTCAGATCTGGTTTATCTTTTAACTCTCATCCTCTCTGATGGTCCTCTATTGTCACTTTTCATAACGCCCCACTTGTTTTAGCATTGTGGGCTAAAGCCATTCAGATTTCTAGAAAAGGAATCAAAGTGGTGGGTGATTTATTTTACAAACACTCCAGATCCTAGATTTCATGGGGTGTCATTGTTATTAAATTCAATCTTCAACATCAAGATGTTGAACAAATCACAAAATAATTGCTTGCATATCGATGAATATGTGCACAAAATTGGAGTCAATTCTAGTGTTCCATGGTGGTATGAATGGAATTGGCCCACTTCTACGTCTCTCCACCATTACAACCCCTCTCAGATACTCTTTACTTTCCCCTCATTCGGTGACCACTGACACGCTTAATCACCACTAGAATGTTGCCTCTCGGATTTTATTTGGAAACGACGGTTCCAAAGAGTTTGCAACGTTCTTGTTGAGCCCAAAAAAGCTCATTTTTATGGTGTATTCTACACCAGGGGCCCCAGGCTGGGGATCGACTCAAGCAAATAGGTTTTAACCCCACTTACATGGTCTACTATTAACCAAATTCCATCAAACACATTTTTTTTCCCTCGTGCTCAGTCGACCTAGAAAGGGATTTATTCCCCTTTTCAACCTTTCTCTCCATAGTTCTTTACTTGGAAAATGGTTCTTTTGGGGGACTCGGCCTTGCTACCTGTAATTTAGAAAACAAATTGGCACATCTTTAGAACTAATATTCTATTTCATCTTTGGAAATCAAGATAAAATGCCATTTTTAAAAATGTTCCTATGGATATAATTTTCTCTGCTACCAATATAGTGGTTGTTCTCTCTACTATGATGCTCCAGTTCCAAAACTAGGTCAAGAAATTTCGATTAGAGGTTGAGCACCTCCAACGCTTGCTCGACCACTTGGCTATCGTCCCCTTGTGTGGTTAGTCTGGTTCCTACAGTTACCCCTTCCTGTCACCGCTCGCTGCCTCATTCCCCTCCTCTTCCTTGGGATCGGGGGTTTCACATATGACACTCATAGAGCTAGCGGAGCCCCTCTCTTTGTCGATGGTGGTCCCCTCACATATTAATGTTGAGAATGAGGCTATAAACATTGTCATAGGTGAATTTTGGTGGTGTGCACGATGTTCATTTTGTAAAATATGAAATCATTGTTCACTATGTGTTGACCATGTAGCACACAACTCTATATGTTAATTATGTCGATAGGCATTCTACAATAGGAGTAAGGGGTAGAGTGTTATGTGGTGCATTTTTCAATTTTATGATTGAACTTTAATATGATGTTTGTTTTACTATCTAAGACGATTTCAATTTTAAATTTGACATCCATTTCATCATCAGTGAGGAATTTTATTTTATTTTATTGCTCGAGAAGTCAAAAACATTATACCATATTAGCCATATAGTGGAGTTTGGAGCCCAATTTTTTTCGAAAAGATTTTTTTTTGACCTTAAGATAACACCTACGCTCTAATTAAGAAGAGAAGAGGAGATACAAAAGTCAACCCGGTGTAGTAGAAGTTTGTTCCAACATAAACCTTCATATGGACTTGAATCATTATAAGGAATAATAGAGTAATGGGAGAATACTCGAAAATTTTCTTTATCCTTTCTTTTAATCGACTAGGTTTTTTTCTTTCAAGTGTGAAAAGACCACGTTCTTACATCTTCGACGAGTGACATTGTGTCTAACAAAGAAGGTAGTTTTATATATACGTCAATGAATATTGGTATTGCAATTATTTTTCTTCATGTTATTAGATACATTTCAATAGTTTTATAGGGATATGTATTGTAATAAAAAGTACACTATGTATTGACACATATATTGAAGTTTTGTATTGTAACAAAAATTACGCTAGGTATTTACACATACTAAAGGAAAGTAGAACAATTTGATGGCTAAAATAAATTATAAAATAATTAGTGGTCATTTTTTGCACTTCACAATAGGGTTCATTTTAGGAAGCCTCTGGTAAAATGGAGGTGGAAAATCCTTGGTGAATATACCTGAACCACTTTCGCATAAAGGTGAATTTTCCAATTTTTGAGAATGAAATTTTCACTTGCTATTATTTGAGCGAGAGTGAGCATCTTGAGGGAAAAAATTTACAGATGCGGAAAATAGATATTGGTCATTGTTGACACATAGTTGATGCACAACAACAACCCTTGTTGTCACACATCAACAAAGTTTTCCAATGTGCAACAACAAGGGCTGATGTCACGTGTTAACAAATCTTGCTGAAGCACGACAACAACCCTTGCCATCGTGCGTCATCGAAACTTGTTGACGTGTGACAATAAGGCTTGTTGTCACGCATCAACAAACTCTGTTGATGCGTGATAGCAAGATTTTTTGTCATGCGTCAGTAAAAAATTTTGACATGCGATAGCATTCGTTGTCGTGCGTCAACAAACTGTGTTGATGCAGACAACAAGGGTTGTTTTCATGTGTCAAAAAACTTTGTTTACGTATGAAAACAAGGGTTTTTGTCGCGCATCGCGAACCTTGTAGATGCATGATAAAAAGTGTTGTTGTCCTACGTCAACAAGTTTCACTATGACGCCCGAAAGCAATTCTTTTTTGTCATGTGTCAACAAAGTTTGTTGACGCATAACAACAACACTTGTTTTCGCACGTCCACAAACTTTGCTAACGCACGTTGGAAAGGTCTCGTTTTCGTACACCCAAACCTCAGGAAACCCTAATTTTTTCCTATAAATACCCTCCCACCCCTCATTTTCACGTTTACACTTTCCGGATCCCAAATTTTATCTGTTCTCCTAGTACTTACAGCTACAGGAATCAAGCTTAGGTACAATCAAGCTACTCCAGTCAAGCACAAGTACAATCAAGCTTCTCCAATCAAGCTCAAGTATAATGGCAACTACAAGTGCAGCCCAAGCTCAAGACCAAGATCAAACGGAAAAATCCAATCAACCCACAAGCCCTATCCAAGGGAAAGATACAATACAAGAACTTTTTGTGCCCCCACATTCAGACTCTTTTGCAAATGAATACAGAATACAAGGATTTGTTAGATGCATGTGATTTTGATGGGCTCATTAAGATGCCCCAGTTTGAGATTGATCATGACATTATAAATTACCTTCTCTCCTCGTACAATACAAAGGACATTAATTTTATTGTTACTATGGACGACAGTCATATGTTTCAATTTAGTGTCGATCCAGCTGATATCCATCATTGGTAGGCCTTCCATATAAAAATTCCCCCATAGTAACAATGAAAGCAACCCTCATCGAAAATGATAAGAAGTACCTCGAATCTACTTTTGGTTTCCATGTTGATTGTACGTGTAATTTGTTTTCAATTTTAATTTGATATTTTCAATTTTTTATTTTGATACAATTCAAATTGATATTAATTTCAATGACTTTTTGCAGCTCACGTCAATAAATCAAGACAAGGTGTGGATACGCAAGGAATTGCACACCACTTTCTTGCTGCCATGATTTCTTTCTTTCAAGATAGAATTGTTTTGCAGGTCGGCAAATGGATATACCAAATTGGGCTATTGCATACATTCTTGCAACTATCGAAAAGCTAAAATTTGATTGGTGCATCTTTTTATCCAATAAAATAAAAAATGACATTACAAATGCATCGCTTTCGAGAAAAACTATTTATTCATTCCAAAACTATCTCCTTGGCCTTTATTACGAGGCTCTTTTTAATTTAAAAGACAAACCAATTCCTACTTGCACGGACGAGACAATGAATAATTTGTCAATTCCATTTTAAGAACAACATGTATATAGTTTATGTTTTGCAATTAGACTTTCATATGGTTATTGTCTTCGTTATGTACTTTTGATTGAATCTTTATTCAGTATTAACATTATGTTCTTCTAGAATCTGATTAAAGATGGACCATTTGCAGAGAATATTTTTGAGGCCCTTCCGTGAAAAAAGTGGCATCAAGAGGAAGAGGCCAACAACACGTTGAGACGTCGAGAGATTCATAATTTGAAATGGAAGTTCACTCATCGTCGAACTACCAAGTGTTTGCATTAGTTAAATGCCAGAGACGTAATACCCTAACATTTACTATTTACAAATTACCATTTTCTATTTACAATTTACCATTTACCATATTGAATTGACATGCAATCGATTGTTGTTGCACTTCCAGGGACTTTGGAAAATACTTGGGCTTCTCAACCGTCTTCGCCAACTCACTCAATTCAATCGCATGTAATTGTCTCTTCTCAACACCCTGATCAACAATCCCACTACACACGCAGATTCAAACATAACCAATTACGACTCCAACACGACCACCTCATGTATCGCAATAGGTTACCCTCAACAACAAGGTATGATTTTATTACTTTAGTACAAATTTTGAATATTTTTTCATATAATTTTATATTTTTTCATAGTTTAACAGTTTTTCATATGATTTAGTAATGATTTTGTTGATTTTTCTTGGAATTTTCAGTACATTTCAGTCCTTCACCATCTATATAAACAACGGCACCGCCAACTCCTCCACCATTATGATTCAAAATTCCAACCAGAGGTTCAAGAAAAAAAGAACATTGGTAAATGCATGTCAATTCCTACGGCCCCTAGTGGGACACTAAACATTGTCTCCTCGTTTTAAATTCCAACCCTCTCTCTCGGCGGCTTGCCCATCGCAATGGGCGTATCAATTTTAAATAATATAACTTTAGATGAAGATTAATTTTGCATTGATAGCAATGACCCAACAATATTTTTCACACTTGAGATGATTCAAGGCCAACAGGTATACTTATATTTCAATGTAATTTATTCAAATTTCTTTACATTTCACTTTCAATTTCAAAATTTGAATATTGATTTATTTGATCACAAATAAGATCAAGCCACCCAAAGACAAAAAGTGGTAGCACACAATGATCAACCCGAAAGCCCCCATACCTCTCCAACAACATCATCTTCTTCGAGATACGGATGGTGTACGGTTGGTACCATTTCCTTTAGAGAACTTGATTGGTTATGATTGTCAATCCCATGTCTAAGATTTAACTGTACCTCATATCAGTTAGCTCATAGAATGGGAGAGAAGGGAAAAAGTACTAATCAATGACATAATAAGTCATTTTGAAAATTATTGGCAAAGGGACAGTTTATATGCTCCAGTCCAGAATCAACCTGCGAAGATGGATGCCTTACTTACCCAAGCAAGAAGTGGGACTGTCATGTATAACAACAATTGTAAAGATGATATTTTAAGTAAAGCATTAAACAAATTGGAAAATATTAGTGTTGAAGCCTAGGCATATTTTAACAAATGGTCTAAGGACAAGGATCTAGTGGCAATTGCAAATGCCGAGAGAGATAGAGCGGTCGTAAGTATTATCACTTTGAAACAATATTTCTTGTTAATTTGAAATTTTCTTATTTTAGTAATATGTTTAATTGAGCTCACTTTTTTGTGCAGTTGAAATATGAAAATTTGAAGAGTCAAGAAAAGGTTTTCCAAGTTCACTTGGAAACCACGAAGAAACAGCTTTATCCATAAAAATGAATTTGAAAGAAAATATTGTTTTACTTAACAAACAAAAAAATACACTAAAGTAGATAATTAAAGAGAACGGCTTCAATCTTGAAATTTTATTCAAAACTAAGGCAGCTGCAGATGCTAGTTTTCTATCGCATGGAGAAGTGACAAAGGAAGACTAAAGAATCGTAAAGAATCTAAATAGTGTTGTGGAAGATCTGATTAGTTCTGGGATTATTCAAACGATTGGGGAAATGTGTATAGGAGGGGAAGGCATTGGGGAAAGGAGTACATGAGGGGAAGCCATTGTGGAAAGGGGTACAGAAGATGTCAGTTTTTTTGGGGATAAATTTTGCAATTGAGGATTGAAATATTGAAACTTTAAATTTGAAAATTTGAAATACTTTATATATTGAAGTATGAAACTTGAATGTGATGGCGTTTGGAAAGTTGAAATACTTTATAATTTGGATTTTTTTATATCTTTTTATATATTATATATAGAATTTCTAGATTGTATATGGTGTTTGTGTTTGATTTGAATGTGATGGCATTATGATAATGGTTAATTATTTGATATAATAAAATTTGGAATGTGGTATGACAGATATATCTTAATACTAATAGAGTTAAATCTTCTTCTCTCTACTTGTACAATTCAAACTTTGTATGAGGTTTCTTCACATTTAAACCTTCTCAAAATCTTCTATTTACTTGTAATGATGATTGCATTAGATGTGGATGATGACATTAGAATAGATATGGATTATGATGAATTGTATGTGGACATAGATTTAGCTTCAAGCACGATCATGGAATCGGATGATGATAATGGATAATTGTTTTAAGAAAATTTTGAATGTGGTACGATAGAGACATTTAAACCTTCTAAAAATATTCTTGTCTCTACTTATAATGATATGATGAAATTAGAATGGATATAGATGATGATGAATGATGATAATGGATAATTGTTTTAATAAAAATTGGAATGTGTTAGGACAGAGATATCTTAATACAGTAAAATATTCTTCTCTCTACTTATAAAATTAGAAATTTGTATCGAGTTTATTCGTATTTAGACCTTCTCAAAATCTTCTTCTCTCTACTTGTAATGATATGATGACATGAGAATGGATATAGATTATGATGAATGATAATAATGGATAATTGTTTTAAGAAAAATTTGAACTCTGTATCAGACGTTTTGTACATTTAAAACTTTATAAATCTTCTTCTCTCTACTTCTAATGAATCAATTATATGATAACATTGGATGTGGATGATGACATTAAAATAGATATGGATGATGATGAATTGTGTGGACGTAGATTTATCTTCAAGCACGATCATGGATGATGATAATGGATAATTGTTTTATGAAAAATTGGAGTGTGTTAGGAGTCTAGGATAGAGACATCTTCTCTCTACTTGTAAAATTTGAACTCTATATCAGGTTTCTACACATTTAAAACTTCTCAAAATCTTCTTCTCTCTACTTGTAATGAATCAATGATATGATGACATTAGATGTGGATGATGACATTAAAATAGATATGGATTATGATGAATTGTGTGGACATAGATTTAGCTTCAAGAAAAATCATGGATGATGATAATGGATAATTGTTTTAAGAAAAATTGGAATGTGTTAGGACAAAGACATCTTAATACAGTAAAATATTCTTCTCTCTACTTGTAAAATTAGAACTTTGTATCAGGTTTCTTCGCATTTAAACCTTCTCAAAATATTCTTCTCTCTACTTGTAATGATATGATGACATGAGAATGGATATAGATGATGATGAATGATGATAATGGATAATTGTTTTAATAAAAATTGGAATGTGTTAGGAAAGAGACATTTGTTGGGGTGTGGAGACTATTTTTTGGTCTTCTTGAATCAGTGTTGAAGTGTTGGAGCTAGAATGGTTAAGTTTGGAGACTTCAGGAGCTTTCTGCAGTCGTCTATTGTGACATTGTTGTGATGTCGCCATTGTGACGTTGCTTTAATTAGCGGCCAAACGTCGGACTGCTTTTTTCCAGCCGTGGGAAGTTGAAAGATCACAACTTTCAAACTTCTAAGGTTGACTTTATGGATTTTTAGGAGGATTTTAATCCTATAAATAGAGGTGTTAGGGTATCTTAAAGATATCTTGAGTGTTCAAGAGGTCTTGAGCCTTAATGATCAAGAGGTGATCAAGAGTGATCAAGGTTAAGAAATTAGGTGTCAATTGTGGTTTAGATGTAGTTTAACATCTTTGGAATTCTGTTGTGAGTTCATAACTGAGAGAAGACTTTGAGAGTTTTTTTACTCTTGTTGATAATAAAATCTGAGCAAGTTCTTGGTGGACATAGCCCACATTGGGTGAACCACGTTAAATTGTGTCTCGTCTTCTTTTGTGCATTATTCAATTTATGATGTTATATTTCTGCAAGTATAATTCTGCTATATAGTTTCCTACTGTTGTGGTTTGAGGAATTGTTTCCACATATTTGTTCTCTAATTACTAACAATTGGTATCAGAGCTTTGGTGGTTTTTGTTGAAGTTGTAAATCACAGGGAAAGTCTAGCTTGAGTGGGAGCTATGGAAGATGAGGGTAGATCGAGCGTTGAGAAGTTTAATGGGCAGAACTTTGGTTTGTGGAAGATGCAAATGGAGGATTACTTATATCAGAAGGACCTCCATGTTCCTTTGGTTGGAAAAGCAAAGAAACCTACAGCCATGTCGGATGAGGATTGGGAGTTGCTGGATAGAAAGGCGCTCGGGGCAATTCATTTATGCCTTGCATCTTCGGTTGCTTTCAACATATCACAAGAGAAGACCATAAGGTCTCATGAGTGCGTTGGGGAAGTTATATGAAAAACCCTCTGCCTCTAATAAAATATTTTTGATGAAAAATTTATTTAATATGAAGATGTCTAAGAATGGTTCTGTTGTTGATCATTTGAATGAATTTAATATGGTTGTGAGTATGTTAAACTCGGTAAAATTTACTTTGATGATGAGGTCAGGGCTTTGTTGATTTTGTGCTCCTTGCTAGATAGCTGAGACAACTTGGTTATGGCTATAAGTAATTCAGTCTCTAATAACTCAAAGCTGAAGTTTGAGGATGTAATAGGTGTGACCCTAAGTGAGGAAATGTGAAGGAAGAGCACCGAGAGATTCTTCTACTTCTGGAACACTTTGACGATGGAGAGCAGAGGGAGACAAAAGAACAGAGGGAAAGGTAATTGTGGGAAGTCAAATGATCATGGAAGGTCAAAGTCCAAGAGTAAGTTAGAATGTTGGCACTATGGGAAGGTTGGTCATGCTAAGAAAGATTGTTGGGCTCTTTGGGATAAGAAGAACAAGGAGGAAACTAAAGAGGTAAATGTGGTAGCAGGTGATGTTTGTCAAGATGCCTTAATTCTTTCTTTAGATAATATTGTTGAATCTTGGGTGTTAGATTCAGGGCTTCTTTCCATGCCACCCCACATAGACATTACTTTACTAATTTTTTTCAAGGTGATTTTGGACATGTATATCTTGGTGATGATGAACCATGCAGCATAGTAGGGAAAGGTTGTGTTTGGGTGAAAATGCAGAATGGGAACACATGGCTACTTAAGGATGTTAGACATGTGCCTAAGTTGAGGTGGAACTTGATATCAGTGGGACAGCTGGGTAGTGATGGTTGTATGGTCAGTTTTACAGTGGATTCTTGGAATTTTACCAAGGGAGCTCTTGTGGTTGCAAGAGGTAAGAAAACTAGTACTTTGTATTTAACTAGTGGTGCTGATTATTGCAATTTAGTTGCTGCATATGGAGATGTAACTTTGTGGCACCAGAGACTCGGTCATATGAGTCATAAGGGAATGCAGATTATAAAGGACAAGCTTCCCAGATTAAAGGAGTTAGATTTGGACTTATGTGAGGACTGTGTTTATGGGAAACAGAAGCGGGTGAGATTCCTCAAGGTTGGACCTACCAGGAAGGAGGGTAAGTTGGAGTTAGTGCATATAGATGTATGGGGGCCAACTAAGGTAAACTCTATTGGTGGTTCATGTTATTACGTCACTTTCATTGATGATGCAACTAGAAAAGTTTGGGTATATTGCATTATAAAGAAATATGATGTGTTTGAAAATTTCAAAAGATGGATAGCCTCGGTTGAGAATGAAACAGGTCTCAAGCTGAAATGTCTCGGGTCAGATAATGGAGGGGAATATTGTAGAAATAAATTTCTTGATTACTGTTTGGTAAATGGGATCCGTAGGAAAAGAACGGTTCCAAATACTCCACAGGAAAATGGAGTGTCAGAGAGAATGAACAGGACAATCATGGAGCATGCTAGGTGCATGAGGTTACATGCGGGGCTGCCACTCATGTTTTGGATGGAAGCGGTAAGCATAGTTGTTTATCTGATTAATAGAGGACCCTCTATGGCCTTGGATGGAGGTATACCTGAGGAGGCTTGGTCTGGTAAGAAAATTGATTACTCATTTCTTAGAGTATTTGGATGTGAGGTATTTGTTCACATTATAAAGATGATAGGACCAAGTTAGAGGCTAAGTCTAAGAAATGCACCTTTTTTTG